>CM060627.1:19190145-20390145 GCA_030578275.1 Meda fulgida
ACCCCCATGTTGTTTTTTTTTTTTTTTTTTTTTACAAAACGCTAAATGTTAAAACCCCTATTTTTGAAAACGTAGATAATCTTCCTAGTTTTAGTACTTGAAGGTGCATTGTGTAATATTTAGGTGAATCTGCTGACAGAAATAGCATATACATAAGTATGTTTTCAGTGGTGTATGAAGACCTTACTTAATGAACCGTTATATTTTTATTACCTTAGAATGAGCCTTTTCTATGTACATACACCGCGGGTCCCCTTACATTGAAATGTGTCGACATGTTTCTACAGTAGCCCTAAACGGACAAACACGTTTCATCACTATGTTGTTCTTCGTGCAAAGAAGCTAGTTAAAGTCAGCGAATAAAACATTGACACAATGTTGAACAAATAACAATAATATTTGCAATATCATATCGTTTTACTGAATAATTAAGTAAATCTAATTTCTTAATTTATCTTTGTAAAGAAACCTCATTGCTTAACTGGCTACTCTCTACTGTCTCAGACGACATTTTTTCCTGGTGGCCACCGTAACTTCTGTTGGTTGCAATTCGCAACCTCATCACTAGATGCCGCTAAAAATTACATAGTGCATCTTTAAACGGAATAGGTCTATTAAAGATAATAATAGGAGTGAATTGCAACAACCTCGTCTAGCTTTCCTACACCTATTACAAGCCCTCTTGCGTTCTATCATCCATCTGCTATTTAGCTGTGGAGAGACAGAGCGGGTGAGTGATGAGAGAGGACAGAAGATACAGGTCAGAGGGGCCAGGTAAGGATGGAAAACACTCACACTATCAGTGGGAGAGATGATCAACAACACTTTACGAAACACTGAGAGCATTCTGGAAACAGTGTGTTCATTATTCCCGTGGAGTAAACACAGCGAGGGGTTCACGCAGTGCTTTTCACCCCCCACCTAACTAATTCTCCCCTTCCAGCCTCCATCATCCATCTCTCTCTGTGATGGATCAAACTCATTTTGTTTTGGACACAGGTTTTAAATTGCAGCCTCCACCAACGGATTGTACTTATTATTGAGCACTCACTACAGTTGTCCACAGACGTGTGATGCCAGTGCCCACAGTGCAACAGTCATCAGCCACAGGTTTCATTACAGAAGAAATTAGGTGCATGCCAACCACTTAAGCCCTGTTAAAACAATTATATAGAGGGGTTTGTTTTCTAGATGACCCCACTTTGAAGTGAAGTGTAATCAGATAGCAGCTATTTTTTGCAGTGCAAGAGCGATAAACAATGCTGCCTAATTATGTTTTTGTCTTAAGGGGAGAAAAAGTGGAACGGAATTATGGAATTATCTATTGGTGGAAAGGAATTATCTATTGGTCCCAGAAGATTAGCGGAGTTGGTTAGCACTTCAGTTGGGAAACTCAAGTTAGCTATTATGGTATGAGGTGTCACATGTAGCCACTGGGCAGCCCATAAAAGATAGGCCTACAACACACACACACACACACACACACACACACACACACACACACACACACACTCAGCTCATAATGAATGATGTGCACTCTGTCACAAAATGTAGTGAGAATAACGTGCAATAAACCAATCAGGGTCTCATCTGACATTCACTTTTAAAAGCCAGTTGCACTCGCGCCATGGCGGATTTGCTTTTACATGGCGGAATTTGCAAGCAGAAATACAGAATGCTTCTCTATCAAGAAAACGGATCTGCTCGTGTGCGAGGTTAAAGCGTGCACGCAGAGCATCTATGGGACAAAGTGTGCGTTGTGGACCCGCCTATAGGTGCATATTACTAACACGCTCTTTAAATAACAACAAAACGATTGTGCCATTGACTTTAGACCAGGTTTCAGTTGGTCAATGGCGCAGTCTATTTCAGTTGCCTCAAAATAGCAATGCGCCAACAATGCACCTGAAGAAACATAATTTTCAGACCAGCACGCCCATGGGCGCACATATGGGTGCAAATGCATTTGCTATTTAAACAACGTGGTGCAGGACGTGAAAATGATAACTGCGTTGGTATGAAAGTAGCAAAAAACACTTGCGTCGCGCCTTACGCCACATTGCGCAGAGTGTATGATAGAGCCCATTGTGGTATCAAAGTATCCAAAGTATACCTTATCAGGTATCAAAAGGTTAATAAATTTGGCCACATACACGTCTTCAGTTGAAGCACTGGTTAATGATGTCACCAGTTTCCCGTTTTCAGTCAGGGTGTGGAGAATTGAACAAATCTCTGGTTTGATTGGATCAAATCTGTTGAGTGTAAGTGGCTGACAGTCAGGTCAATCTCTCAGCTTGGCTACTGTATCTTTATCCTGTTGACAGCTTTAACTGTCACACTTCACCAAGCAGAGCCTCCACAGCGACCGCAATGACCACAGCCAATCTGACGCCTGAGCACCTTTTTATCTGAACACAATACCAGCGGAAAACACAGCAGCAGAAAATACACACAAAAACACACTGAATCTATGACTGTAGTAGCCAACTCAATACAACACTTACATTTCTACCAGAAAGACTCGGAAGGCCAGATGATATCACAATAACATTTATTAATCAATAGACCAGAAAGTGAAAACAAAAATATTGGATGGTAAAGTTCTTTGGCGCAGGCCCCATCCGTAGTTCACATTCGGAGGGTAGCGGACTCTTCATATCCTGTCTGAAGAGAAGATGAAGCCAGGGGCGCAGCTGACCCCTGGGGAGGTATGGACAGGGACCATCCTGGTGGTGGAGGGAAAAATGGAGGTGAATGTTTGGGTCATCATCTGCAAACTCAAACATGTGTAAGTAACGAACTTTTATACTCCAAGTATTAGATAGTGATTGGATAGAACAGAAGTAATAAGTGACGTCTTCCTGGCAGAACTTTACGCTACAGCTTTTATTTATTTCATAGGTGTGTGTAAGGAAGATAGGGGTTGGGGGTTTATATATTTAAATAAAAAGTTATTTATATATATTTTCTGTATTTTGTCAGAAGGAAATATCTGCTTACATTTCAAAACATTCATTTTGCTTTTAATTGTTATAATCCAGTGAATTTTTTGAGTGCACAAGGAGTCAGCCGGTGCTCCACACGGAGATCCGATCTCAACATCATCGAGTCCATCTAAGATTACATGAAGAAACAGAAAAAACTGAGACAGACTAAATCCAGAAGAACTGCGGCAACGTTTCCAAGACGCTTGAAGAAACAAACCTGCAAAGCTACGTGAAAAACTGTGTGCAAATATACCTGGACAAAAGCTGTTTTAAACGTAAAGGGTTGTCACACCAAATATTGATTTGATTTAGTCAATAGAAGTTAATTGACATTATTTTTGAAAGCATCCTCACAGAATAGACACACAAGTGCCTAAAACTTTTCACAGTGCTGTAGTTTTGCAGGTAAGTTTCTTCAAGCGTCTTGGAGATGTTGGTACAGTTCTCTGTTTTTCTGTTTCTTCATGTAATCCCAGATGGACTCGACCAAGGTCAAGTCAAGTCACCTTTATTTATATAGCGCTTTTTACAATACAGATTGTATCAAAGCAGCTTCACAGTGATAACAAGAAAATAATACATCAAAGTTTGTTTCTAGAAGAAAATTGCATCATCATCCACCTTAAGTAAGGCAAATCAATAATATTGTTGAATATTTAATGTCCCCAACTAAGCAAGCCAAAAGCCAGGGTGACAGTGGCAAGGAACCAAAACTCCATCAGTGACAGAATGGAGAAAAAAACCTTGGGAGAACCCAGGCTCAATCGGGGGCCAATTCCCCTCTGGCCAATGAACGAAAAGTGTATGTTTAGGATTCAGGCAGCATTACAGGTCAGAAGTCAGATTGGATCAGAGCATTCAGAATATTATCCAGTCCCATCTGGTTGAAATTCGGAGTCATCACGCCGGTATGGAGACGAGTTTGTTGAGGATCGATGCCTCTCGTGTCGATGAGGCCTTCACAGGGTTGATGGGCTGGCACTTTAGGGATGCGCTGTCGTCGTGTCCAGACGCTGGTCCTTCATCAGATCTGGATACGGCCTGGATCCGGCGGACTGCGGTAAACCTCGGGATAAACAGAGAGACTAATATTAACGTAGACGCCATTCTTCTTTTAATGTAACGAGTACATCAGGATTTATGGGAAGTGTTCCCGGTTCAGGCTGACCTAATCTATGCAGCCTAACATTAAAATTATAGAAGTCTATAGTGTGTTATGTGCAAGCTAGGCCAAAGAGATGTGTTTTTAATTTAGCTTTGAACTGACAGAGTGTGTCTGCTTCCCGGACAATGGTAGGAAGACTGTTCCAAAGTTTTGGTGCTAAATAGGAAAAAGATCTACCGCCAGCAGTCGGTTTTGATATTCTAGGTATTATCAACTGGCCAGAATTTTGAGATTGCAGTAGACATGAAGAACTATAATGCGTTAAGAGCTCGCTCAAGTACTGTGGAGCTAAACCATTTAATGCTTTGTAAGTAATCAGCAATATTTTAAAATGTATACGATGTTTAATAGGCAGCCAATGCAGTGTTGACAGAACCGGGCTAATATGGTCATACTTCCTGGTTCTGGTAAGAACTTGAGCTGCTGCATTTTGGACCAGCTGTAGTTTGTTTATTAAGTGTTACAATAATCTAGCCTTGATGTCATGAACGCATGAACTAATTGTTACACATTTGTCAATGAGAGCATATGACGTAATTTAGATATATTTTTTAGATGGAAAAATGCTGTTTTACAGATACTAGACACATGATTTTCAAATGAAAGATTGGTATCAAAGAGCACACCCAGGTTCCTAACCGACGACGAAGACTTACAAGAGCAGCCATCAAGTGTTAGACAGTATTCTAGGTTAGTATGTGAGGAAGTTTTTTGTCCAATAATTAGAATCTCTGTTTTTTCAGAATTAAGTAGTAGGAAATTACTAGTCATCCAATTTTTTATATCAGCTATGCATTCCATTAATTTTGTGAATTGGTAAGTTTCGTTAGGTTTTGAAGAAATATACAGCTGAGTATCATCAGCATAACAGTAAAAACTAATGCCATGCTTCCTAATGATATCTCCTAAGGGTAGCATGTACAGAGTGAACAGCAACGGTCCTAGTACTGAGCCTAGTGGTACGCCATACTGAACTTGTGATCGATAAGACATCTCTTAATTTACTGCTACAAACTGATAACGGTCTGATAAGTATGATTTAAACCATGATAGTGCAATTCCACTAATGCCAACATATTTTTCGAGTCTATTTAAAAGAATGTTGTGGTCAATGGTGTCAAATGCAGCACTAAGATCGAGTAACACCAATAGCGAGATACAACCGCGATCGGATGATAAGAGCAAATCATTTGTAACTCTAATGAGAGCTGTCTCAGTGCTATGGTACGGTCTAAATCCTGACTGAAAATCCTCGCAGTTATCATTTCTTTCTAAAAAGGAACATAGTTGTGAGGATACTGCCTTTTCTAGTATCTTTGACAGAAAATGTCAATTTGAGATCGGCCTGTAATTGACTAATTCTGTACTATCAAGTTGCAGTTTTTTAACAAGTGGTTTGATCATAGCCAGCTTAAAAAAATTTGGTACGTATCCTAGTGACAAAGATGAATTAATGATATTGAGAAGAGGATCTATGATCTCTGGAAGCATCTCTTTCAGTAGCTTAGTCGGTATCGGGTCTAAGATACATGTTGTCGATTGTAGATGATTTAACGAGTTTCGAAAATTCTTCCTCTCCTATAGCAATGAATGAATCAAATTTTTCCTTAGGGATACTACAATGCACTCCCTGATGCAAATCTGTTGTAGACGGTTGCCTAGTTATAATTTTCTCCCTGATATTATCAATCTTATAAGTGAAGAAGGTCATAAAGTCATTACTGTTGTGCTGCTTGGAAACTTCTGGGCTTGAAGCTTTATTTTTCGTTAGTTTAGCCACTGTTTCAAATAAATACCTTGGGTTTTGTTTATTTTCTTCTAATAGGGTTGAAAAATAAGCAGATCTAACAGCTTTTAAAGCCTCTCGGTAAGCAATCGAACTCTCCTTCCATTAAATGCGAAATACCTCTAGTTTTGTTTTTTTCCAGTAACCAGTCCAAATCTCAAACGTGATTTGTCATTTACACTATATATTGTTACATTAAGCACCAACACTTCAAAAGAATTATGTTTGAAACTAGACTTCATAGTAATTTTGAAAATATTACTATAAATTACAGCAACACCTCCCCCTTTGCCTTTTAGACGAGGTTCATGTTTATAACAGTAATCTTGTGGGGTTGACTCATTTAAAGTAATGTAATTGTTTGGTTTTAGCCAGGTTTCTGTCAAACAGCACATCTAGTTTATAGTCTGTAATCATATCATTAACAATAAGTGCTTTTGAGGTAAGGGATCGAATATTCAGCAACCCAAGCTTTATCATTTGTTCATTTGTATTAAATCTATTTTTTATTTGTTGAACATCAATTACATTTTTAAGCTTAGATGGGTTTGGACGTTTTTTGTATTTCCTAATTCGGGGAACAGACAGTCTCTATATGATGATATCTAGGTGAAAGAGGCTCTATGTGATGGGATTTATCTGACCTTGGTGACGCGAGGCCGCTAGCATACAGTCGGCTTAGCCAGTCTGTCTGCTTCCTGACCTGGGCCCCAGATTGTCATGTTTTAGCTCTAAGACTATGAGCCAAATTACTAGATGGAAGAGCAGTACCATCCCAGGAGGGATGAATACCATCTCTTTTCAACAGGTCAGGCTTGCCACAAAAACTTTTCCAATTGTCTATGAATTCTACATTATTATGCGGACACCACTCAGACAACCAGAGATTGAGTGAACATAATCTGTTAACTATCTCATCACTTCTGCGAACAGGAAGGGGGCCAAAGCAAATTGCAGTGCCTGACATAGTACTTGCGAGTTCACACACCTCTTTAATATTAATTTTAGTGATCTCCGACTGGTGGAGTCGAACATCATTAGTGCCGATGTGAATAGTAATCTTAGAGAATTTACGATTAGCATTAGCCAGCACTTTTAAATTTGCTTTGATGTCAGGCGCTCTGGCTCCTGGCAGACATGTGACTATGGTGGCTGGTGTCTCTATTTTCACGTTCCGTGTAATAGAATCGCCAATAACTAGGGCACATTCAACAGGATTCACAGTGGGTGTTCTCACTCACTGAGTGGGGAGAGTATATTTGAAGTTGTAATCAGAACAGAAGAGCGGTGTTTTGTCTTACTGTCACCCAATTCCCCTGCTGCACAGGCTCTACTTCAGCCGGAACTGAATAATGTACAGTGTTCACTAAGCTAGTCGCATCCAAAGCAGCACCTAAAGCCCTTGCACTCTTACAATTAACCTCAATTAAAGTTTGGATGCGTGTCTCTAGTTCTGAAATCTTCTCTGTCAGCCTGACTATCTCCTTGCATTTATCACATTTAAATCCTATGCTGACAGAGAAGCCTATACTATACATGTTACATGAAGTGCAAGTCACAATAAGAGAAGTTGACATGACTAACCGTGTTTGTTGACTGATTGTACTTACCACAGCTTTGATGGATTTGTAAAAGGCGCGAGTGTGTTTGTTGACTGATACTATACTTAACTGTTACCACAGTTATTTGATGGATTTGTAAAAGCGTTAGGGTTACCCAGCAAACACAAAACGTTTTTACAACTTTTCACAACGTTGTATTTTGGTTGCAATTAGGTAATGTTGTAGTACAACATTTTAAAAACGTTTCTAAAACGTTTTGTTAGAATGGATAAATAATATAACCAAAATAAAACGTTTTAAAAACGTTTTAAAATTACCAAACTGGTACGTTTTATAAACTTGGGTAGGATTAGGGGTGTGTGGAGTGCGTGCGTACACGC
Source organism: Meda fulgida (assembly GCA_030578275.1). Lineage (NCBI taxonomy): Eukaryota > Metazoa > Chordata > Actinopteri > Cypriniformes > Leuciscidae > Meda > Meda fulgida. The sequence goes on from CM060627.1 coordinate 19,198,026, forward strand.
CATAAAGTGCGCATCATATTCACGCGAAAACTGCTTATCATATACACGCAAAAACTATTTTTAGCGTATAAATGGCACGATACATTAAATTCGTGGTATAGATATGCAGTTTCATAACTGAGTTAACACTTCTACACTGATATTACGCCTGATTGAACAATTACAGAAAAGCATACAAAAGCATGTCTAGGTCACATTTAACCCTAAGTAAAAATATATACAAGATACATGTTCCATAATAAATAAAATCTTGAAATGAAGATGTTTTGCATTTGGACATTATTTTCATGAACATTAAACACATTTTCCCCCAGATTCTCATTACTGTAGTAAGTGTCCTACTATATATAGCTTGTATTACATATGAATTGTTTTGGTCATTCGTCCTTGTGGGGTTCTTTAAATTTCTTTAAAATAAAAATAAAATGTCAATGTTACACGTAACATAGTTACTCTAGTAATAACTATAAACTATACATATTTACATGCAACCCCTCTGCACATTTAATAAAGTCTGTTATTCACCTTTACCATTGTCTGCCTTAATATGGATGTGACAACAACATGGTGCACTATGGTAATTAAAGAGACACCGGTATTCTTCTTTTTTTACATTTACATTAGCAGACTTTTTTTTTACTTTTTTTAATAGATATAGAATAGAAGAGAATAATTAGTATTAATGGATCAAGTGTTTCCGAAAAAGATGCGGGTTCTCCCACCCACTTTTTAAAGATAGATGCGGTGACTTCAGAGCCGTTTCTTGAAAATGGCTATGGACTCAGCAGCTCTGGTTGAGTTGGGTATCATTGCACCAGCAGGGAACGGTCAAGGTAAAGGTCCGAGAAAGAGATTTTGTGCCTCTTTGAGGCACCACAAGACGACAGTTGTTCCAAACCTCTATGACTTGGAGATGAGGAACACAAATGAAGATGTTTAGCAGAGGGGACAACTGGCCCTCAATTCAGATTCATTGTATAGGCTACAAAAAGGTGCAATGTACATTGTCCAGTTGAACAGTGCTAAACATCTCAATTTGGGCTCTGTTGGCCTATCCGATATTTGGAGTTTTTTTTTTTTATATGCTTTGTATTACAATGGTACAAAACAGATATTAATACCTTATTAGGTCGGTAAATTAACATAATATCAGATAATGAAATACGGTTTATTTCTGTAAATTTGAAGTTAAGTCTGTAAAACCTTGCTACCGTAAAGTCTTGCTACCGTATTTTAAACAGTAAATTTCTGGCTACCACAGCTGCCAGTATTTTACCGTAAATTGAACAGATTCTTTTTTACAGTGAAGTGTTAAATAAAAACCCTTTCTGCTCTTCCTTGTCATATATCTGTTTATCTGTTGTGCACACACTAGTGAACAGTTGGACTGAGTATGTATGCCCCATTCAACTACGCCACTGCTGAATGCATAAACACTCTTGTGTAATTCACCAGCTTTCACCCATCTGTGCCTTTCCTGCTGACACTCGGTCCTTCCAAACCAGCCAAAGGAGGAAATCTTTAAACACCTATAAAATAATGAAGAGATATTAAATGAATAATGGTAATAATATAAATCATCATCCTCATCATCTACAGGCAAAAGAACAGGGGCCTGTTCTTTATACGTGGATTCAATTAGGATTAGTTATCAGTATTGTTGATGCTTTGAGATGATCCAGGATCATTAGGTTCTTCGAAGTCAAACTTGTTCAGATTAGAATAAAGATTCCCAGCCAGTGTTACTTTCTTAAAATTGCACCCAACAGAACCAGGGAAATTAATAATTAAAAATTCCATAATAATAGAGCCAATTTGCCAGCCAGTTGTTGCATTGCTGATCATGGTTTAAACTTTAAAGTATTGATACATGATGATACATCAATACAAATGCACATGGGTTTCTGGGCGACTGACTTACCCAGAGGTGTAACTCTACGCACCAATGACACATACCGTGCTGAAATGACAAGACGTCAGGAGAATGAGGACAGCCCAATGTCTCGCTTCTTGATTGACATTCGACATGGTAGAGCAGTTTCCGATTGACTACATGCACCAAGCCTGCCTGGGTGTAATTATAATAATAAAAAAAAACTCACTATAGCATACCGGTATATGTATTTTTCAGACCATTAATTAAAATTGAACAATTCATTCTTAGAATTAAACAGCCCTTGCCATTTACCACCCTAAAGTAATTTTTACCCCTGTATTTGGCTTAATCTCAGATTAAAACAGTATAAAAAAATCCTCTACAAAATGTTTGATTATTTATTAAATATTTAGCCTTTAAAATCTAATATCATGGATTTCTTCATGTATGTTTTTCACATACACACAAAAAAATGATCAAAATCAATATCAGGCCATTTATAGTTGTATTGGTTCTTCTCTTTTAGCATTGGCTTATATTGGCGATGGCGCATATCGCCACCTATGGGTTGTTGAATATTATATTACCGTATGTTATGTGTATTTATTTTCCCATCCCTTCCAGGTACCACTGCCTGCAAAACTGATTAATTTTACTTGTTAATCAATTTTCGTACATCTGTAGCTATAGCTATATACACTTTTTGACAAGGTAACGCAAGGTATCATAATATAAATGTGTGTGTGTGTATATATATTATATATATATTCATGGGTTTCAGTCACGTGACTTTTTTGTTGTGGCCGCCATCTTTAGGACCTTTGCGTTAAATCGCATAATCTCTCCCTGGTGATCGGAAAGATGTTGCACAGTTAAATTATTTATTCTAAAATTAGTAATATATTACAGAAATGCAATCATTAATTAAAATCCTTAATCATATCATATCAATCATATTGTGTTATTAATCAATAAATTCTAAAGAATTTGCTTACCTTTTAAAATTGTTGTGGCAAAAATTCTGTTAAACATCATCACTGCGTAAGAGACACTCAGAGTCAAATTTATAAAAAGAGAAATATTTATTCTTGCAAGAATAGGCCCAGTCGCCAACACAGCAGTTACCCTGTGAAGTGAGTGACGCCCCCCAGGAAGACATGAGACAGCCTTTATACTCTTTTCAAGGTTCCTCCTCACAGCAGTTACCCTTTCACCCACTCAGATAAGGTCCCCACTGCTGTTCAGTTTCTTAAGGACACAACCTGGCCCTGAAATAAACTAGCCAAATCTGACCATTCCTAAGGTCAAGAGGTCCTGTCCCATATATTCCTGAAACGTCACGCACAAGCACGTACACACATATACTTTTACACATTGAATAGGTTCAATCCCTTATGATATCTGTTAGGAATAAATGACTATTAAAATTTCTACAACACTTTGTGTCCAGTGATTTCTCAATGTTTTAACGGGTCCCGTCCCATAAAGAATTAGGCCTATGTTAAAGATGCGTTTATAGCCCACTGGATCGATTACTCTTCACACTGGAATCTTGGAAGACGGACGTGGCAGCAGTTGCAGAACTTAGTCTGCTGCTACAAAAGCTTGTAGGCTACATCCAAGGATGGAAACATCTCAGGTTTTAGTGATTAGCACGTTCTTCCATGAAATTCCGATAATTTTTCGAGTTTCGGGCGGACGTGGTAAAACCCAATAGGAAAAAAGATGCCACATAAGACGTGATATTGACGTTTTTAAAACGTAACGGGTGACGCATATCGTCAAAGCAACGTTAAAAAAATGTTTCAACCACGTTGTTAAAATACGTATTTATAACGGTAAAAAAAATGTTTCAACCACGTTGTGAAAATACGTATTTATACATTGAAAAATGTTTCAGCCACGTTGTGAAAATACGTATTTATAACGTTTAAAAAACCCAACACCTGTCGTATTAAATATGTCGGACAAAAACGTTGCGACAACTTTTTCACGACGTGAAAAAAACGTTTTTGCAACGTTTTTGTGTTTGCTGGGTAGGAAATAAATAAAGAAGTCAGGCACGGATGACACGAGCGCGCGTGAGAATAAATAAATAAATAAAGACGGCAGGCACGGATGACGGAAGCGCGCGCGAGAAAAATAAATAAATAACCAAAGACTACAGGCACGGATGGCGCGTTAACAGGCTAGTGAATTACTAGAGTGTTTGTGCAGGCTAGAGAGTTACTAGAATGTTGTGCAGGCTAGCGAGTTACTCGAGTTGTGCAGGCTAGCTTAATTACTAACGTAGTGTGCTAGTGCCACTGTTGCCTTTGGCTTGCTCAGTTGGGGATATTCAAATGTATTAACCAAGCATTAATACCATTGATCAGCCCTACCAAACGTGGATGTTTTTTCCACTAAGAAACAAACATTGTTATGTTATTTGATTGATACTGTGAAGCTGCTTTGATGCCATTTATATTGTGAAAAGCGCTATATAAATAGACTTGACTTGACTTGATATGGATTTAGATAGAAGCTAGCGACGTAAGATTAATGTGTGGTGATGAGTAAGATATAATTAGCAATATAAACAACACGGAATGATAGTAAATAAAGAGTCAAAACAGAGCTTACAGACGCAAACCACACAGCAGCAAGGCAGACAGGAGCAATCGATGAGATCAGAGGTGAGATCAGATCTCCGTCTGAAGCACTGGCTGTTGTCAGTGTGCATACAAAAATCTTACTGGATTATTAAAATCAATGGCAAAATTGATGTTTGGAAATGTAAACTTTGGAAAGTTTGGAAATATTCCCTTCTGGCACACTACAGCAAAAGATATAAATAACTGGCTTAAAACCATTTTTTGGGGAGTGAAAATTCTAGTGTGCCTAAGACATTTGCACAGTACTGTATACAGTTGTGGTCAGAATTAATGGCACCCCTGGTAAATATCAAAAATGGCAATAAAAAAATGCAGATGCTCAGCAGCTGTCAGCCGCCTGATGATCTCTTTCAGTTCTGTCAGGGTCTTTGCATCGTCCTGTGTCTTCTCCTGTGTGTTCATTCTCTGTGGCTGTGGCAACTCTGTGGCTGGCTTATTTAAGTTTAGCTAAGAGACATAGGTAAACGGGTGTCGCTTATGGGTTAGTATAGTGTTTTGAAATTTGTGATCGTTCCGGCAAACTTTGTCATCCTGCTTGAATTTATTTCCATTGTATTTTTTTTTGTTTCTTTGCACATATGCTGTTCATATTCTGTATAGAATAGGGAGAAAAAATGTTTGTTTTCTGTTTTAAAATAGTGTATTGAGTTTTATGGCTGAGTCGTCTAATCGCGTCTCGCTCAAAGCTTACAACAGCTTTGGATTTGAGCGAGACAGGTATGTTTTAAACGAGCTCTGAAGTAAAGTGTTGATATATAATAGATTAAGTCAAGATTTTGATCAATATCAGTGGATGACATGTTTTAATGCTGAGTTGAGTCACTTAATGTGCTTTTTTCCAAGTTTTGTGTTAATAAGCTCTTATTGCGTTTTCAAATTGCCGCTCGCGCGCCATTTTGAACGGAGGGTTTCTACAGTTGTATAATTCTTAAATATAGTTAAAGAGGGTGGATTATGTTTCTAGAATATCTTGCAGTTAATCTTGTCAATGTATATCGTCTTTATCCGTGGAAAAATTTGTATTTTTAAGTGTGTACTTGAAATAGTGATGGCAGATGCAGAGTTAATGGGGGCAGGGGTTAATCTTTTCGCAATTCTCACAGAGACTAACGTTACAGAACAGAGTATGAGAGTGTGATGTGTTAATTCCTGTCCTGTCTTTATTAAACTGCAGGTATGTCATATCGTAACGAACATTATTACCAAAATACGATAGGATGTCATTGAGGTGTTAGATTGACCTATTTTCATGTATTTACAGAGTATTGAGTAATATATATATTACTTTATATATACGGCTCGTGCAGATTTAGCGTCATTGAGGTGTGGCCAGTCTCAGTCTGAGCAACCGTCGGAAAACTACTGCCCACTAAGCTGCAGGGCCGCAGCTTGGTTGGGGAACAGACTGGCTCGTATGTTTCGACGGGTCCTAGTTTGTCTCGTTTCATGTCAACTTGTCGTCAACTTGTCGTGCGCATGAGGGGGCGGGTTAAATTACGTGCACGTGGGGCTAGTCGCAGTCCAGGTGGCACTACGAAATTAGTTGTTGCCACCTGCTCTGTACAGCTTTCAAATGGCACAGGGCTGTTTGAATCAGTGGATTCAGCCCTTCCAGCTGGTTTGCTGGTGTCTCCTGATCTAGTGAGAGTGAATTATGGTACTGTCTATGTATCCATGTATGATGGGGATTTGGGGCTGCACTAGCCTTATTTCTCATGGTATTCCTCTGTGTGATGTTCCTGTGCGTTAGCGCTATAGGCGGATTCCTCCCTCTGAGTCTGAGGTGGGGACGGCGCACATTAACCAGTTGCTGTAGAAGTATCTGTCTGTGTTTTCCATGTATGATGGGGATTTGGGGCTGCACTAGCCTTATTTCTCATGGTATTCCTCTGTGTGAGGTTGCTGTGCATCAGCACTATAGGCGGATTCCTCCCTCTGAGTCTGAGGTGGGGACGGCGTACATTAACCAGTTGTTGGAGACACAGGTGGATGTTGGAGCATCAGTTCGTGAAGGCGCCTCAGGAGGGTGGTGTTGTGTATACGGTTGCACCTACTGATTTGAGTAGGGTTAAACATGTCCACCTATTCCTGTTGAAAACTCGGATCGGTGTGACCCCTTCCTCTGATTTGCCTGATAGTCCGGTAGCGGAACATGAGTGCCCCCAGGAGGAGGAAGAGCCAGAGGAAGGAGACTAGTTCGTCTTGGCTCCCGAGGCTTCGCAAGACTGCCGCAGGCAGCCGCCCCGAGAGATAGCCTCTCCAGGACCTGGAGGAAGGCATGTGGTACCTTGTGAGTCTGAAGTAGTTTCCCAGCCTTTAGTACACTCTCCCACTGGCTCCCTTGGAACTAGTGAAAGTGGGGTCAGGAGGACTGGAAGTACGGCTGGTCAGCATTTTCATGTTCATCATCTTCCACGATTCGTGGGTAGGTGGTTTGTCTGGCACAGCGTGTAGTACCGCTGTGGTTTGGTTACGACCTTGGAGCTGAGAGTCCTGGGGGGGGTGTGGTTAGACGCTCTACCGTCGGGACGACGATACAAGAGGCTGGGATGGATTGTGACAGAATCAGATAAGTGATTGACAGTTGTGGTGTCCTATTAGAGAAGAGTATGGGCTATTTAATGCTGGTTGGCTGTAGCCTGAGCCACGTCACGTCTTGTCCCTCTTTGTGCGTCATCCACTAGCGCCTCAGGTATGTGCTTATAGCGGTTTGTTTAAATCATGTGTTGGGAACACTACTGATGTGTTGCATTTCTTTAAATTGTAGCGTGTACATTAGTACTTTTCCGACGGTGCACTTCGTCAGCTCAAAGTGGGTGTCTGCTCACCCTTTCAGGTATGTAAACGCTGTATTGATATGTCGCTGTATTGAATGGTGGCTTATAATGGCGTGTGGTATAATGGGTCGTTATGTTACGATTAATGTGTTGCTTCCTGTACCTCAGCTAATCGGCGGTTTTGATTGCTGTAAACAATAGCCTGTGGGAATTATATGTGAAGTGATATCCTCTTGTGGTAAGTGTTATTTAAGATGGCTAGACAATTATAGTGGAAAGAGTACTAGTAACATCTCGCTTCCTTTAGGGCGTGGGTCTTCCCTCTCGTCCTCAGGATCGTTTTATAGTCTTCGGCACGATCTCCTCCTCGTTTATGCAGTGATTGTGCTTTTATATGAATCCGAGTCGATAACTACGGTGTTCGCGCTGCTCTCCGCATCGCTGTGATTGCAACGTAACGTGTCTTATAAACACATTAACAGGATTTGTATCGTCTACTTCTTCCTTTTAGAGTGATCGCAAAGTTATAACTGACTGTCATTTGTACAAGAACCAGTGTGTGTGTGCTGCATCAGCTTGATTTTTCTGTAATTATTTTCCTTAGTTCAGCTGTGTGTATGTTAGATTTTGCCATCATCTAACTGGGTGTCATCATCAACCTTGATCGTTGCATATGTCTATTTTCTCTTGTTTGTGATATTTTCTGTGGTTATTTTGGGGTTTTATTAAACTCAAGTGTATTTGTTTTCTCAGGAACTGAGGTGGCCAGGCGGAAGGACCTTCTCATGCATGGTGATAGTGTTGGTGTTGCAGTGGGTTACACTTTTTGGAGTGCCTGTGTGTGTGATCTAGTGCACGGTGACGTGTGTGCGTGAGTAGGATTGCGCTTTTGGAAAAGCCATTAAGTGGTCCTTCCGCCAGGCAGACCCAGCCTGGTGGTTTGGTATGATCATTCGTTGTCTTGTCGTAGTCGACAATTATCACCATAAGCTAAATTATTTATTAAAATCCTATACCGCTTCGCCACACATGCATCTTTCACAAATCAAAACAGCACAGTTCCTTCACAGATAATGGCAAATTACTTGGCTAGCTAGGCTAGAATTTATACCACTAATTCAACGTGATTGTTTCATATGAGCGGTTCAGCGGTTTAATAAAAATTCTGTATTATAGAGTATTATATTATAGGGTTGTTTTTTTTTAATAAAAGTTGAATTGGACATCATGCATCCCAAGCTATATTTCAGCAACAATTCATATTATTACTGTGACTGTTGTTCTTGAAAATACTTAATCTGCAGTAATATTTTTGGGTTTAAATAAATGCTTTACTCATTACATCAAAAAAATAATCAGATTAAGTAATGCATGTTACTTGTGTAGCGCTCCCTTGTGCTAACCAATTCCAGAACAGGGCAACTAACGTCTACCTAGGTCCGGGGTGTGGTCTGCCTTGAGTCACAAAAGAGTTAGTATTGAGTTGAACAGTTGACAATGTATTGCCTCAGCAAACACAACAATGCACACAGTGCTGTAATGTACCCAGAATGAAAATAAAATAAAACAAAAATAGAGCTCTTTCAATAACAAAAGAAAAGAAAATGTCCGTGTGAGCTGACACTTCAGCTCAATGCTCCTTTAAGTTAAGGAGTATGAAATTGAGTTCAGAGTTCAGTCCATGGTCCTTTTGTGTGTGTGCACAAAGTCCACTACTACTACCCGGGTAGTTAATAGCGTAAGTGTATTCTTATCAGTATCCTGTCTGAACGAAGCTAGTCCGACGTCCTCGGTGGCTGGTCCCACGGTTGGCCTCACCGTTCTCACGACCATCCACCGTCACTCTGGGCTGGGCTCGCCATCTTTGATTCGTCTATTTCTCTTGTAGTAGTCAAACAAAAAAAAACAAAAAACAACCTACACAAGCAGTGTAAAGTAGTAAGTTATTCTTTTCTATGTCTCCATTTCAAACATGAGATCTCATTAACTTATTTCTTCCATTTAGTGCATCTTACAGTATGACCAATGGCTAAAGACATACCTTGCTTACTGTAAAATGAATTACCATATGTAATGGCAACTGGTATTTTAGCACTAAATACATATCATGAACTCCAACATATCAACAATTTGTATTTAACATTGACAAATTATTTATAATCACATTTATATGTAACATCTTTTTTCTTAGCTGCTTTTAAGGTAACACACATCTTAATATTAACGCTTTTCAACATGAATTGAATTAAATTATCAGTGCTAACACATTTAACACATTGTAATAAACCAAATCAAACTCTGTAGTTGGCTACAGATAATTAGTGTGTCATTAGTATTTAACTCCATTCACTGAATGTTTTAATACCAAATAAAATGAATGTATTGCACTTTAGTTTCAAACACTTCCACCAAGCTATTAATCCTCCTTAATACAGTATAATGAACCACTTCAATCAAGATAAATTATTAGCTTGGCGCTTAGCAATTAATGATTAACGGTTAGCGATCAGCTTGCGATCTTTTGAGAGCATAAATACAATGATACATACGCACCAAAGTACATTGAAACATTAAACAACAGTCTTATAACCCTGATTGGTTTTTATGTTAAGTATCTGAACTTTACAGCGGGTTTTTCAGCTCACTGAGGTTAACAACAAGCTAACAAAAAAATGTTTCAACTCACCGGAGTTTCAACCAGCAACAACCGACTGAGGCTGCTCCTCACATGCTCACAGTTGATGCTCTACAGCGATTGTTCACAGCTTACACACGGTTTCGTTTCAGGAAGAGATCTAAAAGACGCGAGAACTGTGCGTCGCACTTTTTACCAATCCTGATACAGTCTGTTTATAACGCTCTAATGTATTGCGCTCTCTAGTGGGACAACATGGGACTACACCTCTAAACAATATTCTTTTAGTAGCCATGTTTCATATGGGTTACAGTTGAAAAGTGCGTTACCTCCAACATTTCAGATGAGATTGAAAAGACATGATTTCTAGTTTTTCCACAGTCTGAAAACATCAATAGATCAATGTAGATTTTAGTCTGAGGCTTTCTCAGAGAGGAGAAAATACATCCCCGGATTAACATAGTTTTGTGCCCTAGGGTGACCACAGTTTAAGTGCCCCCCCTCCTCACACTTAATGTGTGAACAATTGAAATTCAGTATTTCTATGAAGACAATAGATGTACATGAACTTACAGCTAAAGTAAAGGCTCACCACAAATACTGCAGGGATTTCAATAAATCCGTGACAAGAATAGCGCGCGTAGACGTCTGTGGGATGGAGACGGAGACAAATCACAACCTGCTATGTGCGTCTGAGCAATGAGCGATCTATCGAGGGCCTGTGCTAGTCAACATTACTTCAGCTCCTGCCACCGTTTTCTGAATAAAAAAGGTCGCGATTGCGGGTACATTATGAATAGTGGCAATTTGCCGTGATTGTTTTTCTTTAAGTTTTCTCTTAGCGCAACCGCTTAACTGACGCCTGTCCATTTTGAATTAGTCTGATTGACTAATTGGGCGGCAGTGTGTCACTGTGGAATGGACCAAGATCGGGGGAGGGGGAGGGGGGCACTTACCAAATCGCAATTATATTTCTTTATTTTTAAATGCATAAATATGTATGTATTATATATATGTATTAAATATATAACTAGTAAATACATATACATTTATAAAATATGACAAATATTTTAAAAGTATAGTATTTGTTTTAATGATTTGGTGCCCCCCATTGGCTGGTGCCCCTGGGCACTCGCCCAGGGTAACATATGGGTAATCCGGCCCTGAGAAAATACATGTATTTATTGCTTTCTCATACAATAAATACATGTATTTTTGGCTTAATATTTGTATTGTGTGATAACCATTTTATAAAAGCACAGAACATATCTTAATTTGGCAAATCCAAATTAACTCTGCTCCTTTAATCTCACAGACACACATACACACCTCTTCTTTTTATCACAAGCCCTGTGAATATTTTGCCTGTGGCTGCCTTTGGATTATAATGTTGTTCTGGCTGGCGAGGCTTTTCAGAGAGACATAGATGTCAGTGCAAATACTGCATGTGATGGTCAGGTTTAACAATTATGCTTATGTTTGCCATATGTAATAAAACAAGTGCAAACAACCTTTCATTACCTCATTCATTAAACTGGAAACTCGTCTTGGAGTCACAGCTTCATGCCAACTGAGCTGCTTCTTTTTCTCCACCCTCCGCTCAAGCAGGCTCTCTGCTGCTGGGTACTTGAGCCTGTTCACACACCGCTGCACATACGTGCTGTACTACATCTGCTGCCTGCGTGTGAGAACAGGCAGCACTTGAGGGACTGAAGGATTTTCCTGATATACAAAGTGCTTAATTTCGTGAAAATAACTGCAGTTCAGAAACAGGCAAGAATGGAATAAACCTGATTTAAAAAAGAATGGCAAAAACAAAATGTGGAAGGAAGGGGGATTGTTACTCTGTAAAAGTCAAGCCATTTTGCCATGTTCCTGATTGAACTTATGACATGAAAAAAAAAACTCAGTTACGTATGTAACCCTTGTTCCCTGAAGGAGGGAACGGAGACGTAGTCGATGTGTCGACTGATTGGGATCACGCTAAGGGAGCCTGTCATCTTTGAGTACTATTAAAACGAACCAATGCACATTTGCATGCGAGATCGGCATCTCACACTCTGCCCCGCGGGTATAAATACGGAAGTGGATGCACGCACCAGTTGTTTTTCACTGAGGAGCCGAGGGAGCCTGGAGTCAGCGGTGGTCCAGCAATAGTGGCGTAGGATGTAGTACTATGTCTACAATAGGATGGGACTGTGTCTTTGTTCCCTCGTTCAGGGAACGAGGGTTACATATGTAACCGAGACGTTCCCTTTCAGTTGCTCATGTTTGACATAGTCGACAGATTGGGATCCCAATTAAAATGCCACTAGTGCTGCCACCTTCCAGTGCCTAGTCAAAAGCCTTCTGATCCCCCCGCATTATTTGAGGCGGAGATGGGACAGGGCTTAGGCCAGGGAAGTCACTGCTGTTCCACAAGACCTCTGGGAAAGCGTTCTCTTTATATGCAGCGGAAGCCCGATCCTGCCTGAAGGGAGGTAACATGTGGAGAAAAAAATATATGGACTGGGCGGAAGACCGGGCAGTACAACATATGGAATGTCACTGGGGTGGCTCCAGCCTATGACAAGGGGGAGACTCAACCGGACAGTGACAGCAGAGCAGGCTTTGCCGAGGGAAGACACCGGCTCGCCGCAGGGAGCCGTATCGTGGAAGAATACACATATGGGATCGCCGTAGGGATCATAACATATGGACCCAGCCTAACACAGATTCAACAAGTGCATACGAGTGATAGGCCTGGCTTTGGACTTTCCGCCACGTCCGTTTCCAAAGAATATGGAAGAACTCGACAGGGTTTGGCTTATAAGGGGAACTCTACTGGAGCAAGAATTGCGCACGTATCCAGTCCATAGGAGGGGAATGGTGCAGCAAGCCGACACTTCGAACCGGGCTTACAGTGAAACTGGCTTCATGTGAAGGGAGCCCACGGGAAGCAGCGGTCCGACACACAGGCTTATTCTCTAGCGAACGGGATAGCTGTCGACCAGCCCCCAACTCTATTAACATCTGTTCAGCGAGGCACTCTGTGTCAATGACTACTAGGAGGGAGCGATACTCTCACTTAGGAGGAGCTCACCACCCAGGTGGGCACGTGCATCTTGGAAAATTACCAAGACGAAGGCAACCACAAGTAGTGGGCCAACCTCTGCTTGGAAACAGCCTTCCCTTCTGCTGGTCTACCTAACAGACAAGAGCTGGTCTGAGGTCCAGGCTTTGCATTCTGAGCATGTATAACCACAATGGAGCCGACGGACAGAGAAAAGCCAGGGCTGGGTCTGCCTCCTTCGGGGAAAGTGCTTGTAGGCTCACCACCTGGTCCCGTAGGAGAGGTAGGAACCTTGGACACATATCCAGGCCGAGGTCTCAGATTTCATGAGAGTTAGCCGGCCCGAATTTCAGGCAGGATTCGTTGACTGAAATGTGTGCAAGTCCCAAGAGGGTAAAGGGGGGGCACAAGGCAGATTCAAACTCCATGCTCCCCTCAGGAACCTGACGATCAAGTCGTTCTTCCCACGTATTTGTGTCCACTGCATCATGATGTGTGTCAGTACAGAGGCAACAACAATTGCGAATTGCGACATGCAAGGGAAGCGCAACGGTCGCAATGTCGCAACTGGAGGCAATGGATGCCAATGCAGTCGAAGGGCCGCCCAGACCTCTGTTACTGCATGCCCTTTGTACGTGGCTCCTTAGCCGGTATTGATGGACACTCGTTCTAGGGACCGTTGGCCCGGAGAAACAAAAGGCCTGTTACGGGCTGAGGGTTTGGCGGCAGGCCAGAGTGCTTTCACATGGAGTGTGCCGGTCTGCCAAGGCCACCTCAGGATTCGGCCGTAAAGTCAGTGCTGAAATGGTCTTCATATGGAGGAACCCAAGCGGCTGCATCTACCATATGCCCCTGGAGCCTCTGAAGAGTTTCAGTGGGACCCTTTCTCACTTTTGTACAGCACTAACCACCCACAGAGATGTGGTGGACCGAATCCATCTCCAAACTAGAAAAGAGATCCTCAACCCATAGACGAGTTCTTTCCCAGTTGACCTGAGGACCCAACTGGCTATGAGCACTTGAAGGGTAGGACTTTGTACTGATACTTCACACCTTTCGAAAGCACAAGCACAGGATGAACTGTGTTGCGTAAGGATAGAGATCTGAAGTACATGTCTCTCAGCTCGAACACTGCAGACCAATCTTGGGAACGGAGCATTTGGAAATACATCCCTGTGTAAAAAATTGAACCAAGGCTTTCGAAAAAGGGCCCGTCTCAATAAACACAGGACCAAGATGGACGTGACCCACCTCTCTAGGGTACAATGAAGTACGGGCTTATAGAAGCCGACCTTCAAATCGGCTAGAGGGAGTGGCTGCATCGCGTCGTTCGCCAGAAGACTGCGAAGTGCGCACACAAGACAGGAGCACTTCTCAACACCTAGATGTGATGAATATCACTGAGCCTGGGCAGAAGCCGAGCAAAAAGGAATCGCAAGCCGAGTCTGATGGTATAGTTTGGGGCCATCTGGACGGGTTGGGAAGCTTTTTTGGCTTCCACGAACCGGGCCAGGGAACACAGACGTACCCAAGGTGGGGCAGCGAGGTGGAGGACAGGGACCCGGCTCGCAAGGCCCAAAGGTGGCCCGAAGCAGGGTCTGAGTGTGGTGTACAACACTTACCTGTCTCCACGATACGGCCAGGGATGCCATCGGCGATGAGCAGGCTGAGGAACTGCCACCGGCAGCGGGGTGGAGGCAGCAGCAGGCCGCCGGGGCAGGATGTGCCGGATGGCCTCCATCTGCGCTTGGGCGGCAGAGAACTGTTGGACTCAACTGCCCAACCTGAGAAAATTGGGGAGTCCAGGAACCGAACCTTGTCCACATCCACCATATCAACCAGGCAGAGCCCACAAAGGCGCTCCTGGATCACAAAAGTGGACATCCCCAGACTGATCGTGCATACCACAACGCTCGTGCCCGGAGGGCGAGGTCGGCTGCAGTGCGGAGCTCACCTATGAGCACACAGTCTGGGCTACCCTTGTGCATGTATGAGTACCCTGGCCTGATAGACCTGTAGCAACGCCATGTCATGCAAAGAGGAGGCGGCTTATCCACAGGCTTTGTAAGCTCTGCCCGTCAGAACCGAAGAGCACTCACAGGCCCTGGGGGGACATGAGGATCCTCCGTCCAAAAGGCAACCTCTCCATGAACTTTGAGAAAGAAAGGCACTGGGGCGGCGAGCTGAAAACCAGAGCGGCCTGCTCCGAGATACCAAACATCCAACCGAGACTGTTCGGGACGGTGGAGGACATTTCTTGGCTCGGGCAACGTTACACTCTCAGAGGGAGATAACGCAGCCAAGTCATCATTTCCAGAGGTCAGCTCACTTTCCGATGATGCAATCGACATCCTGTCCTCTGGAGGGGCCCAAAATGAAACGGCTGGTCGGTCCATTACAGAGGGACCAGCGCACTCAACGGGGGCTCCAACGGCTGCGGTGTGATAGAGGGGTGAGGGGGCCACAGGGATTGGTTACCGGGCGAGGAAGCCTCACTATGATCCTCTGATCACCCATCCCACACTGCGCCATAGCGGGGCATGGTAATGGGGACTCCACCTTCACGCATGAAGGCGAGTCTCGATCTCAACACCGCAAAAGTCATTTTCTTGCAAGGAGAACATGAACTATCCACAAAAGCTGCTTAATATATACATATATTTTTATATACATATACAGGTCCTTCTCAAAAAATTAGCATATTGTGATAAAGTTCATTATTTTCCATAATTTAATGATAAAAATTAAACTTTCATATATTTTAGATTCATTGCACACTAACTGAAATATTTCAGGTCTTTTATTGTTTTAATACTGATGATTTTGGCATACAGCTCATGAAAACCCCAAATTCCTGTCTCAGAAAATTAGCATATTTCATCCGACCAATAAAAGAAGTGTTTTTAATACAAAAAAAAAGTCAACCTTCAAATAATTATGTTCAGTTATGCACTCAATACTTGGTCGGGAATCCTTTTGCAGAAATGACTGCTTCAATGCGGCGTGGCATGGAGGCAATCAGCCTGTGGCACTGCTAAGGTGTTATGGAGGCCCAGGATGCTTCGATAGCGGCCTTAAGCTCATCCAGAGTGTTGGGTCTTGCGTCTCTCAACTTTGTCTTCACAATATGCCACAGATTCTCTATGGGGTTCAGGTCAGGAGAGTTGGCAGGTCAATTGAGCACAGTAATACCATGGTCAGTAAACCATTTACTAGTGGTTTTGGTACTGTGAGCAGGTGCCAGGTTGTGCTGAAAAATTAAATCGTCATCTCCATAAAGCTTTTCAGCAGATGGAAGCATGAAGTGCTCCAAAATCTCCTGATAGCTAGCTGCATTGACCCTGCCCTTGATAAAACACAGTGGACCAACACCAGCAGCTGACATGGCACCCCAGACCATCACTGACTGTGGGTACTTGACACTGGACTTCAGGCATTTTGGAATGAAGACCGAAGACCGATCGGCTCCGAAGAAAAAGACAACTGGTGCGTGCATCCACTTCCGTATACGCCATTGTGCATTGGCTCGTTTTTATAGTACTCGAAGGTGACAGGCTCCCTAAGCGTGATCCCAATCAGTCGATACATCAACTACGTCGAACGTGAGCGACTGAAAGGGAACTATACTCTTGCAGCTAGGGCTGTGCGAATAATCGCAATTTACATGTAATCGCACTTAAATCGAGATGGCTTATCGCGATTTTGAAATCGCAAAGGCTGCGATTATCTTTTATGCGCAGCTCGTCATTGATGTACGGCTCTGTAAGCACTGCTCCATCTGAAAGCACTGTGAGTTTGAGTCTCTTATAACGCGCATTTGAAAAAGCGACACGCGTAAAACATCTTTCCAAATATGAGAAGCATTTATGAACCTCTTGTCCACCAAAAGACAACATTTAATAACATTCATTTACTCCAAACTCACTTCATAACGACAGATGAGCATAATTTGTGAGATGATGTGGCTTCTTACACAGAATAAGGCAGTCGTGTATTTATAAGTCATGTTTAATCAATCAAAGCATTTCAATCTTCTGTTTATTCAGCTACAGTGATAGGGATTTCCTGGAATTATGCGCGTTATTGTACTTCTGCGGTGGGGCATATTTATCGCGTCTGCGTGAGAGCGCCCTCTGACGTTCAAATGGAGCAGCATTTACTACCAGTCAGCCGCACTGCACTGAAAAGCTGCACATAAAATAATTGCAGCCAGCTAAATTTTTGGAAATTAGGTTCTAAAACACTGTCTTTTATGACACTGGAAATATGGAAGCCATTAAATCATGGTTCATCAGTGAGATGAAGTGAGTGTCCTGGGCAGATAGGCAACAACCAGTAAACCCTCTGAATCAACAACCTCTATGGAAGAAGGCTTGTCAGTGCCGCAAGCCTTACCGCTACAAACACAAAGGAACGGTACACACTGTTCAACTTTCAATTGATGATATCTGTCAATTGCAGGAGTTTGACACACGTATAATGGCTCTTCAGGGGAATTGCACAACAAACAAAGATGTGTACACTGAATTGTGCAGATACATGGAAGAAAAGGGGATCCTAATGTAGGGGCCTACTAAATATGGTTAAATGAAAGACAATTTCTTGGCTTGTGGTATCTTAATGGGAAAAACTACACCTTCCATGATGCTTTGCTCATTGTGAATTCCAGTGTTATGATAACTTGGCCAATTTGATTTTAGTTTGTTTTGATTGATGTAAACTAGAGATCACTTGAAGGGGTGGGAGAAAAAAAACGCACGTGCGAGGGAGAAGTGGCGGCTGTGTATCGATGGGTAGTAAAACTTTCAGTTGAATTCGGAGAGAATTAAAATTTGTAGACTTAAGTACACACGTACAGGCACAAATATTATCTTGCAGTTAATTTATGTATAGTAGCAGGCTCAGTCGTTTGTTGTTTTCCAGTGAAAGTGATAAGTGTAGTGTCAGCTCTGTCGGTCCCTCGCTACTGTTTGCAATAACAGAGAAAAGTACACTGTCGGACTTTTAAGCTAGAGGGATATTGGCTTGGACTGTTATGTGACATCCAGCTTAGACAGTGAGCGCCGTTTTTATCGGAGAACCAGAGATAAAGTAACAAGTGGGAACTAGCCTGCTAAGTAGCACTGCTGTGAGGAGGGAGCCCACGGGAGTTACATCGAAACGCGGACATCTACCAACAGCACCTCGCCATTCTGCTACATAGTCTACCAGCCTGTGGATTCTTTGAACTGTCGGACCCGCGTGAGTAGCCAGAGACTTTTCTGAACGTTTAACTGTACTACCAGGGAGTTAAAGGATTTTTTTTTTCATATGTGCACCACCATATGGGCCCCGACGTTTACAAATCCAAGCGCTTGGTAACAATTTGAACATTTTAAAGCTGAACTGTGATGGTACAGATGTGTGTATTTTGGACTGTATTGTACTGAAGTGATATTTTTGGTACTGATACCTGTAAGGATTATATTATATTTATATTAATTTAGTTTGCACACACACGGTTTAACTTTTTTTTTTTCATCCGAAGGAAAACAAAATAGGGGAGTGTTATTTGTACCAGAGTGGTTTGATAAAACATGTTTGGCTATTTGGCAGTTTATTAAGGGTTCATTGTAAGGTTTACACTTTAAACTTAACTTTGTTGATTTGGGTTTGATACAAAATAATTGGTGTTTTGAAGGAAACCGTTGGGTAAGAGAGTAAGGAATGTAGAAATAACATGTTGCTTTTCCTGAACACCAATCTAAAACTTGATTAAAATGCCAAGGAGAGCAGTAAAGAAATTTGAGAATGTAGGAAAATGCTGCTATTAAGAAGTCTTAAACATTCTTTACTAAGCATAACTCAAAAAGATAACAAAAAATGTATGTAAGCTTACATGAAAAGGGGGGTTGGGGGTTTCTGAGCATTTCTGCCAGGAAACCTAAATAGTTGAATATGTTGTACAATACATGATCCAGAGTTGGTCTGGAAAAATTATGGTCTAAAAGATAAGAAGATTATGAAACCTTTAAGTGCAAATGTACCCGTTTTAATTTTTAATTTATTTCACAATTTTATTTTCTGTAAAATATGGGATTATTTTTATGCATATTGGTAATAAAAAAATGTAATTGTGCTCATATTTGCTTTTGTAATACATTTGTTATTAATGGCCAGTATGTGTCATGTAGTTGTGATGTGTTTACACATTGTACAGATTGCAGGTGTTATATCTGTCTATATGAATTTGCCATTTCGAGAATGTCATGTTAAAACACAACAATTTGGGCCATTTTCTGGGAAGTTATTTGAGTGCAAATGCCGCAGCACGATTCAGCAAACAATTAGTTAATACTGAATTACTCACATTTTAGACACATTTACTCTACAAGTCTGTACCGCCAACAGCATTGGTCCAAGCATCTCCAAGGCGAGCGACACACAGTAGAGATTTTTTTTTCATGAATGAACCCGTGTTATAAACGAATCGGTTGAATGAATGATTGAGGGACTCATTGTTGTTTGAGCAAATGGGTGTCACGGTATACTTTTTTCTCTGGCTCCTTCTCGTCTTGTGTTTATGTTGTTGTATGAATGCACGTGTGTAGTGGGCGTGAGAGTGTTGTGTCATTACCTGATTCGCTCCAGCTGATCATCATATCATCACCAGCTGCAGCCCATTTCCTCACCTTATAAGTACTCACCGGTTTTTGTCCTCTTTGTCAGATCGTTGTTTGATGTCTCCTGTGTCGGTGTTCCAGTCCTGTCTTCCCGTTCATCCGGTGTTCGTGTTTTCCGTGGATTATCGTTGGTGTTGGATTATCATTGTCTTTGTGTGGATTCAGTTGTCATCATCTCACCTCTTCTGTTCCTGTCTTCACCATCGACCATCGAAGTCCGTGCGCCATCCTTCCACGCCCGTGTCATTGTTTTTGCATTCTGTTCGTTCAATAAACTGAGTAACTCGCTCTTGCTTCCTGATCCTTTATTCACTGGCATGACAATGGGTGTCTAGCCAATGCAATTTGGCCCTAAGGCTGGAGCTAGATTATCTAACCACACCCTAACCACAACTCTATCCCTCCACCCCATTAGATGTCTAGATAGGTGGAGCTAGACTTCATTTGACTCTGCAATGAGTATCACTTGGAGATTTAGGTGAGAGTAGGCGGCTGCAGTGAAGGGAGGAGTGAAAAGAAGTGCAGGCAAGACGGACAGTCCTCTCTTCTCTTAATGGATCAGTCAGACACCTAAGAGATCAAAGGCAGATATTGCGGGATTTACATGGGCTGTGTTGCTAATAAACTGGATGTAATTTAAGTTCTGCTGCTTTAATATGAAAATAAATATGATGAAGAAGACACCCAAAGTATCCTACTTGTTATTTAATTCCATTCAAAAGACGTGTTTATCAATAATTTTTACTTTAATACAGGCATGTACTATATATGAAGACTTCAGATTGCAAAAGCCTCTAAGTCCGTCTAACGTTTTTCTTTATTATTAACTTTTTTATCAGGCTCCTATGTATTGGTTTCTATCTAAGTACCGACATTTCTAAATGGGCTGAGGGAGGGATTTAGTGAGTTTGAAATGAAAGTATTTGATGAACGTATACTATGTGCGGAGAGCATTCACTCAATATTAGTATCTAATTTTTGACATAGGTGGCTTTTAGAGGCTTTTGCATAGGAGCTCTTCATATGTGTATATATATATATATATTTTTTTTTTTTACAAATATGACAACAGTCACATAACCCATAGAGAGACTGCAGTCAGAGAGTTTGGGAACATGATTTATACACATAAAAAAATGATATCACAGTTTTAAAAATCAAACATTTTAAAAGAGAACAAGACATACCAGTTGTTTAAACCAATAAGCATTAAGCTGTGTCGTCAGCAAGTCGTTTCCACAGACCTATGGTCATTTCCTATTGTGCTTTTGATCAGTGCAGTCGGTAGAGAGCAACTTTTCGCCACCTATGGTAAGAATACACCCTGAAGAAAGAAAGTCTAAGCGCCTAAGCTTGACCAAAGCCGTGTCTGCCTTAAATACATCCTTAAATTACAACACAAGAATATTCCCTTTTAGAAGGGCACTCCATAACAGAAGGGGCATGTGTAAACCACATTTTATGTTCACCATCAAACAGTCTGACCAAGAGCAGCACTGACCAAAATTAAAAATACAATAGAAAGACCAGCAAATGCAATAGTGCCACACCGGCTAGGGCAGATTAACCCAGACCCCCTTGTGGTACTATAACAAAAGCCTCTGTATCTTGCTCCAAGAGCCACCAATCCAATCAAGCACATACAGTCGTGCTCAGAATTAATGGTACCCCTGGTAAATATGATAAAAAATGGCTGGAAAAAATAAATCTGCATCATTTATCCTTTTGATCTTTCATTCAAAATATTGGCAAAAATCTAAACTTTCATTGAAGTAAAAGAATAGAAAGTGGGGGGGAAAGCACATTATGAAATAAATGTTTATCTCCAAAACACGTTGGCCACAATTATTGGTACCCTTTTATTAAATACTTTTTGCAATCTCCTTTTGCCAAGATAACAGCTCTGAGTTTTATCCTATGATGCCCGATGAGTTCGGAGAACACCTGACAAGAGATCAGAGACCATTCTTACAGAATCTCTCCAGATCCTTCAGATTCCCAGATCCATGTTGGTGCTTCTTCTCTTCAGTTCACTCCACTCATCAGGTCTGGGACGGTCATGGCAGAAGCTTCATTTTGTGCTACTTAACACATTTTTGTGTTGATTTTGATGTTTGTTTTGGATCGTTGTCCTGATGGAAGATCCAACCACGGCCCATTATACGATTTCTAGCAGAGGCTGTCAGGTTTCGATTTTTTATCTGTTGGTATTTGATAGAATCCACGATGCCATGCATGTATCTGAACAAGAAGTCCAGGACCTCCAGCAGAAAAATATGACCACAACATTAAAGATTATATATTAAATTGTACACATGGGGTACTTTTTATCCTTGTGTGCACCAAACCCATCTTGCATGTTTGCTGCCAAAAAGCTATTTTTTAGTTTCATCTGACCACAGAACCCTGTGCTGTTTGAAGGTCCAGTCATGTCTGACAACTGAATTTGCTGGGGTTTGTTTTTGGATGAGCAAGGAGGGTTTTTCTTGAAAACCTCCCAAACAACATGTGGTGATGTAGGGGTTGTTCAATTTTTTTTAATAGGCTTTCTGAACCCAAGACTCAACTAATCTCTGCAATTCTCCATCTGTGATCTTTGGAGAGTCTTTGGCCACTCAAACTTTCCGCCTCACCATGCATTAAGACAATATAGACACACGTCCACTTCCTGGCAGATTTGTAACATCTTTAGTTGATTGGAAGTGCTTAATTATTGCCCTGATGGTCAAAATGGGGATTTTCAATGCTTTAGCTATTTTCTTACAGCCACTTTCTATTTTGTGATGCTCAACAATCTTTTGATGCACATCAGAACTATATTATTTGGTTTTACTCATTGTAATGGATGATTAAGGGAATTTGGCCTTTGTGTTTCCCCATATTTAAACTCTTGTAAAACAAGAAGTCATGGCTGGACAATTTCTTGTTCCTAGTCACCCTGGTGTGCAAAAAAAAGGTAAATATGAATGGGAATATACTTAAGAGATATTTTACTCGTAAACAATTCTAGGGGTACCAATAATTGTGGCCAACTTGTTTTGGAGAAGAACATTTATTTCATAATGTGATTTCCCCTCCACTGTCAATTATTTTACTTCAATGAAAGGTTCGATTTTTGCCAATTTTTTGAATGAAATATCAAAAGGATAAACGATGCAGAATTATTTTTTACAGCCATTTTTCATCATATTTACCAGGGGTACCATTAATTCTGAGCACGACTGTAACAGCTTGAGCCATGCGTTAAAGTGCAGAGGAAGAGCAGAAATGGACTTGGGTAATTTACTCTGAACAACATACAAGCGATGTCAAACATTGAGGAGAGGAGAAGTAACTGCAGCCTCAGCTACACTTAGAGATGTGCAAGGCTAATGCACCAGGCAGGAAAAACAACAGACGCCTGCAAAAAAATGTATAGATGAAGGACAGCAGATTTATCTGCATAAAATATGGAAAAAACTCTGATTTGTGATGATCAATAAACTCAGTAGAAAAAAAGGGGTAATTTTACATTCTCGGTGCAGTCTGACTACTGATACATCCAAGAGATAAAACATGGGCCAAACAAATAAGGGGCAATATTGAAGCAGTTTTTTTTAAGATTTTTGTTTCAGGGGTCACAAGCGGTGGTCCTTGATAGTCTAAGGCCACGTTTACACATAGCCGGGTATTTAGAGAAACGAATATTTCCCACCCCTCCGTTTTCAATAATAATATTGTGCACACAACCCCCATAAATACGCCTCGAGCACCATCATAACTATGCCAAACCTATGGGCGGCAGTGTAGGGAGAAGGATAAAGCCATGCAAGCCAATCAGAATCCTCAGAATCGACAAGAGAGAACCTAAAACCCCGTTCCTCCCAGTTGACATGGCAACACATAACCGGCGTTTTCAGAAATCTCCACTTTGGCCAGAGTTTTTTGAAATTATCGTTTTCTGTGATAAAAACAGGGTTTTCGTGTAAATGAGAGGCGAAACCACAGGGAAATATCTGCGTTTTCCCTTCGTGTAAACGGGGCCTTATTTTCAGAATAATTTTGAAGGAAATTATTTTAACGGGAAAAAAATGGATCATGTAAATGGAAATTTAGGACTTTTTTTTTTTTTTTTTTTTACCAACAATAATCACTTCAAGACTTCATTGAAAAAAAGTCAAGTCAAGGCAAGTCAAATCAAATCATCTTCATTTAAATAGCACTTTTAACAATGTAGATTGTTTCAAAGCAGCTTTACAGAGATAAACGTCATTTAAGGTAACAGAGATTGTTTTGGCTCTTCCGTTCCGATTACAATAACAAATCGATTTGCCCCGCTCAGTGAAACACCCACTGAGAATTCTGTTGATTGTGCCCTGGTAATTGGTGATTCAATCACACGGAACGTGAAAATAGAGACACCAGCCACCATAGTCACACGTTTGCCGGGAGCCAGAGCGCCTGACATAGACTAAGTTCGGGAGGAGCACGTTCAGATAATTAACACGAGTGGTCAGCAATCAGCAATCAATGATAAGAGGGTACATATTGACTCAGCAGTCTTACCTCGATCCATTGACAGTTTGCAGCATCCCCCCACCACCCCTTCTCCACACTCCTAGTTCCAAAAAATCACTTATATGTGGGGGGGAGATACTCTGGGTTCGAGCCGAATTCCGAGCTCGGAGCCCTCCCTCCGGACAGCACGCCAAATACGCATTAAATCATACTCCCTCAAAATTATATGTAAGTGTGAACTCGTGAAAGCAAATTTAAAAGCTAATGCTAAGGCTAATGCTAATCGTAAATTCTCTAAGATCATTATTCATGTCGGCACTAATGATGTTTGACTCCGCCAGTCGGAGATCACCAAAATTAATATTAAAGAGGTGTGTGAACTCCCAAGTACGATGTCAGGCACTGTAATTTGCTCTGGCCCCCTTCCTGTTCGCATGAGTGATAGATAGCGGATTATGTTCATTCAATCGCTGGTTGTCTGAGTGGTGTCCGCATAATAATGTAGAATTCATAGGCAATTGGAAAAGTTTTTGGGGCAAGCCTGACCTGTTGAAAAGAAATGGTATTCATCCTTCCTGGGATGGTGCTGCTCTTTTATCTAGTAATTTTGCTCATAGTCTTAGAGCTAAAACATGACAGTCTGCGGCCCAGGTCAGGAAGCAGACAGACTGGCTAAACCGACCGTCTGCTAGCGGCCTCGCGTCACAGAGGTCAGATAAATCCCACAACATAGAGCCTCTTTCCCCAAGATTTCATCCTATACAGGCTGTGTCTGTTCCCCGAATTTGGAAATCCAAAAAACGTCCATACCCATCTAAAATAACATTATTCAAGAAGCACTATAAAGCCAAAACAATCTCTTTTACCTTAAATTATATGTTTACCTCTGTAAAGCTGCTTTGAAACAGTACATTGTTAAAAGCGCTATATAAATGAAGATAGCTTGACTTGACTTTATAGCGGTTCTTGATTAATGTTATTTTCCAGCTAAAGTTAGTTTTGATTGATTCACTTCCGTCGAAATGATCATTTGTTATTAAATTAGGGGGCGCTAAGACAACGCCGTTCTCTCTAAACAGACTTTAAACGCGAACCTGTGATAAACGCTGATGGTATTCACATGCGCATTAAGAATTGATTCTATAGTTATGTGCGTTTGAATATATGTGCGCAGGTTTATAATTCCCTACAAACCATGCCTAAACAAACTACTTGTCTTGCCTATAAATTTTGATACAGAATTTTATTTTATCACTTCGGGGTAGGTACGCGAACCGAATTTCCCCACAATGCTTTATCTGTAGAGTGGTAAAGCGATCCTCCATAGGGAGAGGCTAGTTGGCACTTTAGCACTGCATTGTCATCGGGTCCAGGCGAAGGTCCTAGTCAGATCTGGATACGGCCTGGATCCGGCAGGCTGTGGGAAAACCTTGGGATAAACAAAGACACTAAAATTAGCGTAGATTCCATTCTTCTTATGATATAACGAGTACATCAGGATTTAAGGGAAGTGTTCCCAGTTCCGGCTGACCTAATCTATGCAGCCTAAAATTTAATTATAGAAGTCTATAATGTATTATGTGAATGCTAGGTCAAAGAGATGTGCCTTTAATCTGGCTTTGAACTGACTGGACAGTGGTAAGAAGACTGTTCCAAAGTTTTGGTGCTAAGGATCTACCGCCAGCAGTCGATTTTGATATTCTAGGTATTTCTTCAGAAAGAAAGGAATTTACAGTGTTTCCACTGAAAGCTAATTCTTCTTGCACGGTGCGATTATGAAACCTGGATACGATTATGAAACCTGGATAATGTCCTAATGACTGTGAAAGGAAATGGCTTCTCATCAGGCAGCACTTATGTACTGTTAACTGGGGAAAGTTGTTTACAAAGCCACTTAGTGGGAGGCTAAATTGCTCAAAAATGGAGAAAATGGCTTAAAAGATTCTCCAAAGAGGAAGTAGCATTCAGTCATCCTAAATCCTCTTCTTTAGCAAACCACCTGCTATAATAAACAAAGATGGCAGGAAATCCAGGGGTGCAAAAGAACAGTAGGTAGAAGACAGGCAAACAAAACCAGACTTGAGAGAGAGAGAGAAAGGACTGATGGGGGGGATGGGGGGGGGGGGGGGGGGGTTCCCATCTGTGTGCCTTGTGAATCAATCCTTCATTTGGTATTCCTGTCAGGATCAGGGCTTAATGTCATTTTCAATGCAGCTGGGGTTTTTTTTGCACCCTGACACTAACATAAGAGTTTTTGAGAGCTTGAAAGGACCTCCTTCTCATGATCTGCACCAGCTTGCTCAATGGTCATGGCAAGGACTGGGATTCAATCTGTAGGCGGGCCCTGTCCACAGATGTGACCCTCAACCCTGTCTGAACTCAATATAACCCAAAACTTGAACACTGATAGGAAGAAACAACATGTCTAATTGAACGAGCATTCATAAAAAAACAGGGTTGCAAAGTTAAATAAAAATAATTATTCTTCTTCTTAAAGTTTATGCTTCTAATATACTCTAATAGTGGGTATGAAAAAAAGATACACTGTCAACTCAAAAACGAAATATTTTCCAGATAATATATATTTTTAAATTATCCTGGTTGAGTGCAATATAAAAATTATTTACTTCAGCAAATGCAAAATTTAAATGGGTCTTTATATAGGCTATATGAAAAAAATATAGTTGCCTTTATATTTAGAAGATGGTTCTTTGCAGGGGCGTCATCGAATTTGGGGGTTCTTCCCAGGTTAACATTTTTGTGGGAAGGTTAGTTTTTGGTTATAAAATAAATTCAAACTAATAAACTTTCAAATTTCAAGTCAAATAACATTTTTATGATGAATAGTTGTTTTTGCGCAGTGGATAAAACACATGCCTTTGGTGTGAGAGACCCGGGTTCGAATCCAGTATGAGACACCAATGTGTCCCTGAGCAAGACACTTAACCCCTAGTTGCTCCAGAGGCATGCGACCTCTGACATATATAGCAATTGTAAGTCGCTTTGGATAAAAGCGTCAGCTAAATGAATAAATGTAAATCTCATTAATCTCTCCATAAGAACCAGTGCATGGAAGAAAGGAATAATTATCCCTGTGTTTAAAGGTAGTAGCCAAAACTGTATGAGCAACTATCGCCCTATATCGATTTTACCGGTTTTATCAAAAATAATTGAAAAAGTAGTAGTAGTGCAACTGGTGGACCATTTAGAAGCCAGACAGCTCCTCCATTGTCACCAGTTTGGGTTCAGACCAGGTTACTCGACAGAAATGGCAAACTGCCGTTTAATTGAAAATGTAAAAAAAGTCCCTAGACAAAGGTAATGTGGTAAGAGCCATATTTATCGACCTTACATAAGCGTTCGATACGGTCAATCATAGTTTGCTTTTATCCAAAATGTTAAATTTAAATTTTTCAAATGAGGCAGTGTTGTGGTTTACATCTTATCTCCACACTAGAGTGCAGTGTGTTAAAGTTGATCAAAATGTATCTGCACTTTCAAACATAAAAATGGGAATTCCACAGGGCTCTATACTTCGCCCTTTGCTGTTTAGTCTCTTTATAAATGACTTACCTCTGCACTGCTCAGGTGCCAGATGTCAGCTCTATGCGGATGATGCAGTTCTTTATGTACCCGCCAAGTTACCTGAGCAGGCTGCAGCTGTACTGTCTACCAGTATGTCTGACATTCAACAGTGGCTCATGCAAAATCAGTTAGTTTTAAATTTCTCAAAAACAGTTTCCATGTGTTTTTCCATCAAAAAAAAATAGATATAAAAGGAAGATTTAATGTTAAGTTACAAAATAAAGAAATTCATCCAGTTACAGAATTTAAATATTTAGGATTAGTTTTAGATCCTCAACTTAAATTTGAAAAACATATAAAGAAAATCCTAAAAACATTACAAAGTAATCTAAATTGTTTTAAACTAATTAGAAGCTACATACCAAGTGAGGCAGCCCTGCTGTACATGCATGCTATGATATTTTCTCATATATCGTATTGCATGACAACATGGACACAAGCCGCTCCCACTGCAATCAAACGCATAGGTTCTTTATATAATCGAGCAATAAAACTTTTGGATAAAAAAGTCATTCCACCGCTTCCATCCCATCCGCTTTGATCAGTCATTCCACATCAACAACATCTTCCTCATCTAACATTGAGCTCCACACTTTCTGTCCTTCACAGTTATCTTTCTCTGTTTGTCTCTGTTGACCTTCAAAATACTCAACAAAATAATGGCCTAACCCTCTGGTTATCTTCGGGGTCTTTTTAACCCGCAAATGACTTTTACTCAAATAAAAAAAAAATTGTTCTCTTTGTCCAAATGGTGTGAAACTTTCTACGGCTCTAAACACTTTCTAGATCTACAAAAAAAAAAAAAAAAAAAAAAAAAATTGGAATGATATCTGTTTTTATGTTAGCGTAAAAAAAAATAGTGACACCGTTTGTCTTCGGGGTCCCTGGAGACCCTGCATAGTAAATATAAAAAAATGCATCATCAAAATCAGAAACGACACGGATCACATACACAGAATTACAGTGGCACACTTCCAACAATGCAAAAAACATCCACAATGCAAAATTATCATGCTCACCACACACACACGCACACACATTTTATTATTATTCTTCCTAGTTGTTCGATTTTTTTCCCATTCACTTTTTTAAACTACATTTTTTTTACTACTTTATTTGCTCATTTGTTGTTGCTGTTCAGTTCATTGCATTTTGATGTTCATGTCATGTATTTTTACTCGATATGTAATATAATATAATATAATGTTCCTTTCTGTTAATTTGTTCTGTTACAGTTAGTAAATGAAATGTTGATTAAAATTGTAGAATTATATTAAAAACAGATGATTGATATTTTAGTTCCACGCACAGCATCTTCTGTGAAGTGCCTTCCCTGGTGTTTAACCTGTTTGTGATGATGGCGAATAAGTAACACAGCAAGATGATGCTTGCCAGGGATAAGAATGGGATGAGTCTCATCTGCAGGTAGGTTTAAATAGATAATGCGTCCTCCTACACGTAGCAGACCCTCTTTGTCCTTCACAGGATGCAACTTCTTTAGAGAACTACTCCCAGGTAAGTCTTGTTTCCTTTCAAAGCATGACATCTCTTCTGCGTAAACCTCACGTTGCACACTCTTTATGATGACGTATTCTGCCTTGGTTAACTCAGCCCCTGTAACGCCTTTCTTGCAGTAGTGCCATCCAACACATTCTGCGTCATGTGCTGGTTTGACCTTTGTCAAAATTCGAGATTCATTACTTATATAACCCAACACAACCTTACTATACGTGAAGAACGTAATCCTGTCCAGCTTAAGCCCTATTTCTTCTCTGATCTGGTCCGCAATTTCTGTGGCCAACACTGCAGCGCAGAGTTCTAGTCTCGGGATGGTAAGCTCTGCCAGTTTGGCTTTGCCGTGTACGAAAGTCACTTCTGTGCAACCTTCGTCAGTTTTCACCTTTAAGTAGGCACCTGCCACAATTGCCTTTACCGAGGCATCAGAAAAGACGCATAGCTCTGTACCTTTGGCCCTAGTCAGTGAACATGTAGCATAGGTGTGGCAGATGTTCAAATCATTTAGCTCTTGCAGTGATTCCTGCCACCGTTGCCACTTCTCAAATTTCTCCGGAGGCAGTGGTGTGTCCCAGTTTGTACCTTGAGAGACTAGCTCGCGTAGAAGGAGCCTGCCCTCTACTGTCACAGGCGCCAGGAACCCCAAAGGATCAAACAAGCTATTGATCGTTGAGAGCACCCCTCTGCGCGCGAAGGGTTTTTGGGGCTTGGGAATGTTAAAGGTGAATGTATCTCTTGTCATATCCCAGGCTACTCCCAGACTGCGCTTGATGAGTAAGTCGTCAACTGCAAGGTCCAGAGACTCCATACCCTTGGCTCGATCTTCCTTGGGAAAGGCATTTATAACATCGACCTTGTTTGATGTGATCTTGTGGAGCTTTATGTTGTAACCTGCCAACAGATTTTGGGCTCTCTTTAAAACATCAACCGCTTCAACCTCAGTTGGAAAGGACCGCAAGGCGTCATCCACATAGAAGTCTTTCTTAATGAATTCACAAACATCCCTGCTGAAATCCTTCTCTCCCTCCTGTGCTGCTCTCCTCAATCCGTAGGTTGCCACAGCAGGTGATGGGGAATTTTCAAACACGTGGACCCTCATCCGGTAATCCACCACTTCACCCTCAGGGTTGTTATCCTTGAACCACAAAAAGCGAAAACATCTCGATGCTCTTCAAGAACCAGAAAGCAATAAAACATTTGCCTAACGTCCGCAGTTATGGCAACCAGTTCCTTCCTGAACCTAAGAAGAACCCCCAGAAAACTGTTGTTGAGATTGGGCCCCTGAAGCAAGACCTCATTCAGTAAGACACCCTCGAAGCGAGGACTTGAGTCGAAAACAACCCTGATTTTACCGGGCTTGTGCGGGTGGTAGACTCCAAAAATGGGAAGGTCCCACACCTCCCTTCCCTCTGATGGTGGTGCCAACTCTGCATGATTGTTATCCAAAATCCCTTGCATGAACTCCAGGAAGTCTTCCTTCATGCTGGGTCTCTTCTGAAAAGCTCGCTGCAATGACATAAGCCGTTGGTGTGCCTGCTGCCTGTTGTTAGGGAGCGGCTTCCTTGGGTTTCGAAAGGGCAAGCGTGCCACCCAGCTACCACTTTCATCCTTAACCCTCTGGGGACGGCAAACGCGCCAGCGCGTTTTGCTGTTTTTTTTTTCACATAGCAGCAACATAGACTTAAAATACTCATCATATATATATTTATTTATTCATATATATATTTATTTATTTATGGTCATATAAATAAAATCAATACATGAATATAAACTATAGAGGGTCTTTTTTATAATATAAAATAAACAGGGTGCGCTTTCAGCTCACTCTGTCTCCGCAAAAATCTTTCTGAAACATGTCTGGAAAATGAACTGAAACTCAGCTAATACTTATCTCACAAACATGAAACATACGTCTAAAGAACGCTTTAAATTTCTTCTTTTAAATAAAACAATTCACATTTAAAACAAATATTCTCCTGCAATGTAATCTGTATGAAACTAAAGAGAAGTACAGTTCCTCCTGTGTCAGCTCATTATCGTTCATTTGTTCACACCCACTCGCAGAGCATGCTATTCATAAGATAATGTGTTGAGGCCATATGCAAAATAGATAAACGCCCCCAGGCAAATGCCTTAAAAGTAGCAAGTTTCATCATAAGATTCACTCACTTTCCTGCGCGTTTGGAAGATGGCACGCTACACCGGCGCGGAAGCTCTTCAGCTCGTTCTGGACAGTGATGAAGAGTTCACATTTTCCTCAGAAGAAGAGCGGGACTTACATTAGTTGACAAGCTATTTTATATAAACATGTACATATTTTACTGGTTGGACTATTTCCAGACTTGCCATCCAGTAGCCTATTCAGAGTATTGAAATTTAAAATATATCTTAATAGGCAGGTTTTACTTACATTTAAATTGTCTAGGCTATATGCTGTATGATATGTAAAATGATATTTAAAAAATATTATCTATGTTTAAATTATATTTTGACTAGGCTATAGTGTTTATGCTGCCTCATTATCATCAACTAACCGTTTTCTCGCATTGCCTCGCAAATATCTGTTGTAAATGTGCTGAAATGTGTAAATATGCCCGGTTGATGAAGTGCGCAAATGTGTTAATGTTAGTGCTATCTCCGGTAATGGCACATTGACACGCATATAAAGCACCTGTCTACCATTTTTCACATCAGTTATTCATACTATAGGCCAATGGTACTATACTTTTAAATATTTATGTAATAATAGTTTTCAACTTTTTTTAAAGGAATGTAGTTGCAGCATCACTACCTTCACCTGCCACTCGGAGGGCGTGCAACACAGTCGAAAATCAGAAAGAGTAAGTACATACTTACCCACTATTTTACGGATGTTAGTTCAATTTTGTTTATATACTTAGTGATAATATATTTATTTATATTTGGAGGTTGGTTGATAATGTTACATGTGTTTTATTTATCAGCATGCTAATGCCTATCAGTTATGCATGTGCTGGAATATTAGGCCTACTCTGTAAATTATGATAATTGTTTTCAACTTTTTTTGAAAGGAATGTAGCTTGCTCACTCTCACCATCAACTGGAACTCGCACTAGGAGGGCACGCAGCAACACAGACGGAAATCAGAAAGAGTAAGTACATACACCCACTATTTTACAGATGTTAGTTCAATTTTGTTTAGATACTTAATGATGATACAATATGCATATGTGAAAATTGTGTTGTTATTGTTATGCATGCACAATATTACAATTAGTGATTGGTAATGTTAACATAAAAGCTTATTGTTTTGTTATTTTATCAACATGCTGATTGTCCATCAGTTATGCATGTGCTGGCATAGTACTTTGTTAAACCTTTATTAATATTATTATTTTTATAGGAATGTGGTAGCATCACTCTCACCTTCACCTGCAACTCACACTGGGAGGAGGGCACGCAACCGGTGTCGTTCAGTTTTGAGAACAATTGAAAATGACAAGTAAGTACACTTATTCCCTTTCTTTCAAATATTAGTATAATTCTGTTTGCATATTCCGGTTTTGTCTGGGCAATATTACTTTTAGTGATTGAAATACAGTTTTTTGTGAATAGACATGCTCACAGTTGTTTGTTTGTTTTACAGCTATAAAGATGATGGTGATCATCAGACACCTGTTGCAAAGAGGGCCAAGACAAACATTCAAAAGAGCAACAAGCAGTCCACTCGGTCATGGAAAACAGAGACTGACATTGATATGGTTCCACAGACTCTGAGATTCCTGCCTGCACAGGAACCTGGACCACAACTGAGTCCTGCTGACACACACACAACCCAGAGTCTCTTCAAAATGTTTTTTTTTTTTTCTGAGAATGCAGTGTCAACTCTGTGCCACAACACCAATGCTCAGGCTGCTGGTGCAATTGCAAAGGACCGCAAATTCAAATGGACTGATGTCAGCATCAGTGAGATGTACCGCTACATTGGGCTGGTGTTTTACATGGCCATGGTGAAGATGACCTCCATCAAGGGCTACTGGCGACAAGACAGTCTTTTCTTGCCACAATCATGGCAAGAGAGAGATAATTATTTATTTATTTTACTCACATTTGATTTGCTTAGAGCAAATTTAGAACATTTAGTTTCTCCACGGTAATTTATAGAGGAATTACTATAAAACAGATTGAAAACCTTTGAATCGCCTCTCATTCTTTGTTCAGGCTGCCTCACTTGATGGGCCATTAGCCATTGGGGGAGTGTCTGTCACACCCATGGGTCTGAATCTTATTAATATTGATAGTCCATTACCACTCCCACGCATAAACCTCTTCTGACAAAAAAAAATTGTCATCCAAAGTATAAATTAATGTTATTGTTTTATGTGAACGATCAGGCAGGATGATTTTCACATCATTTTGAAGCCAGAACTCGAAGCGACAACATCCATTAGTCCAAAGTCTTGTGGACACATATTTAGTATGTGTTTTGTGGTCTTATTTCAGCAACTTTCATTTTAATTTTTTTCAATAACCACGCATAAACACTATTCTCTTAAAAATACAAACATGTACATACATGTTGCTCACGTATTATGGTAGCCCCGTTTGTGCTATATAGAGTGAATTTACACCTTTGCCATTAACATGTTTATAAATAACTGAAAAAAGCACAAATGTCAGTGCATGTCAAAACATCCCAAGGGCCCCAAAAACACCTTGGTCCCCAGAGGATTAACAAACTCCTTGTCCATTAACTGTAGGAAGGTCAAATCGTCGATTGAGGGTGCTAACTGATTGTCCTTTTCAGTCCTTTGGAAGACTGTTGCACCAAGGAGGACCTCTTGCTGCTTCAGAGAACGAGGCCAAGTTAGATAGCTGTTCGGCTGAATGGTCTGACTGAAATCCTCCTTAATTTTGACAAGGTTCTCACAAGGACCCATATAACCGGGACGGCCATTGTCCATAATACATGTTTTAAATGCGTTTACCTCTGTAGGAGTGTGGGCTCCACCCAGGCAGATGTCACCGACAATGACCCACCCAAGATCGTGCTTCTGGGCAAATGGAACGTGGACAGGGCCATTATACTGCCGACGCACCTTGTGGACCTGGAGAATGTCCCTCCCAAGCAGGAGCAATATCTCAGCAGCATCATCAAGAGCAGGTATTTGGTCAGCCATAGCGCGCATGTGGCTGTGGTGGTACGCTGCTTCAGGTGTTGGGATTTCTGCTCGGCTGTTTGGCACATTATTACACTCTATTAGAGTTGGAAGGGTGATACTTAGCTCTCCTGTGAGTGGCTCAACCATGTAGCCATGAGCTCTTCTACCGGTCACCTTGACAACTCCAGCACATGTAGTCAGGATGTATGGTATTCGGGGTCCTTGTATTTGAAAGGCGTCAAAGAATTCTGTCGTAGCCAATGAGACGTTACTCTGATCATCTAAGATCACGTACATCCTTTTACCCTCCTCTGGACGACCTTCAGGATAAACATTAACCAGACATATTTTAGAGCATGACTTCCCTCTGAAGCCTTTACCACAAACTTGTGTACACAGTGTTTTAGTCGCTAGGATTTTTTCATCATTGGGTGTACTAACTGGCTCATGAACCTCGGAAGGGTTCTGCTCTTGTTTATCCTTGTAAGAGAACAGCTCCTTTGACTCTCTTGGAGCAGGACCAAAGTGCAGTGCCGCCACATGAGGTTTACTTCCGCACTCTGTGCATTTGATAGAAGCGCCACAGTCCTTGACCAGCACACTCCCTTATCCCTGAGGAATTGCTTCCTGTCATCCAAGAGCACAGCTCGAAAGCTCTTGCACTTCTTAAGTGCGTGTGTTTTTTTATGTATGGGACATAGTGTGTTCACGTCTTCTGTTTGGTTCCCCTCTCTATCTGTTGCCATTTCCTTGTTGCTCACATTTGTCTTGTGCACAGACACAGGATTCCTGAAATTAAGATTGCCCATTCTCTCCTTTTTCAGAGCGGGTGCAACTGTATTGGCCACATAAAAACTTGGATCATTTCTCGCCCTGGCTTGTCTTCATACAAATTCAGAGAAAACTGAAAAAGGTGGGGAATGTACCCTGTTATCTTCCATATATTTTGATCCAAATGTCATCCATTTATCCTGTAAGTGGAAGGGCAATTTTTCTACAATAGGACTTACTCCCCTTGCCGTGTCCAGATAGGCTAATCCTTGGAGATAACCATCTTCCTTAGCAGCTTCAAGTTCACTCAGTAAATCCCCAAGTTCTCGAAGTCTGTGGTTATCGCGGTTTCCTATTCTTGGCAAGTTGTCCAGTTTTGCGAACAAAGCCTTTTCTATGGCTTCTGGAGCACCATAAAGTTCATCCAGTCTTTCCCAAATGAGGTTGAGACCCACCAATGGCTGACGGACGTTAGCAGCTTTCATCCTGCGAGCTTGATGACTCGATTCAGGACCTAGCCATTTTATGAGCAGGTCAATGTGTTCGTGGGCAGAGAGATCAAGTCCCTTCACGACGCTTGTAAATGTTGATTTCCAGCCGAGGAAGTTTTCTGGCTGATCATCAAATTTGGTCAAACCACCTGAAACCAGCTGACTTCTTATTAAGAACTTAGCTAAGTCTGATGTATTGCTATTTAAATCCTGGTCAGGAGAGGGATTAGGAGCACAGTAGCTGTTAACTTGCTGCTTTTTATGGTCTGAAGTATCAACTTTTTGCCTTTCCTCAACCTTGATTTTTTGATGTAGGGTTTGAAATCGCTGACTGGAAAGCTGCTGGCTATCTAGTTTAAAGGTATGTTGGTAGCCGTCTGGCTGATATAACTCAGAGTGATGGAGATGTGCCTGACGTGGGCTCGAGTCTTTTGGCATCTCACAATCTCCATAAGAGTGCTGTGGTTTCGGACTAAGAGACTCAAATTGGTGACAAATGAAGCTTCTCTCTTCATCCACCGTTAACAGGGCAGATAGCCTCGGTTGAATTATTTCAAGCTGCTCATCTGGGTAAGAATCATTCCTTTGTGAGTGCCTTTCGACATATTCACTCACTTCTACTTGTGGGCTTTGCGTTGGTAAAGCTTAAATCGATAACAGCATTTTCCATGGCGATGGCCTTCGCAATAGCTGCCTCAGCTTCTGCTTCTTGCTTGAGCACATCTAATTCTGCCTCTAGACTAGCTCTTTCGATTTTAATGTTCATTTCCTTTCTGATGAAGGAGGCTCTCGCTTTCGCAGCTTCCACCTCTGCCCGTGCCGTAGCAGCTGCCATGTTGACCATGGATCGTTGAGAGCGTGTAGATCGACGTGCACTAGTTGACGTGTGTGATTTTTCATCAGTGGTCTTCATACTGTCTTGTATTTTTGGGATCTCATTCATTGCAACTTGAGACTGAGGTTCTTTTTCCAAAACCATCTTCTTCTCAGAGGACGTCATTTTACTATACTGTTCTCATCTGACATGAAACAGCAAGCTAAACTCGTTCCTTCAAAAGGTTTTCCTGCAATGAACAGGCAATGTGTTGTACTTGGCAGGTAATTTTAATGAAGAAAAGGTAAAACTGAAATAACAAACACATAACCAAATGCAGGTTAGTAAACTAAATAAATTCAGCACAAACAGATAATATATTGCTCCTAAATTGGGTCTTAAGTTATTAAATTAAATATACTCACTGACGATGACAGAACAAAAGATGGAAGGATGGATATCGTTTTCCTACAACATGTGCTTCCTCAACATGACCGCAACTGCAGCACAACAAGAAATGATCCCACCCACAAGAAGTCTAAATTACAAAATAAAACACACACCTTCAAAATAAAGGCATTCTACATTAAACAGTCTCTGGTAACTTTCTTAATTACACCACAGTACTACATAATAATAGTTATAATATTAATCCCATGACAGCAATAGCCATTTATTGTAAAACAAATGCACTGAAAAATAAAATAAACTTTCATAATAGTTTAAATAATTAGATAAACTTAGTTTAAAGATAAACTTAGATAAACAGTTTAAATTAGATAAACTTATGTTAAAATTTGTTTAAAGATTTGATTGGGCCAGCCCAGTGTCAATCAAGAAAAGAACCAATGGGCCGCTGATCTACGCGTTTCATGGGCCGGTCTGTGAGAAAAAAAAAACAACGCTGACTTTTTTTGTCCAATGCATTACACCGGCACAAAGATCCCAGCGCCGCCAATTAAGCAAAACAAAACTAAACGAATGGGCCACCGATGTACGAGTTTTATGGGCCGTTCTGACAAAAAAAGTTGTATCGGCCCAAAAAACATGTCGGCCTACTGGGAATGTGCCCGGTCTGCCCGATGGCCAGTCCGCCCCTGGGAGAGAGGATTACTTCAAATTATAAACCATACATAGATATGCTCTCTAATGTCTCCAGAGACACAGACTCTAATGTTCCAAGCTCCTTCTTCACAGAGCGTTCCTGTACTGCCGTTACCTCCAGTGCTTGCTGTACTGTCAGCAGCTCCCAAGCTCCCTGAGTTACCACCGCCTCCCTGGTTCCCTGTATTGCTGGTTCCGTACAGAAGGCTACTAGCCCACCTGTATCAGCCTGGTCACCTGCCATGACTCCAGGATGCCCTCCCCAGTTGGAGTCTTGTTCTTTTATTTTTGGCGCAGGGTCAAGCCCTCTGGGAGGGGGAGTTTGTATAGACCAATTTGGAGTAGACGTCACTTACAGCTGGGCACGCATAGTGGTAGCAGACAAACAACGGTAACAAGGTGAGGAAAATGGGCAAAATCCACAGAATAAGAGAAAAATGTTTTGCTGTGCCTTTGTATGTCAGAATCGGAAAGCAAAAAATACAGTCTTAATTGTTATTGAATTCCGTCGTTGAAGACACCCTTTGAAGCTAAACTCAGACATTTATGTTGCAAATCACAGACTGGACTGATAAAACCTGCAATGACTAATTAAAGCAGGAATTTGATGTTAACAGTAAGTCTACGTAATATTCACATTGCGGGAACACGAGAGTATTCGAATTACGGGATATAAACTTGCAATTCTGAGGAAAAAAGACAGAATAACGAGTATATCTCACAATTCTGTTTATCCTTCTAAGAATTGTGAGATAACCTATAAACTCGGATGAGAGAAAATAAAAGGCGTAATTGTGAGATATAAAGTTTTAAAAAAAGTAACTTTAAAAAAAAAAAAATTATATTCTGTGGCTTCCACAGATTGCTACTGCAGAACTGTCATTTTCTGCCACCAGGAAGGCTCCGCCCACAAAAAACATCATCCCTGTTTGCAAACACTTATAGTCCTATTGTTTTTAAATCAAACCATACAAACATCCACTTCCTGTTACTTTCTGGTTTTGTTGTCATTTCTAATAGACCTTTCTCACATTAACCGGAAATACGTAATCGTTGTGGAAGGAGAGTTCCTGTCAACCGTCAACACATCAGAAAAACATACCCGGGCAAGAGAAAATGGATCAGAGAGTCTTTTTACAACTTCGAAAAAAAACTTGTCATGGTCCAGTTGCTGATGACTTTGTAAAATGGTGTGGTGATGCTTGTCTGCAGCTGAATGTATCTAAGACCAAAGATATGACTATTGATTTCAGAACTGACGCTCATTCTTCCCAGTATATGTTCATTAAAAGTGAGAAGGTGGAGTGTGTGGAAAGTTATAAATATTTACGGACTATTATTGACAATAAACTGCGTTTTGATGTGAATACCAAAAATAAGTCTGTCAGTTCTCTTACGAGAGGTTCTCTCGTATTGCGTAAGTTAGCTTACGCTACGGGAAAGATTCATCTTTTCGAGATATTGAAGCCAAAAATTATCCTTAATTTTGTATTTATTGTCAACGCAGTGCAGCAGCTAGCAGACCTAGAGCAGGCTGTCTAGCGTGCTCATTGGCTGCCCTGCGGCAACTGCAGCAGCCTACCACTGAGCCCGGCGTGACGTCACGTCCAATGAAGGGCGCTCGCACCCTCACCGCGTCTTAACCCGCCAGAATGGGCATGGCCTAGCGTATATAAGCTGGGCTCGGAGGCTGTTTTCCCTGATTTTCATCTCTTAAGCGAAGCTCTTCCGGCCCGTTCTCATCCTTTGGCGTCATATGGGTGACGCTATATGACATTTCGTCGAAATACTACGCACATGGCAGCCTTTAGCGTCAATATGAGACGCAGAACCCAAGGCGTCATACAGGTGACTGGCATCCTTTAGCGTCAATATAAGACGCAGACCCTACCCCAGACCTAAACCTACCCATAACAGTGCGTGTTATATTGACGCTAAAGGGTGCCATGTGCGTAATATTTCGACGAAATGTCATATGGCGTCACCTATATGACGCCAAAGGATGAGAATGCGTTGGCTCTTCGCAACGCTGGATTCTGAGAGAAGCCGCCGCCGTTGAGAAAGCGACAAAGCCAGCTTAGGACAGTGCCTGAGGAAGCAGGTTATGAACGTAAGTCTTGTGCCCGCTCACAAGCGCTCACGCTTACTGACATGCACTTCGCCCACAGCGCGCATCAAAAAAAAGGGCAGCCTCATATCAGTCAGGCTATGAACGTAAGTCTCATGCCCGCTCACAAGCGCTCACGCTTACTAATCTGCACTCCGCCCACGGCGCCGCTAGCACATCACATAGTGCATCCTTAAATCAGTCAGGATATGAACGTAAGTCTCGTGCCCGCTCGCAAGCGCTTACGCTTACTGACATGCACTTCGCCCATGGCGCCAATCACGCGTCACAAGGTACAGCCTCATATCGGTCAGGTTATGAATGTAAGTCCCGTGCCCGCTCACGAGCGCTCACGCTTACTAACATACACGCCGCCCATGGCTCCGCTCACGCATCACAAAGTGATCACAAAACGCTCCCTATTCATAGCAATCGGGGAGTCATATATGAAACAGCCTGCCACCGCTGTCAGCGAGCCGCCTTATTCAAGCACAGAGAGCGTGCGCACCGCGCCCATTCCTCCGGTTCAGTTTCTCGAGCCCGCGCAGTGCGGAGATCAGAACCCTGAGACCATTCTGCCCTTAGTTGCACATATAAAAGCATGGGAAGCGATTCCAGGGGTATCAGAATGGGTACTACGCACAATAAAGCAGGGCTATGCGTTACAGTTCGCTCGCCGCCCCCCACGCTTTCGAGCACGGACCGCGGCGACAGTGAATGCGGAGGTAGCATATCTACTCTGCTCAGAAATAGCAAAGCTGCTGTGCAAAGGGGCCATTGAACTGGTTCTGCCTTCTCTGAGCGAGTCAGGCTTTTACAGCCGTTATTTTCTCGTCCCCAAGAAGGATGGGGCTCTCAGACCTATTTTGGATCTGAGGCATTTGAACAAAGATTTTTGCTCAAATGAAGTTTGTTTTGTTTTGTTCAAGCAAAGAATTTGAACAAAAAGACCATTCAAAATGCTTACAACCAGGAAAATCCTCGAGCACATTCGCCCGAGGGACTGGTTTATCTCTCTCGATCTGAAAGATGTCTATTTTCAGATTCAGATAATACCCCGTCACAGGCCATTCTTGAGATTCGCCTTCGACGATCAGGTATGTCAATACACCGTCCTGCCGTTCGGCCTGTCCTTAGCACCCCGTGCATTCATGAAGTGCATGGATGCGGCTCTCGCCCCCTTGAGAAATCAGGGCTTGCGAATTATGAATTATCTGGACGATTGACTGATTATGGCACAGTCAGAGATGGAACTTTTATCTCACAGAATAGTGCTCCTCCGTCATCTGGAAAGCCTGGGTCTCACGATCAACTGGACCAAGAGCTCATTACTGCCCAGCCAGTCAATTTCCTTTCTAGGAATAGAACTGGATTCTGTGGCCATGACGGCTCGCTTGTCCAGCCCACTGCAACGCTGGCTGAATGCACGAGTGTCTCGCCAAGCCTGGGCCTCCGGCTGTGAGCGAATCAGAGTGACTCAGAGCTGCATTACGGCTCTGCAGCCCTGGTTAGCGGCCGACTGGTATCAGCGGGGAGTGATAATGGGAGCTGTCTCATATCGAAAGGTCATCTCGACAGATGCGTCCAACTCGGGTTGGGGCGCTCTCTTCGAGGGCTGACCGGTCTTTGGCCTGTGGTCAGACCAAGAGAAGCTCATTCACATAAACTGTCTGAAAATGATGGTGGTCGAGAACGTGCTGAAGCGCTTCCTTCCGTTCATACAGGACCACCATGTTCTAGTCCGCTCGGACAACATGTCTGTGGTTTCATATGTGAACCGTCAGGGCGGTGTCAGATCCAGGAACCTCTGCGATCTAACAGAACGCCTCCTTGTTTGGTCACAGCACCATCTGCGCTAGCTGAGAGCAGCGCATGTGCCAGGCCACCTGAACGACGGCCCAGACAAACTATCCAGGGACAATGTTAGCCCGGGAGAATGGTCCCTGCAGCCCCAAACAGTCCAATTGCTATGACGCCTTTTCGGCAAAGCGGAAGTCGACCTTTTTGCGTCAGAAGACAACGCTCACTGCCCAAAGTTCTTTTTAAAGAACGAGGAAGCGCTGGCCCGAATATGGCCCAGCCGCCAGCTGTATGCTTTCCCTCCGGTCTCACTATTGCCACAGGTGATCAAGAGAATCAGGGAAATGCGCCACTCAGTACTCCTTATAGCCCCGCGATGGGAGAACCAAACTTGGTTTCCGGAGCTGACGTGGCTGTCACTCGATTTGGCATCCCCATCCAGAGCGCTGGTCTCTGCACGCATGGGTGATCAACGGATACCCGTTGTCCTGCCAGAAAGAGTGATGAACACAAAAACGCAATCTAGAGCTCTCTCTACTAGAAAGCTTTACGCGTCTAAATGGTCTGTGTTCTCCAAATGGTGCACCGACAAAAGTCTGGACCCACGAACGTGTGGGGTATCGCGTTTGTTTAGTTTCCTTCAAGGGCTGTTGGAAAAAGGGAGGTCCCCTTCCAAGCTTAAAGTCTATGTGGTGGCCGTCGCAGCGTTCGCAGAGACGACGCGCGGCCGGTCACTAGGGAGGAACGAGCTTATCATCCGCTTCCTTAGAGGAGCTAGGAGGGTGAATCCCCCGCGCCCCCCGTCGGTTCCTATGTGGGATCTTTCCTTGGTCCTCGAGGCCCT
Source organism: Meda fulgida (assembly GCA_030578275.1). NCBI lineage: Eukaryota > Metazoa > Chordata > Actinopteri > Cypriniformes > Leuciscidae > Meda > Meda fulgida. The sequence continues at coordinate 19,240,351 of CM060627.1, forward strand.
GAAAGCATATCCTTTTGAACCGTTAGATTCCATGGATCTAAAGTATCTCTCACTCAAAACCATTTTTCTGATTGCCTTGTCATCAGTCAAGCGTGTGGGAGACTTACACGCGCTGTCTGTCAGCGCTGCGTTTCTTGAGTTCGGACCAAATGAGTCATACTCAAACCTAGACATGGTTATGTCCCTAAAGTGATTGACACTCCTTTCAGAGCGCAGGTTATTTCCCTATCGGCTCTGCCAGCATCCGATAGCGAGAGTGATGTGAACCTCCTCTACCCGGTCAGGGCGCTGAGGGTTTACGCTACGCGCTCTGCACTGTTCAGATGCTCGGAGCAGCACTTTGTTTCGTTTGGTGGGCGCACCAAAGGTCTAGCCGCCTCGAAACAAAGCCGGTCCAGATGGATAGTGGACGCTATCGCAGCTGCTTATGCATCAAAAGGTCTGCACTGTGCCCTTTGGGCATCAGGGCTCATTCCACTAGAGGCATGGCCTCGTCGTGGGCATAATCCAGCGGAATTTCTATTAATGAGATATGTGTGGCGACGGGCTGGGCTTCCCCGTCCACCTTTGTTAGGTTTTATAACCTAGAAGTTCCCGCCCTGCAGGCTAGACTTCTGTCAGTATAAGTGAGATATATGTTCTGTCCAAATCTGATCGTGCGCAGGCTACTCTCACGTAAATTAGCTCTCCTGGTTGAGCTGCACTATATTGGGTTAATGCGCTATATGCTTATACGGACCGGCGCCGCCCGTATTCCCTATGAGTGCTTATGTACCGTGCCGGCCCCACGATGCGATAGAGTTACACGCTGTTTAGTTGTTCTGTGTTATGATAACAGGTTAAATGTCATAATTAGCCAGCATAGGACACAAATGAAAATAAAATAGTATATTTGTGATATTTAAACTGTGTTTTATTAATGAAAATATTTTCTAACATGAATGCTATAAGGATAACCTAGCATGTTGTCAAATAGGCAAGGTGGTAAAACGGGTACAGTTGATACACCATTTTTAAGATGTGTGCAGCAGTCACATAGTTAATTTTAAAGAGAGAGTGTGTGTGTAGGGGGGGTTGTGTGTGTGTGTGTGTGTGTGTGTGTGTGTGTGTGTGTGTGTGTTATGCTGTTTATGTTGTGTACATAGCCTGTATGAGGACTTTGTGTTTATGTTTATGTTACACCTGTTGCAGGATGCCCCACAACAGAGCTAGGACAACGAATAGGGGAGTGCCAGGATACCTATTAGAAAGGGCCTCAAAAGAGGTAGAGGAGGGCAGATCAATTAGGAAGGTAGCTGAGAATTTACAGATTTCTGTTGCTTCACTGGCCGGATATGTGAAGAAAAGGTGAGAGCTTGCTGATGAGGGCCCAGGCCTGCTGCCCTCAGTAGGGTACAAGAGCTGCAATGCAGTTCTAACTTATGACCAGGAGCTCAGCCTGGTGTCTTATATCAGGACAGCGGCAGCCTTATATTATGGGCTACCCCCTAAAGAGGTAGGAATGCACTAAAAACCAACAATAGGGAGAAACCAGGTTAGGCACAATGACAAATAAGCCAGTATTACAAATCCATAACAATTGTTTTGCTGCACATACATTTTCTGTAGGCTGAATGAGTTTAAAGGGATACTCCACCGGTTTTTCATATTAAACTATGTTATTCCCTTAACTAAGACGAGTTGATACATACCTCTCTCGTCTCAGTGCGTGCACTATATCTGTCCCGGTTTATATATTCATTGTCTCCTTTTAGTCTCGTGTTTCTGTTGTTAGATGTGTGGGTGTGCGAGTGGGCGGCTCCACTCCAATACAGCGATTAGCATCAGCTGATCGCAATCATCCTCCCCAGCTGCTACCCATCATATCACCTTTAAATACTCACTGAACTTTCCTCTCTTTGTCAGATCGTTGTTTGATGTTCCCCGTGTTTGATCCTGTTCTCGTCTTCGTCTTGTCTTGTTCCCAGTCTGGTTCATCGGCTCTTCACTTGGATTACTCTTCACCTGGATTACTCTCACTTCATCACCACGGCACTTCACTCGGGATTCTGACCATCTGTCCCTGCGTTACCATCCTGTTGAGTGTGTTCTGACTGTGTGTGTGTGTTTACACCATTAAAGAGTTTACTTGCATTTTTGCTTCCGCATCTTCTGTCGTGATAGAACGATCTGACCAAGGATGGAAGCAGCAGGTGAATCTCCGACGTTGGAAGGATTCGTCCAGTCCAGTCTTCAGCGTATGGACAGTCAAGAGAGGAACCTTAACGATACGGCGCGCGCCGTCCAGGCACTGGTAACGCAGGTGTCCGAGCTCACCCAGCAAGTACAACAGCTACGAGCTCCCACTGCGCCACCCGCACCAGCCGTTCCCCCCGGACCATCAGAGGGCGCATCCCAGTCAGAACCTCGACTACCAGTCCCGCAACCCTATGACGGTGAGCCCAGCTATTGTAGAGCCTTTTTGAACCGTTGTTCGATGCACTTCTCGTTGCAGCCTCGGAACTTTGCACACGAACCCGCCAAGGTGGCATTCGTGTTGACCTTACTGACTGGGAAAGCTGCTCTCTGGGGAACGGCTGTGTGGGAGAACCAGGATCCATGCTGCGCCTCGTTCCTGACACTCGCCGCCGAGATGAGAAGAGTTTTTGACCGCGCGGTCACGGGGAGAGAGGCGGCAAGGATGCTCGCAGAACTCAAACAGGAAGAGAGATCGGTGTCGGACTACTCTATTCAATTCAGGACCCTGGTGGCTGAGTGTCACTGGAACGAGGAGGCGCAGTGGGACATGTTCCTGCATGGGTTGGCTGACCGCGTTCAAAAGAAGATCTACGCCCTGGACCTGCCCACGTCTTTTAATGGGCTTGTGGACCTAGCGCTTCGAGTAGACGCACGACTGACCAGAAGCGAACGTCGGACTCTACACAGCCAGGTTCGGATGGGTACTGAGAGCCAGCGGTCCAGTGGCAGGAGCGCGGTCAGCCCCACCTACGATCACGAGCCCATGCAGGTAGGGCGAGCTCGGCTTTCCCGGGAGGAGAGGGAAAGGCGGAGATCCCAAGGCCTCTGCCTTTACTGCGGGGCCGCGGGACACTTTGCCTATCATTGTCCGGTAAAAGGCCAAGCCCGGCAGTAAGTATGAGGCTACTGTCGGGTGGGATCTCCGCCGAGAAGACCTCATCCACATCTACGCTCCTCCCGGTAAGACTAAGATGGTCAGTACACAAACAGGACTGTCAAGCACTGGTGGATTCAGGGGCGAAAGGTAACTTTATGGACCATTCATTTGCTCGCAAATTTCAGATTCCCCTCTTACCCCTCACCAGTAGGATATCTGTACATGCACTCAACGGTCAAGACCTTCCCACCATCTCCCTCATCACCGGACCAGTCGCACTCACCACTTCAGGCAACCACACCGAGACACTTTCCTTCTACATACTGGACTCTCCACTTGCACCTGTTGTTTTAGGACACCCCTGGCTCATCAAACATAATCCAAGAATTGAATGGCAGCAGAAATCTGTGTTGGTCAATGTTCTGAGTCCTGTCTGGTGTCTGCTTGTTCGTCTGTTGCTGTCTCTATGTTTCAGGAGGAGGCAGTGGATTTATCAAACGTGCCCGCAGAGTATCTAGACCTGAAGGAGGTGTTCAGTAAGTCTCGCGCTGCTTCTCTCGCATCGTCCCTATGACTGTGCCATAGACTTATTGTCAGGTAAGTCTCCGCCTAAAGGCAAGTTATATTCGCTCTCTGTCCCGGAGAGGGAGGCTATGGAGAAATATATTTCTGATTCTCTGGCAACGAAGTTTATCCGCCCTTCCTCTTCTCCAGCGGGGGCGGGGTTCTTTTTTGTGGGGAAGAAGGATGGATCACTGCGACCTTGTATTGATTACCGAGGGTTGAACAGCATCACGGTAAAGAATACCTATCCTTTGCCGTTGATGTCTTCAGCCTTCGAGAGGTTGCAGGGAGCATCTATCTTCACTAAATTGGACTTAAGAAACGCTTATCATTTGGTTCGCATCAGGGAGGGGGATGAATGGAAGACTGCTTTTAACACCCCTAGTGGGCATTTTGAATATTTGGTCATGCCTTTTGGGTTGTCCAACTCCCCAGCAGTCTTCCAGGCACTCGTCAACGACGTGCTGAGAGATATGGTTGACCAGTTCATATATGTTTACCTGGATGACATATTGATTTTTTCATCTTCTCTCCAGGAACACGTTAAGCACGTCCGACGAGTGCTTCAGAGGTTGCTAGAGAATGGGCTTTTTGTCAAGGCGGAGAAATGCGTTTTTCATGCACAGTCTGTTCCGTTTTTAGGATTCATTGTGTCGACTGAGGGAATTCGCATGGATTCTTAGAGGGTTAAGGCTGTGGTGGATTGGCCAAGTCCAGAATCCCGTAAGGCCCTACAGAGGTTTCTGGGGTTCGCCAATTTTTACCGGCGGTTTATTCGCAATTTCAGCCAGCTGGCCGCTCCTCTGACCGCCTTGACCTCCCCCAGAACTGCGTACAGGTGGTCAGACGCTGCTGAGGCAGCGTTTGCCAAACTAAAAAGCCGCTTCGTTTCGGCTTCCTTTTAGTCTCGTGTTTCTGTTGTTAGATGTGTGGGTGTGTGCGAGCGGGCGGCTCCACTCCAATACAGCGATTAGCATCAGCTGATCGCAATCATCCTCCTCAGCTGCTACCCATCATATCACCTTTAAATACTCACTGAACTTTCCTCTCTTTGTCAGATCGTTGTTTGATGTTCCCCGTGTTTGATCCTGTTCTCGTCTTCGTCTTGTCCTGTTCCCAGTCTGGTTCATCGGCTCTTCACTTGGATTACTCTTCACCTGGATTACTCTCACTTCATCACCACGGCACTTCACTCGGGATTCTGACCATCTGTCCCTGCGTTACCATCCTGTTGAGTGTGTTCTGACTGTGTGTGTGTGTTTACACTATTAAAGAGTTTACTTGCATTTTTGCTTCCGCATCTTCTGTCGTGATAATATCGCTCTGTATTGCCGCAAAACTATGTTAGCACTTAGCTTAGCCCAGTGCATTAAATATGGGCCAAAAAGAGAAGTCACCAAACTCTCCCTCGTTTTCCCTATTTAAACACAGTTACTCGAGTAGTGTAACTCGACCTAGGCTGGTGACACAAAATAAAACGTTGTGTTTTTCTAAGCGTTTAAAATTTATGACTATATTGTATGGCGGAATACCATAGCAAGTGCTTTTGAGCAGTTCGACTTTGCGCAATAATATCATCACTCATGAAATGTCCTCTTACCGGCTCCCGCTTCTTCTCCCCCTACCTCTCATTCTTGTTCAAAGCAGCTAACCAAGCTCTCTGCTGTATGTGATGTGTTGGAATTCGGTGAAAAATGACAGCACTATGTACATTCTCCTTATTTTCACAACCCTTTACAATGCACGTTTTAACCATGATTGTACACAAACTAGCTTCCAACAACCTGTTACTTCATCAACTCCGCTCAAACTACTACTACAGGCGCATGTCACGTTGGTTGTATTGACGGAAATGAGAGGGAGGGGGAGAGGAAGCGGGAGCCGGTAAGAGGACTTTTCACGAGTGAAGATATTATTGCGCCAAGTCGAAGTGCTCAAAAGCACTTGTTATGGTATTCCGCCATACAATATAGTCATCAATTTTAAACGCTTAGAAAAGCGCAACGTTTTATTTTGTGTAACCAGCCTAGGTCGAGTTACACTACTCGAGTAACTGTGTTTAAATAGGGAAAACGAGGAAGTGTTTGGTGGCTTCTCTTTTTGGCCCATATTTAATGCACTGAGCTAAGCTAAGTGCTAACATAGTTTTGCGGCAATACAGAGAAGACATGGGCAGTATTTCAATTAAATGTATTTTAAATACGTATTTAATTTAGTGTATTTTATAATTTGTGTTTTGCAGGTGTGGAAAAAATAAAATGTAGTTTGTAAAAAAATATTTTGAGGGAGTGTATTTAGAGTATTTCAAATACTTAAATACTTAAGAAAAATCACCATTGTAAATGATTTTGCCAAGTTGGTTGTACTTAAAAACAACTAGCCCAAATGACAATGGTTTAGTTTTCTCTTTTGTAGCATAGTTGTGTTATTGCTTCTATTTTTGTTATCGACCTTTCAATAAAGTTCCTCATTAAAGCTGTTATATATTATATATGTTATATATTTATAAGTGCACATAACATATAGATTTATGGCTGTTTCCCCTCCCTTAGCCAGTGGTGAGGAAATGTCTCTCTACACTTATTCAAGCCTTAAGGCACGAGTAGAGTAACAGTGATAATATGGCTACGTAGCCTACATCAAACACGTTTTGCTATTAAGGGCAGCCTACCACACCATTGATGTGAACTTAGCTATACATGCCATTTACATCAGAGGGAGCTATTTCAGGCCCTTTAGAGGGCAATTCGTACGAATTTTACGAGGTGGCTAATTCGTAACAATTCATACGACCTCACTCATATTTTACGAGTTGCCAAATTCGTATGAATTCATACAAATGACCTACCCCTGACCCCGCCCCTAAACCTACCCATCACGTGGGTTTAGACAAATCGTACAAATCTGTACCAGTGAGGTCGTATGAATTCGTACGAATTAGCCACCTTTTAATCACTCATACAAATTCCTACGAATTGGTCGTGAGATAGCGTTGCAGATGCCCATACTTTTTTTATTTTGCTACTTCGCCATTTTAAATTGACACATTTTTCATATTTGTGTAATTGCTGTGTTATTGACCTTTCAGCAATAAAAAAAATTAAAAAGACTTAAGATTATTGTGGGAGTATTTTTGTATTTTCAAAATACTAATTACTTGTATTTTATTGAAATACATTTTTCACATCAGTATTTTGTATTTTATTTTGTTACATTTCATGAGCCAGTATTTGTATTTTGTAACAAAATAGTTTTTGATGTATTTGTGCCCACCTCTGATACAGAGCGATATAGTGCACGCACTGAGACGAGAGAGGTATGTATCAACTCGTCTTAGTTAAGGGAATAACAGTTTAATATGAAAAACTGGTGGAGTATCCCTTTAACATCCTTTAACTTTAAATAATTAAATGATACATGGGATATCTTATAAAAGTACAACTGCATTATCAGCTAATTTTGTTTTTCTTTATTGTTAGATTCGCAAATTGCCTTTTGAATTGCCGATTTTCACAGATTGCCTTTTCCACAGCAGTGGACTAAAAATGGCAAGGCAAGTGCAAGTTGGCTTACCAACTTTATGCGGAGGCACCCCATTCTCTCCATCAGAAGGCCTCAGGCTACAAGTTTGTACAGGTCAACAAACTTTAATGAAGTGAATGTGGGGTCTTTCTTCCAAAAATCGACAACTGTCTAGAGCAGACATGGATTTCAGGCTAAAGATATCTGGAATGTAGATGAGACTGGGCTTGTGACGGTCCAGAAACCTGGCTTTCTTGTTGCGACGAAGGGGGAAAGACGAGTGGGTAGCATAACATCAGCTGAGAGGGGGGTTCTTGTTACCATGGGACTGGCAGGGTATGCTCTTGGTAACATTATTCCTCCCCATTTCGTCTTTCCCCGGAAGAAATACCTTCCGCAGCAGAAGGACTTTGTTGCCTCTTGCAGCATTTTGTACACCACACCCGAGCAACAGAGGAGAGCAAAGTCTTGCTGCTGTTGGATAATCACAGCTCCCATATCTCAATAGAAGCTATAAACTTCTGTAGGGCCAATGGTGTGGTTATGCCTTCATTTCCACCACACTGCACTCACCATCTGCAGCCGCCTGACAAGTTTGTCTATGGTCCGTTAAAGAGGTTCTTCAATGAGGAGATGGACAAGTGGCACCGTGAGAATCCTGGACAAACTATCACCATCTATGACCTGCCACAGTTGCTAAACAACATCTTACTGCTGGCAGCGTCACCTCTGAATGTAAAGAAGGGGTTTAAGAGTACTGGGATCTGGCCGCTCAATCCACTTATCTTCAAGGGAGAGGATTTTCTCCCAGCTTCAGTGACCGACTGGCCCCCTCCAGCCTCACACCACCTGGGCCGTCCGACGTTGCCCTCACAACACCTGGGCCGTCTGCCAATGATGCTCTTGTTGCCCTTACAGGGCCAACAATGACTATACATTTTGAGGGTCTTCATGAAATAACCCTGACTTTATTTCCTCTTTCATTACAAGAGGAGAAAATCATCACAGAAGTAAGAGAAATTAATTTAATTTCAAGCAATGTATTATACATACAATTCTGAAAATGAAATATTCATAGCTGTGTGTGTGTGTGTGTGTGTGTGTGTGTGTGTGTGTGTGTGTGTGTGTGTGTGTGTGTGTGTGTGTGTGTGTGTGTGTGTTTATGTTCACCAGGTCCAGTATGTTCCAAAGTTTAGTCCTGAACTAATCAGGCCTCATCCAAAAGCTGGCCCCAGAAAGGCCAATGGTCAACGTTGGAGGAAAAGGACCACTGAAATTCTCACTGATACCCCTGTAAAGGAGACCCTTGAAGAGGAGAAAAGAAGATCCCCCATGAAGGTGAAGAGGAAGATCATGACAGAAAAAGGAAGGAGGAAAAAGAAGAAAGAAAAGCAAAGAAGTCACAAAATGCCTGGTGTGTGACGAATGGTTCTCAAGTTCACGGTCGGGAGAGAAATGGGTGTCCTGCTCTAGGTGTAGCATGTGGTCACACGTAGAGTGTACCCTTGGCGGAGACAACTACACATGCCATCATTGTGAAAGTGACACCTGAATCAATTTGTTCCTTTGTTGGTTGTTTACTGTTACTTTTGACATTGTTATTGTTAGTGTTGTTATTGTAATGTTTCCATTTGTACTGTTGCAATATCTGTTCATGAAATATCTTGTTCCTGTTTTATACATTTGCAATAGTAATACATTTGTTTTATACATTTGCAAAAAATAATACATTTCTATAGCACTAACCAGTGCTAATTTAAATAAAATGAATTAATTTAAATGGATTAATAAACAAACATGTTGCCCAAATGTTATTTTCTTAATTTATTATATTTGCAATGAACGGTTAGTTACCTTTACTTCATTAAAAATGGGTGTCTCAACTGTACCACACATGGGTACAGTTGAGACAAAGTTGAGACAAAAAGCACCTTATTTTTATGAGCTAATTGTGGAAAATATAAACTACTTATGGGTAATATTGATTGATAATATCTAATCTACAAGCTAATGAAATGTCATGTGGCATGTCATGTGGAAATTCACTTCTTTTCAGTATCTATTTTTGTGTGAAAAATCAAAACGCAAAAAGTGTCTCAACTGTACCCAGTCTACCCCTACCCCTATCTAAACTGCACATGGTCCTTGAAGAGGTCCAATATTTGTGGCCAAAAAATCAATAGTGGCTAAAAGTGTTGAATTTGGAGAGAATATAGATTTGTCACTTCAATTGTTGAGCAACATCTTAAAAATGTGGTTCATGACTTTTTGGCGTGGAACCTGGGGTGTTTTATCCCTGAAGTTTGTTTTGCTCTTGTCATTCTTACAATAATTTTTCTCAGCCAGCACTTCAAGGACATTTCAGGGCTGTGTTGTATATTTTCTGATATTCTGAACACCTGGCATTGGATTGGCAAAGTGAGTGCTTTTGCTTTTGTTAGGGTAGGCTTGATACAGATTGTGAAGCCGTAACGTCGCTTTAATATTCTAGGAAATACAACTAGGCCTACATCAGTTTATCCCAAAGATCAAAACCTATGGCCCATGTCTCGAAGATCCACTTGTAATTTCCCCTGCAACGTGCGACTATAACTCTGTGAATTAAATAACTTTAGACGATAATCTTGTAATCCGTCTCTTTAAAAGACAGACTGAAGATGTAACAGTTTGTTACAGCCCCAATGTTTCTTAACATCTTAAAGGAATGATTAATTCAAAATCTGTGATTCTGTGAGTATTTATGAATACTCAAATATGGAACATGAAGACATGTCACATCAGGTTTAAGATATTTACAGGATAGAAAAGTTACAAGTCACAGAGAGAAAAATGTGCAAATTTAATCACAGTGTGTCTTTCCCAATGCATCATCAGTTTGTAGATACTTTTCTCATTTTGTCAAAGTTCTGGTAATCACTCAGTGATTCACACACTGTTCCCCTCTCTGCCAAGAGCATTTCCTCCTGCTCAGCAGTGCTCAATATTGGTGTAGAACAACACTGTTATATCCTTATCTTAGACACAGGAACACTTTAAAAGAGATTGTATAGACTGTATAGATAGGCCTATTTAGGTTGTTTTAGAAATGCTTTCAAAGTAAATAATAATAATAATAATTATAATAAAGTATTGGTATTTGAGTAAAGTATTTGCTTGATATCGTCAAGGTGTCTTTGCATCTTTGGTAGTAAAAACAAATATTGTAAAATATTTTAAAGTACAAATTAATTGTAAAGTCTTGCATTTTATTATCAGACCATGATAATGGATTAAAAAGAGAGCGACACCTAGTGGTATGATATTGAATAACATTTATTGTCAACCAAGAGCTGCTACAGTATATATTTTTGTGGCATAATTCTGATACTGGACAAACAATACATGTATATCTTTTGAGAAACCACATACATATTGATTTGTTATCTGTAATATCGTTGTAACTGTATTGTCACATTAAAAAGATCATTCACATAATACTGCATATTAGTCATATTCATTCCCGTGGCAGCAGTGCACTTTATGTGTGCACACATTATGGTTTAAAAAGCTATTCACTTTCCACTGAATCTTGCACAGAGCTCAGTGACTGAGTGAAAGGCCTCCATTTGTTTTCCACTGATTACATGAATTTTAACTATTAGTGTTTAATGCATTTTAAGGTCACAGTTTGATAGCAACAGGGTTAAACAGGGTAAAACAATAAAATGGGATACATATTTAATATTCAAGCTTGTGAGTAGGGAGACATATATTTACAGTATATTGATATGCTTCAAGCTATTCCCAAAACGTACACTTTTTGCAAACTTAAAATGTATAGAAAAGTCTTGTAACCAAAAGCTACTGATGTATGAAATATGAAACTGCTAAGGCCATAGGTAGTTTCATCTTTATATAATCCTGTACATATTGGTGAAAAAAAAGCACAGAGATAATACACAAAGTTCCTTACTAATTACTTTAAGTGAATATACAACAAATCGTAGACACAAACATTGAATTTGTTTAAAAGAGGCCTTTGCTCTTTTTCAGATTCAGTTGTTTCCAGTTTGGGAGGGTGTAAAATTCATCCCGTGTCAGGTCCAAAACACTCTGCAATACAAACACAATCTGTCAATGTCAGACAACTTTCCATGATGACTATTTTAGACTGAACTAGTGACTTAGGGTGGGTTCTGGGACTGGTTTGTTTAGTAAAAGGTAGGGGCGTCAATTGCGTATGGAAAGGTATGGCAGCTGTTGAAATAAGGTGTAACAGCATTAGAGTACATAGAGACTCTTTCACCTAGATATCATCATATAGAGACTGTGTCTGTTACCCGAGTTAGATAATACAAAAAACTCCCAAACCCATTTAAGGGTAAAAATGTAATTGATGTTCAACCAATAAAAAACAGATATATAATATAGATGAACAAATGATAAAGCTCGGGTTGTTGAATATTAGATCCCTTGCTTCAAAAGCACTTATTGTTAATGATATGATTACAGATTATAACCTAGATGTGCTGTGTTTGACATAAACCTGGCTAAAACCAGACGATTACATTACTTTAAATGAGTCCACCCCCCAAGATTACTGTTATAAACATGAGCCTCGTCTGAAAGTAAAAGGGGGAGGTGTTGCTGTAATTTATAGTAATATCTTCAGAATTACTAAGAAGTATTGTTTCAAGTATAATTCTTTTGAAGTGCTGATGCTTAATGTAACGCTATAGTGTAAATGATAAATCCAGTTCGACATTTGTGCATGCTACTGTATACAGGCCACCAGGGCACCATACAGACTTTATCAAAGAATTTGCTGATTTTCTATCAGAGTTAGTACTGGCTGTAGTTCAAATTGTTGTTAATTTTAATATACACTACCGTTCAAAAGTTTGGGGTCGGTAAGATTTTTTATGTTTTTAAAAGAAGTCTCTTCTGCTCACCAAGGCTGCATTTATTTTGATTAAAAATACAAAACAAACCCAGTAATATTGTTAAATATTATTTCAATGTAAAACATCTGTTTTCTATGTGAATATATTTTAAAATGTAATTTATTCCTGTGATCAAAGCTGAATTTTCAGCATCATTACTCCAGTCTTCAGTGTCACATGATCCTTCAGAAATCACTCTAATATGATTATTTGATGCTCGAGAAACATTTATGATTATTATCACAGTTGACAACAGTTGTGCTGCTTCATATTTTTGTGCAAACAGTGATTCATTTTTTTTCAGGATTCTTTGAAAGTTCAAGAGAAAAGCATTTCATTAAAAAATAAATATTTTGCATCATTATAAATGTCTTTACTGTCACTTTATATCAATGTCATGCGTCCTTTCTGAAGAAAAGTATTTCTTTAAAAAAAAAAAAATAATAAATTGACCCCAAACTTTTGAACGGTAGTGTACATGTAGATAACGAAAAAGATGCATTGGGATTGACATTCTGAACTCTATTGGAGTTAGACAACAAGTGTCAGGACCTACTCATTGGCGTAATCATACTCTAGATCTAATATTATCATATGGAATCAATGTTGATGCCGTTGAAATTCTGCAGCAGAGCGATGACATCTCAGATCATTATCTAGTCTCGTGTAAACTTCGTTTAGCCAAGGCTTCAAAGTTGACTCCGTGTTACAAATATGTTAGACCTATCACTTCTGCCACTAAAGATTGCTTTATTAAAGCAACAACAAGGAACATTTCCTCTGCGTTCGCCCTACAGGTTGGAAGCGGAATTGTCCATTACGATGTCGTAAATAATTTAGCCTACCGCAGCCTACTGTCGTACGTATGCTCGTTGTTTATCCAACACTGGCTTCGGAATGAATGATGTCCACAGACAAGGTAGAGTATGTTGCATGATTTCATGAAAGTATGATGTATTGCGACATCAGAAACGAAGAAAACCAAAAAATAATGACTATTGTAATGCTTGACATAAAGAAAGTCAAATTTGTAAAACTACAGAAACGCGACCCGATCTGGCAATCTTACATAGCGTGGTTATAGCAGATATAGGACCGCAAAGTGGAGGCATAAGTGCCTTTCACCCAGTTATGACTTGATGAACCACTGAAACAATTTTGGAGACATTATTTTAAGGTAAAAAATCTTCCTTAGTGTTGCTTTAATAATATTCCTGATCAGTTCCATCTCCTCAGCGTCCCAGATAGCTTAGAAGAACTCGATATTGCGACAAGAAACTTTTGACTCTCTCATTTCCAGCACTTTAGACACAGTTGCTCCTTTGCGCTTAAAGAAGATTAAAGAAAATAGTCCAACGCCGTGGTACAACGAGCACACTCGGGCCCTTAAGATAGCAGCCAGAAATATGGAGCGCAACGGGAAGAAAACAAAACTTTTCGCATTTCAAGGAGAGAGAGCACGATTGCGTACAGAAAGGCCTTAAAAACTGCTAGATATGCTTATTTTTCAACCCTCTTAGAAGAAAACAAACAAAACCCTAGGTATTTATTTGAAACAGTGGCTAAATTAACGAGAAATAAAGCTTCAACCCCAGACGTTTCCAAACAGCACTGCAGTAATGCCTTTATGAACTTTACTGACAAGATTGATAATATCAGGGAGAAAATTATAACTATTCAACCGTCTACTACAGTATCGCATCAGACATTGTAGTCTCCTGGAGGGAAAATTTGATTCATTCATTTTTTGGAAGAATTTTCCAAACTTGTTAAATCATCTATATCGACAACATGTATGTTAGACCCTATAACGACTAAGCTACCAAAAACTTTTAAGCTGGCTATTATTAAACCGCTTGTTAAAAAAACGCAACTTGACCCTACATAATTAGTCAATTACAGGCCAATCTTGAATCTACCTTTTATGAGATATCATTCGCATTAAGCCTGGAACACACCAAGCCGACGGTCCGCCGTCGGGCAGTTTTTGTGCGTCGGCCGACTAAGTTTTCTCAGTGTGTTCCACACCGTCGGCTGAAATTGGTCCTCATCGGCTTTTTTTCGGCCGATTCGACATGTTGAATCGGCGTCGGGCCGTCAGTGAAAGAGGGAACTCTGATTGGCTGTTCAGCTTAGTGACCCAGCCAGTGCACGATAATAATAGCAAAACAGCGAGCAAAGAAGTCAAACGGTACAGATAGAAGGCTGTTTTAATGTTATGCGATCTTACCTGAGTGTTCCTTGGCGAGTATTTCAATATTAACATGAGCGGAGTGGAATAAAGAAAGTGTTTAGCGGGATTGATGTTCAAAACGGTAAGCACACACTGCTTTGTTTACGGTATGTGTATCTGCAGCCTGTAGCATCGGTTTCCCTTTTTGAATGATGAATATTGACAAATACAGGTCCTTCTAAAAAAAATAGTATATTGTGATAAAGTTCATTATTTTCCATAATGTAATGATAAAAATTAAACTTTCATATATTTTAGATTCATTGCACACCAACTGAAATATTTCAGGTCTTTTATTGTTTTAATACTGATGATTTTGGCATACAGCTCATGAAAACCCAAAATTCCTGTCTCAAAAAATTAGCATATTTCATCCGACCAATAAAAGAAGTGTTTTTAATACAAAAAAAGAGAGTCAACCTTCAAATAATTATGTTCAGTTATGCACTCAATACTTGGTCAGGAATCCTTTTGCAGAAATGACTGCTTCAATGCGGCGTTGCATGGAGGCAATCAGCCTGTGGCACTGCTGAGGTGTTATGGAGGCCCAGGATGCTTTGATAGCAGCCTTAAGCTCATCCAGAGTGTTTGGGTCTTGCGTCTCTCAACTTTGTCTTCACAAATATTCCACAGATTCTCTATGGGGTTCAGGTCAGGAGAGTTGGCAGGCCAATTGAGCACAGTAATACCATGGTCAGTAAACCATTTACCAGTGGTTTTGGCACTGTGAGCAGGTGCCAGGTCGTGCTGAAAAATGAAATCGTCATCTCCATAAAGCTTTTCAGCAGGTGGAAGCATTAAGTGCTCCAAAATCTCCTGATAGCTAGCTAGCTGCATTGACCCTGCCCTTGATAAAACACAGTGGACCAACACCAGCAGCTGACATGGCACCCCAGACCATCACTGACTGTGGGTACTTGACACTGGACTTCAGGCATTTTGGCATTTCCTTCTCCCCAGTCTTCCTCCAGACTCTGGCACCTTGATTTCCGAATGACATGCAACCACTGAGCAACAGTCCAGTGCTGCTTCTCTGTAGCCCAGGTCAGGGGCTTCTGCCACTGTTTCTGGTTCAAAAGTGGCTTGACCTGGGGAATGCGGCACCTGTAGCCCATTTCCTGCACACGCCTGTGCACGGTGGCTCTGGATGTTTCTACTCCAGACTCAGTCCACTGCTTCCGCAGGTCCCCCAAGGTCTGGAATCGGTCCTTCTCCACAATCTTCCTCAGGGTCCGGTCACCTCTTCTCGTTGTTCAACGTTTTTTGCCACACTTTTTCCTTCCCACAGACTTCCCACTGAGGTGCCTTGATACAGCACTCTGGGAACAGCCTCTTTGTTCAGAAATTTCTTTCTGTGTCTTACTCTCTTGCTTGAGGGTGTCAATGATGGCCTTCTGGATAGCAGTCAGGTCGGCAGTCTTACCCATGATTGCGGTTTTTAGTAATGAAACAGGCTGGGAGTTTTTAAAAGCCTCAGGAATCTTTTGCAGGTGTTTAGAGTTAATTAGTTGATTCAGATGACTAGGTTAATAGCTCGTTTAGAGAACCTTTTCATGATATGCTAATTTTTTGAGACAGGAATTTTGGGTTTTCATGAGCTGTATGCCAAAATCATCAGTATTAAAACAATAAAACACCTGAAATATTTCAGTTGGTGTGCAATGAATCTAAAACATATGAAAGTTTAATTTTTATCATTAAATTATGGAAAATAATGAACTTTATCACAATATGCTAATTTTTTAGAAGGACCTGTATATCTGCAGAAATAGACAGTTGTCTCATTTACACGCGGGTGCAGAACGTGCATTCTAGCTAACAATCGGCAGTAGTTCTCTCGGTGTGTTCAAGTGCAGCTTTTTACCACGACGCGAGGCGACAACACAATCGGCTTTCATCAGCGCTAGTTCGTCGGCGTCGGCTTGGTGTGTTCCAGGCTTTAAGGGTTTTCTGTTAGAATGTAAGAGTGTAGAGTGTCGTGTAAGCAGACCCTAAGTTAATAACTAACGATCTTTGCAACTGAAGTGAATCAATTAAAACTAACTTTAGCCGGACAATAACTATATTCTAGTGCTGCTGTAAAGCCAAAACAATCTCTGTTACTTAAATTTCCTATGATCACTGTAAAGCTGCTTTGAAACAATCTATATTGTTAAAAGCGCTATATAAACGAAGGTGACTTGACTTGACTGTCTTTATGGGTGCTTCTCAGAGTCATTTCTTATTTGTGCATCCTCGTTTCCTTTACTCGCTTCCTTTTCTTAAGTCATAGCTCCCCTCTCCTTGGGATTTGAGGAAAGGAGGCAAGAAAAGAAAATGAGGACGGAGGAATCTAAGGAAAGCTTATTTGTTAATTGTAATAATCTTGGTCACTCAAGGGTCACTTAAAAGCATCATTAGCTGCGCTCAAAGGATCTGCCCTGATGTTGTTAAAGTTTGGTTATTTAAGAAAATCATAAGCAATATTAATAAAGCAAGATGCCCTGTTGAAATATTTTAGATGTGCGGTTAATTGAAATTGCAGAGGTAAATTTTCCTCTTAACCACTAGATGGCACAAAAACTTGCCGCAGCATGTTTCACACCCGCTTTTCAAGATGCACATGGAAATTTGGCTGATCCTTCGCACGATAGCGTAGTGTGACCATATTTTAGATTTCAGAAAAGACGACAGGGCGTGGTTGATGGGTGGGGGCGTTGTTTTGGGAGGCGTGGTTAAGGGGTGGAGGTGTGTTTGGGGGGGGGGGTGAAAGCATTAATAAAATACTTGACAAATGCATTCACAACCTTGCAACTATTGTACTTTAATACATAAAGTAATACATACTTTCCATTCAACGTTTGGGCCGCAACAATAGAATAATGTATATATATATTTTTAAATAGTTTCGCTTTTAAAACCTTTTACATGACACTATTTCTTTTCATGGCCATAGGTTAAAAAAAAAAAAAAACTACACTATTTTAGTAAAAAAACTATTTCAATCCTCCTGATGTTCTCTTGTAGCCTCTATAATTTCATTATGTGGGCTTCTAGGTCGCTAGCACCTTTATTTGATACTGACACGTACGTGCCAGCTTTGCAGGTCATGCATTCTGCTTTACATGGATCCCGACCGAAATGAAAACCCAGGAATTTTCTCTATAAATCATCTGTGAATTCACTTTATTTTTTTTATTTATTTTTTTTACACTGTTAGCTACTTCCATCTTATCTTGCACTTGACAGTAAACTGAAGCGTCGAGTCACGCTGCTAAAATTCTGTGAACATAAAGTCTGTGTAGCATATGGACAGAATCATGATGACTTGAGTTTTGAAGAGCTTTTAACCCATTGACTCATATCATGTAAATCACAGGTCCAGCAGCGCCAAAGAGTCTGCATCAAAATGTTCCATTGACACATTTGTGGCATGGGAGAGTGTAAGCAGAAACACCCCCAAACTCAAACTCGTAACCTTCAAAAAGATTGTAATCACCTCAACTCCCCTCTCACAGCAAGCAAGAAGGCCAGGTGGCATGGTTGGAACTCTCAGAGATGCCCCAGTACACATACACAAACATTCCTTCCATTTAACTCATAATATAGGTCATTCCAAAATGTATATGATATATTCCTATGTGTATGTATGTTTCCCACCTCATCCTAGCCTAGTGATGACTTTCTAGTTGTGTTTGTTGAACTCTAAGTGCTTATATTCGAGCCTAAGAATATACAGTATACCTACTTTTGTATATGCCAAACATATCTTTCTTGATACCAAATTAAACCTCTCGGTTTGCCTTTGCTAAATATATATAGTAGGTTACAATAAAATGTATTATACTTTGTTTACCATCTTTTTGAGTAGAAATGAATTTGTTATTTCTACTCAAAAAGATGGTAAACAAAGTATAATACATTTTATTGTACCATCATAAACCATGCAAATTAGGCTGTCAGAAGGAGACAAAGAAATTCTCCCGCTCAAAGTTTTCGAAGTGTTATTGGTCAGTTCACCTAAAATAGGTGTGGACTCGTCGGTGGCTCATCAGAGCTTTTTTGCCTTTTGCTTTTTGTCTTTATCTCAGCCGTTTCTTTTTGTTCTAGCTCGCTTGCTTTTTCTTGTTTTGGATCAGTCCTATCCTCCGGGTGAAACAGACTCTTCCTTATTTTTCCGGCAACTTTACTTTCAAGTAAACCTTTTAAACTTCCCGTGAACGACACGCGCTCCGGAGGAACCGAAAGAACACTTCAAACTCACGGACCCAGCAAAGATTAACACACACTCACACGTATTCTTGCTAAAGCACCAAAGATCCATGCAAGTATTATTTCTATCTTGATTTAGATACGTTAAGGTTGTTTACCCCTGTTTAAGGTGATTTAATTCTTTGCTGGCTCTCAAAGGTTAACTGTTTGTGACATTTTCCACTTCTGTGATCTGCTCTCTTTCTTTCTTTACTTTCGTTACTTATTTATATATATACTATATATATTCGTTGTCAAATGTAGTTGTCAGTAAAGTACTGCTGTACATTTGTCAGTCACTACTATGTCACAAGACAGCAACCTCTTCCGCGACAGTGTCAGTGTTCCGCGATAATGTCAGTGACACGTCATTATCCACTGGCACATGCCAATAACGTCAGTGACACATCATTATCCACAGGCACATGCCAATGGAGACCGGCTGTGCCACCGGATGTGCCAATACGCATACTGACATGTGCCATTGGCTTCTGTGCGTCAGATGCCCATGTCACTTAATGTTAAAACTGCTACTGGGATTGAGGAACGCGCTGATTATAACAAGACAAGGCGAAGCTGAAGCCGGTTTCATATGTTTTCAAAGGCAAGCGCCAGTCAATTTAAAGTACACGCTTAAAGGACCCATGAAAAACCGTGAAAACCGGACATTTTCATAAATTTATTTAAAAAAACTTTGCTAAAGTGATTGTTTTGAACAAGTACGTACTTAGACATTATAAAAAAAATTAGCTAAAGTATTTGTATCAATACTGTGTGCCTTTTAGACAGTCACTAATAGACAGTCACAGAAAAATAAGTTGTGAAAGGGTAAATAAACCCCAAGCAGATGAACGTCATCGTTTGCTAAGAATTGTGATGCATGGCAGTGTAGGATTACAAATTTATTTAAATTAAATTAAATGTTAAATGTTAAATGTTTAATTTAGGTTCCGATACAACAGTATTTTTAACTGAGAAAGTGCACACACTGTTTTCCATTTTGAGGCAATCAAAGTTTCGGACATTAACCTCTTGTCACATCTCAAAGGTCAGCTGGGCCTTTTGCTGATCTAATCAGGCTGATTGGATAAGCATCTCAAGGCTCTGAGTTACACTGTTACCTGATGAAATCAGGTAATCAGCTGAATCATGTACTTTTATTGTTTTGTTCTATGTAATTAATCCCACCCCCTTGAAATGTATATAAACTGCAACGGAAAGTTCCCTTAGTTAGACTTGGATGAAATACACTACAGCGATGCAACAGCGACTTCCCAATAAAGAATCCTGTTGAAAGATATCCCAACGTCTCCTGGTCTTCGCTTCTGAGTTCCTACACTTTAGAAGAAAAGGTTTACAACAGCAGTGTTTTACAGGGGTCTTTGTTCATTTCATGGTTCTGAAACTAACTGTTTAGAGCTTGCCACTGTGAT
Source organism: Meda fulgida (assembly GCA_030578275.1). NCBI lineage: Eukaryota > Metazoa > Chordata > Actinopteri > Cypriniformes > Leuciscidae > Meda > Meda fulgida. The sequence continues at coordinate 19,260,370 of CM060627.1, forward strand.
TTTTACAGAGTTTTAAACTACTCTATTGAGTGTACTAGCCTGTGTGGAACAATATATTAATTCTTATATCAGCAACTATAAACTGCCATGTTCCAAAACTATGTATTTTTTGTATTTATAATTTTAAATTGGATGATGCTGTTGGTTAGTGTTTAACAGCAGTTTTGTCTTTCTTCTGTCATTCTACACAAATTTATTGATATTTTCAAGCGATATTGTTAGATTGCATGACATCATCTGAACTTGCAATACCTGGACTTTTAGTGATTTGATACCACTGGTTAAGGGCATGTGTGAGCGTCATTTTATAAGGTTGTTACCTGAAAGTCTTCATCTGACAGGTAGCACTCGACGCGCAGAGGGTCCACTCCCTCTGGCAGGGGTTTGGAAGTGAGCTCCTCCACAGTGTACTGCAGCCTGCTGAGTTTAGACAGGGCGTCTTTAACCAGAATCACTTTATTATGGGCACCTTCAACCTGCACAGACATTCAAACATACAGTTTCATCATCTATTGGCTTTAACAATAAAGATCTTTGGGCTGTATTAAAATCAACCACCAATTATTCTTGTATGATTCACATATGAGAATCCTTTTAAAACAAAAAAATCCTCTGTAGCATTCTGCAGGGTTTAAAGTACTTAAAATGACTATCCCTAAGTATTATTTTGGGGGAATTTCTTGTATCTGTAATAAAAGGAAATATAAAATTAAATTTATATTGACCTTCGAAGTAAATATTTTGCAGGCTATTGTGGCTCAACTTTCCTCTTATTATGTAGTTGGCCCATCGCAATAATGAGAGTGTTTAACCTAAAATGGTTTCCAAATGCGTTTTAATAATAAATATGGGTGCAGTTAGAGAAAAAAACCTCTGCCATTCTGAAAGCTATGGGTGGTGTAACATACATGGACTTTAATATTTGGGTCTTTCTCCCAAAAAGGGAAGATGTTGGTAAAGGTGAGTGGTTCCGCACCAGCCAGGATCAGGTATGCCTGAGGAGGCCGTCTGGAGTTCTTCTCTGAAAAACACAAGAAGGTAATTATTACACAGCAAAGTAATAAAATATGCACTAAGTGAATAGTGACTGAGTCTTAAAGGCTGAATAAGTCAAATGCAGAGGTGGACAGAATTTTTTTCTTCATTACTGTACTTAAATACATTTTTTCAAGTATCTGTTCTTTATCTTTATTTATTGGGAAACTTTTACTTCAGTACACTCCAAAGTATAATAAATCATGCTTTTTACTCCATTACTTTTTATAAAAACATGTGGTTCCTTGATATTCTGAACTGAAGAAATCGTAACCCACTCCGAGACACGATAGCGTTGTCCGATTCGTGAACAAGCTGATTCTTTTCAATCAACCTTTTAAATCAGTTCGCAAATAAGTCAAATGCGATTTGCAAAGAACGATTCATTCTTGAATTGAACCAATCCGATTGCATTTGTTCTCAAGTCAACAACTCGCTAGTTGTGTCCCAAATAACGCGCTATACACTTTGCACTTTACACTATGCACTAAATAGGCTACTCAACTGTGAAGTGTACAAATTTTATAAGGTTATTTTGTCATTCAACATCAGAGTCTGATAGCCCCTCCCCCTCCGCTAAGTGATTAAAGCTGTGACAGTCAAGTGCATGAAGTGTCCAACATGCCACACTAGGTTTCTTCGGTTAATTAAATGCATCATCCGGGTATTTAAAGTGTACTTTTTCTATTTGGAATTTTCAGTGTGAATACACTACTAAAGCACTATTCTATGATGTTTTGTAGTATAAATAGTGTTTAAGTGCACGATTTGGGGCGCACCTACTGATTCAAATAATCAGGTCAGAGCGAGTCTCCAGTTAAAGGGTTAGTTCACCCAAAAATGAAAATTCTGTCAGTAATTACTCACCCTCATATTGTTCCAACTTACGTAAGACTTTCGTTCATCTTCGGAACACAAATTAAGATATGTTTGATTAAATCTGAGAGCTGGATCACTCCTCCATAGGCTTCTTAAGGGATCAAAACTGGCCGGCCCAAAAGTTATGAAAGACATCATTAAAATAGTCCGAGTGACTACAGTGGCTCAATCTTAAGTTTATCAAGCGACGAGAATACTTTTTGTGCGCAAAAAACAAACAAAAATAACGACTTTATTTAACTACTCATTTCCACTCCTACATGAAATCTCAAGGCCCACAGGGAAGGAAATGAGTAGTTGAATAAAGTCGTTCTTTTTGTTTGTTTTTTTGCGCACAAAAAGTATTCTCGTAGCTTGATAAACTTAAGATTGAGCCACTGTAGTCACTAGGACTATTTTAACGATGTCTTCCATAACTTTTCGGCCGGCCAGTTTCGATACCTTAAGAACCCTATGGAGGAGTGATCCAGCTCTCAGATTTAATCAAAAATATCTTAATTTGTGTTCCGAAGATGAACGAAAGTCTTACGGGGTTGGAACAACATGAGGGTGAGTAATTACTGACAGAATTTTCATTTTTGGGTGGACTAACCCTTTAATATTTCACTGAATTCACAAGTCTAGCTCAAAAGCCAAGAATTGGAGATCCTCGGAGCTTGAGTGCGTGTGTGACCGATGGCATGAAAAGTAAGTTACCACTGATTTATTATTGTAAATAAAAATCATATTTAGGTCACGACTGTCAGTTGTTTGTGAACTAAATCTCCTGTAAAAGGGCAAGCTGTTTAAATTCATTGTACGAAATGCTCGGATGTAGACATGTCCACATTCGTATATTACACTCTGAACCAAAGTTTTAGGTAAAAACGAATAATAACGAGTGTTCTCAGTTCACATGAAATGCTGCTTCTCACCAACTGCATCTCTGTAAGTGCTGTGAGTTTAATTTGTATTTTGTTGCAAGATTAATTTTATGATCAAAATTAATAAATCAAATTTGGAAATTAACTTAATTTTGGAAATTATGCGAATGTAAATATTTGTGAACAAAAGTTTACAGCATTTGATCAATATTCTGGCAAAATAAAAGCTCAAGGATTTGATGGATTTAAAGCTTGAGGGTTTGAAAGTGAATAATTTAAGTATTTGTTTTGAACTTGAACTTGGGACGCAAAAGAAAAACTAAATATGTACTGTACAGAGTTCTCTTTTCAGTCTTATCACGCATGTTTTAAAAGCACATGAATGAATGAGAGTGATACTGTAAAGCTATCCAAACGATGCCAGACGCATTAAACAGAAAAAAAGGAATCACAAAAATTAAGACGTTTATTTTGACAGCCCTAGTTGTTACTGATCGAGAATAATAGTTAATGCATATTGTTGTTAGGAACCTGCCAGCTGGAACATTTGGACTAGCATATACAGTAGGACTTTAAGCCTACTCCTGGAGATCCAGAGTTTAGCTCCAACCCTAGTCAAACACACCTAAACCAGCTAATAAAGCTCTTCAGGATTGGATATAAACTTTTCAGGGCAGTTTATTGGTCTCCAGGAGCAGGGTTGAAGACCTCTGGACTAGCATGAATTTCCTTTATTAAACAATCCTGCCCACTTCCCTGAGTGAAGATTCCATCTCTTAACCTTCGCAGTACTGTATCGTTGTTTCCATGGCACACTTTCTCTCACTATCCCAACGGATCTTGGCCGAGCCGGTACATTCTGTATCTTCTTGTTGCTGCCCTTGCCACAGGTACACTTCCATCCTGTTATCCACCAAGAACAGAGCTACAGAGAATAAAAACAGAGAAAGATCTATAGAAAATATAATCTATTGACACCGTACAATGTGTAAAACATGATGCAATTCAATGTCAGTTGACATTATGAGAATCCGTGGTTACAGTCACATGTAATGACATTATGTACCAGGCTGAGGGGCTGAATACAAGTTCTCCTGCAGGAATGGCATGGCCATGATGGTTCCTGTCACTTGGGCGGGTCCGAACTGTTCCTCTTCCTGAAAAGTCCCACCGCTGGCACTCAGGTGGAAAAGACGTGGTGTGAAATTGTACTTTCCTGGATCTGCAAGCACACAGAGACAGTAATATACTTGAGAATATAACTCAATCACATAATAATAATAATAAAAAATCTAAACCACATTGGGCCCTGCCCCAAAACTTAGTAAGCTGCCTACATAGGCTGCATTTTAAGGCATTACAGACACACCTTCAACAAAAAAGCTGTTCTTAAAAGACTAGCAGCGAGATAATGATAAAGATTCCATGCTTTTGACTGAATTGTAAGGCAACATTGCATGTGACTCGCAGAAATAATCCAAAATGAGCTCAGTAAAAAAATCTATTCAAGAAGAGAGAAAAGTCTATTAGAAATATAATTCATGTGATACCTGTTAATTAAAATTTAGCCAATATTTTGTGTGCTACTATAGACTTATTCCAATATTGTGCTGTTAGGATAGCAACATGCTAATGGAAAACTTCAGTGGTTAGTTAAGTGTCCAAAAAAAACAAACAAAAAAAACAAATATATATATATATATATATATATATATATATATATATATATATATATATATACACACACACACACTGTATATCATCATCATTGGTCGGGTCCCCTGGTATGGAGCTCGACAATATTTTTCCACAATTCTCTATTCTTGGCCATGCTGATGATCACTTTAGTTTCCTCTTCCCTTTCGACATGAGTGAGTGACTGACTGCTCTTCGCTGCTAGGAGAGCTGTTTGATTCCGGGCTTTTTGACTTTTGTTGTACTCGTCAATATAGCTCCGGATTTTATGTCTGAAAGTTAAGCGAGGAGCTTCTCGCTTGATCTTATCACGGACTTCTGAATGATAGATGGCATAGATGTGGGCTGGTTCGCTCTCTTCCATACGAAGACAGTGGCCCACGAACTCTAGCTGTCGCTTGCGGATGGTCACCCTGACTGGACGTTGCTTGGTCAGTCTGCAGAGTTCCTTGTTTTTCATATGGGCGTATGCTTGTCTAATTCCTAAACATGGTTTGGTAGCATTTTCTCCGAAACACATCCAGTTCTTCCTCTAGAGCTTTCGTTAGAACCCATGTCTCGCAGCCATAAAGCAATACAGATAGACAAGTTGCATTAAAGAGCCGAGTCCTGAATTCTATCGTTGGCTTAGGTGGTGGAGCGTACTGTATATACATACATACATATATCCATTTTACCCAACTTTTTGTGAAATATTTTAAAACGTACTAGAATATTGTTCATAGAGCATTTCAAATCAGTCACTTATGAAGTTCCATTTCAGATGCTGCCTTCCTATGTCAGCAGTAGACCGCAAAAAAGCTCACTAGATTTGGAACAGGGTTATGGCATCATAAGGAAATATTATGCATGTGTATGATTATAATGACATACCAATTTAGCAATATTATAACAAGGAAACATTGATTGCTTGGAAATAAACATTTTCTTTTATACCTTGCAGCATGCAGTCATAGGCTTTCCTGTCCTGCTTGCCAAGAGCATCCCAGAATTCCTTGGGCTCAGTTCCTTCCTCTACTTCAATTACTTTCAAATTGCTGTTACTGTTCAAACCCAGCTCACGAGGACAACTGTAACATGCATATAAATACATATACACACAATCACCACATGGTCATTACATTCCTATACAGAAAAGTTGGTAACACTTTACTTGAAGGGGTGTGCATAAGACTGACATGACACCTTCATAATCATGACATGGCAGATGTCATAAATATGAAGGAGGTTTTATACATGTTTATGACAACTGTCATTAAGTGTCATTCGCTCAATTATGACATTTTTAATGCAAATATAACATTGTTTGAGATGTCTTTGTTATGACACCTTGACATAAATCAATACATCATAACCTGTCAGTGTCTTTGTCATGACAACTTGACATTACCAAGACAACATGAATTGTCATAAATATGTCATAGCAGATTAATTATCAAACTTAAGAAACCACTTAGCTTTATGGGTTAACATTTCATGGAATTGTCAGGTTGGTTTTGACATGAATGTGTCATGAGTGTTTTTTCTTGACCTCAACTACAGTGGTACAAATTTAATTTGTCATTAAAATGTTATACTGGCTTCATGACAGCCAATGTCAAAACCAACCACATGAAAGTTTAATGAAATGTTAACCCATAAAGCTAAGTGGTTTCTTAAGTTTGATAATTAATCTGCTATGTCATGATTATGACACATTTATGACAGGTTGTGTTGGCTTAGTAATGTCAAGGTGTCATAACAAATACATCTCAAACAATGTCATATTTGCATTAAAAATGTCATATTCATGATTATGACAGTGTCATGTCAGTCTTATGCACACCCCTTCAAGTAAAGTGTTACCGGAAAGGGTAAGGGTGTACTCCCACTAGGCAACGTTGCCGCGCAATTGCCCCACACTTTGGGGGTCAAACGTGCTTGGGCACAATTCAGATCACCTAGTGTGAGTACAACCTAAATCTATATGGGTAAATCTGCTTACGTTTGAGTGAGGCGCTCCACGGTCCTTTTGCCCACTTCCCGGGCACCGGGATGAGACTTACAGCCATGCCACAGGTAGAGTTGTCCCTTTTGTACCCCCAGCAGCAGCAAACTAGCACGAGAGCGCAGGCTGTCACAACAGCACTCCACTTCAACCAGCGAGCCCTCCATTACTGCCTCTCCACGCACACAAAACAAACGCCAGTCTCCTGACAGAAAAAACAGACCAAAAAAACATTACTGTTCGATATAAAAGAGGTCTGGTAAGTTTTGCTCATTGTTATCTGCATTTAGTACCTGTGTTGTTAAAGCTATCCTCCCTGGAGCCTCGGTGGATGATTAGCCCTCCCTGAAAGAGTTGGAGGAAGCAGGGTGGCTCTTTGCCCTGTGTGACCAGCACTTGCGCCCCCCTGTGGTTGCCCAGCTCTACCGTCATGAGGGCAGATGTACCCCGCCCACTAACGCTGGAGTGACGTCCCTGCCAGAAGAAGCATGCTGTGCGTTCCCTGCCTGGGCCAGCTGTACTCACTTCACCAGGCTTCTGCCTCTTACCCACTGCGAACACATACGATAAAATATTCAGCACCTCTTCTAGCTTCTTTTGAATTTTGCCACTTTCAGCTTGCTGAGGCTCCCGCCCCCCTGGTTGACAAGCACTGCATAACCTGAAATGATGCATACAAAGTACAAAAGTAACATCACAAATAAATTAAGTTCCATGTCTCACTCACCAACATTAGTGACAGAGTATTTCCAGCGGATGACATAGGTGTCGCCCTCGTGCAGCTGGCTCACACTTTCTGACGGGATCTCAAAATCATCAAACTCACGGATGTGCCATGAGTCCACAGCAACAGTGGACAGCTCAGCCTGCCGCCCGTCCTCAGAACGGACCAATCCATGACCTCTCTGCACGTCCACACCCTCCAGCACCATCTTCACAGGGCCTGCTGTTCCCGCCAGCATCTCTGTGACGTCACACGGCTTCAGCTCAGAGTCACAGGTGGGAAGGTGCTGACAGACTGGACTCTAGAGGAGAAAGACAAAATGCAGGTTGTCACTATCTTTTCAAAGGAAAGAAGGTTGGAATCCATTCTGAGTGTCTCGCTGTTTGTTACCTTCAGTTCCTCCACCACCGGTTCATCTTTGGGGGTTTTCCTCTCTGCCCAATCTAGAAACTTCTCTCGGAATAGAGCAGTTTCATTGTGTTCAGACAGCCGGCCAAACAGGGCCCAGCTCGGCCTGCCCTCACCTTGTCTGCTCACAAACAGACACAAGTGAGAAAAGGAGTAGAATTCTCATGTGATTTGGTTCCAGTAAGAGTTCTTGAATGTCTACATTCTTAGTCTGAATTGAATGCATGGAGAGAGATTGACTGAACACGATGAAACAGTACAAAGACAAATAGACAACACTTGTTTCTACTGCATTGTCCTCTCTAGTTGCATAGGAAAAAATGCAAAAAACAAAGCAACAAGTGTAGTCCAATTTGTGAAAAAAAAGACTCTTTGACTGACTTTAATTCAATCAAAAACTTGACTCAATGTTACAAGACTAATTCACTGAATCGTTTGGAACAGATCTCGACTCACTAACTGAAGTCATTCATTTTCGTCTTCTCCAACTTGAAACGAGAACTATTATTTACTAACTTTGTTCATGTTCAGTGTATTTGAAGATACAAATTAAAAAAGTCACTTTAAAAATATTGATTGTTGTTCCTAGACTAAAAGAATAATTTATTCAATTTAAAAGATTACTTTTATTAATCTCTAATATGCTCTAATCAAATCATACCACTTGAGGGCAGTATTGTGGTTGCATATATCAGTTGTTTTAATGTGTCCTGGTTTTAATGGCAGTTTTTGAGATTCTACTGAGTTAACAGATTTTTGAGAGCTTTATAAACCACTCTCTCAAGGCTTAATGCATCACCTACAAAATCATAATCTGGTAAGAATCAAAGACAAAGAACATGAGCTAGAAGCAGGAATAGTCAGTAGAGGTGTCCCTCACTTAGGGGTGTCTTTATTGGCTGAGGAGGGGTCGAGGGGGTTGATCCTGCATGTGCTGTAGTCGTATGCGCCACTCCAGATGTGTTTGCCCAGCTGCACTGCCACCTTCCTGTCACTCAAAGAAACATCCTTTCCAGTCCAGACGTACACCTCGCTTCCAAAGTCAAACACCAGGGCCTGCCACACACCCACCCACACACAAACACAAATACACACACAAACACTTGAGTTAATTTCAGAAAAATGGGATCAAGCAGTTTACCAACACACACACACACACACACACACAGATCATCCACAATAGGACAGAACCGCATAGAAGAGCCAATAAATGTGACACCTCCTTAGAGTTGAGAAGAGACACACTGGGCATGGATGCCCAGGCCTCCTCATAAGGAACCAGCTTATCATCCACCAGCCTGTAGACACAGTTTGACTCTATTACAGCACTCTCATACAGTTCATCTTCCTCTGGCTCCCCTGCACCTGTAAAACACACACACGTAAAAAACATATCTCCACAAAGCAAACTGCAGCCATTTAAATTGACAGTATATTAGCAACATGCGTTTAACTTCCATAATTTCACATATTCCTGAGTAAAACTAAATATCTAGTCAGAAATACTGTTGAACAGGATCAATTTTTACCCACTTGCATGCAATCTGATGATGGACATAAAAACACAGTATTGTTAAGCCTCACCCTCACAGTCGATATATTCACCCTGTGAATAGCTTTTTGATTTTACCAGTAAGGGTGTAGTTCTGGAATTTTCATAATTTTTCACTAAATTCAGCACAGAATAAGGTGTGAAATGTGGATAGGGAACAACATGGTTATTCAAATGCAGTGTGTCAAGAAAAAACACTGTTCTTTTGAAGAAAGAGAAGGAACAAACTTCATGGAGCATCTATAAGTTAGTGTAAACTGGCAATCTAAACTCAAAAAACAAGTAAACCAGCACCAAAATACTGCAAGAATGGAGGATAAACTGAACTTGATTATGCAACATTAGTAAATTCTGTCTTAGAGTCAATGGTCTGTATACACAAAATTACAAATTAATGTGTGTTTAAGGTGTTACGTCCTAGGATGTATGCATTTGTGTTTTACAATAATGTGTGTCATTCATTGATGTATTGTGTGTGCTGCCAATGGACCCAACGGCCTGCTGGGAGTTATAGTTTTTTGTTGTATGTTCTGTCCAATTTCCTGTGCTCCTCCCTGTCCTAATCTAGGCGATGGGACCAACCAGCTGCTCCTCATCAATGGCAAGAGAATCCAATATTTAAGCAGAGCCGGGGAGAGAGAGACGAAGAGAGATTTCTTCTCCCAAGAGCCTAAGACAGTTGATGTTGCTAGTTCCAGAGTGTTGCTCTTGTTGGATTGGTTAAAGCTTAAATGTGGTGTTATGGCTGTAGTGGCAGCTTGATGTGTTAAGCTTAAAAACAAGATCAAACTTAAATGTCTTGTGGGTGTTGTGTACAGCTTTGAGTTGTTTGTCCGCTATTGAGTGTTGGAGCAGTAGGGAGATGGGTGCCATTTTCTTTTATTTTCATCTTCTCCTGTTTTTGTTAGTTAGGAAGTAAGGTAAGAGTTTTGTTGTTTATTTGTATTTATTGTTGTTGGTTAATTAGATTTCCTTCTACCAGGTAGTGATCTTTTGTTTGTTGTTTTGGCTTTACCCGCTCCTGAAGAACACGCTTCATTCCTTTTTCTTTTGGAGTTATTTGTTTAGGGTTCTTTTTGCACTGTATTTGTTATCACTTGTTTATTGTAAATTAATTTATTGGAAATCTTACTTTGTGTATTATGTGCTGGGACTCAGATCGGTTATAAACTTCTCTTTGTCGCTGTTAACTTTTGCTTTAAAATGTTACGTCCCTTAAGCCCTTAGAAAACGAATTGGAAACGTAACAATGGTGAGTGAAATATTGTCATTTCAACATCTGTGCTTCATGTGCAGGGCCTGGCAGGATAAGTGTTTTTGTAAGTGCGTGTACCTCTGTACTCAGTCTTTCCTCCCAACAGACTCCAGAACTCTTTGGCCGAACGGTTCTCTGTGTTGATTCCCTCCTCCAGCACGGTGACCTGAGGAGCTTTGCAGCCCAGATCTCTCTTCGTCTGGATGTACTGAGCCATCTCTGAGCTCTGATACACACACACACACAATTTGACACAAACTTGTTTTTATATCTTCACTATCCATAGACAAAATGGTTTTTATACTGTACAAACCGTATATGCTATCCCCCTACACTAAACCCTACCCTCCACAGAAAACTTTCTACATTAAAAAAAAGAAAAAAAATCACTTTGGTATGATTTATAATCTGACCAAATATTTGACCCCACAATGTCGACATTTTTCACATTTTACTTTCTTTATGGAGACATTTGATCCTCTCAATGTAGGTTAAACAAAACACACACACACACACGCGCGCATACACAAATCTCATCTGTTGTTATTGTTAAATAAAACAATTTTTGGTAAGTTTGAGCTGAAGTACTAAAATTACTAAAACAAATGGAATAGGCTTGAATTTTTATTTACTTAGTGGTAGTACCTTAGCTTTTTCGATGACATTGGCAAATTCTCCACTCCAGAAAAAGCAGTGTTTGGGAGTGATGAGCAGATAGCAGTCTCCGCTGTTCAGAGAGCGGGCAGCGGGTTCAGCCAGACGCACCTGAACATGCCTGCGGCCTGCGTGAATTAACAGACAAGTGTTAAAAGCCAGTGATTAAAAGCAGAACATGCACATTTAGGACACCAAAACTTGCACTGATATTTTGCATGATCATTGACCGCTTCACCTTTAATGTGGATAAGCATTAGCTTGTGGAAAGGCACAGCGCTGTTGTTGGTCACCACCTCTGTAGACTTCACGCTTCGCAGATTGACTTTCTTAAAGTTCTCTTTGCTGGCCAGACCTGCCAATGCCTCATCTGCCAAATTTGAGTGCTTGGCCACTGAAGACCGAAGAGAAACCAATTAACTGTTTATATTTGCTACAATGTAACAAAGAAAAGAGAGGAATGTTCAGTAAATTAAGCTCTTCCCTGGCCGTGTGGCACATAAACTGTCTAGAAATGAGAGTAGTTCAACTTGCTCTTGAGTGTTTTTATGCCCTGTTTCATCAGATTATGATGGCATGCATAAATCATCAAGGAGGTACAGTATCAACTCGTGTCCCCTGCTGAAGCTCACAAAGAGCCTTTTTTGTGGGCAGATTGATATCTCCTGTCTATTCGAGCTGTCCACACACCGGCTGTTTGAACTGTGAGGTGGCCCACACTGGGAGTGGTTCACGCCGGCAAAGATTTTGCATCGGGTGCTATGCAAAATCAGGGAAGAGAGGGAGACTTAGTTGACTATTAGTCGCCTTTTAGGGGGCAGCACTAGTAAAAAGTGCAGCGAAATGGGCTGAAAGCTCAATGTGGCTTAGTGTGCATTGTCCTACGTCATTTTCAATGGTTCATGGTTCATGAGTCTTAATCTAAACAAAGAACATGGTTAACAGGTTAAGCTGGAACACAGATCTTTGTGGTGAAATACCACATATAAAAGTGGTGCAAACATTCTATAAATTCACCACGAAATGTAACTAACAAACGTACTCCGCTCCACTTGTATCCTTTTGGTCTCCACGGAGGCCACGTTCAGTCTCTGTTCAGTATAAGCCTGTCTGAGGTCATCTCGTGCTGCCAGGGCACGAAGAGGGTTTCTAGAGCTCTTGGTTCTTCTGCAGGGCCGCACTGAACGCTTATGTTCCTCAACTGATGATGCTAGTCTGCAATTAATCAAGAATACATTCATGAAAGCAAGAATGAAGACATTAGAGCAGTACTTGTCAAACATTTTTGGAATGTGAACCGCTGTTTAGGTTCCAAAAGTTTGCAATCCCATGCAGTCACCCACATCATTGAGATATAGACCCTGCCTACAGAAGTAAGATATAGAGTTTAGGATATTACAGGCATAATTGCTTAAAGACCCCTTGTGGTGAAAGTCAAGTTTTTAATGTTGTTTATATGTCTATGTGGTGTTTTTAATATGCTTTAAGACAAACCATGAGCAAATTCATAAGTCATCACGATTGCTGAGCATTTTCTCCTTAAAACTGCAGTGAACCAAGGACAGTCTCAAAAACGCAGTTTGAAATCGCTGGTGTTTCTGACGTCACAAACTACCTTGTAACCAATCACGTCAAAGTGTGATCATCAACTAGTGGATCTCTGAGCTGGTGTGAGTGAAGGCGGGGCTAATTTGCATTTTCATAGAACCGCGTATACTAAATGAAGCAAGGGTCTAGAGCTACATTCAAGCTAATTTAAGGTAAGGCATGTGTCATTTTTATGATCAAATGTGAGTTTTAAGGGATTAAATTATTGACTACAGGGGGACTTTAACTGATAAACTACATTCTAAATGTGTGTACTTAACGCAGCCGTCACTAGTAGAATTTGCGGACGGATAGTTTTTTGAGCATGATAAACAGTAGGTTATCGTTAGCATTGCTTAAGCGCAGAAAAACGGCAGCCTCAATTGTTGTTGAAGAGAGTTGGCGCAGTTTTAGTACCTGTACTGTGCTAGTTTTAAGACTGTGTTTTTATTAATAACCTTTGTTTAAATGGTAAATGGACTGCATTTATATAGCGCTTTCACAGACCCAATGGCCACCAAAGCGCTTTACATATTGCCTCACATTCACCCATTCACTCACTCATTCATACACCGACGGCGGTGTCAGCCATGCAAGGTGCCATCCAGCTCGTCGGGAGCAGCTGGGGTTAGGTGTCTTGCTCATGGACACCTCGACACTTGGTCAGGTGGAACCGGGGATTGAACCACCAACCTTCCGGCTTGTAGACAAGCTACTGAACCACTGCCGCACCGTTTAAATTACGCTCTGAACACGATTTATTTGCACATTTTGTACACAAGTTTTAATAAACATCGACTTGGACACCAACAGCATTTCCATTTTTACATCTTGGCGTGATCCTGTTTGTGACTGCTTGGGGCCCTATCTCAGCTTCTGCTGAACTTCCCCCTGTGATACACAAGAAATTGTCACATTGGCATCCAGGCCACTTTGCAGACAATTTTTCACATAATATTTTAAACAAAAGAGAAGCTGCATATTTTATATAGGTACAGATCTATCTGATGGCCATTAAATATAAATGCATATTTTTTATATACAGTACAATGCTTAAGAAACAGTTGAGTAGAAATCCCCAAAAATTCAGCGAACCTCTGCCATAGATGACATCACCTCATAATTCATATTATATAGGTGTCCAAGAGAGGCTTATTGAAAATATTACGACAAGAGACAAATATGAACTGCAGCATCTCAAAGAGTTTTTTTTTTTCTTCTTCTTCTGTGGAACAAAGATATTTTGAGAAATGTCTGTTTTTTTGTCCATACAATGGAAGTCAATGGTAACAAAAACAGTTTGGTTACTAGCATTCTTCAAAATAATTATTTTGCAATCAACAGAAGAAAAAAAAGTCATACAGGTTTGAAATGACATGAGGGTGTGTAAATGATGACTGAATTTTGGGGTTGTTGGTTAACTATCCCTAGAAATTAGAGCAGTATCTTACTTGGGCGTGTCTGACAGGAGGATGCTGAAGTCTTCTTCCTTGCCTAGCAGTACACTGGAGCTCAGAGTGGTGGGTGATAAGCTACTGTAGAAGCGCCCAAACGTCTCTTCGTCATCCAGGGTCATCACCTCCTTCTCTTTCTCCTCCATCACCTCGATGGTGGAGTTCTTCATGCCTGTGCCTGCATGTTGAATGAAGAGGGAAACAGATCACTGCATACAACTATATTATGCATTAACCTGCAAATTATTTAGAGTATTTCAATTAATAACCTTTATTGTGAAGTCTGTCTAAGAAGGACTCCAGTTTGTCCAGTCTTTTATCTCCCTCAGCATCAGGACGTGTGGAGATTTCTGTGCGAGGGACATTTCCAGACATGAAAGAAGAACACTTTGTAGAGACAATGGCCCTGATAATACATTATTGAGGCAAATGAGTATTCAAACAGGGTCACAGAAGATGTCAGACTTATACCTTCTAATGGTTTGACTGGTGTACTGTTGCTGGCCTTCTTGCTAAGGATGATGGGAACATCCTCTCTGTTGGGTGACACTAAGCCTGATGGGAAACAGATGTGTCAACATGAAAACATTCTTGTCACTGCTTGAACCACAGAATGCACATTAAAACCTGATCTCCTATGTGCAGGAATTATGGTATGCAGCAAACGTCTTGGTTTGTGCATTTACCTTGAAAAAGTTCAGGTCTCTGCACAAAGCTTAGTCTTTGGCTACAAACTAGGCAAATTATTTTATCACCACCTCTCTTGGCCATTCGTCCAGCAACAGAGAACTGGGTGGAGTCATTAAAAGCTCCTTTGCCTTTAGTTTTCCATTGTTCCTCCTTCTCCTGCAAGATCTTCATCCGATCAGCTAAAGACATCTTTGGTTCTACATCTGCAGAAGACTTCTGAATAGAGAAAGTGAAAAACATGAATCCCTTAAGCTGTTCCACTCTGAAATCCAACTTGTGCTACAGAGATTGAGAAGGCAAATATGCTCAAATTGTGATTTATAAGTTTGTCTAACAAGAGAAAACCTTCTCCTTATTAAGCTCATCTGACACAGATTGCATCCGGATAGTATATCTGGACTTTTTTATATTGCATAGCCAGTGTTTCACACTAGATTTCACACTGGTGATGCAATATAAAGCTATCCGGATACAAACTGCATGTTAATGCCTGGTGTATTGGGAGCCATAAGCCTACAGATGCTACATTCTCCAGCTGAGCTTTCAACTGTGAGAAATTAACATATGAAGCAATGCAATGCACACTTATCAAAGTCAAACATAAAAAGCTTCACCTTTCGATAGACGAGGGGTCAGAACCCTCTTTCACCAAAGAGCAATTTTTTCATTAATACATTTTCTTGAAAAAGCCAATGAAAAAAACGAATATTTTACTATAAACAAAAAATGTCAATAACATTTCAATAACAATTAAAGCTGCAAGCAGCATTGAAAGGGCCCTCGCACCCGTGCCACCGCCACCCGGTGGCTTTAGGAAGACAGAGCACGGTGGGCAATGTGCATTTAAGTAGGTAAACATAGGAGGAGTATGTCAAAGTCAGTTACAAAAATGTCCTTTATTATGGGGATAATAGCATGAATTATCACTCAGATAAGTGTTGCTAGCATGTTTTAGCATGTTTCTAGCATGTTTAGAACTCAATGGCATATTTACTATGTTGCTAGTACTGCATCACAGTGTAAAACATGTCACTTCCTGTTGACAGTGGGTGGCGCTATTACTATAACTGAAAATTGTCATGTAGATGTGTTCAGGGCAGGACTTTTATCAAAAGTGTGACGTTTGGGGCAGACTGGACATTCCTTGCCTGAGTTAAAACAACTTCCTGTTTCATGGCATTAATAGCATGATTTAACACTTAACTAAGTATTGCTAGCATGCTTTAGCATGTTTTTAACACGTTTAACACTCAATGGCATATTTTACTAGGTTACTAGTACTGCATCACAGTATAAAACATGTCACTTCCTGTTGACAGTAGGTGGCGCTATTACTATAACAGAAAATTCTCATGTAGATGTGTTCAGGCCATGACTCTTATCAAACGTGAAGTTTGGGGTAGATTGGACATTGCCTCCTTAAGTAACAACAACTTCCTTTTTCATTGCATTAGCATGCTTTAGCACTTAGCTAAGAATTTCTAGCATGTTTTAACATGTTTCTAACATGTTTATAACTCAATGGCATATTTACTATGTTGCTAGTACAGCGTCACACTGTTAAACATGTCACTTCCTGTTGCCAGTAGGTGGCGCTATTACTATATCTGAAAATTCTCATGTAGATTTTTTTCAG
The DNA here is from genome assembly GCA_030578275.1 of Meda fulgida. Classification (NCBI taxonomy): domain Eukaryota; kingdom Metazoa; phylum Chordata; class Actinopteri; order Cypriniformes; family Leuciscidae; genus Meda; species Meda fulgida. The sequence goes on from CM060627.1 coordinate 19,276,789, forward strand.
GGCAGGACTCTTAACAAACATGTGAAGTTTGGGACAGATTGGACATTCCATGCCTGAGTTACAGCAAATTCCTATTTAATTGCAGTAATAACATAATTTAACATTTAGCTAAGTGTTTGCTAGCATGTGTTAGCATGTTTGTAGTATGTTGCTAGCATGTATAGCACTTGCTGGCACTTTTTTATGTATTATTAGGAGTCCACAACAGTGTTAAAAATGTCACTCCCTGTTGCCAGCAGGTGGTGCTATGACTGTAACTGAATTTGAGCATGGACATGTGTTCAGGACAGAACTCTTATCAAACGTGTGAAGTTTGAGGCAGATTGGACATTGCCTTCTTGAGTAACAACAACTTCCTGTTTCATTGTATTAGCATGCTTTAGCACTTAGCTAAGAATTGCTAGCATGTTTTAACATGTTTCTAACATGTTTATAACTCAATGGCATAATTAATATGTTGCTAGTACTGCATCACAGTGCTAAACATATCACTTCCTGTTGGCAGTAGGTGGCGCTATTACTATAACTGAATATTCTCATGTAGATGTTTTCAGGCCACGACTCTTATCAAACGTGTGAAGTTTGGGGCAGATTTGATATTCCATGCTTGATGATACTTTAGCACTTAGCTAAGTGTTTGCTAGCATGTTTTAACATGTTTCTAGTATGTTGCTAGCATGTTTAACACTTGCTGGCACTTTTTTATATATTATTAGGGGTCCACAACAGTGTTAAACATGCCACTTCCTGTTACCAGCAGGTGGCGCTATGACTGTAACTGAATTTGAGCATGGATATGTGTTCAGGACAGAACTCTTATCAAATGTGTGAAGTTTGGGGCAGATTAGACATTGTTTGCCTGAGTTACAGCAACTTCCTGTTTCATGGCGAAACATCGAAATTTGTCAGGCCGCTGAGGACACGCCCTTCGACGAAAACTCAAGATCTTCGCAATTTAACGTCGCAAAGACCTTAAGATTACACTCACCAAATTTGAAGATGATCAGATTAAAACTGTAGGAGGAGTTCGTTAAAGTACGAGGCCTGAAAATGGCAAAAACTGCACAAAAATCTGAGAGGAAGTTCAAAATGGCTGACTTCCTGTTGTGTTTAGGGCTATGCTCCAAGAGACTTTTTTCTAGGTATTGGGCCATTACATGTATGTACCGAATTTCGTACATGTACGTGAAACGTAGCGGGAGGCGCACTCCGTTGAACCTTTATAGGTGGGGCTATCGAGCCATTTTACCCCGCCCAATTCTGAAACGCATATCAGATGTACATTTTCGCCAGTTCTGATGGGTGTGCAAATTTTCGTGAGTTTTCGTGCATGTTTAGGCCCTCAAAAATGCGATTCATTGCGGAGAATAATAATAAATATAGCTGCGAGCAGCGATTGCGGGCCCAAGCCGGTGGCACCGCCGCCCCGGTGCCTTTAGGGTTATTGTGCACGACGTGCAAAAACGTAACCCCGCTTTGACTGTTGAAAAGAAGTGTGCTGTAGAGCAGCATCAGTGTGGGCTCTGCAAAAGTGCGTATCCAGGGCACATATAAACCACAAAGTGGTATTGTGGTATAGTGGTATAAGTAAACCACATCGATTGCTCCTGTCTGCCTTCCTGCCTGCTGTGAGTTTGTTTGCGTCGAGGCTGTAAGCTCTACGCCTCGTATTAGCTTTGTATTTCTTTCTGTTTTGAACCATCATTTACTATCATTTCTAGTTGTTTATATTACTAAATATAGTTTACCCACCATCTCAGATTAACCTTACATCGCTAGCTTCTGTTATTGTTAGCACCGCACGCGTGTTTACGCGCCACCCGCGCTCATTTATTTATTATTTATTTTCTCTTGCGCGCCCGCGCCTTTGAGTTCATAAAAGCCCAGGTAAGAAAGAATCAGTCAACACAAACGGTGAGTAATGTCTTGTCCTGTTATTGTCACCTGTGTTACATGTCATATGTTTAGTATAGCCTTCTCCGATGGCAATATAGGATTTATTTGTGATAAATGCAAGGAGACAGTCAGGCTGACGGAGAAGATTTCAGAGCTAGAGACACGCATCCAAACTTTAATTGAGGATAGTAAGGATAGTACTAGAGCTTTAGATACTATTTTGGATGCGCCTAGCATAGTGAACTCTGTACATGATTCGGTTCCGGCTGAAGTAGAGCCCACGCAGCAGGGCAGATGGGTGACCGTGAGAGATCGCTCTAGTCGCGGATTAAAAAACCACTCTTCCGTTCCGATTACCATAACAAATCGATTTGCCCCACTCAGTGAAACACCCACTGAGAATTCTGTTGATTGTGCCCTGGTAATTGGTGATTCGATCACACGGAACGTGAAAATAGAGACACCAGCCACCATAGTCACATGTTTGCCGGGAGCCAGAGCGCCTGACATCAAAGCAAATTTAAAAGTGCTGGCTAATGCTAATCGTAAATTCTCTAAGATCATTATTCATGTCGGCACTAATGATGTTCGACTCCGCCAGTCGGAGATCACCAAAATTAATATTAAAGAGGTGTGTAAACTCGCAAGTACGATGTCAGGCACTGTAATTTTCTCTGGCCCCCTTCCTGTTCGCAGGAGTGATGAGATAGTTAGCAGATTGGCCTCACTCAATGGTTGGTTGTCTAAGTGGTGTCCGTTGAATAATATAGAATTCATAGACAATTGGAAAAGTTTTTGGGGCAAGCCTGACCTGTTGAAAAGAGATGGTGTTCATCCCTCCTGGGATGGTGCTGCTCTTCTCTCTAGTAATATGGCACATAGTCTTAGAGCTAAAACATGACAATCTGGGGCTCAGGTCAGGAAGCAGACAGACTGGCTAAACCGACCGTCTGCTAGCGGCCTCGCGTCACCAAGGTCAGATAAATCCCATCACATAGAGCCTCTTTCACCTAGATATCATCATATAGAGACTGTGTCTGTTCCCCGAATTTGGAAATCCAAAAAACGTCAGGTAAAAAATTTAATTGATGTTCAACAAATAAAAAACAGATATAATACAGATGAACAAATGATAAAGCTTGGGTTGCTGAATATTCGATCCCTTACTTCAAAATCGCTCATAGTTAATGATATGATTTCAAGTTATAATCTAGATGTGCTGTGTTTGACAGAAACCTGGCTAAAACCAAACGATTACATTACTTTAAATGAGTCAACCCCACAAGATTACTGTTATAAACATGAACCTCGTCTAAAACGCAAAGGGGGAGGTGTTGCTGTAATTTATAGTAATATTTTCAAAACCACTAAGAAATCTATTTTTAAATATACTTCTTTTGAAGTGTTGGTGCTTAATGTAAAAATATATAGTGTAAACGATAAATCACGTTTGAGATTTCTGCTGGCTACTGTATACAGGCCACCAGGGCACCATAAAGATTTTATCAAAGAATTTGCGGACTTTCTATTAGAATTAGTATTGGCTAACGATAAAGTACTAATTGTTGGTGATTTTAATATACATGTAGATAATGAAAAAGATGCATTGGGATTGGCACTTAAAGACATTGTAAACTCAATTGGAGTTAGACAACACGTGTCAGGACCCACTCATTGTCGTAATCATACTCTAGATCTAATATTATCACATGGAATAGATGTTGATGCCGTTGAAATTCTGCAGAAGAGCGATGACATCTCAGACCATTATCTAGTCTCATGTAAATTACATTTAGCCAAGGCTGCAAAGCCGACTCCGTGTTATAAATATGTTAGACCTATAACTTCTGCCACTAAAGATTGCTTTATCAATAATCTTCCTAATAAATTTCATCATCTCAGCATCCCGGATAGCTTAGAAGAACTCGATATTGCAACAGAAACTTTTAACTCTCTCTTTTCCAGCACTTTAGACGCAGTTGCTCCGTTGCGCTTAAAGAAGATTAAAGAAAATAGTCCAACGCCGTGGTACAACGAGCACACTCAGGCCCTTAAGAGAGCAGCCAGAAAAATGGAGCGCAACTGGAAGAAAACAAAACTAGAGGTATTTCGGATTTCATGGAAAGAGAGCTCGATTGCTTACAGAGAGGCTTTAAAAGCTGCTAGATCTGCTTATTTTTCAACCCTATTAGAAGAAAATAAACATAATCCTAGGTATTTATTTGAAACAGTGGCTAAACTAACGAAAAAGAAAGCTTCAAGCACAGAAGTTTCCAGGCAACACAGCAGTAATGACTTTATGAACTTCTTCACTTATAAGATTGATAATATCAGGGACAAAATTATAACTATGCAACCGTCTACTACAGTATCGCATCAGGGAGTGCATTGTAGTCTCCCTGAGGAAAAATTGTATTCATTTGTTGCTATAGGAGAGGAAGAATTCTGCAAACTCGTTAATTCATCTAAATCGACAACTTGTATGTTAGACCCTATACCGACTAAGCTACTGAAAGAGATGCTTCCAGAGATCATAGATCCTCTTCTTAATATCATTAATTCGTCTTTGTCTCTAGGATATGTACCAAAAACCTTTAAGCTGGCTATGATAAAACCGCTTGTTAAAAAACCGCAACTTGATCCTTCAGAATTAGTCAATTACAGGCCGATCTCAAATCTGCCTTTTCTGTGAAAGATATTAGAAAAAGCAGTATCCTCACAACTGTGTTCCTTTCTTGAAAGAAATGATATCTGCGAGGATTTTCAGTCAGGATTTAGACCGCACCATAGTACTGAGACAGCTCTCATTAGAGTTACAAATGATTTACTTTTATCATCCGATCGTGGTTGTATCTCTCTATTAGTGTTACTTGATCTTAGTGCTGTATTTGACACAATTGACCACAACATTCTTTTAAATAGACTGGAAAACTATGTTGGCATTAGTGGAATTGCACTAGCATGGTTTAAATCATACTTATCTGACCGTTATCAGTTTGTAGCAGTAAATGAAGAGATGTCTTATCGATCACAAGTTCAGTATGGCGTACCACAAGGCTCAGTACTAGGACCGCTGCTGTTCACTCTGTACATGCTACCATTAGGACATATCATTAGGAAACATGGAATTAGCTTTCATTGTTATGCCGATGATACTCAGCTGTATATTTCTTCAAAACCTAACGAAACTTACCAATTCACAAAATTAACGGAATGCATAGCTGATATAAAAAATTGGATGACTAGTAATTTCCTACTACTAAACTCTGAAAAAACAGAGATTCTAATTATTGGACGAAAAACTTCCACACGTAATAACCTAGAATACTGTCTAACACTTGATGGCTGCTCTGTTAAGTCTTCGTCGTCGATTAGGAACCTGGGTGTGCTTTTTGATAGCAATCTTTCATTTGAAAGTCACGTGTCTAGTATCTGTAAAACCGCATTTTTCCATCTTAAAAATATATCTAAATTACGACATATGCTCTCATTAACAAATGCGGAACAATTAGTTCATGCTTTCATGACATCAAGACTAGATTATTGTAATGCCCTAATGGGTGGTTGCCCTGCACGCTTAATAAATAAACTACAGCTGGTCCAAAACGCAGCCGCTCGAGTTCTAACTAGAACCAGGAAATATGACCATATTAGCCCGGTTCTGTCAACACTGCATTGGCTGCCTATTAAACATCGTATAAATTTTAAAATATTGTTGATTACTTACAAAGCACTAAATGGTTTAGCTCCGCAGTACTTGAGCGAGCTCTTAACGCATTATAGTCCTTCACGTCGATTGCGATCTCAAAATTCGGGCCAGTTGATAATACCTAGAATATCAAAATCGACTGCGGGCGGTAGGTCCTTTTCCTATTTAGCACCAAAACTTTGGAACAGTCTTCCTACCATTGTCCGGGAAGCAGACACACTCTGTCAGTTCAAAGCTAGACTAAAAACACATCTCTTTGACCTAGCATACACATAATACATTATAGACTTCTATAATTCAATGTTAGGCTGCATAGATTAGGTCAGTCGGAACTGGGAACACTTCCCTTAAATCCTGATGTACTCGTTACATCATCATAAGAAGAATGGCATCTACGCTAATTTTAGTGTCTTTGTTTATCCCGAGGTTTTCCCGCAGCCGACCGGATCCAGGCCGTATCCAGATCTGACAAGGAGCTTTGCCTGGACCCGATGACAACGCAGTGCTGAAGTGCCAACTAGCCTCTCCCTATGGAGGATCCCTTTCCCACTCTACAGATAAAATGTTGTGATTCCGGTTCCCGTACCCACCCCAAAGTGATAAAATAAAACAAAATTCTGTATCAAATTACAGTTACTGTAAATCCGGCCTCTAGTTCATAAACGCCAGAGGAGAACTGGCCCCCGACTGAGCCTGGGTTCTCCCAAGGTTTTTTTTTCTCCATTAGGTCACCTGATGGAGTTTTAGGACACCAGTAGGTCACTTGATGGAGTTTTTCGGTTCCTTGCCACTGTTGCCTTTGGCTTGTTCAGTTGGGGATATTCAAAATAATTAACCAAGCATTAATACCATTGATCAGCCTTACCAAACGTGGATTTTTTTTCACTAAGAAACAAACATTGTTATGTTATTTGATTGATATTGTGAAGCTGCTTTGATGCAATTTATATTGTGAAAAGCGCTATATAAATACACTTGACTTGACTTGACAAAGTATGAGTGAGCAACCTTCTGAAACCTAAATTGAAAAATGAGAAAGCCTACGGTCTCATGGATTTAACAGACACATGAAATAAGTACACAAGACCGAAAATTCATATGAAGTGTGCCAATTGGGGACAGGGCCTATGATCGTGAACCACAATAGCCACATATATGAGATCATTTAAATTTAGAATAATTTTTAGGTCAATATGTTTTGCAGCACTTAAATGTGTAAATCCAGAAGCCCAGTATTTATCTGGAGGTCTTTGTCCTTTGCCTCTCAACCTGGTTTGTCTCTGCCTTTTCTCTTCTGCCCTGTTTGCCATTGTTCACCCTGCCTGTCTTGACCATTCTTAATAAAAAGCTGCAAATGGATTCCCCTGGCCTGACCCTGCCTCGATACAACACACATGCTGCATCTGCTCGCTATCTGCCGAACGGCTCTGGTAGTTCCGCTTCAGCACTGATGATGTTGTAGGAATAGTGCGCTCTGGTTGGTCTGGATTATTCGGGAATTTTTATTTTATACAGAAATAAGTTATTTATAATTCATATATATATATATATATATATATATATATATATATATAGATAGATAATAGATAGATATACATATATAAAGACACAGAGAATATTACTTGCCTTACCTGTTTAGTAAAATGAAAAAATAAAAATAAATAACTAGGGAAACCGAGATAATTATTCTGATTTGATGATACACTCAAAATATTACACAAGCAATCGTTTAAATGTAATGATATTCAGAACAGAACAAGAATTTTAAAAAACTATAAACAAGAAGTAACCGAAATAATGTAAAGCGAAAGTCAAAGTAAGTGGTGTTGGGCTCACGTAACTCTCTCATTAGAATCAAACTGTTTCAACATTTGTGATGTATTTGGATGCTAATTTTTTCTTTATTATAGGCTTTGTACTTCACTCACGTTCCAATATGTGTGTGAGTGTGTGTGTGTATGTGTGTGTGTGTGTGTGTTTGGTGTGTGTGTGTGGTTGAGGTGTGGGTGCGATTGAACTGTTACACATAAAAACATACTCCGTCATTTTGTTCATCGAGGACGTAAATTCAAACTGCAAAGTGTTTATTTATATTTATGTACACTCACAATAAAACACAAAGTGCTTTTGTCAAACTATAAACTCAAACTGTAACCTACAACTGTCCCCCAACCAAAATCTCACCCACACACACCAACACCCACACACACAGTTTAAAAGCAAAAAATATTTATCCAACCTCGTTTAAAAACAGTCTGTGAGTGCCATCTTTTGGACATTCATCATATTGCATTGGTTTTAATTTCTTGTCCTCAAACAGAGCACTAATCTGTTTATTTTTAAGTTACACATTCTACATTGATTAAAATAGAAAATCAAATGTGTTTTTTTAATGGTAGTATTATTTTATACAATAATTTATAAATGTGATGAGAATAAATGTAGTGTGCATAAAATTTTTAAGGAAAACATTGATCTAATATAGCACATTAGAGAGAGAGAGACGGAGGCGCGGGCGCGATCGAACTGTGTGTGTGTGTGTGTGTGTGTGTGCGTGTGTGTGTGAAAGGGGCGCGATCGAACTGTGTGTGTGTGTGTGGGAGAGAGAATACAATTTTAAGGAAAACATATTGATCTAATATAGCACATTATTGATCTAATATAGCACATTAGAGAGAGAGAGAGAGAGAGAGAGAGAGAGAGAGAGAGAGATGGAGAGAGAGAGAGAGAGAGAGAGAGAGAGAGAGAGAGAGAGAGAGAGAGACAGAGAGAGAGAGAGAGAGAGAGGCGCGGGCGCGATCGAACTGTGTGTGTGTGTGTGAGAGAGAGGCGCGGGCGCGATCGAACTGTGTGTGTGTGTGTGCGTGTGTGGGAGAGAGAGAGGCGCGGGCGCGATCAAACTGTGTGTGTGCGTGAGACAGAGAGAGAGGCGCGGGAGCGATCGAACTGTGTGTGTGTGTGTGTGTGTGTGTGTGTGTGTGTGTGTGTGTGTGTGTGTGTGTGTGTGTGTGTGTGTGTGTGGTGAGAGAGAGAGAGAGAGAGAGGCGCGGGTGTGATCGAACTGTGTGTGTGGTAATACAGGTAATAAATGAATAAAAGTGCGTATAAATACAATTTTGGACACAAGAGGGCAGTATGGCCCCATGAATGACTTTGTGTTTAAACTATCACCCGAGGATACCCCCCCCCCCCCCTCCTCACACAGACACACACACACACACACACACACACATACAGAATGCCAGGGTGCATTCTCTCTGTCAGAGAGAGGGAGAGAAAATTCTCAGAATCCACATTCAAACTACAATATCTGACTTTCTGTTTGTCTGAGCTAATGACAATAAATTAGAAAGTTGTTCGGCTTGACGAGAACAATATACACGCAGAGTTTTGTAACTGTAGATAAAATTAACTAAGTTATAACACACTTTATGTGTCCTTTTTTAGTCATAAATTCATTTCCTCGCCACGGCCAAACCGTTCGAGATATCAAAAATCCGTTCGCAATTTAGCATCCTCAATGTCTTGACTTCACGCTAACCGAGTTTTGTGGTGTTTGGATTAATTCTCTAGGAGAAGTATATCAAAAATAAAAGCATGCATTTTCCAAACAACCCATAATAGCTGACTTCCTGTTGAGCTGTCGTAAAACTTAGAGCACGAAAGTTGTTCGGCCCGATGAGATCTATAAGTGTACCGAGTTTCATATTATTACAAGCAAGCATGTTTGATATATGGACAAGTGTTCGAATCCCGTTCCAGGGGGCGCTGTCGAGCCCCCCTGCCACGCCCGGGTACCAGCTTCAGCCCGGCCCTGATGGCCGCGGGTTCTGACCCGTGTGCAAAGTTTCAAGAGTTTTCGAGCACGTTAAGGGCCCCAAAACCTTGAAAAACTAAAATAAAAGCATTCTCACTCAGCAGACAAACCCCCCTCCCCTCAAACACACGGAGAGACGTAGGGTCAGAGAGAGTGGAAGAGAAAATTCTCCAAAACATCCACATTCAAACCAAAATATCTGACTTCCTGTTGGTCTGAGCTAATAAGTGTAAATTAGAAAGTTGTCCAGCTCGATATGAACATTATACATACTGAGTTTTAAGATTGTAGATAAAAGTATAGACCTAACTCCCCCTCTTTTGTCAAAAGGTGGCGCTACTGAGCCCCGGCACCACGCCCGTTTCTGAAACTTTGCACATGTCTACTGGCTAATAAATGTGATGTGTCTATCGAGTTTCATGCAATTTCAAGTATGCTAAGAGTCTCAAAAGCATCAAAAAAGAATCTTAAAGTTTGATGCGTTACCACGGCAACAGTATCTAAGATATCAATAATCCTTTCACAGGTCTAAATCTGCCGTGTGTTTACATTATACACATAAAGTTTGAAGCAAATCGGGTAAAAATAAGAGGGTGATTTCAAAGCATTTTGAAAGTGACACACTTCCTGCTGCCAGTTGGTGGCGCTATAACTTTGACTCACAATAGTCACATCCATGTGATCGGCCTCTTACAGCGAACACACTGCTGAAGTTTCATCAAGATCAGTCAATGTATGCAGAAGTTATAACACACTTCCTGTTTCCATTATTCGCCATAATTTCGTTTCCTCGCCACGGCCAAACCGTTCGAGATATCAAAAATCCCCTGGCAATTTTTCATCCTCAATGTCTTGACTTCATGCACACCGAGTTTGGTGACGATCGGGTGAATTCCCTAGGAGGAGTATATCAAATTCCTGAACATGAGTTTCCAAACAACCCATAATAGCCGACTTCCTGTTGGGCTGGCGTAAAAAGTAAGAGTGCAAAGGATATATGAAACGATGAGATCTATATGTGTACCGATTTTCAGATTAATTCATGCAAGCGTGTTTGATATACGGACATGTTTTCAATCCCGTTCCAGGGGGCGCTGTCGAGCCCCCCTGCCACGCCCGGGTACCATCTTCAGCCCGGCCCTGATGGCCGCGGGTTCTGACCCGTGTGCAAAGTTTCAAGAGTTTTCGAGCACGTTAAGGGCCCCAAAAGTGCCCAAAAGGTAGTAAAATAATAATAATAATAATAATAATAATAATAATAATAATAATAATAATAATAATAAATAATCCTAAGGAAAACAATAGGGCCTTCGCCTTTTCAAGGCTTGGGCCCTAATAATAATAATAATAATAATAAATAATCCTAAGGAAAACAATAGGGCCTTCGCCTTTTCAAGGCTTGGGCCCTAATAATAATAATAAATAAATAATCCTAAGGAAAACAATAGGGCCTTCGCCTTTTCAAGGCTTGGGCCCTAATAATAATAAATAATCCTAAGGAAAACAATAGGGCCTTCGCCTTTTCAAGGCTTGGGCCCTAATAAATAATCCTAAGGAAAACAATAGGGCCTTCGCCTTTTCAAGGCTTGGGCCCTAATAAATATTCCTAAGGAAAACAATAGGGCCTTCGCCTTTTCAAGGCTTGGGCCCTAATAATAATAATAATAATAATAATAATAAATAATCCTAAGGAAAACAATAGGGCCTTCGCCTTTTCAAGGCTTGGGCCCTAATAAATAATCCTAAGGAAAACAATAGGGCCTTCGCCTTTTCAAGGCTTGGGCCCTAATAATCCTAAGGAATACAATAGGGCCTTCGCCTTTTCAAGGCTTGGGCCCTAATAATAATAATAAATAATCCTAAGGAAAACAATAGGGCCTTCGCCTTTTCAAGGCTTGGGCCCTAATAAATAATCCTAAGGAAAACAATAGGGCCTTCGCCTTTTCAAGGCTTGGGCCCTAATAATAATAAATAATCCTAAGGAAAACAATAGGGCCTTCGCCTTTTCAAGGCTTGGGCCCTAATAATAATAATAATAAATAATCCTAAGGAAAACAATAGGGCCTTCGCCTTTTCAAGGCTTGGGCCCTAATAAATAATCCTAAGGAAAACAATAGGGCCTTCGCCTTTTCAAGGCTTGGGCCCTAATAATAATAAATAATCCTAAGGAAAACAATAGGGCCTTCGCCTTTTCAAGGCTTGGGCCCTAATAATAATAATAATAATAATAAATAATCCTAAGGAAAACAATAGGGCCTTCGCCTTTTCAAGGCTTGGGCCCTAATAAATAATCCTAATGAAAACAATAGGGCCTTCGCCTTTTCAAGGCTTGGGCCCTAATAATAATAAATAATCCTAAGGAAAACAATAGGGCCTTCGCCTTTTCAAGGCTTGGGCCCTAATCATCCTAAGGAAAACAATAGGGCCTTCGCCTTTTCAAGGCTTGGGCCCTAATAATCCTAAGGAAAACAATAGGGCCTTCGCCTTTTCAAGGCTTGGGCCCTAATAATCCTAAGGAAAACAATAGGGCCTTCGCCTTTTCAAGGCTTGGGCCCTAATAAAGAATAATCCTTAGGAAAACAATAGGGCCTTCGCCTTTTCAAGGCTTGGGCCCTAATAAAGAATAATCCTTAGGAAAACAATAGGGCCTTCGCCTTTTCAAGGCTTGGGCCCTAATAAAGAAGAAGAATAAATAATCCTAAGGAAAACAATAGGGCCTTCGCCTTTTCAAGGCTTGGGCCCTAATAAAGAAGAAGTCGGAAGAATAATAAATAATCTTAAGGAAAACAATAGGGCCTTCGCCTTTTCAAGGCTTGGGCCCTAATAATAAATAATCCTAAGGAAAACAATAGGGCCTTCGCCTTTTCAAGGCTTGGGCCCTAATAATAAACAGAGCAATTCCAAGAGGGTCCTCACACCATCGGTGCTTGGGCCCTAATAACATTATTTAGGTCCATAGCTAATTTAAAAATACAAAAGGCAACAAACAATAGTCTCATTATGTAATTACTTATTCAGGGCTTTCACTGTAAGGTTAAGTTTCTACCTGAAAAGCTTAAAACTTCTTCAGTGTGTGTGTGTGTGTGCACGTGTGTGTGCGTGCATGCGTGCACGCGTGCGTGTGCAGGCACTTGTCCAGTCACAAGTCACCAGAAATGTTTCATCCTCCTCTGAATTCGTTATTTTCACCACAAATTAGCTAGGCAGCTGCTTGTATCTGAGAACCAGAGGTTAATATGGCTGTTCACACAGGCATAGAATATGGTTGTGATGTGTTAAACTCCTTAATATGGTTGCATTCACACACAGTTTAGTTAATTATGGGAGTGACAACCGCATTCTATCACCAAACTCACACCTGTAAACTTTTGGGACTCTCAACCACATTCTCTGCAAACCCTCGCTGTGTGAACCGCACTGGATAGTTGTCTGTCACGTCATACAGTGAAAGAACCGCTCCACACTGCACATAAGTGTCTCGTATGGGTCACTGAGAAATTTCATTTTCTGTTTAAATGTTTTTTATTTGGTATTTCAGCAGAAGATAATTTGTAACTACACTTTTTTATGCAAACAAATAAAACTTACATCCTAACAAATATGCATGAAAGAAAAAAAGAAAAAAGAAACATCCAACCCCACCCAAAAGTGCTATCCAGTGGTAAAAGCAGGTGATGAAGGCATAGCAAACATTAATCACTAGCTTGCAGAAAACAAATAAAAGGGACCACATTTTTTTTTCAAATAACAAAATCTTGTTTTTTAGAGTAGACCTAATTCTTTCTAAATGTGGTGTACCAGTCAACTCTGTCAGTCATAGTTTAAGCGTTGGAATTTCCTTTTTCTTCCAAAACAAAATAAAGTTTTTTAGCAGAAATTAAACCATACGAAACAAAATATTGTTGTTCCAGTGTAAGTTTCAAAAACTCTTCAGAAACTCCAAATATAATTACTATAGGATCTTGTTCAAAACGTATGTCCAATGTATCTGAAAAAACCTGGAAAATCTTATTCCAGAAACTTTGTAATTTTGGACACAACAAAGCAATGAGACAGGCTGGCATCTAAAATGTGACATTTGTCACATAATGGAGACACCTCTGGAATATACTTTATATAATTTACACTTAATAATGAAGCATTTTAAACTGAATAAGACAATGTCTTGCATTAATGGAACACCTGTGGACAAGTTCAAGACTGCGTTTTCTACCGCAAGTTCCTCTTCCCAGGCAAATTTAATTTTCTCCATCGAAGGACTTTTCACCTGTTCTAAAGCCTTGTAAAGAAAGGAGATTGAGATCTCTATGACGTCTTTCCAAGAATGCATCCAGATACATAGGTGTGGCAGTGACATAATTAGAAATGTAAGACTTCACAAAGTCTCTAATTTGAAGGTACCTAAAGAAATGATTTGAAGTAATATTATATTTCTTACACAGCTGTTGAAAGGAAGCAAATTTTACATTCATATATAAATCCCCAATATTTCATAACCCTACATTTTTCCAAATCTCAAATGCACTGTCTAACATCTAAGGGCAAAAGGAGGGGTTAGCTGAGATAGAGAGCAAAAAGGACATCTGGATGAGTGTTTCCAAATATGAATAGAATTATGAAAAACAGGGTTTTGAAAGTGAACAAGCTATACTTGTGGGTGATAGAAGTCTTGCGTTAATGGAATAAGGGAGGCATTCCTCCTGTTCCAGCATCAGCCAACTCTCACCTATCATAGTAGAATCTATCCATGAAGTCAGAACCCTCAGGTTTGCCACCCTAAATAAATTTAGGTAGGGCTAGCCCACCCTGCATTTTGGGTTTACATAGATGTTGTTTGGAAATCCTATGGGCTTTATAGTCCCAGACAAAAGGAATCAGAATAGAGATTTACGGGAATGTCCTGCACCATGTACAAAAACTGTGGCAGAAATAACATCTTAATTGCATTTACCCTACCCAGAAGAGAAATAGGAAGCGTTCTCCAGAACGTGATCATGGATTTAAGTTTAAACAACAGGGGTTGAAAATTAGCCTTAACTATATTGGAAAACTTTGTCACCTCTATTCCTAGATATGTGAATTGTTCTGAAGCAACCTTAAAGGGCAAGTGATGACACCAAGAAGAATCTTTGATAGTGACTGCAATCAGCACACTTTTGTCCCAATTAATTTTATATCCTGCAAATGTACCATATAAATTCATCAAATTAAGGATATTTGGAATGCTAATATTGGGCTCAGAAATAAATAAAATTCTATCTTCTGCATATAACGCTAATTTATCAGTATTTCTGGTTTTATAGCCTTTAATACCAGAATGGACTCTAATGGCCTCAGCTAAGGGGTCAATCGCTAAAGCAAACAAAAGTGATGACAGCGAGCAACCCTGTCTTGTACCTTTATGTAAATTAAAACGAGATGATATTGTTTGATTTGTGAGAATTCTTGCACACGGACTAGAGTACAAACATTTAAATCCTTGAAATTACATTTTCTCCAAGATTAAACTGCCAATAGGTAAGGCCATTCAATTTGATCGAATGCCTTCTAGGAATCCAATGACAGAATGGCTAAATATTGCGCCAGGCCTCTGGAAGAGTACATTATGTTGAAGAGATGCCTAAGATTAGAAGAGTTGCGTTTTGGTATGAAGCCGGTTTGATCAGGATGCACCAAGTTTCTAATTACTGTGTTTAATCTATGTGCCAAAGTTTTTGGATCTGCATTTAGTAGTGAGATCTGCCTATAAGAACCCAGTTCCTCTTGGTTCCTTCCTTTTTTTGGGACAACAAGGATAATTGCCTCATCTAGGTAAGGCGGCAGGGACTGATCTATAAATGTTTGTAGACCCTATATAAATAAGGTGATAGTAGTTTGTTTTAGGCTTTATAGAGTTCATTCCAAAATCCATCTACACCAGGAGTTTTACAGCCTTTTTTACAGAGTTTTACAGCCACAACCTAGTATCTGATATTTCTTTAATAGTAATATCTGAACCTAACTCGTCAACTTGTTCTTGATTTAATGAGGGAAGATTCTGTTGGTCTAGAAACTGAGGAAATTTCATTTTCATTTCGTAATAACAGAGACGAAGATATGAGCATATGTCTGAGTGTCATGTAAAGGTTTAAGTCTCTGTCTACAATGGGACTGCATATTTGTGTGGTCTGGTCTATACCACTCAGGTATAAAAATTGCTATCTGTTAATTAAGATTTGACTGATGATGAACACGCGCTGTCAACTGTGATAATAATTTCCAGTTTTTTTGGGCTTCTTTGATATGTACTTCGTGTCACTGTCACAATGGTTACAGGTGATATTCATGGCAAGCATGATAACAGAATATAGGCCTGTGACTTTAGTTGTTCTACATACAGAATGTATTCAAGCCGCTATAAGCTGCTGTTTGAACTTTATTTAGAGAAATAAATACTTCTGTAAGTAAATGCGATTGTCATTTCCAAATAGCGTAGTCATAAAAACATAAATGGTTTGCCATTGATTGGTGTTGCATGCAAAAAAGAGTTGTGCATCATGCCTGACACCTACATAAACAGTTGGTTTTGACTAAGTCATTCTTTTCAAATGCTATAGTTTCAATTATGGCGTATTTTGTGTATGAGCCCTAGTGAAAAAAATTGTACACATGATTTGACAGTTTATTTTCTTCAATGAGTCATTCTCTTCAATGTCATATGTAACTTTAGAGACGGTCCCTAAATTTGTGAACATCCAATGTCCAATATAAAGCTGTCATGAACAACCAGACAAGGTTAGATCCAAACGTAGCGTGAGTTTATTCACAGGGTAGTCAGACAGGCAAGGGTCACAGACAGCAAACACAGCATAGGAGACAAGGCGATACTCAGGATCAGAAACCAGGCGATAAGACAGAGGCAGGCAGCAGACAAGACGGAATCCAAGAAACAGGCGATGGGTCAGATACACAGACTGGAACAGACTAGACAGTGGAATGCTCGGAAATGTACACAACAGTGAAACAAGACTTAGCAAAGGGTGATAGTGACAGTGAGGTATAAATGTGTGGAGCTGCGTGTGGAACTAGATGCAGGTGGGAGAGTAATCAGTGGAAACAGGTGTGCGCAATCAGTTCAGGGTGTGTGCGAAAACAGTCCAAGGGAAGCCAGTGCAGAAGTGGAGCGCCCTTTCGTGACACTAAAGGGTGATCCAGCCGAACCTCATCACATAACCCAGAGCGAAGACAATCCTGGGGGAGGGACGGAGGGCCAGGCCCATGCAGGGGAACGGGACCAGGAGGCAGCCAAGGCGGGCCTGGGCCGCAGAGCATGGGCAGACCAGACTGGGCCGGTGACCAGGGCGGAGCAGGACGAGGCGAAGGCCAGGGCGGAGCAGGACGAGGCGAAGGCCAGGGCGGAGCAGGACGAGGCGAAGGCCAGGGTGGAGCAGGACGAGGCGAAGGCCAGGGCGGAGCAGGACGAGGCGAAGGCCAGGGCGGAGCTGTCGGACCCTCGGGCGTCCAGGGCGGAGCAGGACGAGGCGATGGCCAGGGTGGTGAAGCCCCTGCAGTGACCGTGGCGGCGCAGCCTTCATGGTCTCCTCAACGGACCCTTGGCCCCCCCCCCCAAAAAAATACTTGGGGAAATCCACGGGTTCAGGAAAGGACTCCCGGAGCTTGAAGGGCGCAGGCAGGGCGAGGCGCAGAGGCGGGGCCGCCAGGGCGAGGCGCAGAGGCGGGGCCGGCAGGGTGAGGCGCAGAGGCGGGGCCGGCAGGGCGAGGCGCAGAGGTCTGGGTACGCTCACTGGAGCCTGATGAGCCGAGCGAGTCCTCCTCCTCTTCCTTCTGCGACGGCGCTTCACTGGGCTTGACTCGGTAGTCTCGGTAGACTCACTTGACTCACTTGACTCGGGATGGCTCACGTGAAGCTCTGGCTCGTCGAGGCTGACGTGAAGCTCTGGTTCGTCGAGGCTGACGTGAAGCTCAGGTTCGTCTAGGCTGACGCGAAGCTCGGGTTTGTCTAGGCTGACGTGGAGCGCGGCCTCGGCTGGGCTGTCGCGAGGTGCAGGCTCGTCAGGGCTGATGTGACGTGCTGGCTCAGCAAGGCTGGACGGGACCAGCGGGGCAAGCTCCTCTAACTCACCCACAGTGAGAGCCGAACCACTCAGTAGAAGAGCCGTGTTAATATACCGCCTTAAGGTGCTGTGAGGCTCTGGGTTGGGCATCAATGAGGGAAGCGGTTCAGACAACCCTCCGCGGAACAGGATCGTTAGGAAAACGTTGTTCATACACGTATGATGAGAAAGATCATAAAACTCTGCCACATACCACTCGAGAGAACGATCCTCCTGATGAAGTTGCATTATCTCAGCTCCCGTATCTGTGCTCGGAATCGCTGTGTGAGCTCGTCGAAATACCTTGCTGCTGTATTTTACCGGGAGAGCTTGGCGTGACATCGGGATCGGTCCTGGGCCAACAACTGTGGAGACGGGTTGATTCTGCGATGGTCCCGGTGGGGAAACATGAAGGCCGCGAACCATCTTGGCCAACCTCTCCAACGACGCAGTGAGTTGATCCAGTTGATCCTGGTGTACGGCGGCTGACTGGGAGGCATACAAGGCTGACATGCTGCTGGATCTGGTGTTGCTAAGTCTTCTGTCATGACCAACCAGACAAGGTTAGATCCAAACGCAGCGTGAGTTTATTCAAGTCAAGTCAAGTCAAGTGTATTTATATAGCGCTTTTCACAATATAAATTGCATCAAAGCAGCTTCACAATATCAATCAAATAACATAACAATGTTTGTTTCTTAGTGAAAAAACATCCACGTTTGGTAGGGCTGATCAATGGTATTAATGCTTGGTAAATTATTTTGAATATCCCCAACTGAGCAAGCCAAAGGCAACAGTGGCAAGGAACCGAAAAACTCCATCAAGTGACCTACTGGAGTCCTAAAACTCCATCAGGTGACCTACTGGAGAAAAAAAAAACCTTGGGAGAACCCAGGCTCAGTCGGGGGCCAGTTCTCCTCTGGCGTTTATGAAAGAGAGGCCGGATTTATAGTAACTGTAATTTGATACAGAATTTTGTTTTATTTTATCACTTCGGGGTGAAACGGAGATGAGAGAGCTATACGCTGATTTCACGCAGCCGTTATTTTGAAATAGAAAGCGAGGCTCCGGTGGGAAGAAAACCGGAAGTGTCGCCTTTAATCACAGGAGAGTCGCAAATGACATGGCGTATTGTTGCGTTTAATGTAGAAATTAGTTATTCTAAAACTGTACATATATTTCTTTCATACTTTAGAGTATATACGGTGAAATTCATTTATAAATATATATATTTTTTATGTATAATTCAGAAAGTAATAAAAGAAGCAGGAACGAACTATATACATATCATACATTGGATATTAACATTCAATAGTGTAAATCGCGGCAGCACCTTCAGGTTGGTAGTCCAAGGCATTGTTGTTTATCTTTACTTCCGGGGGGTTCTTCCCACCGGAGCATCACTTTCGATTTAAAAATGGTGGCTGCGTGAAATCAGCGTATGATCTATGACTCAGTAAAACTCCAAAAATAAATATTTAATAAATAAATAAATAAATGTCCGATTAACTATGGCAGTTGTTTTCACAAGCTTGGAATTTAGCCCAAACCCAGAGTTATCCCCCGTATCCCCAACCGAGAGTGAGGAACGGGGTGGCGAGGGATGCAGAAAACTGGAAAAAACTCAGTGAGTGAGAGAATCGTGCCAATACTGGAAGCGCAGATAAAAGAACACCACAACTGTACAAATCGGGTTATTTCTGGAACTTTTTTGTCCCATGCACACAAGAATGTCACGGTTGGTAAATCCTATGTCTTCTTGTCTCGTGTCTCTGTTGTTGTATGTGTGTACGCTGATCAGAGGGGCATGACCGCTCATCAGCGCTCGTTCAGCAATCATTCATTACCTCATCACCAGCTGCAGTTGATCCATTCCTGTGTATATATTCTCATCAACTTCTCATCTCCATTGTCAGATCGTTGTTTGTTGGTGTTTGGTGTTGATCCCTCTACGTTTCCAGTCTTAGTCTTTCTTTGTTCCTGTCGTGTTTCCTGTGGATGTCCTGGATTTGTTATGTTCATCATCACTCTCACCACTTCTTGCACCTGGTTTACATCTGACCATCGGAGTTCCTGCGCCGCTAGCCTGCCGCCCTTGGATCCTATAACATTGACTTTCACTTAAATAAACAGAGTTTTACTTGCAATTGCTTCCGAATTTTATTCGTTACAGAACGATCTGACCCAAAAGATGGAAGCAGCGAGTAATTCTGCAGAGAGCCTGGACGAGTTCGTCAACAACAGCAGACGGCGGATGGAGAACCAAGAGAAAAATCAACGAAACGGCACGCGCTGTTCAGGCATTAGTGGCGCAGGTGTCCGGGCTCACCCAGCAAGTCCAACAGCTGCGCATTCCCGCTGCGCCAAACCCACCGCCGATTCCCCAACCAACACCAGCGGACCTCTCCCAGTCAGAGCCCCGCCAACCAGCCCCGGAGGCATACTCAAGTGAACCCAACTTCTGTCGAGCTTTTCTAACAAGATGCTCAATGCATTTTTCTCTTCAACCCAGAACCTTCCACGAGGAGAGAACAAAGGTTGCCTTCGTGCTAACACTACTAACTGGGAGAGCGGCTCTATGGGGAACGGCGGTGTGGGAAAACCAGGAATATTGCTGCACCTCGTTCCAAGCGCTCTCCGACGAAATGAAGCGAGTCTTTGACCGTGCAGTGGCCGGCAGAGAAGCAGCCAGAGTGCTGGGCGATTTGCGTCAAGGACAGCGATCTGTGTCGGACTTATCGATCGAGTTTCGGACTCTAGCAGCGGAGAGCCTATGGAACGAGGAGGCACAGTGGGACATGTTCCTGCATGGGCTGGCTGACCGGCGAGTGCCCACTACCCGCTCTTCGGCGGAATCCGAAGGCCAACGCTCGGGAAGCGGGGACGCGGTGAGCCATGTCTACGATCCTGAGCCCATGCAGGTGGATAGAGCCCGGGAGGAGAAGGAAAGGCGGAGATCCCAGGGCCTCTGCATGTACTGTGGAGGAACTGGACACTTCGCCTACAACTGTCCTTTAAAAAGGCCCAGCCCGGCAGTAAGTATGAGACTACTGTCGGGTGGGATCTCCGCCAAGAAGACCTCATCAACATCGACTCTCCTTCCGGTTAGACTCCGATGGTCCAACCACCGCCACGACTGTCACGCACTTCTGGACTCGGGCGCTGAAGGTAACTCCATGGACCACACCTTTGCACTCAACCACCAAGTTCCCCTCAAACCCCTCACCCATCAGATTGCAGTACACGCCCTCAATGGCCAAGAACTCCCCACTATTTCTCTGGTCACTGAAGACATCACCCTCATCACGTCAGGCAACCACTCAGAAACCATCTCCTTTTATATCCTGGACACTCCGCTTGCACCCATCGTTCTTGGTTTCATCGTTTCACCCATGGCTCACTCGTCACTACCCCAAGATAGACTGGCAGTTCAAATCAGTAGTGGCGTGGAGCAATTTTTGTCATAAGTCCTGTCTTGTGTCTGCCTGTCCGTCTGTTTCTGTTCATGTGTTGCAGGAGGAGACAGTGGATTTATCAAACGTGCCCACGGAGTATCGGGACCTGAAGGAGGTGTTCAGTAAGTCTCGGGCTGATTCTCTTCCTCCACACCGTCCCTATGACTGTGCTATAGAGTTATTGCCAGGTACGTCTCCACCTAAGGGCAAATTATATTCACTCTCTGTCCCAGAGAGAGAGGTCAGGGAGAAATACATTTCTGATTCTCTAGCAATGGGATTCATCCGCCCTTCCTCTTCTCCAGCGGGGGCGGGGTTCTTTTTTGTGGGGAAGAAAGATGGATCGTTGCGACCTTGTATTGATTACCGGGGGTTGAACAACATCACGGTAAAAAATACTTATCCTTTGCCGTTGATGTCTTCAGCCTTCGAGAGGTTGCAAGGAGCATCTATCTTCACGAAATTGGATCTAAGAAATGCATATCATTTGGTCCGCATCAGGGAGGGGGATGAGTGGAAAACCGCTTTTAACACCCCTATGGGGCACTTTGAATACTTGGTTATGCCGTTCGGCCTTTCCAACTCCCCAGCGGTCTTCCAAGCACTTGTCAATGACGTTTTGCGAGACATGGTCGATCAATTCATATATGTCTACCTGGATGATATATTGATTTTTTCATCGTCTCTCCAGGAACACGTGCAACACGTCCGACAAGTGCTTCAGAGGTTGCTAGAGAATGGGCTTTTTGTCAAGGCGGAGAAATGCGTGTTTCATGCACAGTCTGTTCCTTTTCTAGGTCACATCTTCTCGGCTGAGGGAATGCGCATGGATCCTGACAAAGTTAAGGCCGTGGTAAATTGGCAAAGTCCAGATTCCCGTAAGGCCCTACTGAGGTTTCTAGGGTTTGCCAATTTATTCGGGGTTCGGCGTTTTATTCGCAATTTCAGCCGACTAACCGGGCCTCTGACCGCCTTGACCTCCCCCAGAACGACGTTCAGGTGGTCAGACGCAGCAGAAGCTGTGTTTGGCAAACTTAAGGGTTGCTTTTTTTCAGCCCCCATCCTGATAACCCCTGATCCATCACGTTAGTTCGTGGTGGAGGTCGATGCGTCAGAGGTGGGGGTAGGTGCAGTGTTATCCCAGCGCTCTCCTTCAGTCGACAAGATGCACCCTTGCGCGTTTTTGTCTCATCGTTTATCCCCTGCCGAAAGCAATTATGACATTGGCAACAGAGTTGTTGGTGGTCAAGCTAGCATTGGAGGAGTGGCGCCACTGGTTAGAAGGGTCGGGGGTACCTTTTGTTGTCTGGACCGATCACAAAAATTTGGAATACATTCGTACGGCTAAAAGACTTAATTCCAGGCAGGCTCGGTGGGCTCTTTTTTTTGGACGTTTTGACTTTACTCTCTCGTACCGCCCGGGTTCTAAAAACATCAAACCCGATTCGCGCATTTTTGACCGTTCCGATCACCCGTCTACTCCTAAGTGCATTTTACCAGAGACCCTATTTATCTCTATACTCACATGGGAGGTCGAATCGAAGGTCAAGAAGGCCTTAGAAGGGGTAACGCCTCCGACTCGTTGCCCACCTAACCGTTTGTTTGTGCCGGAGAGTTTACGGTCCAGCGTTATTCAGTGGGGACACTGTTCCAATGTGGCTTGTCATCCGGGAGTTAATCGTACTATATTTTTACTCAAGCAACGATTCTGGTGGCCTCTCATGGCTCGTGATGTTCACAATTTTGTATTGGCCTGCTCAGTTTGTGCCACAGGTAAGACTTCCAATCGACCTTCCGAACTTTATTCGTTACAAAGAAGTCATTTAGACATTTGCAACAATTTTTTTTTTTTTTACACAAAGTCTGATCTGATAAGAATTTTGATCTGATTTTGATCAAAGTTTGATCTGTTTTGCAGTTCCTGACTCTGTTGTTTTCGCCTGCAAATTGCTGTTCACAGGGCTGCAATGCAATATTTGTGCCCGAAAACCGTGCCAAAAGTGTAAGCGTGGAAAAATGGAAGTCAGAAGAATACAGATCCTATTTATTTTGCGTTAGCATTAAGCTGCAGCTTCAAAATACACGAATTACACTTACGAATAACAGTAAAATGCTGCAAATATTTTTTTCTTACACTTGAAAGGCGATTATATCCTCTCTTGCGCATGCAAATTTAATTTACGCTTGGTGTCTTATGTACGCTTTCACAAATCTTACCCTGCGCATGCAATTCTTTATGGCATCAAATTATCTTCATACCCCTGTCATGTAGTGTGTTGTGTAAATTTATCACAGCGATTATCTATTAGTGCATAGTCAGGACGAATGGAACAGAACACATATCTTTCCAAGGAATTTGCAGAGTCTGAAATAGCTGGATCCATTAAACAGAAAAATAGTCAAAAATAGTTTATTTGAATTAGCTGACATGATGCGGAGGGAATTTTAATTAGAGGGACCATCGTCTGCATGTGGATAAATTACATGAGACCACAGAGATTTTAAATATAGGGTTGAAGCAACTGAGGTGCAATATGAAGCTGCTCATCAACTCAAATATATTTAACTGCTTTCAAATGTCTTATTGACCTGGCTCACTTCACCTGAAAGGTTTAGTTAAGAATTCTAAGTTTTCCATTGTGAGCAAAAACAAAAAAAGACACAATTTCTTTAGATTGCCTTAGACTCTACATCTGGAGGAATCCAACCATCAAAATAAACTAAATTTCTAACAACAGTTGAGTGAGTGCAGGAAATGAGGGAGAACATAGATTCGATCATTTTGCAAGCCAAATTCGAAATGTGTCACCCATACAAGCATAAAGGCTCAATGTGTGCACCAATAGCCAAAACGGCACTACAAGGTGTCTGAAAGAAATTATCTGTCATCATCCATCAGCCACTCTCGCATTATGAATCAGACACTTAATAAATGAGCCCCATATAGGGAGTAACTGTGACAGAATCCTGGGCCCTCAGGACTGAACTGGATGGGGACTGAGTTATTAATCTGAAGGCTTGAAGGCCCACACTGCTTACTGCCTCCCCACAGCTTGAGCATGTGGTCATCACAGGTGTTGCTTTCTATGTCGGAGTGGAATAAATGCCCTTGTAAATTCCAGAATTTATTGTTCAGAGCCTTGTGGATAAATAATATCTGACATGTTCCTGGTCCCTTTAGAAGGAATTTGACCATACACAAATGTGTACTCACTTATGCGCATACAAATGCGCCAAAAGCCATAAAGCTTCTAAGCAAATCATTTCAGGGGATTTCCTGATGTGGTCGGGCAGAAGGAATAGGAATACTTGCCCCAAAGCCTCAATGGAAGACAGCTTTTTTCCAAGGAACTCCAAGGAACCAAAGCTTAGTTACTGTATATCTAAAGAGAGATTTTGACAATCTCAGAGAGCTGCCAATTTAGTCTGGAACAATAGTTCTCTTAGGGCTGGGCGATAAAACGATAACGATAATTATTATCCTCAATAAAACGATAACGAGTTTGATAAATGATAAAGATAAATGCATTGATAAAGGATTATGTTTCTGCACCAAAAGCAGAACAAAACATTGCTACTCATTTGAACCACGCCACAAGGATTTTTCCGTTTGGCTCAAAATTTTAAATGTTGCGAGCTAAGCTTACTATGACAGATATGTTAACTCACTGATTTTAATAAAACTAAAACAGTCCGAATATTTAAATTTTACCATGTAAAAAATAGGTTGTTAAAATTTTTACATAGGTTACTGTTTTTGAACAAAAATGTACAACTGCATCCTAACTCAAGCTACTACTTCTGTCAACTCAAGCTACTGTCAACATATGCATTTTAAAGAGACAAAACATTATTAATAAAATAAACTAACAAAATTGTAATTAATATTGCAGCCTGCACTGCAAACTTTGCCAAAGCCATTTTAATTATGAGGACTCATGAAATGTCCTCATAAACCATGTTTACGTCGTAATACCAGTCAAATACCCATGCCATTATACAAATTTGTGCCCTCAAATCTTATATAAACAACGCACACACACACGATTAATACAATGCTAATTATATTCTTAAGCTTTTTCGCATTGGTTTCCATCTATCCTTGAAACAAGATACATTTTTATCAGATATTGACTTGTTTTCAGGTGCATCTTGAATTTAACCATATTTTGTGAGAATATAACAAGTGAGAAGCAATCTGCCAATGGCACAAGACATGATTTTTTTGCAGTGTAACAGCAGGAATAAAGATCATTGAGACATAAAGACATAAAGACACAAGCTTAAGAACTCACCTGGGAGTGGAGCACAACAAACTATGCAGAGGCAAATAGGGAAAGCTGAGGTGACAGAGCAGGTGCCTGAGGTGAAAAAGGAATGACACAGATGATAAAGACAGAAGTCAAAAGGTAATTCTGAATACAGCTGGGTGAATCTCACAAAATAAATAGGTTCTAATTCACATAGAAAAATATAATAGCCTATTGAGTATATTTTCGCATTTAAGTACTGTAATATGATATTTTTCCCATATTGCTGCCTATAAAAGGGCTCATTTATTTTTGTATTGCCCAATACCCTTACACGAGTATACAATGCAAGCATATAGATAGCTTTAAGTGCAGCGATTTCTGAGAAATAGTTTTTGTTTCTGTTCATATTTGAAATTGACACCCAAAGAAACACACTTTCACCAAAAAGAGACACACCCCTCTCTTCACTGCTCCACCCCCATCATAATGAACATGCTTTGCGACACAGGCAACGGCTTACAGCTAGCGCATCAGACAGCTCGTGCAAGTATGGATAAATCGGTTGTGATTCAACAACAACAGCATATCTCGGTTCTGTGAAATAGCTAAATCAATGATATTCACGTACGGAGAAGGCCTTCCTGCTCTCTAATGTCTCTCCAGCGCTGCAAAACTTTTAATGCAGATCGTAGCTCTTGCCTGATAGTAATCCTTTTTTCCAATTTTATTTCTCTGACCTTTTCTTCTTTTGTAATATCTCAGCCATCTCTTTTTCTACAGTCTTTCAACAAATGTCTCACTTGCTCTCTCTCTCTCCTCCCCTATCATGAGCATATACGAATACACCCCCATATTGCTGACAGGCTACTAGAATGTTATGGTGCTCATCTGATCAGTCCGATCCACTGTTTTTTTTTTTCTCTCTCTTATTTACACAGCCAGCACTATGTACAAAAACAAGATTTTTTTTAGACATCTAGCAAATATTCACAAAATTGTTTGTTAGGGTGTTCATTTCAATTTTCAACAGCGGTTTTCTGCTGGGAAAGGTCTCAATTTTTTTATTCTTTTGAATCTAGGGTGAAATATGACATTTCTTGACAGTTTTTGTGAGATTCACCTGTTAGGAAGGTATATCAGGGCACAGGAAAAGAAGAAAAAAAATCAGAAAAGGCAATTGTGAAGACTCCAGTTTCTCAAATCCAAACACATCTCAAACAACTCAACATTCAAATAACTACCTAAAGCTAACCAAAAAACAGTTCCAGGGGTCCAGAGGAAAGATTAGATGTTGTGACTGGATGACAGATTCATGACTGAAGAGGTGCAAAGCTAGGAGTCCCTCCAGCGGGATTGAACAGAGAAAGAGAAATTTAAAGAGTGTGAAAAAGAAAGAGACTAGGCTGAGGTCATTGTTACAGTTCCCAAGCAGGTTTTCCATAAAATGTAACTGCCATAAAAAGGTTTTCCTTCAACTCTGTTTTAGCTGAGCTCACACTTTTCAAACAGCCTCCAGTGAGCACTCACAAAGTGTGAGTCGGAACAAATAAAATAAAAATGAAAAGACAAAGAGAGAAACTGACTTATTCTTAGGATGATGAAATCTCTGGACTTCAGGAAGATTTTCTCTGTAATTAGATTTATCTGAAAAGGAGCAACATGATAATCCTTAGGAGGTGATCCTCCTCATCTGCTGAAACATCTGACAAAGCGAGTAAATTATGTAGTCATATTGACTGTGTCCAGCAATGCTCAGTGGGAGACCGAAGCTTTCGACACTGAGCTCATTTCATGTAAAAGGAATTATTGGTAAAATCTGTAAGGCAGCAAGTGTAAAGCTGAATCAAATGAGGATGTCTGCTTGGTACAGGTTTGCTATAAGCCAGAGTTATTATGGTCAGTGTCTTAGAGTGACCTGGCTAACCAGAAGCATCTGCAAGTGGGTGCATTTAACGGTAATGTGCACCCCTGACTACAGAATTGCATTCTTTTCATTTCTTTCTTTTCAGAGCCAAAAAGAGTGGCAGCATTGCTCATTTTTCTTTTTTCTTTTGCACAGATCCATAGCAGATCTCATCTTCTCACAATCACACAGATGTTTGTTCAGAATTCAGGCCGGTTTCTGGTCACATTACACAATTCTGAGTTTATTTTATAACTGTATCATAGCGACTTCTCAATCTGTATGTTATTGGATCTCAGATCTACATTCTGTGGTCAAACCACATTAGGGAAATCATTTTTACAAGCTTTTAATTTAGCTATGACTGTCACATAACAGTGATATAGCCAGAATATTCCCAATATAAACCTCATAAGGGATAATAATAATGTACAGTCATCAGCTCTAAATAAACCCTGATAGAGTGATCAGGACTTGGAGGGGACTAGACGACTCATGAAAAGGCTTTACTTTTACAGTATTTCACAGACTGACACAGTGACATTACCAAATTAACCTGCCAAATAAGTAAATAAATGAATATCAAATATTGATTGAAATTGAAGCTGAAATGATTTAATTAAAGAGTTAAATGAATGCTATATATATAAAATAAAATGGACCAGCACAAAGCAGGGTCAACAATCAAAAACACAGATTAGCAGTCAAACAAACACGTGACAGACAAAAATAGTCATTTTTTTATCTATTTTATAAAAGGAATAGGAACAAGTCAGGTTAGTCTCAACCTTCCTGAAAAAGAGATCAGATCTGCTCAGATCTTCAGTCAGACTGCAAGTTCCACAGTGTGAGACCCAGACCAAAGGATTATCCACTGTGGATGAAAAAAGATTATCCACTGAAATTTGGCATAAAGTATGTCTTTCCACCATTTTGAGTAATGGGATGCAGGGTGAGATTGGAAAGATTGAATTAAAGATGTTCTTTTCAAGATGGAACTGGATTTGGTCATTCTTATCTAGGACATATTAAGACTGGGTTCAGACTACACTAGTTTTAAAATACTACCTGATTTTGAAATCTAGTTGTATCATACACAAGGATAATCTTTACAGATTTTCTTCTCTCAAATCTCAACCATGCACACACTACAAGATATTAAGATTATCATGCAAGATGGAACACCTCACGTTATTTCATGCAGAAGCGGATGTAAACAAAATGAATATAGTCTGTTTATCAGTGAGAACTAGAAAATTAGATTTTGCCAATTTTAATATCTGTTAACAGTAGCTAATGTTAGCCTTGAGGGCTAAAATGTATACCGTTGCTTGGCAACACCCTCCGCATGTTAGCTCTAGCAGCTTTCTACACTCAGCCCGGTCAGCCGATATGTTCCAAACCGAGGTGATTTCTCCCCAGCTCTTCTATTTGTCCATATGATTGTAGTACGTTTTCTAGGACATTGTGTTGCAGTTTCAAATCTTTCTCTCATTCACCTCTTATTGGCTATTGTGAAAGTACTGATGTAATCATAGGCATAACCATCCTGGTTTAAAATCCTAAATATCAAACATTTTTTATATCACTGGGGCAGCCCGATGCATCCTAAAGCAGATTGGGAGGTTTAAAATTAAATCTGAAAACGCCTCATTACCAGATAATCTGTGGTGAACATCGGAACCGACCAAGGTCCTGAACAAGATTTTTTCTCAGATTGTCGGGAGAGATAAATCTGGGATAAATTGGCCTAAAACTCTGGGGCCGGTTGCACCAGCTGTGCATTAGTCACAACTTAGCCTAGTTGTGATGTAAAGTGGCACTAAGTTACAACTTACGCATTACTAATTATTTTTGCATTGAACCATTCAACTTAGTAGAAACATACGTATAAACTAAATATTTACAGAATCAATGATTGGAATAAAACATCAGATTGTTTGATTTGCAATAATCTCATGTTTTAGCTACCTGACAGACTTCAATACTTCAGACATATATGATGATGTTGACATTTACACTAGTTTACATTTCAAGAGAAAGAACATTGTGTGAATAAATGACTTGTCTTGCGGCTCTTCAACACGAACCGGATTTAAACAGAGTGTGCATTGCTCTGTGTTGTAGGCTATAAGGCTACACTTTTTGGCTACTTTGTACTTAGTGTAAAAGTTGCTAATATTTTATAATAATCTAATAATCTATACTCAATTTGACTACATTTTTGAACAAGTACTCTTCTTTACTTAAATACATTTGAAATGAATAATGCAATTACAACATTACATTTTGCATTTTGCATGGTAACTTTTTCTGCAGCAGTTTATTTCTGTTTCAAAACAAGCGTTATTGCCATCAACATGGCATTGCATGTACTATATCTTGTGCGTTTATGTGACTACCCTGTAGTCTGAGCCCGGCTTAAAGGGATAGTTCACCCAAAAATGAAAATTCTGTCAGTATTTACTCACCCTCATGTTGTTCCAACCCCGTAAGACCTTCGTTCATCTTCGGAACACGAATTAAGATATTTTTGATGAAATCTGAGAGCTGGATCACTCCTCCATTTCCTTTTCGTGGGCCTCTAGTCAGTTAAACTAGTATGTTTGCGTAGAGCTACGTCACACGTAGGCTCACTATTGGCTGACGCTTGTCATGTGTGTGATGCGTGTGACGTACAACAACCGAAGCTTACGCTGTTATACTAGTTTAACTGACTCAGAAGGAAATGAATAGTTGAAATAAAGTCGTTATTTTTGTTCGTTTTTGCGCACAAAAAGTATTCTCGTCGCTTGATAAACTTAAGATTGAGCCACTGTAGTCGCTTGGACTATTTTAACGATGCTTTTAATAACTTTTCGAGGCCGGCAAGTTTCAATTCCTGAAGAATACTATGGACTAGTATGGAGGAGTGATCCAGCTCTCAGATTTCATCAAAAATATCTTAATTCGTGTTCCGAAGATGAACGAAGGTCTTACGGGGTTGGAACAACATGAGGGTGAGTAAATACTGACAGAATTTTCATTTTTGGGTGAACTATCCCTTTAAGTTCTATTTAGTTTTTTATTCTACTTACAGCTACTTTCTTCTTGTGAGTAACATAGACTGATTGGTATTAAATGTGTTAAGATAATCTTACCAAGTTACTAGGTATTGAAAGGAATAGTTCACCCAAAAAATGTAATTCTTTCACCATTTACCACTCATGTTGTTCCAGACCTATAAGTGGTTTTGTTTTCAGTGGAACACAAAAGGAGAAACTTGTACAAAAGAAGAATCTTTATGCAGCTCTCCAAATAAAACAACACTTCCAAGAAAAAGAAAAAAAATACACATACAAAAATCTTAATTAAAGTAGTCTATGATGTGTGCCATTTGGGATAGGGCCTGTGTGTGCACAGGTGATCAAAGGAAGCTGGCACAATTTTATCATAAAAATTCCTTAAATATCAGATAGTTTTTCTCCAAAACTAAATGGAAATGGAAATTGTTATTGCCATTATATTCAGTTTATCCAAGTAAATTATTTTTGCATTAACAATACCTTTTTAAGCAATAGGGGAAACACACTACTCCATATTAATGTGTGGGTTTAAATGTTTGTACTAAGAATGCATGTAACTAGAGAGACTGATGCATATCAAATTTCAGGAATTGGTCAAACTGAGTGGAAATGCTCCTCCTGTGCTCACACCCCTTCTCAGCAGGACAGCCAAGCTGAGGAACATGCCGACTCAGCACTGGAAACAACCTCTTCCTGCCCCACCCCTCTCAGTGGATTCACCATCCTACAAACAGCTCCTCATATCAGGAGCCTCATCTACAGTTTATTGTTTTATGTGGTCTCCACCCTATAGCCAACCAACATAATGAACCCCAAACTGCACACAACAACAAAAGTGTAGTGTACTGTGAAAAGTTGTATGAGAAATTTAGCTTAATTCAGTCCATTTCTCTCTGCTACAGACAGGAAAAAGTGGCTGCTGCTTTAAATAGTGTGTGGGTACCTTCTTCTTCCAGGCATTTTCACTCTCCTGCAGCTGGGAGTAACGGTCAGCCAGGGAAGCCTGGACCACATCGGTTTGCTTATTCTTCTTAAGCTTGCCCCGGCAATCGTCTTCACCGCTCTTAAACTCTGCCAGCCTGCCAAATGTAGAGGGAACGTATTAAAGAAACAGACATAGAAAGTGAACTTTCCACTTAAGCAGCTTCTGTGTTTAGACAGCAGTATAACAAACATCCCACCAATAGGCTTTCATTTGGACTTTTCATTCAAAGCTGGGTAAAAGTTAAAAACTGAAGTTAGAAGTGCATGTCGTTCCTTGGTGCACATAAAGGAGATGTAGGTTCAAACCCCGTAGAGATAGTATTAAAATTAAATTTTATTAAAATTAAATTAATAAAAAAAAGTCAAATTGCAACCACAAAACAGCAGTGAATAAATATAATACAACAATAATGTCAATACATATTATTATCATTTTTAATGCGTCAATAATAACAGTTTAATTAATGCATTTGGCAGATTCTTTTAACCAAAAATAATATTAACAGTTCATGCATTCCCTGAGAATCAAACCTATGACCTTTGCGTTGCTAGAGCCATCCTCCTACTGTGTGAGTTACATCAATGCCTTTAAGCATTAAAACTACCTTTCCCATCATACCTTTCTTTGAGGGAGGAGCTCATGCTCCCGTCCAGGCTGCTGTCTAGCTCCTCCCCTTCTTCAGATTGGGAGATAGACAGGGTTTTGTCCACAGAATCTTGGGAAGGAGTGCGAGAAATCTCACTCGAGCTGCTTTCCTCTCTCTGCAGAATCCTCTCGTCACCATCCTCCTCTTCCTCCTTGTCATCCTCAACTTCTTCATCCTTGGCCTTCTTTCCATCAAGAACAGTCAGCTCCTTGCAGGTTTTGATGGCAGGAGTTGTGATACACTCCAGCTCGGCGTGTTCGGAGTCCAGACTGGTTGAGCGGCTCTTCTTCAGGATGCCTTTTATGTTGCGCTGACCTGAGTCCTGTCTCTGTAGGACTGGTATGGCAGCTTTTGGCTCTTCATCCACCTTAAGAACTCCAGAAGAAACAATCAGTTCTTCTGTGCCAAAAGAACACTGCCCCTCTCTCACTTTCTGCTCATTCTGTTTAGCCTAGAAGACATAATGCAAAAAAAGAGGGGATCTTATTTGAACCCTTTCGTTAAAATATAAATGTTTCCTATTAAACACCATTAGGGTCCTATCATACACTCGGCGCAATGCAGTGCCAGGCGAAACGCAAGTGTATATAATATGTATATTTGGCTATGGAGAAAGAATCACAGCTTATGTAAGATCTTGCCAGCAAATAAAAGATAATTTAAACATGGTGTCTGTGGTTCTCATTTTGGGCTGAAACAAGCGATGACCCCTTCAGGCACCCAAACTCTTCCAAAAGGAGAAAGAAAGGGATATAAAGAGGGGCAAAATAAAAACAGTGAGAGTGAAGGAGTGAAAAACATGGTTGGTGGTCTGTTTAACAGCAGCATAACCACACACA
Source organism: Meda fulgida (assembly GCA_030578275.1). NCBI lineage: Eukaryota > Metazoa > Chordata > Actinopteri > Cypriniformes > Leuciscidae > Meda > Meda fulgida. The sequence goes on from CM060627.1 coordinate 19,309,448, forward strand.
GAGGAACACAGAAACAGTGACCCAGAGAGAAAGAGAAGAGAGGAGAGAGAGAGAGAGAGAGAGAGAGAGAGAGAGAGAGAGAGAGAGAGAGAGAGAGAGAGAGAGAGAGAGAGAGAGAGAGAGAGAGAGAGAGAGAGAGAGAGAGAACAACAACAGGAGGGTTGAGTCTCATGATGTCTGGAGCCACTGCTGGTCACAAGTGTACAATACAGGAAGATGAGGAGCGGTCATAGAAGAACATGGCTGTTGTAATTGTAATTATTACTCAAACAAATCAAGAGAAAAATCAACTCATATGCAGGGTTTATGTGGGTTTATGTGAGCAGAGTGCACACATGCACATGGTTGCTAGGTTGGGAAGATTAAGTAAAACATTGGTCAGAGATGTATCCACTTAATAGAAAAGCTCTGATTGGGTGATTTAAAATGTGATTAATAGCGCATTCCTAATTTTAAGGAATCTGCTGATGCTTTACAATGATAGTAAACAACATTAACACACAATGCTGATTAACAAAGCTCTTCTAGAGAAACCAATTTGAAACCAAACTCTTTTTTTTTTACTGATTATAATGAAAATATTCATTGTGGATCAGATCAATTATGAAATTCTCTTCAATTTGGGGGGTGCAGCATGACTGCTTACCATTTCTTCCCTCACATTCTCGTTTTCCTTGTTTCTCGCATCCTGCTCTCCTGCAGTGAAAGGCTGAAAGTGGGAGATCTCATCCTGTCTGAAATGTATTATTTCTCCAGAACTTTTCGCACCCGCATCTGAGGAATGGCTGCAGAGAGAAGATATATTTGGTAGGGATCTCATTTCATAATCAAATGTATTATTGTATATCATTTTATCATTTGTTCATTCAAAAAGCTGAGTATGTGTGATTAGTGGAGATTAGCGGATGCTATGTGTCAAATAAATAAACGAAAACAGATGCTCTGACATATAATGTTGTATGAGGAATCAGGCTGCTTTCCATAAAGTTAATCATTGTGACTGTTTACACATTAAGGGGTGAGTCATAGAGATGTCTGCCGCCAAACACTGAAAGCAAAAGAGCATTCGGTCCAAATTCCACAGATTCAACACTCAACTCAAACATATACACAAACAGAACATATAATCTACATTATCACCTCACACTAGCTGACAAGAAAACACACAACTAATATTGATAACACGCACACCTAAAACCACACACACACATGCAATCAACCTCATGTTTACAACAGTGATATTAGTTTATCCTTAAATCTGACCAGCAAATCAAATGACGATTTCTGCGCACACACATATACAAACACACACACACAATATATAAAGAAATGAATGGTCATCATAGGAATAAATTGCATTTTGAAATGTATTAAAATAAAAAATAAAAAATTAAATTGTAATAATATTTCAGAACATTAATGTCTTACTCTATTTTTGATCAAGTAAATGCAGTCTTGGTGAGCATCTGTCGGGCTAGTTTTTGCGGTGTGTTCAACATGTCGACAGCAGTTCAATTCAATCAATTCAATTCACATTTATTTGTATAGCGCTTTTCACAATACATATCGTTTTAAAGCTGCTTTACAGAAAATGCATGTGTCTACATTACAATTTACAGTTGAATCAGCATCAGGGCCATCAGTTAGAAAGATCGCTCTAATTGGTTATTTAATTTTGCAAACGAGAATGAGAATAAAATGTGCATGAGAAAAAAGCGAAAATGATGAAAGCAAGTAAAGAAGTCAAGACGGCGCAGACAGAAGGCTGTTCTAATTTTACATCATCTTACCTGAGCATTGCAATACACTAATATTTTCATTACAACGTGAGCCGCCTGAAATGAAGAAATTATCAGCATGATTGATACTTAAAGGGATAGTTCACCCCAAAATGAAAATTCTGTCAGTAATTACTCATCCTCATGTTGTTCCAACCCCGTAAGACTTTCGTTCATCTTCGGAACACAAATTAAGATATTTTTGATGAAATCTGAGTGCTGGATCACTCCTCCATTGGCTTCTAAGGGATTGAAACTTGCCAGCCCCGAAAAGTTATTAAAGAAATCGTTAAAATAGTCCAAGTGACTACAGTAGCTCAATCTTAAGTTTATCAAGCGACGAGAATACTTTTTATGCGCAAAAAACAAACAAAAACAACGACTTTATTCAAGTATTCATTTCCTTCTATCTTGGCCTCGAGATTGTTCACGTAGTATAATTGCGAAGCGCGTCTGTGTTGTACGTCACACGTAGGCTCATTGTTGGCCGACGCTGGTCATGTGTGTGATGATTTAATCAAACATATCTTAATTTGAGTTCCGAAGATGAACAAAGGTCTTAGGGGGTTGGAATGACATGAGGGTGAGAAATTACTGACAGAATTTTCATTTTGGGGTGAACTATCCCTTTAAATTGTTAAGCCAGCACTGCTTTGTTTACGGTTTGTATATCTGCAGTGCTAGTTTCGGTTTCCCCTTTTGAATGGTTAATATTATATTAGACTATTGATACCTGCTGATATAGAAGGTTATATAATATGTTAGTATTTTTGATGCAAAGCACACTCAGGAAACTTTAATTTTACATTAATCGTATTAACGATAGCTTTGCAAAGTTGCTATGGTCTACTGTTTGATAAAAAAAATTGTGCACATCGTTTTATTTTAATTTGATAGGCTTAATTCATTTAATTTAATTGTTAACTTAATTTTCATGAATTTGTACCCATTATATATTTAAATAACTGTCCGACTGTGCATCAAAACTGCGGAAAATGTTTATGGCTAAAATTAGTTGAAAAAACACTTCTTTTTTTTTTTTACATGGTCTCCAATTGAGATAAATAATTTGAGTTTGAGACCACCGTTTACTCTCACTTCAAAGCAATCTGTGTGAATCCAAAACCTTTGACCCAGGACTGTTAAACTACACACAGAAGATAAAAGCAGACTGTTCAGATCTGAAAAGTGAAGCTCGCAGCAAACTGTGTGCCATTGAACCAAAAACATCCACCACACACACACATACAAACTGAGAAGCTATGCAACTCAAAAAGTGCATAGGACCTGGATATTGCAGATGTACATCACATCAGACTCCACACACACACAATCTTTCAGTCCCCTGCTGCGAGAACAGAGCCAGATGAGATGGGATACAGAAGTGTTGAGTCTAAAGTTCAGACAAAAAGTCGCATTTATTGCAAACCTCTATCTTTTGTACAGTAACACTCAATCAAATCCCTAAAACCAGCCTTTAGAACAGCAGCTTTGGTTAAATAACCATCCCAGAAGCCCTTAATTTGTATACAGTCCAGACTGGGACCAAGAAAGTCGGTAATATGGAGCTCTTGGTCATGAAGCAGCCATCCAGTGAAGGGTAGCATCGATCTGTTCTTTACTGTAAAAAGAAGAAGACCTTCAATCTTTAATATATCAGCCTCACTATGTCTAGAAACATGCAAGTGTGCCACCCACACAAACACGAATAATAACCTCAGACACATCATGACTGGGCTACTGGTTTACCTTCTGGAAAACTTATCATTAAAGTATGAAGACAGACATCCACTGAAAATAAACACACACACTGTATTTATTTGATACAGTGGCTATATTAAAAAGAAACAAAACTTCTACTTCTGAAGTTTCCAAAGAGTATAGCAGTAATGACTTTATGAACTTCTTTACTAACAAGATTGATAATATTAGAGAGAAAATTATAACTATGCAACCTTTTACTACAGTATTGCATCAGGCAATGCATTGTAGTGTCCCAGAGGGAAAATTCCATTCATTCGTTGCAATAGGAGAGGAAGAATTGTTTAAACTCGTTAAATCATCTAAATCAACAACAAGTATTTTAGACCCTATACCGACTAAGCTACTGAAAGAGATGCTTCCAGACGTCATAGATCCTCTTCTTAATATCATTAATTCATCTTTGTCACTATGTACCTGGCAATTATTAAACCTCTTTTTTAAAAACGCAACTTGATCCTAAAGAATTAGTCAATTACAGGCCGATCTCAAATCTATCCTTTTTGTCAAAGATACTAGAAAAGGCAGTCTCCTCACAACTATGTTCCTTTTTAGAAAGAAATGGAATCTGCGAGGATTTCTAATCAGGATTTAGACCGTTCCACAGTACTGAGACTGCTCTCATTAGATTTACAAATGATTTACTCTTATCATCCGATCGTGGTTGTTTCTCTCTATTAGTGTTACTCGATCTTAGTGCTGCATTTGACACCATTCACCACAACATTCTTTTAAATAGACTAGAAAACTATGTTGGCATTTGTGGAATTGCACTAGCATGGTTTAAATCATTCTTATCAGACCATTATCAGTTTGTAGCATTAAATGAATAGTTTTATCGATCACAAGTTCAGTATAGCGTACCACATGGCTCAGTACTAGGACCGTTGCTGTTCCCCCAGTACATGCTACCCTTGGGAGATATCATTAGGAATTGATATTAGGCCGATAAGTGAATATTTATAAAAAATTAAAAAAAACGGACGAAACACCCCTCAACCATTTCATGAGTGTTGGAGTTGTATAGTTTGTCCACCAGAGGGCACTCTATACCGTCCATGTTGGCAACACTCGTGCTGATCAAGCCATAGTCGGGCAGAGTGAATCAGTTATCCGCGAGTGAGATCATCGTGAAGTGTGTTCATGCCATGGTGAGTTGGTCACATACATTGCTTAAATAACAATTAAAATAACATCCCAATCAGTTCTCTTAACTCAAATAAATATCATGTCCAGTCTTGCTGCTGTTACATAAGCCGAGAGTGAAGCGGAATTAGCTAGTAATAATTACATTACGTTGTTACAGTGTAGTTGACTGACTGTCCTTTTAACTTTTGACGATGTGACTGAAGTATTTCTTTAATAGCGCGTGACAGTTATAGCAATGAGACGTATCATCTCTCCTTGGCCTGTTATATTGAAAATGTATGTTTTACAATTTGCAGTATGACGTTATCCATTGCTAAATTATGGCTCATCATAGACTAGCTAACCACAAAGCTAGCTAATGCCACTATCATCAGTGGAAGACCGCAAACGTTAACATTAATGAGCTTGGAAACCACAAATAACTTTTTCTGCCTAAATAAAGTAATGATTACTGTATTTATAACTAGCATATCTCTAGTTACAGTCCATGCATTGTAAAATGTAAGTTAGACTTGCGAGAAGTAGGGATGGAACGGTCCATGTATTCGTATTGAACCGAAACGGCACGGGCTTCACGGTTGCAATGCTGGAGTGTGTGTGCGCGCGCGATCGAACTGTGTGTGTGCGATCGAACCGTGTGTGTGTGTGTGTGTGTGTGTGTGTGTGTGTGTGTGTGTGTGTGTGTGTGTGTGTGTGAGAGAGAGAGAGAGAGAGAGAGAGAGAGAGAGAGAGAGAGAGAGAGAGAGAGAGAGAGAGGCGCGCGGGCGCGATCGAACTGTGGAAACATAAAAACATACTATGTCATTTTGTTCATACAGGGACATAAAACAATAAAACACAACATTGTGCCGGTCACACTCTAAACTCTTGTCAAACTGTAACCTACAACTGTCACCCAACCAAAAATCAAATCTGTTTATTTTTAAGTTACATTCTACATTGATTAAAAAAGTGTTTTTAATAGTAGTATAATTTTATACGGAAATCAATTAGTTATAATTCAGATGAGAATAAAGTTAGGGTTAATTAAAATGAAGGAAAACAAATATATTGATCTGAAATATAGCAAATTAATTTTAAATTAATTCAGGTACAATTACCAAACATATCTCAAGGTCTTTTTGTCTTATTAATAATTTAATTAATAAACAAATTATATAAAACTATTGTCAGTGCACTACAAATAAACTGGTTATATGCCTTTATTAATAAAACTTATTTATAAAATACAAGGCTTAACACATTTATAAAAATGCCTTCTGCATTTCTTCGGCCAAAAAAAAAAAAAAAAAAAATATCGGCCGATATATCGGTTTATCGGATTTTAAAACCAACAAATATTTGTATCGGTATCGGCCTTCAAAATCCTTTATCGGTCGGGCTCTATTACAAAGCACTAAATGGTTTAGCTCCCCAGTATTTGCGTGAGCTCTTAATGCATTATAGTCCTTCATGTCTATTGCGATCTCAAAATTCTGGCCAGTTGATAATACCTAGAATAATCAAAATCGACTGCTGGCGGTAGATCCTTTTCCTATTTAAAGGGTAACTAAACCCTAAACCAACTTTTTTTAGTTAATGATTTTTTTCCCCACAAAATTAAAAAAAATAAAATAAAGCCCAATTCCAAAAGGATATATTAGTGCTTGCTCCACACTTGAGGTGGGACGGATAATTGATAAAACAATACATTGCAATATGGTTTCTTGCAATACATTATCAGTACCCTGGCACTAAAGCAGATTGCAGCGTGCTCATACCAAAACAAGCATTTCGGTTCGTGAACAGCTAAGAGTAAGTTTAATCAACTCTAGTATGTTCAGTGTATGTTAAACTCGTGCGAAAGTGATTCAAAAGCATAAGGAACTGTCTGTTCTCTAATCGCTCTCGCGGTACTTTGATGTCATACACTGACCGGTCTGTGAAAAAAATAGTGAGCAACTTGAAGTGGGCGTAACCTGAAGGGGCATAACTTGAAGTCTTGCAGGCTGCAGACAGATTGTATTGGATTATTAGTCTGCATAAATTAGGTCAACCGGAACCCCACTTCTTATAACACCCAATGTACTCGTTATATCATAAGAAGAATGGCATCTAATAATGTTAGCCTTTTAGCTTATTCTGAGGTTTACTGTAATCAGCTGGATCCGGGCCGTATCCAGATCAGATGGAGGACCTGCGCCTAGACATGACCACAACGCATCCCTGACGTGTCAGCAGAGGTTGTGTCAAGTAGACTCTCCCCTGTGAAGGCCTCATCGACACGACAGCCATCGGCACTGATCCTCAACAAACCTGTCCACATACTGGTGTGATCTTCAACCAGATGGAAGTGGATAATATTCTGATTGTTCCAATCCAATCTGACTTCTGACATATAATGCTGCCTGAATCATAATCATACACTGTTGGTTCGGTGGCCAGAGGAGATGCCCACCAACTGAGGATGGTATCTCCCGAGGTTTTTTTCTCCATTCTGCCACCTGATGGGAGTTTTGATTCCTTCCCACTGTCGCTTTGTTCGCCTTTTTTCACCTTTGTTGCCATTGGCTTTTGGCTTGCTTAGTTGTGGACATAAAATTTAACATTTAATTTAATATTCAACAATAATATTGATCTGCCTGCATTGACACCATTATATGAGAACTGAACTTAGCTGGATGATGACATTACGGTTTTCTCCAGAGCGGCTATATATACACCATTATATGAGAACTGAACTTAGCTGGATGATGACATTACGGTTTTCTCCAGAGCGGCTATATATATATATATATATATATATTTTATATTTTATATTATATATATTATATTATATTTATATATATATTTATTATATTTATATATATAAATACACCATTATATGAGAACTGAACTTAGCTGGATGATGACATTACGGTTTTATATATTATATTATATATATTATATATATTATAATATATTTATATATATATTTATTATATTTATATATATATATATATATATATATATATATATATATATATATATATAATTATATATATATAATAAATTAACTAAATTAATAACTTTTTTTACAACAAAAATGAAACATCACTGAACTTACTTAGCTGGACTGTGACACTATTTTCTTCTGGAAACAAACTTTGTTGCATTATTTTTGATCTGACTATTTAAGTAGTGATATAATTTTGGTTTTATTTAATTGGTTAAGATGCATCATGTGACTTAGGTTAGAGGTCATGGTGGCCATCTTAGTTTTAACTTCACAACAGCAGTGATGCAGCAGCAGATGTCTCTGATAAAATATATATTCTTCTGTTATTTCATGCCAAAGAGGCCATCATCTATAAGTTTGTTTATTTAATTTCATCTATGTTAAAAAATGAGTATTTCATAGGATTTAAGTAAACATTTGCTGTACATTTTCAAAGAAGATTATTGTTCTCTTGTTTGTATTCTAGTTTTCCATACAAAAAAAAAAAGTTGTAGGACTGAAGATTTCAAAGTAAAACACTAAAAAAAGAAAAATCTGTTGAGGTGCAACCTACTTGCATCAGGGACAGAATAATTTTCCTGTTATCTCTGTAAAGCTGCTTTGAAACAATCTGTATTGTAAAAAGCACTATAAAAATAAATGTGACTTGACACACAGAGAGAGAGAGAGAGAGAGAGAGAGAGAGAGGCTTCACAGAGATGCTTATCTGACAGGCCAGCATTTCACATTCATCTGCTATGACTCACTGCCTTCCTGGCAGGACACAGATCAAAACTAAAACAACACAGAGGATTACAAACTTCCAAAACTAACCTTGTGTGAATCACCACAGAGGGACTGTATACAAATGAAAGGGATAGTGCAGCCAAAAATGATACATTTACATACCCTCAGGTCATTCCATTGAATGGACAAACAACAAAAAAAACCCAGATTTTTTTTATTTTTTTTATATCACACAAAATAAAACACAGGTTTAGAATGGCACTAAGGGGAGTAAATGATAACATAATTTTCATTTTTGGCTGAACTAACCCTTTAACTTGAACTAACAAAATATTATTACCTAGCGGAAACGTTCCTCCTCTCACTGATATGCTCTAGATTGTAGGTAGTGTCATCAGCTTGGTTCTTTGGGGTGGCAGAGATGTCTGTCTTCTCCAGCCCCTGGTGGCCAAAGGGGAAAAAATTACAGTATACAGACAAGAACTACAGGAATACAGGAACTTCAAATATGAAAGAAAGGAACCATGGGTACTTTCCACATCAAACTAATCCTCCAGGAATGGTCCAATCAGAATCTCACAATTAGCCATTCAGAGCCAGTCGGTTTTGTGTTTTTTTTTTTTTTTTTTTTTTTTTTTTTTTTACAAAGCCTAGACAGAGCCAGAGGGGCTGCAGGGACCTACAAGCACACACACACACAGGCTGGGAAAAGCTGTTGTCTTAAGATTGAATGAGGCCTGTGGGAGAAAGGGGCTTGTGGGAGGACGTAGAGGTCAGAGTGGTTTTGACTGCTCTCAATTCACTAGCTCTAAGGGGGGAGAGACATGTGGAAACTTATAGGCGATACTCATTTAATAAATATTAAAAAAGATGTTTTGAGTTAAATATAAGTTAAGCTCAGTCAAAAGTACCTGTGGCATGCTGTCGATCAGCACAGAAAACAATTGTGTCTTGTACCTTGTAAACAAACAAAAAATAGAAAACAAACAATGAAAGTCTGTATAGGGCAGGATTTGCCTGGAGATAACCGTCAATGTAACCCTAACCAATTAGAATGTTTAGCCACGTGTTTTAAACATATGTATTTACAAGTGACTAGTGTGATGCAATTGCTTACTAACCATAGATGTGTGAAGTTAAGCCTATATGCAATTTTTCAACTCCTGTCATGGCCATGTATAGACAGTAAACCCAGTAACTTTCATAAGATATGAACATGGATTCCAGAAGGGGACTGTCCCTGATTATTAATTACTTGTGCAGTTTGTTTTAATATTTTGTTTTATGTAACCTAGTGTGAGATTAAAATACATAATACATTAAGAAGGCATTTATTCATAATGAATTGCATGAAGCAATGGCTGAGCAGCATAGCTGCACAAACCTATAGCGTGAAAGCCCACCAGAGCCCGCCAAAATGGGCGGGGCTACCCCTCTATATAATGCAGGCATTCTGCCATAGGCACTCAGCTCAATTCAACTGCAAGTTATGCAGTACTCGTTCCAGTTAACTCAGGGAACCAAGGTTATGTTAGTAACCGAGTACATTCACCATCGTTTAATTCTCCTTCAGCGCTGAACATCTTCTCCTCACTAGACTCCTTGTGCAGATGTGCAGCTGGAAGTGGCTGCACATCAACTGCCTGGAAATGCTGGCAGTCTTTCTGGCCCTCAGAACCTTCCTGGCAGACCTGAGAGGGCACCATGTCTTAGTCACAAATGACCCACACATGGCCCAGCCTTCCCCTATACGCCTTTCCCCCGGTTGAGCTGCTCTCTCAGGTCATCAAACAGATCAGGGAGGACAAACGCCCAGTCCTTCAGGTGGCCCCTGACCCCTTATTTTTTTACATTTTTTTATGTATGTGCATTTGCAGCGCATTTCTGTATCTGGTGTTTTTTCTGTGTGCATGTGTTTTCTTCATGTGTTTCTTTATTTTCAATGTACGTTTTCCATTCATGTGTGAACCCAGTCTCTATGTTCATAAAAGTTTTGCTTGTTTTTACAAATATAGGGACAAGTCAGTTTTTATCGTCGTGGTTATCGACAGCATGCCACAGATACTTTCATCAGGAACATTCCTTTAACTTCAGAATTCCCTTTCACACGTGCAAGTAAGAAAAATTCAAATCATTCTCTTTTTCAAACAAGATTGTAACTTAGTTAGATAATACTTGTACAATTCTTGAGACTAAATGAGAATCTGAAGGGCTTTGAATAAACCTTTATAGTAATTTTTTGACATTGAAGATATAGCGAGTGTTGTGTGCATGCAGACCCAATATGTTCTAGCCTTCTGGGTACAAAAACTCAAGTGTCCTTGAGGACACCTGGATGTCTTCAAATCCAGCTTGCAGACTTTCTTATAACAAAACACAGCTGCATTACAGCGCTCCATTTGGGACAACTTCAGAGCTCAGCTGACAACAATCCATTTCATTTAGTGTAACTCCTCCAAGATCATTTCCTGCCGTGCCACGGACAGATGCTGACATAATAATCATAGTCAGAAGCTTACAACATAATAATACCAAGATAAAAGGAAAGACATGAATTTGTCTTTGGGGAGTAAAGTTGAGTCTCATTAAACTTAATTAAAATTTCTATTAAATAAATAACTAAATTAATGCTTTTTTTGTTTTTGTTTTTTACTTTTCATAGCTGATCAGAAATCTAGCGCTTTTAACAAACTGCTGCTTTACTTTTCAGCAATTAAACTGAAGTGTGCCATTTTTTATGTTAAATTAATTTATTCTATTTCTCTCTGACATCAACCTCTGGCTCAAGCAATGACATGAAATTAATGAAGGACTACTGGCTTGTCTTTTACAGCTCACAATCAACTGCTATTTGTTTATGCTATCCAACTTAATTTGTAACGCTGAATTAAGATATTTCCCGTGAATGTGCGAGACTTCTAAATCATTATCCACTATATGTAAATAGCAACAAAAAAGGTCCAGTATAACTATTTGCACTAAAAACTAGTGTGTTTATGATTGTAATAATATTAAAATAATATAACAGTTAGCAATTTCAAGCACCATAATGCACTGTTTTTATATAGCTAAAATAACTGGAAGCGGATGGCACCGGAAGCCGGAATTCATGTAACAAATGGCCACATCCGCTCTTACATTAAATATAAGGTGGAGAGTCTTTGATGGGAAGAAAGCACACTTCAACATGAAGAGACTTCAGTGGACCAAATTAAGTCAGTCCATGCAAACTATACAGGAATACTTAGTTTAAATACTGAATTGTTCAATAATAAAACACCACAACTGTTCAGTCACAATGTCAATTTGTATGCCAACCCAGAAGGCTAAATCACCAATTTGAATTTTGAAACTTCTGAAGATGCATTTTAGATGAGGAGGAAGAGCTGGGAATTCTGTTTGGTGTCACTACTAGTGCTTAAATTATACATTCCACTTATATATCCTGTAAAATCTTTTTTTGTATGACAGTGAAAACAACATTTGTTTGCTGGACAGAATGACAGGTGACACATGGTGACTATGGAAGCATATGGGTAAAAATATTCAATTTGAAATGTAATATGTGAAATGATAATGCAATATGTAAAATGACAATGCAGTATGTAAAATTGCAATGCATTTCTGTATTTAACTTTACATTTTCGATTACATTTGTGCAACGTTTGTTGCAAAATGAAAATTATAATTCAATTATATAATTTAATTTTACATTTGCAATTTCATACACTAGTTTTAATATGTAAATTGAATACATATTTTAACGCTTTATAAGTAATGTCCCGCAATTAATGTAGCAAAATTCAATGTGCAAACGTCCCCACCCTGTCAAAAATGAATTTTGCTACATTCATTGCGGGACATTACTTATAAAGCATTAAAATATGTATTGAAATGCAATCGCAATCGCATTATGAAAATGCAATCGCAAGTGTCTTAACTGTGAGTGTAAATGCAATTAAGAAAAATAACATTTAAATAATAATTTTGCTTCAGTTTTTGCTTGAACATGTTAAAATATCTAATCATTTCTGTTATACATTTTAATTTTAATTTTGCAACTTATAAAGCGTTAAAATATGTATTCAATTTACATATTAAAACTAATGTATGAAATGGCAAATGTAAATTATATAATTGATTTTTCATTTTCCTTTTGCACCATCGTTGCACAAATGTAATGGAAAATGTAAATTCAAATTTTACATATTGCATAGTAATTTTGCATATTACATTTCATATTGAATATTACTAATTATATGCTTCCATAGGTGACAGGCGGATGGACTGACCATTTCAGTGCTTACAGATAAAGGGCACTTACTTTTAAAAGAGACAGCTTGGCAGGCATACCGGTTTTGGCATCATCTGCTTTCCCGTCATCTGTCAACACACGAACAAAGAGTAATGTCAGAATGTGCACAAACCCACATACATGTAGTACTTTACTACATGTAAACTTTCCTCATACTGCACACAATATCAGATGTACTGAGTGAAATCATGCTCCCAGAAGGATAATTTCACAGTTTGTTTTGGTTTTGATATTTAATAGAAAAATAACTCTCTTACAAAAGAGACCTTCACACATACACACTTATGCTCTTCTATAATCTCTTGTCTTCAAGAACTTCTCTTGACATCTACCCACTATGACCATACAAAAACCACCTGTTCAGTGAGAGCATGATAAGAAGGGAATAGGGTTGGCTATCATTTAAATTATAGCAATTACGATTCTGATTATCCAATTCTTATTTTATCAGATTCCAAGTTTAAAATGTGATAAAAGAAATGTCTAAGTTAAACATTGAGATCAAACATATTTATTCTGTCTCTCTTTTTGCAAAACATTTAGTTGCAGCTAAAAAACATAAACAAAAATCAGCAGCCTAAAGAACACTTACATGAAGAACTTTTGCCTATGGCTAACCTAACTAATATAAATTTCAAACATTATTAAGGACAAGTACACAAAATATATACAAAATAATAACAAATAAAAAAAATTGCAAAAGCTCAAATAAATAAAACTTAAAGATACAAATGAAATAAACAGTGTTTTTCAGGTATAGAAAAGTATAGTAGTAGTATAGAAGTAGTATTCATATATAGAATATAGTAGAGGATGTGCATCTCCATAATCGAGGCCGATGCGATACGATGCATAGCGATGCGATCTCAATGCATATCAACTATAAGATACATTAAAGATACATATAAAGCAGCTACTGATGTGATACGATTCACCCATATTACGATGCAGTGCGATGCGATTTCAATTCGATTCAATAATTGCTATTCAATACAATACAATGCAATAGAAAAACAATATGATATACAATTCAATATGGTACAGATAGTTCGCTTTGGTTAAGACAGACAGCAAATCATACATTTATTTAAGTGCCTTCTGACTTTGTGTTTCCAAACATTGGATTTGTAATTATTTGGTGGAAGATGCAGCTCTACCTCTGCCATGTTAATCTATATTCTATGTAAGTGGTTCCCAACCTTTTTACTCCAAGGCCCCATTCCTCTCCGAATCAATACTGCAAGTATCTGATTCCTAATCTTAAGTATTCGATTCTCAATTGTAGAAGGGGACGTGCGAATTTGGCTGATACAGTCCTTTATGATCCCCGGGGCTGTGTAATATTCTGGATTGAGATGAGAATACTTTTTCAATTCAATTTCAAATAAATTAGGAGAGCAAACAGGATGAAGAAATGTAATTTAAAAGGAATTATACTGCAGGACTGTTAAATGCTGATTCTAAAGTCGTTCCAGACGAGTCTTGACTGCATTACAGTTCAATATCACTTCGCCAAATGATTTCAGTTATTTCAAAGGTCCTTAAAGTTGACAAACAGCAAAAGATCCAAAATCCACAAAACACTGACCAAATAAAAATAACAAACAACAGAATAAAAATGACAAACTATTTTCATGTTTTTTACATTAAATTGAAATTTATTAAAGCACACTCTTCTCTCTTTCTGCACACACGCTAGCACACACATGTACAGACACAAACACATGTACAGACACAAACACACAAACTTGTTGTCAGCACTGCCCCGAAAACCTACACATTTATTTCACAGTATCAAGGTAGTAACGTCGCTGTTTTTGAAGCAGTTAAACTTAGTTTTACTATTAGTAGAGATGCTACTGCCAAACACTGTTGAGATGCACAGATAAGGTAATTGGTTTTAGCGCAATATATAATCTATACACTACCTTTCAAAAGTTTAGCATCGGCTAAATTGTTGTAATGCCTCATACTCAACAAGGTTGCATTACTGATCTTGAAATGCAGTCAAAACAGTAATATTGTGAAGTAGTATTAAAATGATACATAAAAAAATAAGATTTTAAAATAACATAAATTTTAAATTTCTATTTTAATATACATTTTAAAATGTAACTTTTTTCCTGTGATTTCTAAGCTGAATTATCAGAATCATTACTCCAGTCTTCATTGTCATATGATGCTTCAGAAATTATTCTAAATTGCTGAGTTGGTGCAACTTTTTCGACAATGGAAGAATATACAGTCCACATTTAAGTTGCTGAGTTTGTGCTCAACAAAAATTGCATGTAATTATCAATGTTGAAAAAAGTTGTGCTTTTGAAAAAATATTTGTGGAAAGCATGATACTTTTTTTCAGGATAATTTGATAAATATAAAATTAAATACAGTAATTATTTATTTTACACAATTTCATAAAAGTATTAATTTATTTAAAATCAAAATAAAAACACTTTGAAAAAATATTTGTGGAAAGCATGATACTTTTTTTCAGGATAATTTGATGAATATACAATTAAATACAGTAATTATTTATTTTACACAATTTCATAAAAGTATTAATTTATTTAAAATCAAAATAAAAACACTTTTGAATGGTATAGTGTACATGTTGTCAAGATTTATTTTCAAAAAGTGCTCTGAAAACATTGGTGGACATTTTGTAGTCCAGTATATTTTGATGGTTGAATTAATAGTTTTGACGTGTTTAACCGTCTTAAAAATGTAATCTACATGTCAGGGAATAAATCACTAATGCAATTATTTGTTTCATCATAAACCTGACTAAAGAAATTACTGTGCAAAATTGCCTTGCTTTGTTGTAATTCAGTAAATCCATTACATTTCAACATCCTGTGGGGTGTGACCAACTGTACATGAGCGTACGTCATTTCAAAGATTTTTCATAAATACCTTTCATTTCGGTAAGGGTTTAACTTAAACTTTTTCGACAATGGAAGAATATACAGTCCACATTTAAGTTGTGAATTTCGCCCAACCCTGATGAGCACAAGTGTTGTCACACTGCCTGAACTACTGCGACATAACCAGAAGAAAATAATGTTTCTGCTCCTAGCCTAAAACTTTTATGGAGTGTCTTATTTATATTCATGGCTTGTATGCTCAGTACATTGCTTAACAAAACATGATATTGGGAAGCACATGTTACATCACAGTAGCCAAAATACCAACAATATTTTACAGACTTGGGCGAAGCAATAAAAACCTAAGAGGTGCATTTCACATAAGTGCAGTTTTATGTGTGTACATTATGTCTGTGTGCATCCATTCATCTATCCAGCCAGTTGTCCTTTGTTTGGTCACAGGTTATAAAAACGTGTATTGCTAATATTTGTCTTGGATTTGCCCTAGTGTAGTGTGTAAGTGTCTGTGTGTGTGCAGTGATGTATTTTGTGTCTTATTTTATAGTCCAGTATAACAACAGGGGAGGTCTATGAGTCAGACAATATAAAGGATTACTACGGTGGCCGACAGAGCTCAACGTGGTGCAACCTAAAGAAGACACAAGCAAATAGAAAAAAACGCATGCAAATAGAAAAAGTGCATGCAAATAGAAAAAAACACCCGCAAATAAAGAACACATCTTCATCAGTTTCACAACACACGTGTGCTCCAAATACTCACAACACAACCAAATACAGAAACGCGCTGCAAATGCTCACAACACAACCAAATACAGAAACGCGCTGCAAAAGCTCACAACACAACCAAATACAGAAACGCGCTGCAAAAGCTCACAACACAACCAAATACAGAAACACGCTGCAAGTAACACAGACCACAACGGAAATGTTTCCGGGGGAACCAAATGGGGACGTGCTTATTGCACGTGAGCATCCCTATGCCCTACTCGGCTACTCCCTTCGAAGGGCAGACGGCAGAGCTCTTCAAGTTGGACTTTGGAGTGAGCATGGCACTAGTGTGCCATTTATGTAGCCGTTTGTAACGCACTTGATAAAGGGAGCAACGAAAGACAACGTAATTTCCAACGTAATTATTTTCACCTGGGAGGTTCCCATCAGCTGAATAGCTGTTCTGACGACAGAAATATGCTGTTAACATAACGGTTGCAAATAAATGTATTTTTAGTTTACAAAAAAAACTGTTAAAATATATCCGTTATATCTGTGTGTCAGTGTCTCAACTTTAAAACATTGGACTCTACATTACCTACACCTTCTTATGAAACTTTTCTTTATGAAAATTTAAACATAACATGAAACAATTTGTATAGTGTAACTGATGTATAGATTCATATCTTTCCTTCATGTTCTTCTTCTCTTTTTTATTTATTTTAGTTTTCAGCTCATTGTTCTTTTCTCATTTCTGATGACATTTAACATATTGTTAATACATTTTGTATATTGTATACAAGTTGTATGTCATAATGTAATCTGTATGTTTTGCGAAAAAAAGTTAAAAGAAATAAAAAAGTAGAATTTTGAGCTGTAAGCAAAGAGTATAGAAGAACTATAAAAAAGTATAATATTACAATATAATATTATTTTATATATACTATTTTATAAATATTTATATATACAATATATTACAATATTAGTTTAATATTATAGTTTATTTATAAAAAATATAGGCTTTCACTTCTTGTCAATATACGTTCTTTGCTGTAAATCCATAGACAGTAAAAGTGTAAATCAAGTCCCAACCGGTTCGTCACTTATTTGGTTCCCCCGGAAACATTTCCGTTGTGGTATGTGTTACTTGCAGCGCGTTTCTGTATTTGGTTGTGTTGTGAAATTTTGCAGCGCGTTTCTGTATTTGGTTGTGTTGTGAGCTTTTGCAGCGCATTTCTGTATTTGTTGTGTTGTGAGTATTTGGAGTACACGTGTGTTGTGAGTATTTGGTGTACACGTGTGTTGTGAAACTGATGAAGATGTTTTCTTAATTTGCGGGTGTTTTTTTTTATTTGCATGTGTTTTTTTCTTTTTGCATTCATTTTTTTCTACTTGCATGCGTTTTTTTCTACTTGCATGCGTCTTCTTTAGCTTGCAGCACGTTGAGCTCTCTCGGCCACCGTAGATTACTGCTGTTGAAACCTTTGTCAGTCAAAATTGTCAATCAGGTCGTTTTCACGTCGTGGGTTGATTTTACAGTAAAATGGCAGCTGACTTCACCAAAATGTCCAACTCCTCCAGAGGCATCAATGATGTGGACAAATCCTAAAACCTGCTTAGTTCACACATTCAAATGAATGACCTCATTGCAAAATACTCTACAGCAGATCAGAGAAGAAAGCACTAGAATACAGCACACAGAAACTGTGATCACTCAAACCAACCCATAAAGCAGAGGTACACGAATTACGTGGTTTGGGGCCACTTTCAGACCTGAAAGTAATCATACTTTATTTGGCTTATAATTTTGTCTGTTCTTACATGTAGCTGTGGTTGTTGGCTACAGAACATTTCAATTAATTTACCTGGTTTATTAAAGCAGTCATAAGTCTATACTGTAAGTGCAAAATTAGCATTACACTTTGAACATACCACAAAAGCCAATATTTTATGTGATACTATGGGCCCTATCTTGCACCCAGCGCAATTGACTTTGTACACCGACGCATGTATCATTCCTATTTTGCACCCGACGCACAGCGGACTTTTTCATCCACAGACGCACGTCGGTAAATTAGGGAATGAATTTGCGCTCCCGGGGTGGTTCAGCGGAAAGAGGCGGCGTATTCCAGCGCAAACGTTCCCTGGTGCTATTTTGCAGTTCCAGAAAACAATTCCGCTATTAAACAATTAAGTCTAAAGTCAGTGGCGCGATATTCAGATGATATTTTAAGGGTGCATGCTTAGCCATGATGTAGCGTGCTTCTCTCATCTACACAGACGTAGCAGTTCCCATTTTTGCAAACCATACATAATTACAAGGAAAAATCGTTGGAAGGAAATCATTGTGGTGTCCATGAAGATGTGAAAAAATAGGCATAATATAGCTTACACATTTACCCAAATTATTATACGCCTGTTTAACCAAAGCTCATTTGGGTGGGTTTCTCCCATCCCCATACAATGTCACTTCTCTGTCTTTTACGGCCCTGACGAGAACGTCTTTCTCCTCGGTTGTGAACCGCTCCTGGCATGCGCCTGGCAAATCCGCCATTATAATAGCAATCCGCCATGGAATAAGCGCGCCTGCTCTTAAAGGGAATTTGAGATGTCACTCTGATTGGTTTATTTCACGTTATGCCCAATCCACACCTATGAGTAATGTAGCTACTTCAGACCAACCCATTTTAGATTTGCGTTGTGTTCAAAAAATGTAAACACTAAAAATAAATTATTTCTTTATAAGTGAAAGTATGAAATAAAGATTTTAATTTAGAGACAGATTATATTTATTAGTGTTATTAAATTATAAGTGTAATAAATTAACTCTAAAGGTAATCTAAGTGTAAAAATAAGCATAAAGAGACGTGTAATTGTAATGTACAATTAAATATCCAATATCAGCCGATATACACTACCACTCAAGTTTGGGGTCAGTAAGATTTTTATTTTCAAAGAAATTAATACATACTGAAAATTATTCAGCTAGGACACATCAGTTTCCACAAAAATCTTAATATAATATCATATTTTATATTTTTTGATAATAAAATCTCAGGTCTGAATATTAAAATGAAAAATGTTTCTTAAGCATAAAATCAGCATATTAGAATGACTTCTGAGAAATCATGTGACACCAAAGACCTGAATAAAGACCTGAATAAAGAATAAAGAAAATTCAGCTTTGCCATCACAGATATAAATCACATTTATATATTAAAATATAAATTAATTATTTTAAATAGTAATGATATTTTAGAACATTACTGTATTTTTGATTCAATAAATGGAGATTAAGAGCATAACAGACTTCTTTCAAAAACAAACAAAAAATGTATTGGACCCCAACCTTTGAACGGTAGTGTATATCTAATATTTTCCAATAACAATTAAAAAAAATTTATTGGTATCATAATATTGACCGAACAATGTGATGCAGATATATTGTGAATCCCAAATTTATTGTATTTGGCCAGCAAACACCTCATCTATATTGTAAACAAGTGACAAGACCAACCTAGAATACTGCCATAATGAACAAGATGTCTAAACTGCAAACAAATGACACAACAAAATCAAATGTGACGCAACATTCTAGAACTCATCCAATGTAGACAAATGTGTTAAACACGGAAACTCCCTTTCCTAAAAAAAAAAAAAAAAAAAAAAAAAAAAATTAGATTGTGGTGTACACTCGGGGATCTGGGTCTACTTTGAGTATCACAACTTCGAACTTAACAAGCTCTCAGCGGAACAGGATGGCTGTATACACAATTACACAAGTGCATATCTGTGTGTAAGGCTGTTTGTGTGTTTCACTAGATTCTCTCCAGCTGTATGTGAGTACATCACTGTCTCTCTGCCCTTTTAAAAAGCGAGAGTGTGGCACAATTGATGCAAGAGAAAGGAACTCTGTGTTTCACAAAGAGGCTCTTTGACGCCAATGAAAGGAAAGTAGACTTACTCTGTGGCTTCTGGGCGTCCTCTGCTTCCAGTGGACTGTGTGTGAGAGAGAGAAAGGCAAAGACTAATGAGCTTATGAATTAATATGTGGCAAGCAAATAAAATATGACACAGCTGCTCCTGAAACCTAATCACCGCTTCGCCGCCCCTCACAGCATTTCCATTGTCCTGCTTAAGGCAGATAAGAATGGGAACTCAATGGTAGATAAAAGCATGAGAAAGCACACACTACACATAATAAATGCTACACATTGGTAAAGGATTATTCAAGCACTGTAAAGACTGACTTTACAAGTTCTAGATTGACCAGTTGTTATTGTAATTTTATTTACAGTCATGCAGGCTGTGTCATGGACTTTTTACATAACACTTCCATATTTGGATAACAATAAAATCTGTGAAAAACAAATAAATCATGACAGGCACAAATCTGAGATGAAACCATACATTTAAAAAGTGTACCTTTAAGTTCATCAATGCTTTGAGGCCATAAGCTAGTTCAAACATAAAAAGTGATGTGTGCAGCTATAGGCACGTTTTTGGTCTGGAAAATCACAGGAATTGGCAGTGAAACGGAGTTGCGGCTCCGGCATTATTACTCCCATTTAATTATTACAATGTGTGGTTTGTACACATCTGTTCGCAAATATTAAGTAGAAGAGATGCAACAATTACAATGTAACTATCATATTATGGTTAATGTATAATAATATATTTAATAAGATAAAAGGTATCTAATATTAAAAAAAAATATTACGCTTTTCATATTAAACAATACAACAGACATTTATCATTTATTTTACAGCTTTCAAATAAGACAATTTATATTACTTAAATTGATAATACTTCATACATTTATATTTATATAAACACACCTCTCCTTGAACTGCCACCTTAACGTGGTGGAGGGGTTTGAGTACCCGAATGACCCTAGGAGCTATGTCTCCCAAGGCAAACAGGTCCTAGGCGACGGGTCAGACTAAGAGCGGTTCAAAAAAAAAAAAACCCTTATGAGTCAAATTATATTGAGGACCGTGACGTCCCCCGGTATGGCGCAGCCGGGGCCCCACCCTGGAGCCAGGCCCGGGGTTGGGGCTCGTATGCGAGCGCCTGGTGGCCGGGCCTCCCCCCACGGGGTCCGGCCGGGCTCAGCCCGTAGGAGCGACGTGGGGCCGCCTTCCCGTGGGCTCACCCCCTACAGGAGGAACCGTAAGGGGCCGGTGCAGAGAGGATCGGGCGGCAGTCGAAGGCGGGGGCCTCGACAACCCGATCCCTGGACACGGAAACTAGCTCTAGGGACGTGGAACGTCACCTCGCTGGCGGGGAAGGAGCCTGAGATTGTGCGTGAGGTTGAGACGTTCCGACTAGAGATAGTCGGGATCACCTCTACATACGGCTTGGGCTCTAGAACCACACTCCTTGAGAGAGGATGGACTCTTCACCACTCTGGAGTTGCCCATGGTGAGAGGCGGCGGGCTGGTGTGGGTTTGCTTATAGCCCCCCAAGCTCAGCCGCCATGTGTTGGAGTTTACCCCGGTGAACGAGAGGGTTGTTTCCCTATGACTACGGGTCGGGGATAGGTCTCTAACTGACGTGTGTGCCTACGGGCCAAACGGCAGAGCAGAGTACCCGGCCTTCTTGGGGTCTCTGGGAGGGGTGCTGGAAAGTGCTTCGACTGGGGACTCTGTCGTTCTACTGGGGGACTTCAATGCCCACGCGGGCAATGACAGTGACACCTGGAGGGGCGTGATTGGGAGGAACGGCCGCTCTGACCTGAACACCATGTTCAAGCATAAGGGTGTCCATCAGTGCACGTGGCACCAGGACACCCTAGGACGTAGGTCGATGATCCACTTTGTGGTCGTTTGTCTTGGACACTCGGGTAAAGAGAGGGGCGGAGCTGTCAACTGATCACCACCTGGTGGTGAGTTGGATCCAATGGCCGGGGAGGAAGCTGGACAGACTCGGCAGACCCAAGCGTACTGTAAGGGTCTGCTGGGAACGTTTGGCCGAGTCCCCTGTCAGAGAGATCTTCAACTCCCACCTCCGGCGGAGCCTCGACCGGATCCCGAGGGAGGCTGGAGATATTGAGTCCGAGTGGACCATGTTCTCCACCTCCATTGTCGAAGCGGCTGCTCGGAGCTGTGGCCGTAAGGTCTCCGGTGCCTGTCGAGGCGGCAATCCCCGAACCCGGTGGTGGACATCGGAAGTAAAGGATGCTGTCAAGCTGAAGAAGGAGTCTATTCAGGCCTGGTTGGCTTGTGGGACTCCTGAGGCAGCTGACGGGTACCGGCAGGTCAAGCGGACTGCAGCCCATGGTGGTGACCGGGTGAGCTGTTGACCTCAACTGGGGATGTCGTCTGACGGTGGAAGGAATACTTTGAGGATCTCCGCAACCCCGCCGTCATGTTTTCCATTGAGGAAATAGAGGCTGAGGGCTCAGAGGTGGACTCGTCCTTCACCGTAGCTGAAGTCACCGAGGTAGTCAAGAAACTCCTCGGTGGCAAGGCACCGGAGGAGGATGAGATCCGCCCTGAATACCTCAAGTCTCTGGATGTTGTGGGGCTGTCTTGGCCTCTGCAGCATCGCGTGGCGGTCGGGGACAGTGCCTCTGGGATGGCAGACCGGGGTGGTGGTCCCTCTTTTTAAGAAGGGGGACCGGAGGGTGTGTTCCAACTACAGGGGGACCACACTTCTCAGCCTCCCTGGGAAAGTCTATGCCAGGGTACTAGAGAGGAGAATACGGCCGATAGTGGAACCCCGGATTCAGGAGGAACAGTGCGGTTTTCGTCCAGACCGTGGAACACTGGACCAGCTCTATACCCTCTACAGGGTGCTGGAGGGTCCATGGGAGTTTGCCCAACCAATCCACATGTGCTTTATGGATTTGGAGAAGGCATTCGACTGTGTCCCTCGTGGCGGCCTGTGGAGGGTGCTCCGGGAGTATGGGGTCCGGGGTCCTTTGCTAAGGGCTGTCCGGTCCCTGTACGACCGAAGCAGGAGCTTGGTTCGCATTACCGGCAGTAAGTCAGATGTCTGTTGCCGGTTCTGTTCATAATTTTTATGGACAGAATTTCTAGGCGCAGCCAGGGGCCAGAGGGTGTCAGGTTTGGGGACCACACGATTTCGTCTCTGCTCTTTGTGGATGATGTTGTCGTGTTGGCCCCTTCAGACCAGGACCTTCAGCATGCACTGGGACGGTTTGCAGCCGAGTGCGAAGCGGTTGGGATGAGAATCAGCACCTCCAAATCCGAGGCCATGGTTCTCAGTCGGAAAAGGGTGGCTTGCCCGCTTCAGATTGATGGAGAGTTCCTGCCTCAAGTGGAGGAGTTTAAGTATCTTGGGGCTTTGTTCACGAGTGAGGGAAGGATTGAAGAGGAGATTGACAGACGGATCAGTGCAGCTTCTGCAGTAATGCGGTCGATGTACCGGTCTGTCGTGGTGATGAACAAAATACAGGTCAATCTACGTTCCTACTCTCGCCTATGGTCATGAGCTTTGGGTCATGACCGAAAGGACAAGATCCCGGATACAGGCGGCCGAAACGAGCTTTCTCCGCAGGCTGGCTGGGCGATCCCTTAGAGATAGGGTGAGAAGCTCGGTCACTCGGGAGGAGCTCAATGTAGAGCCGCTCCTCCTCCACATCGATAGGGGTCAGCTGAGGTGGCTCGGGCATCTGTTCCGGATGCCTCGTGGACGCCTTTCCGGAAAGGTGTTCTGGGAACGTCCCACTGGGAGGAGACTATATCTCCCAGCTGGCCTGGGAACGCCTCGGTGTCTCCCCAGAAGAGCTGGAGGAAGTGTCTAGGGAGAGGGAAGTCTGGGCATCTCTGCTTAGACTGCTGCCCCCGCGACCCGGCCCTGGATAAGCGGAAGAAGATGGATGGATGGATGGACATGGATTTATTTTAAACAAATCTATATGAAACTAATGTATGGTCATTTATATTTATTTACAGTATATTATGTCATACCTTCTCATCATATCATACCTTAAACTTCTCTAATATGTATGAATCAAGCAAATAATAGACATTTGCAGGGTGTTTCAAATGAACTTATTTTGTGAAGTGAAGTTCAACATATCTTCACTATCCCGTGCTCAGTGAATAAGGAGCAGTGAACACTGCTTATGTAAATAAATGTACATGTAGAAAACATGTTAACACAGGAATAGAAACTACTAAACAATTCTATTTAATTTTAGAACGAAATCCAAGAAATAACAAAATGTGACATATTTTTGCTGGTCCTGTGTGGAAAAAAAAAACATTTTTTCCTGTCAGTTGTGGTTTATAATGACATGTCATTATAAACCACAACTAACAGGAAAAAACACGTTTTTATCAGACAGCACATATGCCTCGAAGCTTATCTACACCCAAGGCAAGCACAAAGAGCCATGAACTACCATAGTAGAGAACTAGTAGAGTTTTCTTTTCCTTATGAGAATTCACCAAAGGTTGTGTTGCAATGAGTCAATGCTCATACAACTGACATGACTGAGAAACAAACAAAGCTTTCTGTGTTTAGAGTGTACAAGTTACTGCTAGAGGAGAAACATGGCATAAATGTGTAAGAGACACCCCACTGGGGGAAACACTTCTAAATAACATGACAAATTTAAAGGGATATTTACACAACGCCCACATTTTTTAGGTATACAAATTTTTTCCAAAAAAATGCAAAAAAAAAAAAAAAAAAATAAAAAATATATATATATATATATATATATATATATATATATATATATATATATATATATATATATATATTTAAAATACTTACATATTGTTGTTTGCAGATATCTTAAATTGTAATAATGTGTTTAGTCATATTGGCCTTGGTATGAAGTTTTGAAGGAAGTTCACCTTCACCCAAAAAATAAAATTGTCATAATTTTCTCACTCTCATGTCCTTTCAAAAGGCACATTGCTGTTATTATTGCAGTGAAACACAAAACGACTTTGAAAAAATCTTCTAATACTGTAGATCTTTTCATAAGTTCATCATTACCACATGGTGCTTTATAGCTCAGGTTTGATGCCATGGGAATTGGTTATGAGCATTTGAGTAACAATTCTAATCTGATTTTGTAGCTGCAGCAGAGGGAGGTGATTATCAGTGTGTGAGAAACAGACCAAATTTATGTTTGAATAATATACTCAAAATATATTCTTTTTGGACCATGTCAGCTCATGGTCACCAACTGCTACAGTCGTTTTGTGTTCCATAGGGACAAAATACAGCATACAGTACAGTTTTGAAACAACATGAGGGTGAGTAAACAATGCTGATTGGCTGAAGACAATTTCTGGAAGGGCAAGAACTATCCTTTAACTATCCTATCCTTTGCCCCAGGAATGTTCTGAAAATCCTTCTAAAGCACGTCCAACCGTGGCCCTGAACCTGACGTGTTGTCAAATCCACCGCCAGCACGTCTGCTGCACACAATCTCACTGATTCTTAAACATACCTGAGAAAATAACTAAAGACTACCATTGTGTCACCTCATAAATCACATCCGCTTTGGCCGTTGTCAGTGATATTCAACGTCCCATTCAGGTTTACTTTCACTTTAACACACAAGCCTACACAAACCAGATAAGACACTTACAATACAGACAACTGAAGACTAAACAGTTACATGCCGGAACAGGACAGGCTGGTTTAACGTGTAATGGCTGAGTCTCAGAATGAACAATGGCAACATGCAACTCTCATATTTATGCTATCAATTTTAATGAGGTAAAAAGTAAAGCTGGCATGTTTGTTAGTCTCTAGAAAATCAAGCGACTGCATCACATAACTTTAAACAAATCAGATAAGGGCAAGAGGGTGGTGGCAAGTACAAAGATTGCTTGTATCATGACTTACAGGTGAGAATGTCTCAATTATTTATTTTGAAATTTGCATGTTCATCTTAAAGATACAAACCATTGCTTATGGATGTCAGGCCTGCAAATTGCAATAAAGCACATTATACATCATTATAGACCAAAAGTTCACAAACCTTTAAGTGGTGGACCACTTCAACAGTAAAACACAAATTGTGGACCACCTACAACAGCAAATCTGGAGGAAAACAGAGACTAAAGTAATCTTAAAGTCCCCCTGTAGTCAATAATTTTATCACTTCAAACTCATCTTTGATCACCAAAATGATATATTTAAACGTTTTTTCTTTGAAAGAAAAAGTATTCATCCTTTAAAATAGCTTGAATGTAAACTATATACTCTTGACTCAGTATACGCGGTTCTATGAATATGCAAACTAGCCCTTCCTCCATTCATTCACACCATCTCAGAGATCCACTTGTTGATGATCACACGTTGATGTGATTGGTTACAAGGTAGTTTGTGACGTCAGAAACTCCAGCGATTTCAAACCGCGTTTTTGAGACTGTCTTTGGTTCAGTGCCGTTTGAAGTAGAAAATACTCCGCAATGTTGATGACTTATGAATTTGCACATGGTTTGACTGAAAGTATATTAAAAACACAGCATAGACATAACCAACAAAGCTTGATTTTCACCACAGGGGGTCTTTATATAAAAAGTCATATTAGTTGATATCCTACATCTTGAAATAGCTTTACATTTATAGATCTACAATTTTGCCAGTTCTTATTTCACTACAATTAGCTAAATATAAAATAATATTGAATATACTGCATTACATTCAGACATTATATTTAATAATATAATTGTATCTATTTTGTTCTGTTTTGTTCAGTTCGAGAACTGCGTCGGGCCACCGATCTTTCTCTCCGAGCTACAAAGGAGACTGCTCGTGCTATTGGGTGGTCGATGGCAGTTAATATGGCTTCCAGGAGCATCTTTGGTTAAACTTTGGACACTCTCAACCGAAGTCTTCTAAGCAGCAGACCGATCTGAGGAACCTTCTGCTGGCAAAGAAGGCTTCGGCAAAGAAGAGGTCCTGACGCTCATGGCGTCAGACTTCTGATGGTAGCGGTGTTCACCTCAGTACACGGTGCCCTCAGGAGGCCGCTCTGCCAACCCCGCCACCTTCAGTGCCTCGGGACGTAGCGGTTTCCAGCGAGCTTACGATTCAGCGTCTCAAAAAACACAAAGCTGCGTCAGACTCGCGCCCTCTGAGGAGGGTCGAAAGTCAGTCAAATCGGGTATTTTCTGCCAATATGCTCCAGGTCACCGAAGTGACGACTTTTATTACACCAGAGGCCAGCTTCAAGAGGCTGGTTCCCTTAGTAGATTATCTGTCAGAGTGAAAGATTCTGCAAAACATACCTCAGTGGGTCCTGCATATAGTAGAAAAAGGGTACAGAATCCATTTCGGTTCTCGTCCGCCACGCTACAATGGGGTGTACTCACAGTGGTACATCCAAAGCAGGCTCTGGTGTTGGAACAATAAGTGAAAGCGCTATTAGCGAAAGAAGCTATAGAGCTAATTACTCCGACCAACAGAGACTCAGGGTTCTACAGCTGTAATTTCATTTTTCCAAAAAAGGATGGGGGGTCGGGTCCCATTTTAGATCTTCGTCTTCTCAATCATTCAGTCAAAACATTGAAATTCAAAATGGTAACGTTGAAGCAGATTGTGACTCAAATCAGATCCGAGGACTGGTTTGTCACGATAGATCTGAAAGATGCTTACTTCCATGTCTCCATCCTTCCACAACACAGGAAGTTCCTAAGGTTCGCTTTCGGGGGCAAAGCCTACCAGTATCGGGTTCTTCCATTCGGGCTAGCTCGAACACCCCACACAATCACGGAATGCGTAGATGCAGCTCTAGCTCCGCTCAGACTACAGGGCATACGTATTCTGAACTACAAAGACGACTAGCTTATCCTAGCAGAGTCGGGACAATTGGCGGTTCGGCATCGAGAAGTCGTTGTCGCACACAAGAAAAATTTGGGTTTGAGATTGAATGGCAAGAAAAGTGTACTTTCTCCAGCACAGAGAACCACCTTTCTTGGTGTTTTGTGAGATTCAGTGACAATGAGGGTGATGCTCTTGCCTGCTCGTATCGCCTCGATCCTCACAGCTGTTTGTTGATTTTAGTTCAGCTTTTAATACTCTGCAGCCTCACATGCTCATCCAGAAACTGAAACATTTGAATATTAACCCTTTTATTCTCAACTGGTATCTTTCTTTTTTTAACAAACCGCACTCAACAGGTTAGAGTGAATAATGCTCTTACGGAGCCCAGGCCAATCAGCACTGGTGTCCCTCAAGGCTGTGTCAGCTCTCCAGCACTTTTTACACTGTACACTAACAACTGCACTAGACTCCATACTGACAATTACATTATTAAATTCTCTGATGATACTGCAATCCTCGGCCTTATGCATTAAGATAGAAGTCCAGCAGCGTATCTTACGGAAATCGAGGAATTTGTCCAGTGGTGTGACGACAACTATCTTGAGCTAAACGCGATCAAGACTGAGGAGATGGTGTTCGACCCAAAAGCCATAGGCGATACTAGGCCTGTAGTGATAAAGACCATACCCATTACTCAGGTTAGCACTTACAAATACCTTGGTGTACATATTGATAATGCATTGACCTAGAAGGACCACGTAAATACTCTCTGTTCCAGACTCCAGCAGAGGATGCATTTTTTACGAAGACTTAGATTGTATGGAGTGGAACAAAAATGTATGTTGTTGTTGTTGTCATGTTGTCATGCAATATTAGAGAATATTTTAAAATATGGCATTACGACCTGGTATGGTAACCTGACAGTTCAGTTAAAAATCACAGATTGCCCGTCAGGTACAGACAGCCATGAAGATTATGGGGGTCAAAGATCATCTGCCCCTACAGAAAATTTATGAGCAGTCAGTTATCAGACAGGCACAAAAAATTGTTTCCGATCCGACCCACATACTTCACCCAGAATTCGAGCTCTTACCCTCTGGCAGAAGATTCAGAGTTCCTAAATGCAGGCTAAACCGATATATAAAAACTCTTTTTTGCCTATGTCCATTAAACTTATTAATATTAATATGTAGGCTGTGTCATCATGCAAAAAGTAGGTTATTGGGGTGATGTAATTGTCAGGGGTGAATGCATGTGCTGTTGGATTGTTCATTATGTCATTAGGTACTGTTTAGGTTAAGTAGAATGTGTCATCTGTGCAATTTGTAGGCTATTGGGGTGTGCAATATGTCAGTTGTGCAATCTGTAGGCCACTTGGGGAGTTGTGCACTAGGTCATCTGTGCAATATGTATGTATTGTATTTATTGGGTTTGTGCATTGTGTCAGCTGTGCATTATCTCACTGTGTAATATGTATACCATTAGGGATGTGCAATATGTAGACCATCGGGGATGTGCAATATGTAGACCATCGGGGATTTGCAATATGTAGACCATCGGGGATGTGGATGTGTTGAGAGACGTCTGTTCTTTGTATTTTGTGTTGTCTTGTAAAACTGCGTAAGGGACAAAACAAATTTCCCTTCGGGGACAATAAAGTATATCTTATCTTATCTTATTATACCATTCGGCCTGCTGTACATGAGGCCCTTACAGTGGTGCCTCAAGACCAAGGGGTTTTCTCCGAGGGGGAACCCACTCCGTATGATCAAGATAGCACAGTGGTGTCTCCGTGTCTTGGTTATATGGAGGAAATCTTGGTTTCTATCCCAAGGTCCAGTTTTAAGAGCTCTTCGCCATTGAGTTTCACTCTCGACAGATGCTTCTCTCATGGGCTGGGGAGCGGTAATGGAAGGCCGCTCAGCTCAAGGCCTTTGGAGGAGTCATCATCTTTCGTGGCAAAAAAACTGCCTGGAGATGATGGGGGTCTTCATTGCATTGAGACATTTCCTTCCAGGCCTGAGGGGCCACCATGTGCTTGTTCGCACAGACAACAAGTCAGTGGTCTCATATATAAATCATCAAGGGTCTCTGCGTTCATGTCCACTATACAAACTGGTGCATCAGATTCTCTTGTGGTCCTTAGGGAAGTTTATATTCCGGGACATCAGATTATAGGAGCAGACATCCTGTCGAGACAGGGGCTGAGGCCCGAGGAATGGGGGCTCCACACAGAGGTGGTGGAGCACATTTGGAGAGTTTTTGGCCAGGCACAGGCGCTTTTCCCCCGATCGCTCTGCTCCCAGGAGTTCTGGAGAAGGTCCGCCTGGACGGAGTAAGTATTCTGTTAGTAGCTCCGTACTAGCCAAGCCGAGTGTGGTTTTCGAACCTAATGTCCTTTCTTGACGGCCCTCCTCTGGAGCTGCCGGTCAGGAGGGACCTTCTATCTCAGGTGGGGGGAGCAATCCTCCATCCCCGTCCAGAAACATTCAACCTTTGGGTCTGGCCTCTGAGGGGGCCCGACTCATAGATTCTGGTCTCTCGACCGAGGTTGTAGAGACCATACTTTACTCCAGACCTCAATCCACAAGGAAGCTATATGCCCTGAAATGGAAAGTTTTTACTACTTGGTGTAATTTACGACAATGGGATCCAGCTGATTCCACTATTGGTTCAACACTTGAGTTCCTGCAAGATCTTTTTGCTTCAGGGTTATCTCCTTCCACATTGAAGGTCTATGTTGTGGCTATTGCTGCCTACCATGCCCCTTCTGGGGGTTTATCTACTGATAGATACACTTATTATACATTTCCTTCATGGAACCCTGAGACTGAGGCCTGCAGTGCGTACCAGAGTTCCAGCTTGGGATCTGGCTCTTGTTTTAGAAGGTTTATCTATCGCTCCTTTTGAGCCTCTTCATACTGTTTCAGAAATAATTCTGACCCTCAAAACTGTTCCTTCTAGCCATTTCCTCACTAAAAAGAGTTGGGGATATTCAGGCCCTTTCGGTATCACCTTTGTGCCTTGAGTTTGCACCCGGGATGGTCAAAGCGTTCCTCTGTCCCAAACCTGGATACATACCTAAAGTTCCAACAAATGTACAACAGCCTATTGTTCTGCAGGCATTCTTTCCTCCTCCATTTCATGATGTAGACCAGGAGAAACCGAACCTCATCAGTCCAGTCAGAGCACGTCCACAGAGCTGCCCAGTTTAGAAAATTTGATCAGTTACCTGGTATGCTTTGGGCCTCCTAAAAAGGGCCTTCCGGCATCCAAGCAGACGGTTAGCAAGTGGATAGTCGAGGCAATCTCTTTTGCATATGAGGCTATGGGCCAGCCTTCACCTTTGGCCACTACAGCCCATTCTACTAGGGGTATGGCGGCCTCCAAGGCCCTAATTTCTTGGGAGCCCCTTCAAGAAGTTTGTGATGCAGCTGGCTGGTCTTCGCCGCTTACGTTTGTCAGATTTTATGACTTAGACATGGATACCCCTGGGTCTAGAGTTCTCATGTCGAGACAGTTTTCACGACTGTCTTGAGTAATGTCTTGTCCTGTTATTGTCACCTGCACTTCATGTCACATGTTTAGTATAGTCTTCTCTGTTGGCAATATAGGATTTATATGTGATAAATGCAAGGAGACAGTCAGGCTGACGGAGAAGATTTCAGAACTAGAGACGCATCCACACTCTAATTGAGGATAGAAAGAGTTCTAGACCTTTAGATACTATTTTGGATGCACCTAGCATAGTGAACTCTTTACATGATTCGGTTCCGGCTGAAGTAGAGCCCATGCAGCAGGGCAATTGGGTGACAGTGAGGGATCGCTCTAGTCGCGGAAAAAAAAAAAACACTCTTCCGTTCCGATTATCATAACAAATCGATTTGCCCCGCTCAGTGAAACACCCACTGAGAATTCTGTTGATTGTGCCCTGGTAATTGGTGATTCGATCACACGGAACGGGAAAATAGAGATACCAGCCACCATAGTCACATGTTTGCCGGGAGCCAGAGCGCCTGGCCATCAAAGCAAATTTAAAAGTGCTGGCTAATGCTAATCGTAAATTCTCTAAGATCATTTTACATGTCGGCACTAATGATCTTCGACTCCGCCAGTCGGAGGTCACCAAAATTAATATTAAAGAGGTGTGTGAACTCGCAAGTACTATGTCAGGCACTGTAATTTGCTGTGGCCCCCTTCCTGTTCGCAGGTGTGATGAGATAGCAGTTTTTGTTCACTCAATCGCTGGTTGTCTGAGTGGTGTCCGCATAATAATGTAGAATTCATAGACAATTGGAAACATTTTTGTGGCAAGCCTGACCTGTTGAAAAGAGATTTTATTCATCCCTCCTGGGATGGTACTGCTCTTCTCTCATAGTCTTGGAGCTAAAACATGACAATCTGGGGCCCAGGTCAAGAAGCAGACAGACGAACTGGGGACTGTCTGCTAGCGGCCTCGCGTCACCAAGGTCAGATAAATCCCATCACATAGAGCCTCTTTCACCTAGATATCATCATATAGAGACTGTGTCTGTTCCCCGAATTTGGAAATCCAAAAAACGTCCAAACCCATCTAAGGTTAAAAATTTAATTGATGTTCAACAAAAATATGTCTCTATAATACAGATGAGCAAATGATAAAGCTTGGGTTGCTGAATATTCAATCCCTTACTTCAAAATCGCTCATAGTTAATGATATGATTTCAGATTATAACCTAGATGTGCTGTGTTTGACAGAAACCTGGCTAGAACCAAACGATTACATTACTTTAAATGAGACTACCCCGCAAGATTACTGTTATAAACATGAACCTCGTATAAAACACAAAGAGGGAGGATTTGCTGTAATTTATAGTAATATTTTCAAAACCACTAAGACATCTAGTTTTAAATATACTTCTTTTGAAGTGTTGGTGCTTAATGTAAAAATATATAGTGTAAACGATAAATCACGTTTGAGAATTCGGTAACACTTTATTTTGATGGTCCCTTTTGAACATTCTGGTGACTATAAGTAACTTTGCAACTACGTCAACTAACTCTCATTAGAGTATTAGTGTACTGTCTGCTTAATATCTGATAACTCTTTATTGTGTTGGTCCTCCAACAGATAGTCAACTGACTATAAGTAACTATGCAACTACATGTCAACTTATTCTAACCCTAACCCTACCAGTCTACTAATACTCTACTAATACTCTAATGAGAGTTAGTAGACATGTAGGTGCAACGTTACTTATAGTCAACAGAATGTGTTAAAGGGACCATCCAAATGAAGTGAAACCAAGAATTCTGCTTGCTACTGTATACAGGCCACCAAGGCACCATAAAGGTTTTATCAAAGAATTTGTAGACTTTCTATCAGAATTAGTATTGGCTGCAGATAAAGTACAGTACTAATTGTTGGTGATTTTAATACACATAGATAATGAAAAAGATGCATTGGGATTGGCTTTTAAAGACATTGTAAACTCAATTGGAGTTAGACAACACTTGTCAGGACCTACTCATTGTCGTAATCATACTCTAGATCTAATATTATCACATGGAATAGATGTTGATGCCGTTGAAATTCTGCAGCAGAGTGATGACATCTCAGATCATTATCTAGTCTCATATAAATTCCAGCACATTAGACACAGTTGCTCCGTTGCGCTTAAAGAAGATTAAAGAAAATAATCCAACGCCGTGGTACAACGAGCACAGTCGGGCCCTTAAGAGAGCAGCCAGAAAAATGGAGCGCAACTGGAAGAAAACAAAACTAGAGGTATTTCGGATTTCATGGAAGGAGAGCTCGATTGCTTACAGAGAGGCCTTAAAAGCTACTAGATCTTCTTATTTTTCAACCCTATTAGAAGAAAATAAACATAATACTAGGTATTTATTTGAAACAGTGGCTAAACTAACGAAAAAGAAAGCTTAAAGCTCAGAGGTGTCCAAGCAACACAGCAGTAATGAATTTATGAACTTCTTCATTTATAAGATTGATAATACCAGGGAAAAAAACAATAGGAGATGAAGAATTTTGCAAACTCGTTAATTCATCTAAATCGACAACTTGTATGTTAGACGCTATACTGACTAAGCTACTGAAAGAAATGCTTCCAGATGTCATATATCCTCTTCTTAATATCATTAATTTGTCTTTGTCTCAAGGATACATACTAAAAACCTTTAAGCTGGCTATGATAAAACAGCTTGTTAAAAAAACGCAACTTGATCATACAAAATTAGTCAATTACAGGCCGATCTCGAATCTGCCTTTTCTGTCAAAGATATTAGAAAAAGCAGTATCCTCACAACTTTGTTTCTTTCTTGAAAGAAATGATATCTGCGAGGATTTTCAGTCAGGATTTAGACCGTACCACAGTACCGAGACAGCTCTCATCAGAGTCACAAATGATTTGCTTTTATCATCCGATCGAGGGTTGTATCGCTCTATTAGTGTTACTTGATCTTAGTGCTGCATTTGACACAGTTGACCACAACAGTCTTTTAAATAGACTAGAAAACTATGTTGGCATTTGTGGAATTGCACTAGCATGGTTTCAATTATACTTATCTGACCGTTATCAGTTTGAAGCAGTAAATGAAGAGATGTCTTATCGATCACAAGTTCAGTCTGGCGTACCACAAGGCTCAGTACTAGGACCGCTGCTGTTCACTATGTGCATGCTACCATTAGGAGATATCATTAGGAAACATGGAATTAGCTTTCACTGTTATGCCGATGATACTCAGCTGTATATTTATTCAAAACCTAACGAAACTTACCAATTCACAAAATTAACAGAATGCATAGCGGATATAAAAAATGGGATGACTAGTAATTTCCTACTACTAAATTCTGAAAAAACATTCTAATTATTGGACAAAAAACGTCAAGTCTTTGTCATCAGTTAGGAACCTGGGTGTGATATTTGATACCAATCTTTCATTTGAAAGTCACGTGTCTAGTATCTGTAAAACCGCATTTTTCCATCTTAAAAACACATCTAAATTACGGCATATGCTCTCACTGACAAATGCGGAACAATTAGTTCATGCGTTCATGACATCAAGACTAGATTATTGTAATGCTCTACTGGGTGGTTGCCCTGCACGCTTAATAAACAAACTACAGCTTGTTTAAAACGCAGCAGCTCAAGTTCTTACCAGAACCAGGAAGTATGACCATATTAGCCCGGTTCTGTCAACACTGCATTGGCTGCCTATTAAACATCATATAAATGTTAAAATATTGCTTATTACTTACAAAGCACTAAATGGTTTAGCTCCGCAGTACTTGAGCGAGATCTTAATGCTTTGTAGTCCTTCACGTCTATTGCGATCTCAAAATTCCGGCCAGTTGATAATACCTAGAATATCAAAATCGACTGCTGGCGGTAGATCCTTTTCCCATTTAGCACCAAAACTTTGGAACAGTCTTCCTACCATTGTCCGGGAAGCAGACACACTCTGTCAGTTCAAAGCTAGACTAAAAACACATCTCTTTGACCTAGCATACACATAATACATTATAGACTTCTATAATTCAATGTTAGGCTGCATAGATTAGGTCAGCCGGAACTGGGAACACTTCCCTTAAATCCTGATGTACTCGTTACATCATAATAAGAACGGCATCTATGCTAATTTTAGTGTCTTTGTTTATCACAAGGTTTTCCCGCAGCCTGCCAGATCCAGGCCGTATCCAGATCTGACGAAGGACCTTCGCCTGGACCCGATGACAATGCAGTGCTGAAGTGCCAACTAGCCTCTACCTATGGAGGATCCCTTTCCCACTCTACAGATAAAACGTTATGGAAATTCCGTTTGCGTATCAAAACTAACTTTTGCTGAAAATAACGTTATTCAGGAACCGCTATAAAGCCAAAACAATCTCTGTTACCTTAAATCATATCTCTGTAAAGCTGCTTTGAAACAATCTACATTGTTAAAAGCGCTATATAAATGAAAATGACTTGACTTGACAAGGGTTGCCAGTTTGAGCACACACAACAGGAACGAGCGCAATAGACAATGAAAATTGGCAAAGTGCAGTATCACAGACCAAAACAATAACAAACATTCCAGTCTGGAAACTTTTACATTTCAAAGTAAAACAACTGGCTGTAGAAGTGTTTTTCAGAGAAACGAGTATGTGAACTTAGCATGTTTCCTCAATATATGCAAACATATTATGGTATTTTTATGCTTTAGTAGAGTGAAAAAGTTACATAGAGCACCTTTAAGTGCTATGTGGTCGTACATTCTCTCGATTTTCTCCTTGGTGTGTTGAGTATTATATTAAAAGTCTCCTTGAGTATCTCCTTTGTCGTGAGCTTTATTACAGCCACCTATCCGTGACAAAAATATAATATAATAATGCTAACAAATAGTTAATTTTATGATTTTTTTTTGTTATTTTATTTATTTTTAAAACTTTTTTTTTTCATTGCGGATTTAATCAATTAATCTACTAAAAGATTACTTGGAATCATTCACAGACCAGTAGTTTGAGACCAATTGATGTAGAGAATTAGAACCAAATGTTCTCCATACAACAACATTCCAAACTGGCAGAATTACGGAGCCTGTCCAACCCCTGCACATTTGCTTATATCTGTTTGTAGTTGCCCAGAAATGAAAAACAATCCATGTTGACTGAGTTTCTGTAAGTTTAAACCAAAACAAAAAGCTCAGATGTCAAAACAGCAGGATGTGTCCTGGCGTAGACCTCTGCATGGCTCAATCTCCCTGACTATTGAGTTCCCAATGTCTAAATGCTGCCCTCAGTCTGAATTTAGCGGTGAAACATGAGATCTTTGTTAGTCTTTAAATGGTCAATGGTCATTGAGAGTCAAACTCACCTGTGACATTGGTGTGAACTTGTTACTTTGTTGCTGTGACTAACAAAGATGTTAGAGGATGGTGTGGCATCTGTTTTGGCCTTTCCCTCAAAATTGCTCCAGTCTCCTTGCTCTCTCAGAGCAGCGTTATCTTTATTATACTGACTCAGTCCAGAGGAAACATCTGTCTTCTTTTGCTCAGAGCTGGGCACTGCATCTGAGGTGTCTGTGGTTTCCCGGAGTCTTTCCCTCCGTGTGTACACGGATGAACTTTCCTCTATGTTGGCATACCGTTCAGACAGCTCCCGCCTTCTCTCGGCCTTGTAGCGGGCGATACGTTCAGCTTTGGATTCCCGAGATGAGCCTTGCAAAGAGTCCACAGCATCCATCATCTCTCACCCCAGTTAGACGTTCTTGCTTACTTCCTAGTAGACAACAAGTCTGCCGACACCATTCCACTGTTGAGAGAGACAAACAAAATGAGATGCCTGTTCTTAAATAAATGCCTTTGTTTAAGCACTAAATGAAACAAAAATACGAACAAAAACATGCAATTGAATAAAAAACACTGGCACAATCACTAACACCTCCACTCTAATCCTTCATATGGTAGTTTTTTGTCAGCCAGGACCTGTCTAATGAAAGCCTGCAAATGGAGGGAAGTGAACACAGAACTCGAACACCTGCCCACATTGCTGTGATTCTCATATTACACTTAACAGCCCCAGAGAGAGAGAGAGAGAGAGAGAGAGAGAGAGAGAGAGAGAGAAAGAGAGAGAGAGAGAGAGAGAGAGAGAGAGAGAGAGAGAGAGAGAGAGAGAGATTAGCACCAAAGTTCACTTAACACACACAAGACTTAACAACACCAACGGAGCCGCCTTGTCTACTACAGGGGTTTTCAAACCTGTCCTGCAGGACCCCCAGCACTGCACATTCTCTTAAGCATGCCTCTTACGCATGCCTCTCTTGTCTGACACACCCACTTCAGAGCATCGAAATTGCCCCCTATACCCTCATTCATGACTCCACTAATATAGTCCACTTGAAGGAGTGAAAGAAAACGAGTAAATTCGGACACCGAGTATGCTGGAAGGGCTGCCGCTTTGCAGTCTAATAATTATTTGAAACTTGGCATACTAGCAGCTCCAGTAGTAATGAAAAGATTTATCTTGAACTCTGTCATGGAAACTAGCATGTATAATAACCTTTATTAAAATAATCAATTAAAAAGGAATTTATACCTCTATGATGTTACGCTGTACCCACATTGAAAAATAGATGGATGGATGATTCAGATATGGGTGGCTTCTGGAAAAACGTGGGAATTCATTCGGCACGACTCTCACAGTACATTATGGGTATTCTTTAGCCATTGATCGTACATTAGTTGTTCACTCGTTATTGCGGTGCATTGTAGGATTAAATAAGTGCACTCGATAACGCCCACTATGGTTTCAGGCACCACTGCAAATAGCTGCCCTCTCAAATAGTGCCCTATTTAAGGGTATAAGGGGCTGTACCCATAATGCAGTGACGGTCACACCGAATTAATTCCCGTGTCTCGCCAGAAGATGTCGTCTGCAGGTGAATCGTCCATCCATTTTCCGAGCTGCTGGTCCAATGTGGCTACAGTGTAATATTATATCATACAGGTAAAATACCTTTTTAATTGATTACTAAATTGTTTAATTAAGGTTTATACAGGCTAGATTCCATAGTTCCAGATAAATATTTGTATTACTACTGGACCTGGCAGTTTGCCAAGTTTCAAATGATTATTATACAGCAAGCACAAACTATGCAAAAGCCGCAGCCCTTTTGGCGCACTCAATGTCCAAATTTGCGCACTATTTTTCATTCACTCCAAGTGGACTACATTAGTGGAGCAATGTAGGGAATACTGAATGAGGGTATAGGGGGCGATTTTGAACAAACCCCAGGTCTTGCAATCTCTACTAATGAGCTGATGAGTTAAATCAGGTGCAAGTTAACTTAACACAGTTCCTAAAATGTGGTAGTCATGGCAAGACACAAAACCCTATTTAAATAAATAAATAAATAAATGCCAATATACAGCATCAATGTCCAATGGAAATATATGAAACGTGTCAAAATATTTACTTGACTTATTTCATGATTTATTTATTTAATGATAATTTATTGAAAGAGTTACTTATTATTATGGCACTCCAAATCCTCCATAGCAACTCACATTTGATTTCAATACAGTTTGAAGTTAGCATATTGGTTAGATACCCTAGGTTAGATATCATAGTAAGAATAAAATAATTACCATTCTATCAATATTTCTGAGAATTTAATGTTTTTTTTCCACTAAGCTTGTTGCAGAAGGTATCTTATAAGGCAACAATCATTTAGCATCGTATCAGTGTGTGCATGTGTGTGTCTGTAAACAGCTGTGGATGATGGAGCTCTGATTTTGCTGTAGAAATCTATGAATTATCAGCTGGTGGTGCGCGTGTGTTTGTTCTAGCGGGGGTTTGGGGATACGAAGAGAAGTTACCACGGCGCTCCTGGATTCCTGCTGCTGGGTGCAGGGGTTAATAGGCCACTTCTGGGACCTCACGTTTAATAGCTTCCACACGGAGCAAGGGTGAGAGGGAGAAAGGCAGAAAGAAACAAAATGGATGTGGTAAACAATAATTGGAAAGGAAAGAATAAATTTGTGATAGAGCGCAAAAGAGAGCAAGGCGATTGCTGCTGAAGATAGAGTATTGAAGGTGAGATAATACAAAATGATCATGTGACAAAGGAAAAAAAAAGATGGGGGGAGGGTGTCGAATGGCAGGGAAGAGGAACAAGGTAATAGCGGAGTCACAGATGAGATTACATCATTTTGAGAGGAGCCGTAATCTCCAATGAAAAAAGACATATGCAACACATTTTCTTAATTTCTATTGTTAGTGAGTTTTCAGAACATATTTTCATGTTTTTATACCATCAAGAGCTGCTGTTGATGCAATGGTCAGACATTATTTCAAATCATATTTATAATAATTTGTCCTGGTAACTTTCCAATTTTTTGGTTAGAGACCAGCGGATTTAAAGAGCCAGTGCAAAGTACATCATCACAGGGGCATTGGGCTCCAGCCATTTTGTATTTATCTGGACATTTCAAGGTCTGGTTACAAAGCATGAAGTAAATAATCCCTACCCTTAAAGTTAAACCTATTGCAGAAGGTAAAATGAATATATGATCATCTGAGAACTTCCTACATTAACAGCGTCAAGGACACATCATAAAATCATTATGTTTATGAACAGGACCCAAAATGCCAAAAACAACTGAACCCACAATTCTCCTTCCAAGGGAGTAAATCCGATGAGAGGCAAAGCGGCTCACGTTGGCTCTAAGATTAGAAGTGTGCGTAATTCTACAAGCCATCTAGGGGCCCACTGTGTTCCTTGTTACTACCTATAAAGGAGTGCTTAAACCAAGAACTCACTTGTTTGGAAAAGTAGAGATTTTTTATATAATCAAGAGCACAATAGATTTGGAAAGACATCAGTAGCAGGAAGTTCTCTTACGAGAGGTTCTCTCGTATTGCGTAAGTTAGCTTACGCTACGGAAAAGATTAATCTTTCCGAGATTTTGAAGCCAAAAATTATCCTTAATTTTGTATTTATTGTCAACGCAGTGCAGCAGCTAGCAGACCTAGAGCAGGCTGTCTAGCGTGCTCATTGGCTGCCCTGCGGCAACTGCAGCAGCCTACCAGTGAGCCTGACGTGACGTCATGCCAATGAAGGGCGCTCGCGCCCTCATCGCGTCTCAGCCCGCCAGAATGGGCGTGGCCTAGCGTATATAAGCTGGGCTCGGAGGCTGCTTCCCTGATTTTTATCTCTTCAGCGAAGCTCTTCGCATCGCTGGACTTTGAGAAGCCGCGCCGCCGTTGAAAAAGCGAAACAGCTAGCTAGGAAAGCGCCTGAAGAAGCCGGCCGACTTCGACGCCTTCAGCCATCCGTGCGAGCTGAGCTATCCAGCAACGTATCCTTTTACAAGCTCTACTCTTTCGGTGTGTGTTTGCCGCTGTGACACCCCCCCTTTTCCTAAAAGAGCAAGCGAGCCGTCTTTTTCAAGATGCCTCGCACTTCCTGCGGCTCGTGCAGAGCCCCGCTCAGCGCCGGAGACCGCCATGTCATCTGCGCTCTCTGCCTGGGCGCAGCCCTCGCCCTCCGAACAACTTCCTATGTCGACCCTGCGGGCTCGACTCGAAGTTTTCAACCCGGAAGCCGTCACTCCGTCCTTTGTGGTACCGCGCAAGAAGAAGTACCGTTCCCAAAGACTGCCGGAGCCTGTGGAATCTGCGAAGCACTCGCCGGAGCCCCTCCCTCGAGCTTCGCCTAAGCCTTCTCCGCCCCCTCTCCCGGACGCACAGCCGCCGGCTCCCGCCCGCGCTGCCGTCACTTCGGATGACGAGGCGGAAGGAAACGCCACAAGAGACTGCTGTTCCATTCTGGTGTCGGACAGTGAGGAGTGGTCGGGTCCTCAACACTCCGCCTCCTCCTTCCAGGAATCCGGCCGGACTCGTGCTGGAGTGGACGCTGAGCTGATGCGCCTCCTTTCCCAGGCCGTCGACCGCCTCAGCCTCAAGTGGTCACCGCCTAAGGAGCCTGCGCCTAACAGACTAGACGGCTGTTTTCTTCAGAACCGCCGCCTCCAAGCGCCCGCTTCCAGATCTGCACCCTTCCTTCCAGAACTCCACACGGAACTGGCTAAGTCGTGGAACGCACCAGTCTCCGCGAGGCTGCACTCTCATGTTTCCGCGTCACTCTCCCAAGTGGACAGCACCGCTGAGAAGGGGTATACATCTATCCCCGCTGTGGAGGAAGCGGTGGCAGCGCACCTTTGCACGCCCTCCGCGAGATGGCGCTCAAAGTCTGCCCTCCCATCCAAAGCCTGCAGGACCACGTCTGCTTTTGTTGGCCGCGCTTACGCCGCCGCTGGACAGGCCGCGTCATGTCAGACACTGTTCACGTCACTTCTGCCGAGCCAGAGACGCTTCACATCTCTTCTACCGAGCCAGTGTCTACGGACAAGATGGCCGCCTCCGAGCCAGTGTCTACGGACAGGATGGCCGCCTCCGAGCCAGTGTCTAGGGACAAGATGGCCGCCTCCGAGCCAGTGTCTACGGACAAGATGGCCGCCTCCGAGCCAGTGTCTACGGACAAGATGGCCGCCTCCGAGCCAGTGTCTACGGACAAGATGGCCGCCTCCGAGCCAGTGTCTACGGACAAGATGGCCGCCTCCGAACCAGTGTCTACGGACAAGATGGCCGCCTCCGAGCCAGTGTCTACGGACAATATGGCCGCCTCCGAGCCAGTGTCTACGGACAATATGGCCGCCTCCGAGCCAGTGTCTACGGACAAGATGGCCGCCTCCGAGCCAGTGTCTACGGACAAGATGGCCGCCTCCGAGCCAGTGTCTACGGACAAGATGGCCGCCCCCGAGCCAGTGTCTACGGACAAGATGGTCGCCCCCGAGCCAGTGTCTACGGACAAGATGGTCGCCCCCGAGCCATTTTCTACGGACAAGATGGCCGCCTCCGAGCCAGTGTCTACGGACAAGATGGTCGTTTCCGAGCCAGAGTCTGTTCCTGTTCCAGAGCCAGTGTCTGATATGCCTGAGTCAATGTTTATTTCTGTGTTTGTGTCTGTCCTTGTGGCCGCTACTGTTCTAGTGGCTGCTGAGCCGGTGTCTGTTCCCGTTCCTGAGCCGGTGTCTGCTCCCGAGCCAGTGTGTGTGCTGTCTGCTCCCGAGCCAGTGTGTGTGCTGTCTGCTCCCGAGCCAGTGTGTGTGTGCTGTCTGCTCCCGAGCCAGTGTGTGTGCTGTCTGCTCCCGAGCCAGTGTGTGTGCTGTCTGCTCCCGAGCCAGTGTGTGAGTTGTCTGTTCCTGAGCCAGTTCCCGAGCCAGTGTGTGTGTTGTCTGTTCCTGAGCCGGTGTCTGATATTCCTGAGTCAATGTTTGTTTCTGTGTTTGTGTCTGTCCTTGTGGCTGCTACTGTTCTAGGGGCTGCTGAGCCGGTGTCCTTTCCCGTTCCTGAGCCGGTCTCTGCTCCCGAGCCAGGATGTGTGTTGTCTGCTCCCGAGCCAGTGTGTGTGTTGTCTGCCCCTGAGCCAGTGTGTGTGTTGTCTGCCCCCGAGCCAGTGTGTGTGTTTTCTGCTCCCGAGCCAGTGTGTGTGTTGTCTGCTCCCGAGCCAGTGTGTGTGTTGTCTGCTCCCGAGCCAGTGTGTGTGCTGTCTGCTCCCGAGCCAGTGTGTGTGTTGTCTGTTCCCGAGCCAGTTCCCGAGCCAGTGTGTGTGTTGACTGTTCCTGAGCCGGTGTCTGCTGTTCCTGAGCCGGTGTCTGCTGTTCCTGAGCCGGTGTCGTCGCCGCCCTGGCCTCCCGAGGGGTCTTCGCCGCCCTGGCCTCCCGAGGGGTCTTCTCCGCCCTGGCCGCCCGAGGGGTCGTCTCCGCCCTGGCCGCCCGAGGGGTCGTCTCCGCCCTGGCCGCCGCCAGGTATGCGCGTCATACTCCGCCCACGTTCCATGGCCCATGCCCGCCATTGCAAGGCCCTGGTTCTGTTCCCTGCACGGGCCTGGCCCTCCGTCCCTCCCCCAGGACCACCTCCACTTCACCACCCTCCTGAACTTTAGTGTTTTGTTTCTAGGGGCGTCGGGAGCCGCCCATAGGGAGGGGGCTATGTCACGGTGTGGGTTTTGTGTTTGTGTATCTTGTTCTTGTCTGTCATGTGTTCCCCTGTCCTTTCAT
The DNA here is from genome assembly GCA_030578275.1 of Meda fulgida. Taxonomy (NCBI): domain Eukaryota; kingdom Metazoa; phylum Chordata; class Actinopteri; order Cypriniformes; family Leuciscidae; genus Meda; species Meda fulgida. The sequence goes on from CM060627.1 coordinate 19,353,113, forward strand.
GTTTCAGCTGTTCCCTGTTTTGTTGATTAGTCTCCCCATGTGTTTCTGATTAGCCACGCCCCCTTGTTATCTTGTTTAGCTTGTTTGCCTGTCTTTTTATACCTCTGTGTTTCAGTTGTGGTTTGTCGGTCGTTGTTCTTGCTTCAGTGTTCCTGTGTTCCTTGTTTCTCCTGTTGTTTTTATTAAATATGCTGCACTTGGATTCTCTCTCTGCTTCGTCCTTCCGGCATCATGACAGTAGTTTTGTGTCTAATGCTATGAGGGTGTACACTTGTACATAAAAACACCTCTATTCTTGTTACATACAGCGATACTGGTTATACTCGGTAGGTACAAATGAATACCTGATTTTAACAGGTAAAAAAAATAGAAACTATGAACAGCAAATTTTGTAACAGCAGTTTCTAAATCAGTTCCTGCATGTCTAACCAATTGAACAGCCATAAATAATGTGTTACATGAAGAGTTGAGAGTTCTTTATCAACAGAAGGCACATAATCAGTGACTCCTTGTGTGAGAAAGGGTAAGAGAGAATAATGAAAATCATCTTAAAAAAAAATTGATTCTAACAAAAAAATATCTTAACATAAGTAAGACCCTTAAGGAAAAATTGTAAATGGTATAAAAAATGCCAAACAGCTTCTGACTAAGTTCAAGCTCGCTCTGTTTCTTTAAAGTTACGCAACTGAGTAATCAGTGCTTGTGCAGACAAGCAAAGTCAAAGGCATTAAAAACTCTTTCAAAAGACTGAAGAGCTGAGCAAATGCACTAAATATTTCAAAGGCTGAAAACGTTTTCTGAAATGCTGTAAAGACTAAGTGGAGGAAACCTGTGTCCAAATATTTATTTATATATCACAAATAGTGACATCACGTCTGTGATTTCTAGCCAAATTGAATAATAAAGCCCTGAAGAACTGTCCTGGTATTCATGACCTTTGATCTCTGAAGTCACAATGGAAGAGAGAGGAAGTGTTCCCTGAAAAGAATCTTCCCTTGTAATATCTTAAATCTCACAGTAACCCACATGCTTGCCAAGTAAATCCATCAGACCTACATTTAACAAAATGTTTGGGAATTTAAATCATTGTATAATCCGCTATTTTACAAAACTAACAGTTGAGCCTTGGTCATCATTTTCTGAAGGATAAAGCAGCAGGGAAGAGCGCTGGACCGCTTTCAACACCAGATTTCCCCTGACACTGAATCTACAGACAACATTTCCCCTTCCACTTTACAACAGAGCACATTTTCTTTGAATATATTTGACCACCTGCATTGAGAAATAACCATCCTGTGCTGAACTTTTAACAGTTCACCCAAACATTTTTTTTTTAATTATATTACTCTTACTTACTTTCATGTCATTACAAACTTATAGGATGTTATTTCTTCTGTAGAACACAAAACAAGACAAAAACATCAGATCACACCAAAAGCAATATAAAAGTAGTCTTCAATATATTATGTTATAATATAACGCAGTGTGATTAAACCTACTAGCCTTCGTTACTTTTTTTATCCTTCATTCTGTGTCCACAGAAATAAATCAAGCAAAAAGAAAAACAAAAGAAAACAAAAATGATCTCCTTGTCTTTCATTAACTGTATGAAACTATAAGGATCATGTGGCATTACGTTAGATTTTGTTGGCCATTTTTTTGGGCCATTTTTGCTTTTATAAGATTATAGGATATAGGATATAGGACAGTCAAGAAGAGACAGAAAGCGATAGGGGAGGAGAAAGAAGTACAGGATCAGGAAAGTACCATGAGCCTGGACTCAAACTCGGGTAACCCAAAGGGCTATATGTCGGAGCCATGTATGGAGAACCCCCAAGCACCCACAAAAAAACATGACATATTTTCCATTCTTTTTAACCAATCAAAAAAATCGATTGAGATTCGGGAACATCTGATTGGTGGATCTCACATCTGGTCGGAATTCAATTCAACCATTATATTTAGCTTTACAACATCATAACCTGACAAAAAAGCATGTGCTTTGTTTTGTTTTTTGCACAATGACAAATTGTATTTTAAGCAATTAACTCCAAATTAATCAAATCAGGTTAGACTTGCATTCAAAAGAATAGGCCTATGTGGGTTTGTTTGATAATGTATATGCGTGTTTGTCTTCGTGAGAAGATAGTACTCTTGAAAACCTAACATCAAGTATAATTAATTATCGAGAAATGAGCATGTTAAAATGTTTTAAGGGGCTTTTTTTTTTGCATATGTGTATGATGTCTCACCTTCCTTTGCCCAGTTTTACCAGGTTTTATGGAGTGTGGGCACCCATTGGCAGAAACATAAATTGGCGCCTATGGTCGGAGCACTGCCCACAAGTCACAAGTCCCCCTCCAGTCAATAATGTTATCCCTTAAAACTCATCATTGATAATCACAATGACATATTTCAATGTTTTTTCCTGTGAAAATAATTTATTCATGCCTTTAAATAGCTTGAATGTAACTACACTCTTGATTCATTTAGAATATGTGGAACCATAAATATGCAAATTAGCCCTCTGCTCCACTCACACCAGATCTACTCTGTCAACTGTAGTAAACACTATACAGTGGCAAGTGGAAATATTGGTTTAATTCAGCAATATATATTTGACTAGAAATTAAAAGGAAGAGATCGCCAACTGAGATGAAAGACAGGTTTTTAGTGATTGTAAAGGGAGTACTCTTTGCACTCTTTCTTTGCTATATATATATATTCCATTTGAATGAAAGTCGACACATAATGGTAATTGATATGATTAGCCTTTAGCTTGACTACTGCGTTATCAAATAGCTAATCATTTGTTTCAGTTTATATATTTTTGTATATTATATATTATTGTATATTGTATATTATATATTGAAGGATTTGGAATATGGTTAACAGGTGGGTTTAAAACGAATCGGTTACCTAACGTAACCTCGGTTCTCTCTAGATGAGGGAACGAGTATTGCGTAAGTTTAGCTTACGCCAAGGGAAAGATTCATCTTCTCGAGATATTGAAGCAAAAAATTATCCTTAATTTTGTATCTTTTGTCAACGCAGTGCAGCAGCTAGCAGACCTAGAGCAGGCTGTCTAGCATGCTCATTGGCTGCCCTGCGGCACCTGCAGCAGCCTGCCAGTGAGCCCGACGTGACGTCACGTCCAATGAAGGGCGCTCGCACCTTCAACGCGTCCTAGCCCGCCAGAATGGGCGTGGCTTACCGTATATAAGCGGGGCTCGGAGGCTGAATCTCTGGTTTTCATCGACTGAAGCGAATTAGTGCTCGTGGCGTGAGCACGGCAGGTTACACAATACTCGTTCCCTCATCTAGAGAGAACCGAGGTTACGTTAGGTAACCGATTTGTTCTCTTACGAGAGGTTCTCTAGTATTGCGTAAGTTTAGCTTACGCTACGGGAACCCTTTGCCAACGCCGTGCTGCGCGCCAGCATCCACTTCATGAGTCCCAGAGAAGCCCGGGGATCCCAGATAAGCGGGAATAAGGCGCATGTACATAAGCACTCACAGGGAATACAAAGCGGCGACACCGGTCAATGTATAAGCATATAGCACATAACCTGATACAGTGCAGCTCAACCAGAAAAGCTGACTCATATGAGAGTAGCCTGCACAAGATAATACCTGGGCAGTACTGACCAGAATGAATAGAAATTCCACTGGACCATGTCCACGAAGAGGCCATGCCACTGGTGGAATGAGCCCTGACGCCCAAGGGGCATTGCAGACCTTTTGTCGCGTAAGCAGCTGCAATAGCGTCCACTATCCATCTAGATAGGCTCTGTTTCGAGGCGGCGAGACCTTTGGTGCACCCTCCGAACGAAACGAAAAGCTGCTCCGAGCGCCTGAAAGGGGCAGAGAGCGTAATGTAAACTCCCAGCGCCCTGACCGGGCAGAAGAGATTAACACCGCTCTCACTATCGGATGCTGGCAGAGCCGATAGGGAAATTACCTGTGCTCTGAACGGAGTGCCACTCACTTTCGGAACATAGCCATGTCTAGGTTTGAGAATGACTTTTGAGTCATTCGGTCCGAACTCAAGACATGCAGCACTGACAGACAGCGCGTGTAAGTCCCCCACGCGTTTGACTGATGACAGTGCGATCAGAAAAACGTAAAAAAGTATTTTAGATCCGCAGAGTCTAAAGGTTCAAACGGGTATGCTTTCAGGGCCTCGAGAACCAAAGAAAGATCTCACATAGGAACTGAAGGGGGGCGCGGGGGATTCATCCTCCTGGCTCCTCTAAGGAAGCGGATGACAAGCTCATTCCTTCCTATTGACTTGCCGTGCGTCGATTCTGAGAACGCTGCAACGGCTGCCACATATACTTTAAGCATGGAAGGGGACCTACCCTCATCCAGCAGCTCTGGAAGGAAACTAAGCAAACGCGAAACCCCACAACTTCGTGGGTCCAGGTTTTTGTCAGCGCACCATTCGCAGAACACAGACCATTTAGATGCGTAGAGCCTTCTGGTAGAAGGAGCTCTGGACTGTGTGATTGTGTTCACTACTGCGTATGGCAGGGCAACAGGTATCTGTTGATCAACCATACATGCAGAGACCAGCGCTCTGAATAGGGATGCCAGATCGATCCGCGAGCTTGAGAGAGGAGATCTGCCCTCACCGGAATTGGCCTGTGCCGCGTCAGCTCCGGGAACCAAGTCTGGTTCTCCCATCGCGGGGCTATGAGGAGCACTGAGTTGCGCGTTTCCCTGATTCTCTTGATTACCTGTGGCAACAGACAGACCGGAGGGAAAGCATATAGCGGGCGGCTGGGCCAGGTTTGGGCCAGCGCGTCCTTGTTCTTCGAAGAGAACTTTGGGCAGTGAGCATTGTCTTGTGATGCAAAGAGGTCGACTTCCGCTTTGCCAAAAAGGCGCCATAGCCTCTGGACTGTTTGGGGGTGCAGGGACCATTCTCCCGGGGGAACATTGTCCCTGGACAGTTTGTCTGGGCCGTCGTTCAGGTGGCCTGGCACATGCGCAGCTCACAGCGAGCGCAGATGGTGCTGGGACCAAACAAGGAGGCGTTCTGTCAGATTGCAGAGGTAGGTTTCTGGATCTGACACCGCCCTGGCGGTTCACGTAGGACACTACAGACATGTTGTCCGAGCGGACTAGAACGTGGTGGTCCTGTATGAACGGAAGGAAGCTCTTCAGCGCGTTCTCGACCGCTATCATTTCCAGACAGTTTATATGGAGGAGTTTCTCCTGGTCTGTCCACAGACCTAAGACCGGTCTGCCCTCGAAGAGAGTGCCCCAACCCGAGTTGGACGTGTCTGTCAAGATGACCTTTCGGTATGAGACAGTTCCCATAATCACTCCCTGCTGGTACCAGTTGGCCGCCAACCACCTGAGTAACTCTGATTCGCTCGCAACCGGACTGCCAAGCTCGGTGAGACACACGAGCGGCCAGCCAGCATTGTAGAGGGCGCATGCCCAGCAAACCCAGCTGAAGTACCGCAGCAGCTGAAGCCATGTAGCCCAGCATCCTCTAGAATGTCTTCAGAGGAGCGGTGCTGCCCTTCTGGAAAGACGCGGCCAGTCGCTGAACACGGCGAGCGCGCTGCGTTGATAAGCGAGCCGTCATAGCCACGGAGTCCAGTTCTATTCCTAGAAAGGAAATTGACTGACTGGGCAGTAAAGAGCTCTTGGTCCAGTTGACCGTGAGACTCAGGCTTTCCAGGTGACTGAGGAGCGCTCATTTCTGTCTCTGACTGTGCCAGAATCAGCCAATCGTCAAAATTCGCATGCCCCGAGTACTCAAGGGGGCGAGAGCCGCGTCAATGCACTTCGTGAATGTACGGGGTGCTAAAGACAGGCCGAGCAGCAGGACGATAAACCTGACCGAAGGCGGTGAATCTCAAGAATGGCCTGTGACGGGGTATTATCTGAATCTGAAAATAGGCATCTTTCAGATCGAGAGAGATAAACCAGTCCCTCGGGCGAACGTGCGCGAGGAGTTGTCTGGTTGTAAGCATTTTGAACGGTCTTTTCATGAGAGCTTTGTTCAAATGCCTCAGATCCAATATAGGTCTGAGAGCCCCGTCCTTCTTGGGTACAAGAAAATAATGGCTGTAAAAACCTGACTCGCTCAGAGAAGGCGGCAAGGTTCTATGGCCCCTTTGCACACCAGCATTGCTATTTCTGAGCAGAGTAGATGTGCTACCTCCGCATTCACTGTCGTTGTGGTCCGTGCTCGAAAGCGTGGGGGACGGCGAAAGAACTGTAACGCTTAGCACCCATTCTGATACCCCTGGAATCGCTTCCCGTGCTTTTATATGTGCAGCTAGGGGCAGAATGGTCTCCGGGTTCTGATCGCCGCACTGCCCTGGCTCAAGAAACTGAACCGGAGGAATAGGCGCGGCGTGCTTGAACCTCTGTGCTTGAATACGGCGGCTCGCTGACAGCAGTGGCAAGCTGTTTCGTATGTAGCGTCCTGATTGCTGTGAATGGGGAGCGTTCTGTGATCACTTTGTGATGTGCGAGCGGCGCCATGGGCGGCGTGTATGTTAGTAAGCGTGAGCGGGCACGAGACTTACATTCATAACCTGACCGATATGAGGCTGTACCTTGTAACGCGTGATTGGCACCGTGGGCGAAGTGCATGTCAGTAAGCGTGAGCGCTTGCGAGCGGGCACGAGACTTACGTTCATATCTTGACTGATATGAGGCTGACTTGGCCGTATAATAGAGCGAGCAGATAGTGGATGTGGGCACGGACACATGGGCATATCTCCAACAGTTAACACTCGAGCGGCATTTGCCAGCTTTATGAGAGTGGGCTCTGTGAGTGACACGGGAAGTGCTGTGTTTGTGTGCAGGGGTAAGCACTGGGACGTGGGCACTTTTTCTACACTTAAAACACCATGTGCGTGAGTCGGATAACCAGACATTATACTCTTTATGAGATATCTCTGGGTCGCCGTAAAAACGGCAGTTGTGTGCAGGTGAGCGGGTCGTGTTACCGGCTCGTTGGCTGCTGAATGAACCACTGCAGTAGCCTGTGTTAAGGGGACTGACAGTGAGAAAAACTTTGAAGGTGGTCCGGCCGCGGCGGGACTCAACCATCTTTTCCCTCTTGCTGTTGCTAGGAGGGCTTCGCGTGCTCGGGTTTCAACGTAATCTTTGGGCGTGGCCCGTGTGGTGGGGGGGGGGATTGCAGTCTTTGGCGGTTGGCCGAGCGCGATCTGGGGCGGCCGCCCCGTCGCTGCGAAGACTGGCTGGACTGTCTGGGCTGAGCTGGGCGCTGTGTAGTAGCTCGTGCAGGCGGCTGGTCACGTGGGCGACCTGCAGCGGAGCTAGCGCGATGAGGCAGGAACAGGTTCATGGCCTGTGTGATTTTCTGTACCTCAGAAAAGCGGTCGACGCTCACGTTCACCGCTGGGCCAAAGAGACCAGTGTGGGAGAGTGGTGCGTCGAGAAAAGTAGAACGCTCAGACTCCTTCATGTCAGCCAGCGTCAAGCAGAGATGTCTCTCTGTAACCGTCAGTGAGGCCATGCATCTTCCTAGGGCCTGAGCAGCAGACTTTGTTGCACGAAGGGAGAGATCCGTCGCGCTTCTCAGGTCCGTAATGGCAGCTGGGTCCGGGCCTTTCTCGTCCCATTCACGGAGGAGATCGGCTTGTAGGATCTGCAAAACAGCCATCGAGTGCAGGGCGAAAGCTGCTTGTCCAGCGGCGGAGTAGGCGCAACCGCCAAGAGCAAACGTGGTCCTGCAGGCTTTAGACGGTAGAGCAGACTACTTTGAGCGCCATCTCGTGGAGGGCAGCAAAGATGCACAGCAATCGCTTCCTCAACCTTGGGGATAGAGCTGTATCCCTTCTTGGCGGCGCCGTCCACTTGGGAGAGTGACACAGGCACAGAAGAGTGGATCCTCGCGGAGAAAGGTGCATTCCACAATTTTGCAAGCTCTTGAGTGCAGCTCTGGGAGGAAGGGCGCAGGCCTGGCTGAGGGCGCTTGACGGCGGCGTTGAAGGAAGCAGCCATCGAGTCTGTTGGGCGCGGGCTCCTTAGGCGGTGACCATTAGAGCCCGAAGCGGTCAACGGCCTGTGAGAGGAGTCGCATCAGCTCAGCGTCCACTCCAGCGCGGGTCCTGCCAGATTCCTGGATCGAGGAGGAGGCGGAGTGATAGGAACTCGACCAATCCGCGCAATCCGAAGCCAGAATGGAACAGCTGTCTCCTGCGGCGAGTCCTTCCGCCTCATCATCATACGCGACGGCAGAGCGGGCCGTGGCCGGGGGCTGCGCGTCGGTGAGGGGGGCAGAGAAGGCGAGGGCGAGGCTCGAGGGAGGGATTCCGGCGAACGCTTCACAACGGCCTCAGGCTTCGGCAGCGTTTGGGAGCGGCGCTTCTTCCTGCACGGCCCTACAAAGAGCGGAGTGACAGCTTCAGTGGTGACAGCTTCGAGTCGAGCCCGCAGGGTCGACATCAGGAGCTCTTCGCAGTGCTCACATCCTCCAGACGAGAGGGCAAGAGCAGCGTGTTCCTGGCCCAGGCAGAGAGCGCAAATGACGTGGCGGTCTCCAACGCTGAGTGGGGCTCTCCACGAGTCTTTTTAAAGATGTCTTGCTTGCTCTTTTAGTAAGAAAAAAGGCTTAGTAAAAAGGATACGTCGCCGGACAGCGTAGCTCGCACGGAAGACTGAAGGTGGCGAAGATGGCCGGCTTCCTCAGGCATTGTCCTAAGCTGGCTTGTCACTTTCTCAACGGCGGCTTCTCAAGATCCAGCGATGCGGAGAGCTTCACTGAAGAGATGAAAATCAGAGGTTCAGCCTCTGAGCCCCGCTTATATACGCTAAGCCACGCCCATTCTGGGACGCGAGCGCCCTTCATTGGACGTGATGTCACGTCGGGCTCACTGGTAGGCTGCTGCAGTTTCCGCAGGGCAGCCAATGAGCACGCTAGACAGCCTGCTCTAGGTCTGCTAGCTGCTGCATTGCGTTAACAAAAGATACAAAATTAAGGATAATTTTTGGCTTCAATATCTCGAGAAGATGAATCTTTCCCATAGCGTAAGCTAAACTTACGCAATACAAGAGAACCTCTCGTAAGAGAACAGCATTTATAACTGAAAACAAGACCTTAGGTCTATATTAAATTAGAAAAATAAGCAGCCTTTTGCAGCCTTGTCAGCATTCTGGTAACCCCGAAGGCAGTCCTTGAACATAACATTTGAGGATTGAAGTCGGTACGAATCCAGCGATAGTTGTGAACTCAGATCATTAAATAGCACATTAAAATCACAATTAGAATATGATGAGGAGTATAGAGTAGTAGTATGAAAATAGAATTGGCTTATGGGCTAATAACAACGTGTAAGGTATTACAAGTTCAGAGATCGAGGACCCATGGGTGAGCACAAGGTCCAAAGTATGGCCATGTATGCGAGTAGGATCTTTTATCCACTGTACCAGGTTAAAAGACTCGATGATTAAGAACTCATTCGATAGAGTATTTGATTGGAAGCAAACATGAACATTAAAATCACCAACTAATAAAAAGCGATCAAAATTTGTTGTAATAAACCTCATCAATTCCGTAAATTCAAGAACAAAATATTTAACAAGATGTGGGGGGCGATAGATCACTGCTAATAGAACAGGGCCCTTCCACTCAAAACTTAGTAATTGAACTTCAAAAGTAAAAAAGCCTTTATAGAAACTATTTAACAGCAAGTGAGGAAAACCCCCTCGACCATTTTGACAGGGAGAGTTAAAAAACGAGTAGTCATTTGGAACCAGATCAGAAAAGGGACTTAAATCTCCCACCTGTGTCCAAGATTCGGTTATAAACATAAAATCCAGTTTGTGAAAGGAGAAAAAGTCATTAAGCAGAAAGGTCTTGTTTGCCACAGAACGAGCATTGATCAAAGACATTTTAGGTGGAGTGATGATGACGATGGGAGAGAACCGGGCTCTCAGGAGAAGAAGATTAGCAAACACCAGGCAACAGAAGCAACTGGAAGGCTGAATTCACATCCAGCCCGCAGATGAGCTTTCCGACGGGCAGAGACCCCAGCCCGTTTCCCACGTTTCCTCCTGCCCTTTCTCCGTGTAGGATCGACTGGCTATCGCCATATACAGTCCGGAATATCCGATGAAAAAAAACTAAAGCCATACATTTAGTTTACAAAACATTCTACGTCGGCCTTGCTGGAGGCAAGAAAAAAGTTTGAATGTCCAGCAGTGTTTGTCTATTGTAAAACAAAAGTGAGCAACAATTTGGGGGCAACAGACACAAAAAAGAGAGCAGGCAGAGGAACAGAGACAGACGGCTAGCCAACCACACCGGCGAATCTTGAATGCGGTATGAATGTGTTGCTAATGTTACATAAAGTTTCTGTTCACCATCTCAGAGTCAGACAGCTGCCTTCTAAAAATCAGCATCCTTAGAAACAATGATAAGAAAAGCCCCGCACATTGACGGGACAGGTTACATATTTGTGACGGTAGTAATTAGGGGCAGTTTGAAACTCATTTGAAACTCATTGAAACACATTTTTGAGACTGTCTTTGGGACACTGCAGTTTTAAAAAGAACAGCAGCGGTGTAGACTAAGAGAATTAAGATAAACGTGCAAATTCATCAAAGCATATGAAAAACAACAGACAGACATATTAAACAACATTAAAAATTCGATTTTTACCACAGGGGGTCTTTAAATGTAATCCTGTTGTACCACTGAAGATTAGCTTAACTCAAAGGCTCAAACACATTCCTGTTATCTGTGCTCCTGATATATGTCTGAGCTAATCTGACCTAAGGCTAAATCCACTGACTGACCTGGAGGTGCCTTTGGGTGTTTATTTGCTTAAAACAGTGACACCACATTGAGCACTAGCTGGCATACTGATTCATTGATACAGTATGTGTGCGAAGGCATGCTATGGAATCTTGTTTATGCCACAGAATAAAAAATAAAAAAGGTAATTACATTTTATCTCACAATTCTGACTTTTTTTCTCAGAATTGCCTTTTTTATTTTTTATTCAGTGGCGGAAACAAGCTTCCTTAGCATCCAGATATTTGCCTAAACAGTCAGTGTTGAAGAACCACACAGGCTTTATGTGGTTGTATGTGAATGATAAATCGCCATCATTAGCATAAACTGCAAAGCAAAAGGAGAGTCAGTTTTCATGCGGACAGAATATTATTCTCAAAGCTTAACCCTGTGGGTGTGATTCATTGTGCTGATGTTTTCTGCTCAAGCAAAACTTTTTCTCTCAAATATGATGGCTGGTGTCAATACCATGCTGTTAAAGGTCCCAGGAAATCAAGTTGACTATACTTTTTTTTTTTTTTTTTTTACAGAATGTTGCAGTGCTTTTTATAAAAGATTTATCCGTGCACTTTTTTTTCATATGCCCTCATAATCTTTATTCAAAAACATTAACTTTCCCTTCCCTTCGAAACGACATCTGTTCTCTTTATGTCGTATGTATTAGGGTGGGGCTAAAAATCCTTCACAACTGACTGCAAACTGGAATTCAGATCTGCCTCCATTTGATTAGCAACACCCAACTTCCAAAGATCCAAACAATTCCAGGAGGACGAAATCAAATCCCCGACTATATTTTTCTCATTCCAGAAGCCATTTCACTTGGATATACTTAACAATAGAGAAGAAAAGACCACAAAATCTGTTTCATGCCGAATTGAATACCACTCTAATTGATTGTCACTGAGATTATACACAAAATGTCTTATATTGTTGGCAAAACAGCAATGCATTAAGAAAGGCAATGATAAGCTTTGATATCAATGGGGACTGGGCAGTAATTTTGGCATTGAGCAGTGATATGTCTACCATGAACCTCCAGTAAATCTCAATTCAAATAAATGACAGATTTTAGTATTTAGAAATGGCATTTCTTTTTAGTTTTGATATTTTTAGTAGCGTATAATTGTAAACACTACACTAAGGTTTGTTTCCTTTAAAATAGATTTTACATTTGGGGATTCATTGTGTAAATATATTTATGATTACAGAAAATTGGGTAAATAACTCTACAGGGCTTACAATTTTCTTTTTTTTCTTTTTTTTCAATGAAAAGCTCCAGGTTTGCTGTGCTTATTTGTGGATCTGCACAATTTTGTGTTTATATCAGTAGGACAGTAAAATACAAATATGTATTGTTATTTTTTATGATTTGTATTATAATGACTATATTAAACAAAATAAGAAATAGTATAATTATTTTTCTACAGTAGAATTATATTATTTAAGACACACACTCACACACCATTATGGCACAGAAATCCCACATGCTCCATGAAATGTGTTTTTTTTTTTAAATAGTGAGTTTGGTTGTTTGGTGAGTGTGTGATTGTGTTTAATCACTGTGGGTCAGGTGACAGGCCATGTGGAGATGAAGCACAGTGTGCATCATCAGTGTGTAATCCAATAACATTATCCCACAACTGCTAAAACAAGTCTTAGGCATGAAACAGTCCATAGCAAAGGCGGCACTAGCACCATGGTGATTGAGCATCATCAGAATGAGAAAGCTGCAATACAGACAAACAGGGACGTGCACAGGCGGGTTGCTCAGGTTGCCTGGGCAACTGCCCATATGCCCTTCTCGACTCACGTTGCCCTTCTGAGAAAAAATAAATAAAATAAAATTGTACAATGGATGCAGAATTTCACCTGGGCCTAGATAAAAAAATAAATATCGCAAAGCCTCATTCACTTCCGTTCGGGCACCGAAAGTGAAAGTCAGTAGAGGAAGGGCAAACTCTGTTTACGTGGCTTCAGCGCTGCACGTCAGTCGATTCTGTTCCCTACCGGAATTCCTGTTCCCTTTGCGCAATCATACTACAAATCATGCGTAGTTGCCCAGTTACCTTACGTACCATCAGAATTGAATACGAGCAAGAAGCACAACTGAATGTACGGGAAGCCAAAAGGTTAAAAAAGGATTGTATTTTTTCACGAAATCTAAGCGTTTTTTGTTTGTTTGTTTGTTTTGAGTTTTTCCCCATCTGTCAATTCAATCCAGATGATTTATTTTCAAATAAAAATAAATAAATACATAATAATAATTAAAAAAAAAAAATAATATGAGGAACTCTTTTTCTCATGTGTATTTTGGTGACATTTAACATATTAATACATTGTGTATACTGTTTACAAAGTTGTATATAATAAACCTGTCATCTCTGACGTTTTGCAATCTTTATAAATAACAATAAAACCATAATATGAGGCATTGAGTTTGGACATAAACACGGTCAGATAAGGCAATTTGTATGGGCAAAATTCAACTGAGTATATTCAGACATAATACAAAAACTATGAACAAGTGCAAGATTAATTAAATTCACAGAAATATTACTGGAGTGTGAGAACCATTTTATTATGCTGCAGTGTAGCAAGACATATATTGTGTATATATTTTTTAATAAAGACCCTGTTATTCTCAGTCCTTCATATAGCCCTTGAGTTTTTTTTTTTTGGGGGGGGGGGGGGGTTCCCTTTTTTCAGGTCAGAGAAACTGCCCCTCAAAATTCCTGTGCAGACCAACAACCACTTGATGGTTTAGGATAAAATATGACTCATTAAACACAAGCTTTCTGATTTTCCTATGTAACCTGCACAAGCCATCTGTCAATAAAGCATCATCACTTAAAGGGGCTATATGTAAGAATTTTAATGTATTAACAAAAAAAAAAATCTGCCAAAGTGTGACCAGCTCCTAACGAACTTCAAAAATGAGAACTACACTGACTTCCTAGGTTGTCAATGAAAGTCTGTAGACTGATTTCTACAGTATGTGAAGGACATTTTTGCCAGGAACATCAAAAGGATGTGGCGTTTATGTGTGCTCCTGAGAGCCTCTCGTGTTTTCTACAGCTAATGTTAGCTTAGACATGGAGTACACTAACGTCAACAAATGCACAACACAGACTCCAACACAAACTAAATTAAAAGGTTTGCTGTTTTACAGTAACAGTGACAAAGTTAATCTGTAATGATTCAACAAGGTCAACTACAACACATGAAATAAATGCTTGTACAATGTTCATGATAATACCAAAAGAACCATTCTGTACTGTATTGTCAATGTGTCATGCTAAGAAAAGGGAACTTTTGTTGATCACTTTTGTTGAGCTTGTTCTTTGCAATAATCCAAAAGCCTATTGGAAAATCCTATTGGGTTTTTGTTGCGGGAACCAGTGTGATGCCAACTGCCGATTGGCCAACAAAGTTGACCAAGATGGCGGCTGTCACAGCTCGCTGTGAAACGCTGCTGCAGATTATCACCAAATATGTGGTATTACAGATGTCTGCAGGTCTGTTTTTTACCAGATTTACTGCAGTTATAATGCTATCGTTGTTTCATTTGCTCCAGTACCGTAAAGTGCGGGTCAACCGCTTTGTTTGGACAACTCACAAACGCCAATACGGGCGCTCTTTAACAACTAAAGATCAACAACTCAAACCCGGCGTGGAGCCTTTACTACACCAGCTGAACTGGGTCCTTTGCAGTGTTGTAGCTGTGTAGTGCCTGTTTGGCATAACAAACGCCTTTAATGTTGTTCAAGTCCCTAGCCATCTTACTTGTCTCGAGAGAGTGACTGAGCCTGAGTGGGGATGTCCGGCCTCGAGGCGTGGACGTGGCGGAGAGACGGACGCGATCTGTTCGCCCTACCGGAGAGGCGGGTTATGGTGTGCACCCAATGTCCAGCACAGATGAGCCATATGTGGAGAGCAGGCCTGGTTTTCATCTGGCCGGCTTTGTGTTCCAAGTTTGCAGTGCTCTACCTTATGTATGCAACCGGAGGATCATGCAGGTTGTGCCTCTCGTTTTGACATCATTCCTCAGTTCGAATGGACCATCATTTCGACCCGCGTTATCTTCCACCGGTGGGTAAATGACTTTAAGCTTAAACCCATGGGCACGAGAGATGCTGCTACTGTAGATAAGCACCAAAAGTCCTCATTAAAACTCCTACTCTCTGTTCTTTTATTTATCGAAAATATTGAACTAAACCCTGGTCCGGGCAAAAATGCCTTTATGTCCGATTTTTTATATTTCCTGGGATTTTATACTCATGTATATATGAGTATATATATATATATATATATATATATATATATATATATATGTAAATAACAATTCGGGCATGGGTTTACATGCAGGTGTCCCACACATGGATTTATCTCAATCGCAGTGTTTTCAACAACCTGTAGGCACATTGATTACACCTCAGTTGCCATTTAATTCTCCTTCTGTTATCCCAGGCTTTAATTCTAAACCTGTCAGAGCACAAAAAAGACCATTGTGTCTAAGGAAAAATCCAGTTACTTTATGCCAACTTGGTAGAATCAGAGGTTTCAAAGTTTGCCATCTAAATATGAGAAGCCTTGTTCCCAAACTGGATGAATTTAAAATCATGCTCACTCAAACAAAGGCTCATATTATGGCAATATCTGAATCATGGCTGACTCCTGTTATACCAGACTCATTTCTTGCGATTGAAAACTATTCCTTATATTGCGAAGACAGGATTGATAGAACTGGTGGTGGTGTTGCTCTTTTTGTACATAAAAAAAATATGCACATTCTTTAGTAAAACTATCAACAGTATCATAGTCACTTCAATTGGTTATTCATTTTACAAATCAATTTTCAGTTACTATCATTGTCACTTACAAGCCTCCAAATGTCAGTCCAACTGCATATTTAGTGCAGTTTTCGGACTTAATAAAATCAGTTAAAACTAACAAGCTTGTTATTCTTGGTGACATAAATTTAAATTGGATTGATAATTCCTCTAAACTTCTGAAAACAACTGCTATAATGGTCTTCATCAATTAATTAAAGATTACACTAGATTTGGTAAAACACGAAATTCTATTTTGGACCTTATTTTCACTAATCAACCTTCCAAGTATGGCATATCAGGAGTGATAAACACAGCAGTTTCAGATCACTCACTCATATATGTCATTAGGAAATGTTTTAAACAGCCAAAATGTCACAAAAATAATTACATCAAAAAAGTACCAAATTCAAAATTGTCTCAGTTTAATGCTGAATTTGCTGATACTGATTGGAGTAACAAGATGTTTTTACAAAACCTGATCATGTTCTGTCAAATTTCCATAGGAGTGTGGAGACAACACGTCAAAAATATACAATGTACATATTAGACAAAATATAGTACCTTGGTTAACTCCTGATATTTTACAGCTCTTAAAAAAGAAGGCCACTTCCTTGAAAGCCTTCAGATTATTAAAAACACCTGAAGCTAAGATCATCTTCACACAGTTTAGAAATAAGTGTAACTTTGAATTATACAAAGCAAAACAGTCTTATTATGAAAATCAAATTAGTCGAACAGTTTCCAACCCAAGAACTTTATGGCGAACATTGAAATCTATAACTGGTGAAAATAAAATTAAAAATAATAATAGTTTACAATTATCCATAAATTGTACTCTTCTTACTGATCATGATAAAATTACAATTTTTTTAATGAGTATTTTATTGCATCTGTACAAGAATTATCTTCTAAATTTACTATTCCTATGTTTCTCACATCAGTACCAGCATTATCTCAGCAATTTTCTTTTTCTGAAATCATACAAAATGATATAACTAATATTTTGTGTTCTCTGAATGCTTCTCATGCTTGTGATATATATAATTTAAAGATAACTTTTCTTTAAAACTCATGCCAGTACTCTTATACCACTCCATCATTTAGTTAACCTGTGTATTAGACAATCAGTATTTTCTGCCATGTGGAAAACGGCCCAGATCACCCCGATGTTTAAATCTGATGATCCAACTAATATTTCCAATTATCGTCCAATTACAATTCTTCCAACAATTTCCAAATTGCTTGAAAAAAATGTTATATAATCAACTTATTAACCACCTTGAAAATAATAACCTGCTCATTGATTGCCAGCATGGCTTTCGACCCTTGCGGTCAACTATGTCGGCTTTGCTGCTTCTCACGGAGCAAATACGTGCGTCTCTAAACAAGGGTAAGATTACTGGAGCTATATACATAGATTTTCAGAAACCTTTCGATACAGTCAATCATCAAATTCTGTTAAACAAATTTATTTCTTTTCATTTGTCATCTTCCACAATAGATATGTTTACATCATATTTAGGTGATAGATCTCAGACTGTAAGAATTGGCACAGTAACATCACAGCCACGAGTGTGTTCTATGGGAGTTCCACAGGGCAGTATTTTAGGTCCTTTACTTTTCCTTATGTATATTAATGATCTTCCCTGTGTTTTGAATTTTTCTAGTTCTTTGCTGTATGCTGATGACAGTTATTTTTCTTTCTGGTTCTAATATTGACACAATCAATCACAAACTTAACACGCATCTGCAGCATTTACGGAACTGGTTGCAAGATAATCATTTAAAGGGCACCAATTATGGCCCTTTTTACAAGATGTAATATTGGTCTTGGGTGTCCCCAGAATGTATTTGTGAAGTTTCAGCACAAAATACCCCCCAGTTAATTTATTATAACCATTTGAATGTGTCATTTTTGGGGCCTGTTTTCAAACAAGCTGTTTTGTGGCAGACGACCTTAAATGCAAATGAGCTGCTAATGTATATAATGCTGTGTATGGCATTCGGCCATACATGTTTGAACCAGAGTCCGACCCAGATGACGAAGAGACTCCGGCTGAAGAAACACGATCGAGAATGGACCAGGATGTCTCGGAATGGTTATTGATACATTTATGAACTCATTGCGTTGTCATCGCTGTGCAACACGCACACACACAAACTGTGATAACGTTGACGCAAATGTTTGAAAACACAAACACAAATACCGATAATAACGTTTGCTACCAACCAATAAAATTACATTAATGCTTGAGACCTGTTTGGTCATGTTTACCTCACTTCTCGAACAGGTGTTTATGTGGCAAGGGTTAGGGTGCGTTTTCAGTGGCTCTGATGTCGGAAGCAAGTGCAAACAACTATACGAAGTATTACAGCCCACAACAAAACACTTATTTTTCTTAGGAGGCATTTTCTAGAAGGCAGCACAAATCTTCAGAACAGCGGTCCGGCTGTTGTTGAAACAACAATGGAGGATCAGATCACCGAGGGAGGGGTCTGCCTCAACCACACAGTCAATCAAACCCCTTTCCCATGTTCTACGTCACAAAAAGCTGAATCTTAGAACAGCTCATTCTGAGAGAGTGCATATGAATTATTGAGATTGTAAAAAAAAAACAAAAAAAAACTGGGTGGATTTTTATCATTCTAGGGTGGTTTTGCTCACACACTGCCTACACACATTTATGTTCAAACAGCATGTAAAAGTGAATTTTGCATAATAGGTGCCCCCTAACACTTAATGTCAAGAAAACACAATGCATGTATTTTTATTCATCTAGAAGACAACTATTCATATCTAATCCTATAACTTTTTCTAATCAAACACTTTCAAATGTATCAGCATGTAAGTATTTGGGAGTCTACCTTGACTCACATCTTACTTATCAAGAACATGTTCAAACCCTAACCAGAAAGTTAAATCAAAAGTTATACGTTTATAGCAAAATTAGATCATATTTGTTGTTCTCTGTTTCAAAAACCTATCTTCATGCCATCATTCTGTCCACTTTGTCGTATTGTTTACCTGTTTGGTCACTAACAACAAATGAGATTATTGAACCAGTAATAAGACTTTATAATAGAGCTCATAAGATCCATGTCATGCTCCCAGGCTGGACTCACCACTGTACTGCACTATCTTTGTGTAATGCCTTGACATTTCAGAACTATAAAATAAGCCATGGGGGATAAACCTGTTTAATCAAATCTCAAATGGACACACTGTAACTGCTCTAACTGAATTGGTTCCGAAACTTAGCTCAAGGTCTGAGCGCACTACGAGATCATGTATAAATGGACTTTTGCCTTTACCGGCTTTTAGAAACTGTTATGGACAGAGATCTTTTTATGTGCTTACAAAAACCTGGAATGAGATCCCACAGCAAATCAGAACTATCACATCAAGAAGACTGTTTAAAATAACATTTGCTCGCCATTTAGTGGACAGGTATATCTGTGACCATTGAGACGGATTATAGCCCCTCCTGTTGCCCAATATCTTGGTTTGTGTGTCTGTTGTTGTTTCTAGCTGTCTGGTGTGTGAGCTTTGTTGTGTATGTGGTTTTATGTTCTACAGAGCAGGAACCTGCTGAAAATCAGTTTATACTGAGCCAGGCCCGATTGTCCCTAATCTTTTCCTGTTTCAAAAATATAAATAAAATAAAAAAAGTGACATCATACCTGCACCACTCTATAGAAGGCCTGTGTTAAACTCATCCTGTACCATTTCTGTTACAGACATGACTGACACCTAAAATCAGGTGTATTCTTAAGCATAGCTATGCTATTACCATTTTACTTCTTTGCTACTTTCACATAACGTTTAAAAGTTTAAAAATATAGCTTGAGGAGTATTTCCCATGACATTTCTCAAAGGCAAGGTCCTAGTGTGATTAAGCATTTTCCATTATGCCTCATGTCAACACAGACAGAATGAAAGTGCACTGCTTTTCTAAACTGAGCCTAGTGCTCAGTCTTGTCTTCACTTTTTTGAATCATTTTCGCACATAACAGTGCCAATATAGTCTCTAAAAGTCATGATTATTGAGAAAAACATTTCATAAAATTAAACCTAGTAAACCTAGACAGAGGTTTAACAAGACACACATTTTCCCCTCAAACTAGGTATAATCTAGACGCTGTGATAACACTACAGAGGAAGACACCTTTTAGGGTACAGTCCTGTTCACTACAATCCCTGACAGTCAGGCATGGGAAAAAAAAAATACTTAAGTCAATGTGGATTTCACCTCATTAGGGCATATTCCTTCTGTGTTCCCGCTCATTTCACTGAGCGATCACAAACATATCCCTGTCGGATTATTTTTCAGTGGATAAGGACAAAGAGACGCCGTAAGAAATTGTGACAAGAAACAAGAGCAGGGAGACAGATAACAGGCCTTGTTTTAATATTACACAGAGCTACGTGTTAGGTGGGGTTTCACCTCGGCCTGAGCTGGATTGATTCATTGTGGCATTCCAGCTCATTTGTTTTACAGATGGGTTTCCCAGCTCACTCAGCAATTTTTTTTCCAAGCCTGAAAACTAGAGAAAACTGAAACTCAGAAATAGTCTCAGAGAAAAAGATAGAGAGAGAGAATAGTAAGTTGTGTATAGAAAGGAAACAGGAGCAGTGGATAATGAAATGCTTTTTGGAAGACTGGAAGACTGATGGGAGAAAGAGAGAGTAATGTAAAACTGATATATTCCTCAAATAAAAATTCCATTAGCAAGCTTTCAATGCAGGATTCGCAAAAAAAAACTTGCTCTGGAAAGATAGGTCAGTACCCAGGTTATTTGCTCCTCAGAATCACAACCTGTAAGTATGTAAAAAAATTAGTGAAGTATATATTTTCAACCGAGTGTTCAAAATACATAGTTTTGGGCTTAATTTTGTGTACGTTTCCGACTAGCCAACGTTTTTACTGTCTTAATTAAATTGTTCTGCTAAGCAGCTATGGGCCAGTATTACCTAAATATGTGTCTATGACTGATGAAAGATTGAACAAGATTTGTTTTACAAACTTTAATGTTACATCAGTCATTCACATTAGTGCTTGGCTAACATATGCACTGTTATTGATACAGTTCTCGCATGTGCATGGCCATAAATTAGAAATATACACATTGGTTGGTTGATGGACATACACTTGTTAATTCTGATGGTGAGCAATAACTGTTGAAACATCTCATAACGTACGTCAAACTACCATATCCAGTGGCGGCTCCATGATTTTTTCCTTGGGAGTGCAAAGGGGGGGGGGGCTTAACAGTTCATAGGGGGTGCTAAGAATAAACAATCCCTAATGAAAAAAAGTATACTTTATTGTACTTATTGTAAATATATTCCCTTTTTCAAAAGTACATTGCAAATATACAAACAAAACAATTGTACTTAAATCTTTAAATGTATTAAAAGTATATTAGCATCATGATTTTACCTATTTTCACAATACAACTTTTAACACACTTTAAAATAATTGCACTTTAGTATATTTTCTAAAAAATATATATATTTTAGAAAAATATTTGAAGTGAAAATTCTGTTTATTTGCACTTTACTTAAAAATATATATTTTAGGTATATTTTAACTTTGTGATGAAAATGATCATTGCAACAATGCATTTAAGTATACTTTCAAAATACATTATAGTATACAATAGTATATTGTACAAAGTATAGCTAAGTAATATTTGTTTATTAATGTGCATTTGTTATTAAAGACAGTGTGCAATTTGTAGTATTTGGAATTTAAACGAAAGGCATTACTGAGCATAGCCTGTACTTTTAACTCAAATATAATACACTTATGGTATATGGCTTTTATGTTTCGAAGACACTCGAAATGAATTTGTAATGTAGACTTGTAACAGAAATAAAGTACACTTTAATATCAATAATCAAGCATGTAATTAGTCCCTACACAGGCATATACTATAACTTGTCGACTTGCTGTCCAATAGACATATAACCTATATGCGTATTGTATTACAAATTTATAACATGTTACTGAAAAAATGCTGTACAATGTGTTTTACTTTTTGGGGTATAGATGATAAGATTCAAAGAAGAATAAGTCAAGCAACCCAGGTGTCTGACATTAACCTTTTGTCTATATGCACCTCCTGAACAGTGTCATTGTCCCAAGTTAAGCTATGATAATGTGAAGGTATGGGTGATACTGTCAGGCTGATTGGATTAGCCAGCAGCCATATCACCCTGTAGCACAAGACTGGTTGCCCACTGAATCTAAGCAGGGCTGAGCCTGGTTAGTACCTGGATGGGAGACCTCCTGAAAAAAACAGGTTGCTGCTAGAAGAGGTGTTAGTGGTCTGTGTGGGTCCTAACACCCCAGTATAGTGACGGGACACTATACTGTCAAAGAGCACCTTCCTTCGGATGAGACGTAAAACCGAGGTCCTGACTCTCTGTGGTCATTAAAAATCCCATTATGTCCTTCGAAAAAGAGTAGGGGTGTAACCCCGGCGTCCTGGCCAAATTTGCCCAGTGGCCTCTGTCCATCATGGCCTCCTAATCATCCCCATATACTGGTTGGCTTCATCACTTTCTCCTCTCCACCAGTAAGCTGGTGTGTGGTGGCCGTTCTGGCGCAGTATGGCTGCCGTCGCATCATCCAGGTGGATGCTGCACATTGGTGGTGGTTGAGGAGATTCCCCTTTCCATGCCAAAAGTGCTCTGAGTACCCAGATATACACTATATAAATGTAACAAATTATTATTATTATTATTATTAGTATCTATGCATTTGAATGAGACTGATGCTGATGAAAACAGGTAAACGAGCTGACACCTGTACTTCATTTACATGCCACCTCTATGTAAATTCCTCCCCCTTGAAAGGTATATAAACTACAATGCTCCCTTAGTTAGACTTTGATGACTACAGCAACGCACAGCAAAGTCCCCAATATAGAATAACTTCTGCTTGAAAGATATCCCAACGTCTCCTGGTCTCTGCTTCGACGAAGGAAAAGTTTCCTACAGGTTTGGTGCCGTGGCCCGGAGAGATTACTCACCTGAATCCAGAATGAAACTTCAAGCTCAACAAAGATCTGACTGAGTTCCAGACTAAATCTTTCTGTTGTGAGTGTCACTGTCCAAAAGAAACTTTAAGACCAGTACAAAATTGCTATCCTCTGCGCCGTCAGAGAAGAATTAACAGACAGCTGTAGGGTTTGGTTAACCAAGTTATCCTCTAAAGTTTTCTTTTAGAGATGAAAATTATCCTCTGTTCAGGCAGGGAAGATTAGCATTACATGTTAATATTAGTTTATCCTCTGTATAGTCAGGGAAGTTGTTTTATCCTCTGTCTAGTCAGGAAAGGTTGTTTAACAGAATAGTTCTCCTCTACGTTGCTAGAGAAGGTTTATCCTCTGTAAAGTTAGGGAATATTTATCCTCTGCTTTACCAGAGAAGGTGATTTATCCTGTGTAGTCATAGAAGATTAATCCTCTGTTTCAGGCAGGGAAGATTAGCGTAAAGTGCTAGTAATTTGTGTTATCCTTTGCTCTGCCAAGAAAGGTTAACAATAGTTGGTCCGTGTTAACAAGTGTACCCTGGGTTGATCAGATAAGTTTTAGTGTTTTTGATTGTGTGATAAAGAAAGTCACAAAATGCTTAGAAAAAAAATGCTAGACTGATCCCCACAACTGAAAAAGGTGGTCTTGCGACGACTTTGTGGTAAGATAGCGAATTCAAATAACTGTTAGGAGTACAAACGAACCTAATAGTCACTGAGAAAGTTAGACAAGAACTAAAGCAGAAATATGAACTTCATTCAGACAAGACTTAGGTCGGTAGATGACAAGGTCGGTAGATGAGTGTAAAAAGGTACTATCAGCAAGTGTTCGCAAGAACAATGTGAAAGGCATTATCTGCTGCCACAGAGAATTTGGTTTAGCACTAGCTAAACAACAGTCTCAGTGTAACTCAGGGCTCGAGAAATAGATAAAAGAGCTCCGTCCTAGAGTAGCCTCTTTGACTAAGAAATTAAACCACAACAAAGATGCAGAAAAAAAAACTGATGTGGAAGAAGTTAGTCAGCCTGATAACAATTATCCTGACTAACAAGCTTTCTTTGAAACAGATGTAGCCATCCAATCAGTAACTAATGAGCCTGTAGATTCAGTAAAGGTATGTGGTGCTAGGAGAAGATCTCAGGGAATTGAGGGAACTGAAAGTGTTCCTCCGAACTCTTCTGTTGTCCAAATACAAACTGTTGCCAAAGCGCTAGAGCTTAGATTATCTGCCCGAGCCCAAACTTGACCCGCAGGCCGGGTCGGGCCGATATTTCCCGCCACTATCTTCGGGCCGTGCCTGGCCCTTGATCTAGAGACGTGCACTCCCAACACAATAGAGTGAGGCGAGGGACTAGATTTGATGGCCAAGTACGAGCGCAGGCACGGACGGTAATGCACTCACTCTGTGTGTGCGGGTTGAGGGAGAATAAAACGATTTGCGGGACTCCCGCAAAATAGAAATATCTATGAATAAAACATAAAAACGAATACATTTTTATTCATCTGTTGCAGAAAAGCAACAAGAACAACTAAAACAAAATAGAAACGATTTACAGGCCAGAGTTTCTATTTATAATATGCTTGCAGCGTTGAGCTATGTAGCCAATCACAGACATATGTGTTGATTTCTTGAACACAATGGCCAATCAGAAGCAGAAGCACTTTTCATTGTGCAGTCAGCTTCATTGATAATAACAGAGATGTGTGACATCACGATGAACTGATGTCAGCTTTTTAGGAATTATTAAGGGACCGCACTTTGCGCGCATTCAGTCATGCCAAACCATGCACGCAGTATGAAAATGCCTGCTTGCTTTTATGTCAAGTTAACAGTGTGGCTTGTGTGTTAATGTTTTAATAACAAAAAAATTATCAGGAGCATTTATGCTGATGTGTACGTGGCGACACGTAGGCTAACTTGAAAGTATCTGGAGGAACAGAAAAAAAATCTATTTAGAAGAGCATTGTAGGGCTATAATCAACCAAAGAAAATCTTGGTCGACTGAAGTCCTGAAATACCAACTAAACATCGGGCGGACGTTAAATTAATTAGCTGCACAGTACTTGGTAGCCTTGTCTGCCTAAATTAATTATAAATAAACATTAAAAAAACTAGTAGGCTATTTGCAGTATATTAAATCGTTTTTGACCTAATTATTTTGAACTGAAATGACACACTCAAGTCTGTCGGCTCTGACAGCGTTGCATCACGTGCACCTGCGCAATATCATAGCCTATGATTTCCGAAAATAGTACTATGTCAACTAGTGATATCAGCACAAAAACTGTTGAGGAATATGCAACATAATTTAGACAATTGTTTTTGTCATTTGTTATAATAACTGACAGACACTATCATTTCAGCTGCTCTGTGCATGTCCTCGCACAGAGCGAGGCTGAACATAAGAGCTCAGCTTCCCGGCTGAGACACGAATAGACTATTAAATTCAAGCTTTTACTCTTAAACACAAAAGGCACGTCCACTTTAATAAAATAAAATAAAATAATAAAACAAACCAGATCAAGATGAGAGCAGAAACTAAAAGTGCATAACTGAAAAATAAAAGCATTCTTTTCTGGGTGGTCTGGGGGATGCTACCGTCGTTGCGGGCGGGTGGGCCTGCAGTTATAAACCAATTATTAGACTAAAACATTGAAATATGCCAATTCTGATATGTTCATATAGCCTACTCAAAACAGACGGGGCAACCTAAGGCGAGTTAGGTTACCGTTTTTAGGTGGTATGGCATGTTTGTAGTCGAGCTGTGATATGCAAACGGTTGCTTGCAAACGTCTTCTAAAAAGACACACTGCTGATGTCTTTGACATGGTAGAGGAGGACTGACTGTAAATTACTAGAAGGCCTTGGTCTGGTGGTTTGATGAATATTTATTTAATTGGGAGTGTTTACTTTCTTCAATCTGTCTCCAGTGGGTTGGGCTAATCCAGAAAAAAGTGAAAACAAGGGGGGTGTTCTGAAGACAGACTGCTACCTGTGAAACAGGGGTGCTCTGAAAACACCCCCATTAGCAATTAGTGCTTTCCACCTGATGAAATTAACACGAAAAAACAAACAAAAAAAAAACAATCAGAATTTGTCAAGCCAGAACGTATCGACCAATAAATCGACTAGTCGACTGGGAGATTACAGCCCTAGAGCATTGATAAGCAAAATGCATCTTTAAGATCTGTCGATGGCAGAAGTCACACAGCTGATGTCACAAATTCTAACTGAATCTGAATTCAACAGTTTTGAGTCTGCTGTTACTTCTGAACTGCAACATGCCAGTAAAGGTGATTTGAGAGAAGGTGTTTTGAAAATTCTAAAGAATATCATGGGCCCCAAAATAGACTGGTCCAGAATCACTAACGATGTGCAAAGTAAAGAAGAAACTGTAAGTGAATACACTGAAAGGTTTTGTCAGTCAGCCGTAACTTACAGTGGAATAGTTGATGATTCTGAAAGCGTGCTAGATGACAAAGGACCCCTAGTCCGCATATGGGCAGATGGCCTTGCCTTGCCATTCCTAGATCTAACTTGGTCTAACAGAACTCTCAGAAGTAACCTAGACAGGTTAGCTACATGGGAAAGAGATGCAGATGTTTAGGCCAAAGTGAGAAGAGCAGCAGCTACATTTAACACAATGAAACAAGACAATATATGGTATACATTATTCTATTTTAAATGGTGTAAAAAACTGTTATTGACCTCCAAATAAAGCATTTTCCCTCTGTACATGACTGTGGGGACGAGCACTTCTGTAGTGCTTGGAATTCTATACAATTAATAAAAAATAAAATATTGCCACTTGATGGCTCAAGGTGGTCTAATTGTTCAAATAACATTGTTTTATTTTAAAATGTAAATAAATTGTAATTCTAAAGTGTTTTTTTTAAGTGTAATATTTCTGTAAAGGCTAGGGACAGAAAAATTGACATTTCCGTAGAATGACCCAGTAGAACCAAAGCCCGTCTAGAAATTCTGGGTAGATCTATCTACTACAGCATCCCGGAAGCTTACTGGGAAAAAAAAAAAAAAAAAAAGACTACAACGAGACTAATGGATTAAAACTTATTTTGGTAAGTATTTTTTATTATTAACTTAAAAGTGCCTTGTTAGTTTTGTGTATTATAATGCTGTTGTGTTGTTTAACTTATAATTACAGTATATCTCCTATTGTGACTAAAGTTAGTTTGACTTATCCCTTCCAAGCATTCTAAACGCTAGAACAGCCACAGACTGTCATGTTTGATGGTGGCTAGAGAAGACATCTATCCATAAAATAAAATTGTCTTTGTGCTGCGTGGTGATTGGACACCAACAGCCAATCACAATTGACCTTTAATTTTCCGATTGGTTGATTTTGTGGCACACTTGTAACGCTGTTGCAAGTTGAGCGAGCGTGTGTGTGAAGAGTTGAGCCCGCATGTGTCAAGAGTTGAGGGCGCACAGAATTAAGAGGTTGAGTGAGAGAGAGAGAGAGAGGGACTTGACAGAGCGCTGATAATAAGTTTGTGAGAGCACCTGAGTAAGCTGCGTGAGAGACTTATTATTGCACGTTATAGCAAATACATTTATTGAGCACAGAATCGTTTTTTTCTTTGCTCAAAAGATTTTTTTTTTTGCGATTGTTAATTTCTGTTCAAAATATAATGCAATGTGCTTGCAAAATACAGTTCTCTGTGCTCAAAACTTATAATTACTCGCTCAGGAATGAGGCACATACAGTGAGGAAAATAAATATTTGAACACCCTGCTATTTTGCAAGTTCTCCCACTTAGAAATCATGGAGGGGTCTGAAATTGTCATCGTAGGTGCATGTCCACTGTGAGGGACATAATCTAAAAAAAAAAATCCAGAAATCACAATGTATGATTTTTTAACTATTTATTTGTATGATACAGCTGCAAATAAGTATTTGAACACCTGAGAAAATCAATGTTAATATTTGGTACAGTAGCCTTTGTTTGCAATTACAGAGGTCAAACGTTTCCTGTAGTTTTTCACCAGCTTTGCACAAACTGCAGGAGGGATTTTGGCCCATTCCTCCACACAGATCTTCTCTAGATCAGTCAGGTTTCTGGGCTGTCGCCCTGTCCCATGTGCAGAAAAACACCCCCAAAACATGATGCTACCACCCCCATGCTTCACAGTAGGGATGGTGTTCTTGGGATGGTACTCATCATTCTTCTTCCTCCAAACACGGCGAGTGGAATTATGACCAAAAAGTTATATTTTGGTCTCATCTGACCACATGACTTTCTCCCATGACTCCTCTGGATCATCAAAATGGTCATTGGCAAACTTAAGACGAGACTTGACGTGCTGGTTTAAGCAGGGGAACCTTCCGTTCCATGCATGATTTCAAACCATGACGTCTTAGTGTATTACCAACAGTAACCTTGGAAATGGTGGTCCCAGCTCTTTTCAGGTCATTGACCAGCTCCTCCCGTGTAGTTCTGGGCTGATTTCTCACCTTTCTTAGGATCATTGAGACCCCACGAGGTGAGATCTTGCATGGAGCCCCAGTCCGAGGGAGATTGACAGTCATGTTTAGCTTCTTCCAGAGGACCTTTTTTCACCAAGCTGCTTGGCAATTTCCCTGTAGCCCTTTCCAGCCTTGTGGAGGTGTACAATTTTGTCTCTAGTGTCTTTGGACAGCTCTTTGGTCTTGGCCATGTTAGTAGTTGGATTCTTACTGATTGTATGGGGTGGACAGGTGTCTTTATGCAGCTAACAACCTCAAACAGGTGCATCTAATTTAGGATAATAAATGGAGTGGAGGTGGACATTTTAAAGGCAGACTAACAGGTCTTTGAGGGTCAGAATTCTAGCTGATAGACAGGTGTTCAAATACTTATTTGCAGCTGTATCATACAAATAAATAGTTTAAAAAATCATACATTGTGATTCCTGGATTTTTTTTTTTTTAGATTATGTCTCTCACAGTGGACATGCACCTACGATGACAATTTCAGACCCCTCCATGATTTCTAAGTGGGAGAACTTGCAAAATAGCAGGGTGTCCAAATACTTATTTTCCTCACTGTATATAACGCCATAAAGCCCCAGCAAGCCCCTGTCTAGCACCGCCACTGACCGTATCACTGAGAAAAACGTCCTGCTCAAGTCATCCTTTTGATGGAGGTTCGGGTTGAATAACTATTTCTTCCTATGTTTTATGATCGGGCGCGAGCTCGGATTGATTTAATAAAATCGCCGCCACCGCTACTCTTTACAGTGTGTACAATCACTGAGCTTTAGGAAGCCTCCGGAGCTGAAGTTAAAGCTGAATCTATTATCTGTTATGGTAATGGACTTTGTTTCCAAAAAGTGCCATAAGCGGTAGACCAATTGTAACAGATTGGGCCATCTGGCCAATCAGAACAGAGTAGTCTCGAAGAAAAGGGGGGATTTAGAGAAAAACAATCATCCAACGAGTCGTTCGAGAATGTGATCTGCAATGTATATTATGAGAAAATTCAAGTGTGTTTTTTTATTATTTTGATGCATGTAAACATGTTGTAGGAGACCTCCAAAACAAAATTAAGATCCTTTAAAATAGCATAATAGGGGCACTTTAAGTTATATCTGCAAAACCTAAACCACAGCTACGTTTTTTATTTTTTATTTTTTACAGTGTAGAAACTGTGGTATTGTCATTTGGCAATCGTTGTAGTGAACAGCAGATGAACGGGTCATCTGACACTCACACACACTAAGAAATGTGTGAGTCCATGTGATCAAAATCACAAAATCGAGGACAAGTAAACAAGCTCAGGCATTTAGTGGGTACCATATGTGATCAAAATCACAACATTGTACACAAGTAAAGCTCATTTAGTGGGCTGTACGTCTTTCCACATAATAGGCTATACTTTGTCAACACAGCTGGGAACTTCTGCAAAAAGGTCCTTTAGTTTAAATGTAGATGCCCAAACACATGTAAAAAATACACTGAACACAGATAGCATCACGTGACAAAAGCAAGGATACATTTGAAAAGCACGGGTGTAGATTTGTATACAGCTGTAAACTACATGACATTATGAATTGTGAAGATGGATTATGTTTTATTTAAAAGTACACAGGAAGAAAACCATCTGGGCTGCATGTTACAGCTCTATCACCAACAAATCATTGAAACCAGGTGACTTGTCATATTTTAACAGTGAGTTAAAAAAAAAAAAGTACTGAGATAGGGAAGTGCATTTGTTTCACAAAAAAAAAATACAGTACATACATTACAGCATATACTGCATTTCATAATCGCAGTGTTATCAGCATGACCCTGATGTTCACTGGCTGTGAATCTCTCAACACTCAAGACTCCTTTAACAACCACCTTTGACATCAGAGATGGGCAGGATGGTCAGTTAATCAAACAACAACTAGTTGAAAATTCTCATAAATCATGTATTGCTTTATGAGAATTTTCATATTAAAAGTCAGCCCTC
This sequence comes from Meda fulgida, assembly GCA_030578275.1. Taxonomy (NCBI): domain Eukaryota; kingdom Metazoa; phylum Chordata; class Actinopteri; order Cypriniformes; family Leuciscidae; genus Meda; species Meda fulgida. The sequence goes on from CM060627.1 coordinate 19,383,236, forward strand.
CATGCTGCTGGTGTCGGACTTTAAAATCGCTACAGCAAGTCACTACAAGTCTAACTATATAATATAAAAGTTCAAGCATTATTAAAAACAAGTAAATGGTCAGTAAAAAAATAACAAATAAACAAATTACAAGCAACAGCACAAATGAACATGCTACAACAAAACAAAGATACAAATTAAATAAAACAATAGTTCTCATGAATATACCTTGGAGGGGTAAACCAATATTCAGTATCGTATACAATTCTGCAATTTTTGCCAGATTGGGTATCAGTCTGGCAGGTCTGATCCAAATCCGATATTGTGCGCTGTGGCGAACAGGACGGCCGAGGGACGTGAGAGAACGGCGCGAGGCCGGTGGTGCGATTGCTAATGATAAAACACCTGTCAAGCACACCGGTCTCGCATCTCTCACGGAGGAGCGGAAGCATAAAGGAGGAGCGACGACGTTGATGATCGAGAGAGGAACAGGCCTGTGTTTTAGTTGTTTTGTTTATGTATTTTATTTTAGCCAGCAGTCGTCCGCGAGGGGCTGCTGGCAGTTCCTTATGTTTATTTTCGGTAGCCAGCAGTCGTCCGCGAGGGGCTGCTGGCGGTATTTTGGTTGTTTGTTTTATTTAAATAAATTATATTTTGATTGTTCGCCGGTTCCCGCCTCCTTCTTCCCTGAACATTGCTACACTGGTGCCGAAACCCGGGAAGAGGGAGGAACACGCTGTCAGAGAGTCCTCGCCGATGTGGGGAATCCGCGGTGCCATCGAGCATGGTGCGCGAGTCGCCGCCGCTCGCCGTGGGCCGGAGCCTGCTGCCATCCGCCGAGCGAGGGGAGGAGCAGGGAGCGGGGGACTCGCGGCCACGGACGCTCGAGGCGGTGCGCTGGAGTGAGTTGCCGGTGGGACGGTCGAGCTCGCTGCCGGCCGCCTGGGTATTGGAGGGGCGGCTGCCATCCGGGAGGGAGAGGAGGAGTCGCCGCCGCTCGCCGTGGGCCGGAGCCTGCTGCCGTCCACCAGTGAAGGGGAGGAGCAGGGAGCGGGGGACTCCTGCCGTCTGCCCAAGGCGCCCGAGGAGCCGTCGCCGTCCACCGGGCGGCGGAGGAGCGTCGAGCCGTCCACCGAGGGCTACCCAGCGTCACCGCCAGGCACCGCGGAGGAGAGCGCACAGCTGGTGGGGGACCAGATGGCAGCGCGTTGTGGGAACCGGACCAATTTTTTTTTTTCCTCTCTCCCCTCTCTCGATCTGTCGCTCCTCATGCTTCCGTCTCCGTTTCCCTCGGTTTGTCTGTCCATACTCCCCAGGGATCGCCGCCGCCGGGGGGGGAGTAGGCACAGGCTCGTGGGTACCCCCCAGCCTGTGAGGGGCGATGGGGGTATGTGGCGAATAGGACGGCCGAGGGACGTGAGAGAACGGCGCGAGGGCGGTGGTGCGATTGCTAATGAGCAACACCTGTGAAGCACACCGGTCTCGCATCTCTCACGGAGGAGCGGAAGCATAAAGGAGGAGCGACGACGTTAATGATCGAGAGAGGAACAGGCCTGTGTTTTAGTTGTTTTGTTTATGTATTTTATTTTAGCCAGCAGTCGTCCGCGAGGGGCTGCTGGCAGTTCCTTATGTTCATTTTCGGTAGCCAGCAGTCGTCCGCGAGGGGCTGCTGGCGGTATTTTGGTTGTTTGTTTTATTTAAATAAATTATATTTTGATTGTTCGCCGGTTCCCGCCTCCTTCTTCCCTGAACATTGCTACATGCACATTCATGGTTGTTACGGTTTAGCTCAACAAAAGGCAAAAAACATTACAAAGCATAATAAAAGGTTTTGTGCACTACATTCCAAGTCTTCCCACGCCATTTGATAGCTTAAATGTAAGGGACAGACAAATATCTACGTCGTTAACGTCGAAACTCTTCCCTCTGCTGTGGTTGTCAATTATTCTCCATTTAGCATTCAAACAGCAAGTCATAGTTAGGTTACGATAGTCAGTAAAGCATAGAAAAACTCTCTCCAAGATGATTCAATGTTCCCATTATTAGGCTTTACTTGATCTGTAGATAAAGGTCTGTGGACTAGCATAATAGGACTTTATCTTGCCGGAGATTATTGATGTTTCTAAGGAAATGTTTACACCTGGTCACTTCATGCGTTTTTACTGATCAGGTATCTGATTTATCCCGAAAATATATATATATTTTCAGATAAATGTAAAATTACTAAAATTGTGGGGTTTTACTGGGGTTTGTTTTTGGATGAACAAGGAGGATTTTTCTTGAAAACCTCCCAAACAACATGTGGTGATGTAGGGTTTTTTTTTTTTTTTTTTTTAATAGGCTTCCTGAACCCAAGACTCAACTAATCTCTGCAATTCTCCATCTGTGATCTTTGAAGAGTCTTTGGCCACTCAAACTTTCATCCTCACCATGCATTAAGACAATATAGACACACATCCACTTCCTGGCAGATTTGTAACATCTTTAGTTGATTGGAAGTGCTTAATTATTGCCCTGATGGTCAAAATGGGGATTTTCAATGCTTTAGCTATTTTCTTACAGCCACTTTCTATTTTGTGATGCTCAACAATCTTTTGATGCACATCAGAACTATATTCTTTGGTTTTACTCATTGTAATGGATGATTAAGGGAATTTGGCCTTTGTGTTTCCCCATATTTAAACTCTTGTAAAACAAGAAGTCATGGCTGGACAATTTCATGTTCCTAGTCACCCTGGTGTGCAAAAAAAAAGGTAAATATGAATGGGAATATACTTTTAGGGGTACCAATAATTGTGGCCAACTTGTTTTGGAGAAAAACATTTATTTCATAATGTGATTTCCCCTCCACTGTCAATTATTTTACTTCAATGAAAGGTTCGATTTTTGCCAATTTTTTGAATGAAATATCAAAAGGATAAACGATTCAGAATTATTTTTTACAGCCATTTTTCATCATATTTACCAGGGGTACCGTTAATTCTGAGCACGACTGTAAGTGTTTTTCATTGTTAATTCATGTTAACTAATGAACTAACTACTGTTAACTAAAAGGAACCTTATTGTAAAGCGTTACTGAACAATAATAAAGGATTGTGGCTGTGTTTACATTGCAAGGCGATTTATTGATTCTAAAGCATATTTATATTAGCTTTATATATTTATTCATTTAAACTCTGCGTAATAATAATTGATGAACTAAAATTGTACGTGTGATCGATTAAGGTATAACAATTACATAAATAATATGTAAATCATACAAATGTATTATTCTAAATAAGCATTACTAAAAGGCAGACGATTTTGTCTTTAAAAAACATTTGCTATACATGCTATTTGCTATGACCTTTAATTTGGAAACAGGTGGAGTGTCGGACCAATCAGCTGTGAGCAAAGTATCACATCAGACATGAGTCAAAGTACGGTTTACAAACTTTTACCTGGAACATAACCTGCCCCGGACTAGGTTAGCCGTGGAGCGTAAGTTACTATGACGATGAACACAGCTAAAAACCAAACCACTTTCATGGTGCCTAAAACCTAGGTTTGGTGCAAACTAAACTGAAACATACCTGGCTAGCCACCTAAACCGGATTCATGGTATAGTGCCCTGGTATCCAATACCTGTGTTTACATTAATACCCAGCCAAAATTATTCTGTTGAAAATCGCTTCAGGCAATGAGATATAATTGACCCCTCTGGTTTTTAATGGCCGAGCAATCAAAATTAGTTATATAATTCACGGCGGGTGGTACCATGATTACTTGCCAGTATGGATAAGTTAAAAGCTGTCATGGATGTTTGTGGCGCACAAATTGACTTAAAAATCTGATTTTTTTTTTTTTGTGCCAGTGTAAACTCAATATCAAGGGCACGTGTTAGTCCAAATTAAACTGTACACAAAAAATTGCTTGAAAATAAACAGCTGTTAAGTCAGGTATATTAAGTATTTAGTGCTGTGAAGTGGAAAGTAGCACCAGGATAACGTCTGTTCCATAAGCGCCATCTACTGTTAGAGAGTGAGTGTGCATTTCCATTCCTTCACTCGTTCCGTAATGCAGATCATGTATTGGAGTTGTTTACATAGAGTGCATGCCTATTTGACGCAATATACATGCAGTGTTATACATTTTAACTGGTTAGGTAACCCTAATGCATAAACATTTTTTTAAAATTCGTAATAAGAATTAATCATGGTATTTTGAAGTGACCACGATAACAATTCTGTGCATTCTCATTATTGTGATAGGCCCCTAAATCATATTACCATATATGGGCACATATCTATCACACAGCATCCTAACAGACATCCGGGAGGGTCCGGGAGTCTACCGGGATTTGCGGGATAGCGCCCGCAAATAATATGGGGGGGGGGGGGAATAACATAGGCTACGGCTGGAATGGAGCTACTGACCAATCAGAATCAAGTATTCCACAGAGCTGATGTCTTCAGTAACTGAAATTTAAACCTATGAAGAGAAAAGATTCATGTTGTTGGATAATACACTAGGAGTTGTACGCACAACATCTATTCTCTTTGTGCCTTGAACTTTTCAAAGTGGAGCACTGGGCACTGTTACTACATCTTGCTTTAAAACAAATCGCTCTGCACCAGATGCACATAAGCTATTTGTGGCGCTCTGTATTGGAACCTTTCATATTATGACAGTTTTGTGCTGTGAAAGATTAATAGCCTATCTTTTTCTGTCATATCTTGTTGCCCCTTTTAAAAGCTGTGCAAAACATTTAAAATAAATGTATTTAAATGTTATATTATTATCTACAAATTGTTTTTCATTAATTTATTTTAAGAATACAAATAGTAATTTCTAAATAGTTTTAATTTTTTCATTAACATTTTACCAAATTTAGCATTACACCTATACGTTAACTTTTTACCCATTACATTTTTTTTTTTTTACTAAATGTTACGATTTTATAGTTATAAACTTAGTTATAAACTTCACTGTACTAGTCAGAATGTGTAACTGCTGTTGTGTGTGCACTCTTCCAGTTACAACATGCTGAAACACAGGCAACTAAAGCACAAAGAATTCACAACATTCAATAGCAGGGGTATTCAATTAAAGTTCCAAGAGGTCCAGCTCTATATTTCCTTCCCAGCAGAGGTCTGGACAATGCTTTTATGGAACAGTTATATATTTCCATCAAGGCAGCCCATAGTATACTTTGTTACAAAAAAAAAAAAAAAAAGAAAAAATCCTAAACACTCCAAATAGGCATCAAAGATGAGAATCCTGAGCCCAGAGAGCCAAAACAGTGATGTCCAAGAATTTACCAAAATTGACCAAAAAAGTACATATTTCTCCCAACTGGATTTGAATATACAAAACGGTTAGATCAGATGTTTTAACAGGTTATTTTTATTTTACATTTAGACACCTTTGTGTATGGCACATAGAAGGCCTTGAGACTGAGAAAACATACAGGGGGTTTGCCTCTTAAGAAAAGTATGATTAATCGATTAGACCTCAGGTACAAATCATATTTATTCAAATCTGTGTTTGTATGGTTGTCATGAAACAGCTTCACAGTCTTTTCCACACAGTATCATTGTTTCTGTACTACAATAATTCAAATTATCACAGAAGTACTGTGCAGGAAGTGTAAAAATATTGGATATGCTAATCTGAGCCAATTTGAGGTCTGTGAAATATAATTACTAGAAAATAAATGTACTGTACATGGAATATTCAGCTCGTACTCCCAGCATTACAAGCAGAGTGACTATGCCCCGGTTTTACAGACAAGGCTTAAGCCTAGTCACAGACTAAAATGCATGTTTGAGCTGTTTTAACTAAAAGCAACTTGCACGGACTTATCTAAAAATATGTCACTGTTTTGTCTCAAGGTGCAAACCAGTAATGTTTTTTTTTCTAAGGCATGTTTATAAAAGCTGCTTTAATGCCCTAATTGAACTAAGGCCTAATCCTGGCTTAATCTAAGACCTGTCTGTGAAACCAGGCCTATATCTACTTCTGACTCACAGACTTGTGTGGTGGATTTGGTGGTTGACAGTGGGTCTTCCGTATCTATCCTGCCCTAAAGCACTTATGCATGCCATTCCAGTAATGCTGTGCTTTGCAACCCACAGCCAGGTTGGTAACATATTCAAAAGCCCAAATTTCGGTGGTTGGATGTTCTTCAGCAACATTCCCTACATGACCACTCAGTTCCTGCTATATTCATGATTCTGGACAAAGGAACACCACTCATGGGTGTATAGTATTTAAAACAATCAATTCCTGCGTCTTAATGTCCTTCCTCTGTCTGCTTATCATGTGCCTGTCTTTCAGTGCAATGTTGCTGAGTCAAATGAGTTTAGATGTACTAAAAACTTTATACAACGTGTAAAGCTGGATGAAACCGTCACACCTGTGTGCCAAAAACTTTGCCATCTGCCACTCTCTGTTTGTAGTGCTATGTCAGAGGAATTAAATGTTTTTCCCTAACAGTTAACCAAACGTTCACTTAAGACATAACAGATAGTTGGATACTCGCCAAGACAGATATTTTGAAATACTGTAATTCTGTGTATGTGTTTATCGCGATCGCATGCTGTCTGAAGCTATTGTTATACTTTCCGCTTGAGGTAAAAATCTTCATTGGAGGATGTACGTACGCAGAGGCTCTTTGCGTACAACCCCGTGCCTCCCATTTTTTGTGACCACTAGGCTATAAAAGCGCCAACTGCGAATGCGCTGGAAAAACAACATGGACGTTGAATATAAAGAGAGGCTGTGTGAAGAAGTCTGTCACTAAACGCACCTCTACAATCCGTCGTTAAAACAATATAAAGACAGCCAGATGTGCAATAATTCGTGGAGAGAAAATAATTGTGGAAGTGTACACACCGATCTACTGCGCATGTGTGGAACACGATGCCGAGCGGACCCCAGCATATACTTTCAGTAGTATAAATACAAGTTAGTCCGTGTGCACGTCCGAACTGGAGTATAATCGAGGCCATTTTTACACCAGCAGTTTAGCTCAGAATGGGGCACAGCTCGCAAGAAAAGTCGTAATGTAAAAGCTGTCATGCGGACCTGGGAACACTGAGGTAACGAACCCGGGATTACCTGAAGGACCAGCGCAATAAATCTGCAGATTGCACTCGAACTGTGCCGCGATTCGCGCGAATGTGAAACCAACATGGACTGGACTTGGGTGCGCACTTGTTCAGGAAGAAAAGTAACCTGCACATGCGTTGTAGCTGATTACGATGCATTCAGTTAAATAAAACACACGTAAAGGATGAGTGTTGATGATTTACCTTGCATACAAACAAGAGTGAGCCTGCAGTGTATTTTCGCATAGCACGTGCAATCAGGGCAACAAATTAATGGCAATCCACTGTCTCCTCTAAAAATTCAGTTTGCAAGCAGCAGAACGCAGCCTTCATGCGATACACATACAGTAAACAAGTAAGCATGAGTTCTGTTTTCTATCATGCACCGTACCGTGTACGTTTGTGATGACGTAAGATGCACGCAAGTACACCAGGGTTTGATAAAATCAAGTTGAGAGTGAATCCAGACCAAAGCTGCGGGGAGCACCGGGAACAATTGTGATCGGACTTGGACCGCAGCAAATGTGCCCAGTGTAAAAACGCCCTAAGATCGTTTTGTTTCAGCATGAGTTTGAAAATCACATTCGATTGGTTCAAACTCATGCCATCAAGAATTCACAAAGTTGCAATGCTGCGCTTTAAAACAATACCAAACTTGTGCTGAGGGGAAGTGTTAGTAGTCGAGAAGCGAGCAGAGAAAAACTGCATTTTTCATAGACAAAGTAGTCAAGTCAAGTGTATTTATATAGCGCTTTTCACAATATAAATTGCATCAAAGCAGCTTCACAGTATCAATCAAATAACATAATGTTTGTTTCTTAGTGGAAAAAAAACATCCACGTTTGGTAGGGCTGATCAATGGTATTAATGCTTGGATAATTAATTTGAATATCCCCAAATTAATTATCCAAGTAAAGGTACTCCTCTCAGAAAATGTACAAATAAAGATACTTTTAGATATTTAATTGCTATTTGGAGCATTGTGATCGCTAGACGGGGGCTTAGTGAGCACATTTTTGTGAAAAACTCAAATTAGACCAAAATTTAAAATTTTCACTTGTTTGCCTGTAGCTTGTAATTAGCACGTGCGCATTCGACTCTTTTTGCCAGCAAAGGTCACAAATATGTAACGTTACTTCTAAAACAACAAACAAGGAGAACCACATTTCCCTTGTCATAAACATTATCTACTGCCATACCACCACAATCCAATGCAAAAACACTTTAATGTTTTCTGTCATATAAAAACATTTAACATATTGTACTAAGACAGACAGTGCCATCGGGGCATTGTTAGGACGTGTGTCAACCTAAAAACGGACTGTAAACACAGGCATTTGTAAGATCTTTTAGGGATGTAAAAAACTGCATACTTACAAATTTTGAGTTGTCCAGGCTCTGTAGCTACTGATCCTAAACAGTGTACACATTTTTTTTAAAAAAACACTTTGAGCCCATGTAAATATTTACAGTGAGGAGCTTCCTAACACCCATTACTGTCACTACCCAGGAAATGGAAAGGGGGGGGGGGGCGTGGAGGAGCAGCAGATCGACAGTGAGATTAAGAGAGATGTCAGGTCACCGCTGAACACTATTCCCTACTGCATGCTTAGAAAAGTTGAGCTCTGACCTCAACATACATCATTGTAACGTGTGATTAATTAGAAGTCATGTCTTCAGGACTGCAATGAACAGCCTTGTATTGAAGAATGTTTTAATATTTGCCATTGTCTTGTCAGTAAAATCTCACTGTCATCGCATGATAACTGAAATCTGACTCCTGCTCCAATGCGCAGTAACTCTGCAGCTTGTAGGGGTGGGCGGATCGATCTAAATATCGATAGTATCGATGCCAACACTGGTATTGGTATCAGATCAATACAATTGTAATTGAATCGATATTTTAATTTAAATATCTCTCCTCTACGTTCACTATACTTTGCTCATGTCTTCTACCTCAACAATCCTGAGCAAACGCTCCTTTCACATCCATTTGCTCCTCCTCCCCCTCCTGCTGCTCTGCTGTGATTCGTTGTGTCGTCACGTGACTCACTGACAACGCGGCGAGGAGCAGCGAAGGCTGATAATAGCACATTAAATGAGAGATCAGATTGGCCGAGAGGAAGAGAAGCGTTGTGTGGAGCTATTTTACGGCACTAAATGATAGTACTGCAACTTGTGATATGTGCAAAAAGAGCATTCGATACTGTGGCAACACTACAAACCTATACAAACACATGACAAGGAAAATGCTGAGCTACAAAAACAAAGAAATGAGGGGGGAAATCCATCCACTTCCAGACCCCCGGCACAGAGACAGAGTTCGTTGGGAGAGTCATTTCAGAGAGGCAGAGAATAACCAGGTAGCTTGTAAGAGTAGGCTAATATGTTAGTCAGGTCATATCGCATCTTCAGCATTAGTTAGTGTGATTGCTCAAGAATAAGACATCACGAAGCTGAGAGCAACCTGACAAACTTTAATTCTTACATTTAGACCTGGGCTATATTCACTTATCCCGCGCGCCCCCCTCTAACATTAGATTACACTTGTGCAAATGTGGAAAGTCGTGAACCAACACTTAAAATTATTTAGGCCTAGAAAATGCTAAACCACCGGTGATGATACCAGGATAATACAGCTCGTCGCAAAATATTCCTATCATGCTCGAGCGATGCTGTGCAGTTGGATGCGATCAGATACGTGATCATACAAAAGGAATATATTTATACCGTATCCCAAAAGAAACAAAACAGAGAAACAAGTGGTTGGTGGCAATAAACAGGCAAAACGTGACCAAAAGCTGATCTTGTATTTTATTTGACACTTCTTATAAATCGTTAGAAACACAGGTTGAGACAACAGTGTCAATGACAGTTTATCTCTGCTACAGTGACAGTCAAAGTCACTGTAGTATGATAGTTACAAGTATTAAAGTATAAAGTAGGCTATATAAGCATATTTCGTTTTTCTAGATCCAACAAATTCATTTAAGATGCACTTAATCTTGTTGGTGATTTTGTTTAGTGTTTTTCCATGTAAAGGGACTATAATTTGGTGATAAAAATAAATTGCCCAACCTTTGCTGTGATTGAAAAATCCTTCCCTGCTGCTGGCGTCCAAATCAAAGAGTTGCTGACCCATCCAGACTTGTGATACCTATTCTGTTCAGTATCGAGATATTTTGCCCATGCAATTATATCAATACTGTAGCGCAAAGTATTGCAATATTTAGGCTATTTATAAAAATAATTATACTCAATTATATTATTAGTATAATAATATACTAATAATATATTATTACACCAGATTATACACTCAATTATATTAATATGGTTTTCTGATTTAAATATTTTTTGAAAGATGCCTTTCTGATTTAAATATGAATAGGATAATTTACTAATGGGTAGGGAAACGGCATAATGGATACATTGTTCTTTTGGCAAATTATAAGGTGGCCCATCACCCCTAATAATAGATCCATTGCCACAGAGTAGCTGACGGATGTATTCTGTCAAAATGGCTGACACGCGGCGAGACTGGGAGATCCCTATATTGAGCTGTTGTCTAAGATAACAACTGGCTCGTCTATATGTTTGCATATAGGCTATCATGCATTCCAGATTGCTTCCATCTAGTCAAACATGTCCATCATTACCGCATTTATTAAGCTAGAAAATAAACATGAATGTTGTTGAGCAATCACACACATTTTGTTGTTAAAATGTAGAACTAGTATAGATCATATTCAGACATTCAAATAATATACATATGCAGCCCATTGAAACGTGTCATCTATAAATATAGTATTTTTTGCTCATATGACCTGCTATTTTTAGGCTAGTTTAACGGTGGGGAACATACCAGCATTGTATGAAGAGTGCCGCTCAAAAGTGAAAAATCTCTGGATGGTACAGACAGTGCTGTAATTACAACAGACATGTGGACATCAAGAACCACAGAGGCTTACTTAACTGTCTCATGCCATATTATTGATGAAAACTGGCAAATGCAAGCATGTGTCTTGGAGACCTGTAGTTTTTCAGGACAACACACCGCTGACAACATTTGTTCAGAATTGAAAAGAATCACTGATGAATGGGGTATATCAGACAAAGTTCAGGCCGTAATCACAGATAATGGTGCCAGTATGGTTGCTGCTGTGCACAGCGCAGGGTGGATACATTATCCATGCTTTGCACACACCTTAAATTTAGTGGTGAAAGACTCCATTAAGGCTCTCCCTGGTCTTCTGGACATCCAACACAGATGTAGTGCTATAGTAACCTTCTTTCACCACAGCACAAGAGCAGCAGAGAGGCTCAAAGAAATTCAAGAACAACAGAATTTTCCAGAGCATAAACCGATTCAATCAGTGGCAACGAGGTGGAATTCAGTGTTCTACATGTTTGAGAGACTGCATGAGCAGAAGGATGTGGTGACCACTGTGCTCTGTCTGCTTGGAAAGAGCTCACTGTGCCTAAGTGAGGAAGATTGGTCATTGATAAGTCTCTCCATTGATGCCCTGAGACCATTTGAGGAAATCACCAGAGAAATATCTGAAAAACACGTTTCAGTGTCAAAGGTGATTCCCCTGGTATCAATCCTTTTGAAATCAACTACATCTTATGAACGCCAGGGTAAGATGCTAGCTGCTGAGCTGTCAGCACAATGTCAGCTTCGTTTCAGACGTATTGACACCTGTTATGGTCTTGCAGTCAGCACCTACCTGGGAATAAGATTTAAAAACCTTGGGTTCCGCGATATGGCAAATGTTGAACCGGTGAAAACGCGACTCATTACTGAAATGCAGTTGATCAACCACCTCTGCCAAATCAATGGCTCCTGTGACTACGTCATGCTCCCCTGCAGGGGCTGCTGCAAAAGGTGGGATATGGATGGAATTTGATTCTCAAGTTCTGGCTTCCCAGCAGCATCGCACAACTGGGACAGATTCCCTAATTGAAATGCGCCGCTACACAGAATAGAAGCCAGTTCCAAGGGATCAAGAACCACTTCTCTGGTGGAAAAAGAATGAGGCAACATTCCCCTCTCTAAGCAAGCTAGCAAGGAAACACCTGGCAGTCATTGCCTCAGTTCCATCAGAAAGGATCTACTCCAAGGCAGGACAGCTAGTGAGCGATAGAACTGCCATAAAAGGGGAAAATGTTAATATGTTGTTGTTTCTCAATAAAAACCTCTGACTTCAACAGGGGACAGGGCCCAGAAGGGGGGCTCAGGGAATGTAATTGCACAGGTATATTTGTTCTTTGTTTGTTCTTCAGTAATAACTGTGTGCACTTTGTCACAATTTCATTTGCTTTTAAAACCAGAAAAAAGGGAGAGATTTGTTACTTTATTTTTATTTCTTTTTAAAAAAAAATCATTCTACAGTGCCTAGTAACTAATAATTGTGTGCACTTCAATACATTAATAAAAAAATATCACCTAAAGAATTGATCATTCATTCACCTCAGAAATAATGACATACTGCTCTCCACTACACAAAAGTTTTTTTTTTTTTAAGTAAAAAGTATCGTATTGGTATCGGCATCGGCAAAACTGACCCTATATGTATTTGGTATCGGATCGATACCAAATTTTGCAGTATCGCCCACCACTAGCAGCTTGTGCCGCGGTGGCCAAGTAATGTAATTTGTTTACAGCCGAACAGTGTAACAGGTAAAACCAACTAACGCAGCAAACCTAGTTAGAATGCCCCCAAATCCAAGGAATGGGAGCAAATGATGATAAATATCGATATTGATCAATATGAAAAAATATATATTATAAAAAATTATCTAATTTTTTGCCATATTGCCCAGCAAGTGTTAATTTCGTTAACGAAAACTATGACGAAAAATGTTTGTTGACAAGCTTTTTCCCTGACTAAGACAAGACGATGAGAGACGATACCCACGTCATTAAACAATAACTGTGACTATCAACACATGCAATATCGTTAATGAAAAAAGACGAGACTGAAATGTGTTTAAAAAAATAAAAACTTGATCAAAACCCCTTGTTTTTGTCGAATAAAGGAGTAGACAACACATTACAGATGTGTGACGAGCGTTCATGCCAGATTTCAATCATTAAACCCCAGTCAGAGCTTTTCTGTTAAAAGAACACGGTTTTCAATAGTATCTGGCCTAGGCATGTGCCGGTATCAAATTTTTATGCTGCGATTAATTGATTGAGCTTTTATAACGTTTACGGTATTATCACGATATTTTAATTGCACAAGAGAAACGGATGGATTGGGGGTATCTAAAAAACACAACTTGCATCACAATGTGTAATTGTGTCTGCCTGTGCCCCTGTCTGCCTCGCTGCCTGCTGTGAGTTTGTTGTTTGCTTCGAGGCTGTAAGCTCCATCTAAGCCTCGTATTAGCTTCGTATTTCTTTCTGTTTTTAACATTTACCTTTCTTTATACTACTAAATACAGTTTACCCAACATCTCAGTAACTCACTAGCCTGTTAACGAGCCACCCGTGCGCTCAGTTATTTATTTTTCTATTGCGCGCCCGCACCTTTGAGTTCATAAAAAGCCCAGATGCGTAAGAATCAGTCAACAAACACGGTGAGTAATGTCTTGTCCTGTTATTGTCACCTGCACTTCATGTCACATGTTTAGCATAGCCTTCTCTGTCGGCAATATAGGATTTATATGTGATAAATGCAAGGACACAGTCAGGCTGACGGAGAAAATTTCAGAACTAGAGACACGCATCCAAACTTTAATTGAGGATAGTAAGAGTGCTAGAGCTTTAGATACTATTTTGGATGCGCCTAGCATAGTGAACTCTTTACATGATTCGGTTCCGGCTGAATTATTGCTTGTGCAGCAGGGCAGATGGGTGACAGTGAGGGATCGCTCTAGTCGCAGATCAAAAAAAAAAAAAAAAACACTCTTCCGTTCCGATTACCATAACAAATCGATTTGCCCCGCTCAGTGAAACACCCACTGAGAATTCTGTTGATTGTGCACTGGTAATTGGTGATTCGATCACACGGAACGTAAAAATAGAGACACCAGCCACCATAGTCACATGTTTGCCGGGAGCCAGAGTGCCTGACATCAAAGCAAATTTAAAAGTGCTGGCTAATGCTAATCGTAAATTCTCTAAGATCATTATTCATGTCGGCACTAATGATGTTTGACTCCGCCAGTCGGAGATCACCAAAATTAATATTAAAGAGGTGTGCACTCGCAAGTAAGATGTCAGGCACTGCAATTTGCTCTGGCCCCCTTCCTGTTCGCAGGAGTGATGAGATAGTTAGCAGATTATGTTCACTCAATCGCTGGTTGTCTGAGTGCTGTCCGCATAATAATGTAGAATTCATAGACAATTGGAAAAGTTTTTTGGGCAAGCCTGACCTGTTGAAAAGAGATGGTATTCATCCCTCCTGGGATGGTGCTGCTCTTCTCTCTAGTAATATGGCACATAGTCTTAGAGCTAAAACATGACAATCTGGGGCCCAGGTCAGGAAGCAGACAGACCGGTTAAACCGACCGTCTGCTAGCGGCCTCGCGTCACCAAGGTCAGATAAATCCCATCACATAGAGCCTCTTTCACCTAGATATCATCGTATAGAGACTGTGTCTATTCCCCGAATTTAGAAATTCAAAAAACGTCCAAACCCATCTAAGGTTAAACCTTTAATTGATGTTCATCAAATAAAAAAAACAGATATAATACAGATAAGCAAATGATAAAGCTTGGGATGCTGAATATTCAATCCCTTCAAAAGCACTCATAGTTAATGATTTGATTTCAGATTATAACCTAGATGTGCTGTGTTTGACAGAAACCTGGCTAAAACCAAACGATTACATTATTTTAAATGAGTCAACCCCATAAGATTACAGTTAAACATGAACCTCGTCTGAAACGCAAAGAGGGATGTGTTGCTGTAATTTATAGTAATATCTTCAAAACCACTAAGAAATCTAGTTTTAAATATACTTCTTTTGAAGTGTTGGTGCTTAATGTAAAAATATATAGTGTAAACGATAAATCACGTTTGAGATTTCTGCTGGCTACTGTATGCAGGCCACCAGGGCACCATAAAGATTTTATCAAAGAATTTGCGGACTTTCTATCAGAATTAGTATTGGCAGCAGATAAAGTACTAACTGTTGGTGATTTTAATATACACATAGATAATGGAAAAGATGCATTGGGATTGGCGATTTTAATATACACAGATAATGAAAAAGATGTATTGGGATTGGCATTTAAAGACATTGTAAACTCAATTGGAGTTAGACAACATGTGTCAGGACCTACTCATTGTCGTAATTATACTATCTAATACTATCACATGGAATAGATGTTGACGCCGTTGAAATTCTGCAGCAGAGCGATGACATCTCAGATCATTATCTAGTCTCATGTAAATTACATTTAGCCAAGGCTGCAAAGCCGACTCCGTGTTATAAATATGTTAAAGCAATCTTTAGTGGCTAAAGTGATAGGTCTATCAATAATCTTCCTAATCAGTTTATTTATCTCAGCATACCGGATAGCTTAGAACTTGATATTGCAACAGAAACTTTTAACTCTCTCTTTTCCAGCACTTAAGACACAGTTGCTCCGTTGCACTTAAAGAAGATTAAAGAAAATAGTCCAACGCCGTTGTACAACGAGCACACTCAGGCCCTTAAGAGAGCAGGCAGAAAAATGGAGCGCAACTGGAAGAAAACAAAACTAGGAGGTATTTCGGATAAAAGCTGCTATATCTGCTTATTTTTCAACCCTATTAGAAGAAAATAAACAATCCTAGGAATTTATTTGAAAGAGTGGCTAAACTAACGAAAAAGAAAGCTTCAAGCCCAGAAGTTTCCAAGCAACACAGCAGTAATGACTTTATAAACTTCTCCACTTATAAGATCGATAATATCAGGGACAAAATTATACCTATGCAACCATCTACTAAAGTATCGCATCAGGGAGTAGATTGTAGTCTCCCTGAGGAAAATTGATTCATTTGTTGCTATAGGAGATGAAGAATTTTGCAAACTCATTAATTCATCTAAATCGACAACTTGTAGGTTAGACCCTATACCGACTAAGCTACTGAAAGAGATGCTTCCAGATGTCATAGATCCTCTTAATATCATTAATTTGTCTTTGTCTCTAGGATACGTACCAAAAACCTTTAAGCTGGCTATGATTAAACCGCTTGTTAAAAAAACGCAACTTGATCATACAGAATTAGTCCACTACAGGCCGATCTCGAATCTGCCTTTTCTGTCAAAGATATTAGAAAAAGCAGTATCCTCACAACTGTGTTCCTTTCTTGACAGAAATGATATCTGCAAGGATTTTCAGTCCGGATTTAGACCGTACCATAGTACCGAGACAGCTCTCATTAGAGTCATAAATGATTTGCTCTTATTATCCGATCGTGGTTGTATCACTCTATTAGTGTTACTTGATATTAGTGCTGCATTTGACACCATTGACCACAACATTCTTTTAAACAGACTAGAAAACTGTTGGCATTAGTGAAATTGCACTAGCATGGTTTAAATCATACTTATATGACCATTATCAGTTTGTAGCAGTAAATGAAGAGATCTCTTATCGATCACAAGTTCAGTATGGCACACCACAAGGCTCAGTACTAGGACTGCTGCTGGTCACTCTGTACATGCTGACATTAGGAGATATCATTAGGAAACATGGAATTAGCTTTCACTGTTATGCTGATAATACTCAGCTGTATATTTCTTCAAAACCTAACGAAACTTACCAATTCACAAAAATAACGGAATGCATAGCTTATATAAAAATTGGATGACTATACTGCCCTACAAAGGCAAAAGACCTTAACTTGCTAGAGTGTGGAACAGAGAAAAATGACTTTAAAAACTTTTAGTTGTCCCTCCAAATTAATAATAGGTAGGACATTGGAAATCTGGCAATTAGATGTTTTTATGTAGATAATTAAAAATTATCTACATAAAAAAATCTTGACCTCAAACTTGACTTTTGACCACTATTTTAAAGTTACTGTACTCTGCCTTTGTATTGTCATCAAAAAGTGAGAAGTCATGCCAAGGCAAAAGGCAGTAACTTCCACATTATCAATATGTGGTTGCTGATCACCATTAACAAAATCATTATAGTAACACCTGTATAAAATCTAGTGATCATGGCATTTATTTTGTATGATTTACAATTACTTATAGACATCTGCTTATTGCTATCCTGTGCTTTGGTTGCATTCTGGTGGCATTATTAATACATTAGACATGACAAAATACCTCCATAGTGGTAAAGAGTATCTTCAATTGGTACCGAGAGGCATAAGACTTGATAAACGCGCGTTCAAAATGATCACGATAAAACAGGTCCTCGCGCACATTCGACCCGGGACTGGTTTATAGTATATTCGTGTTTGAAGGTGTCATGCTCCTCGTGCTCCTCGTACGTTAAGTACGAAGTACGAACGCAGTGCTTTCCATCTTGAGACTCAGTGGGGAGCGCACTCTGGACTACCTAGAACACTAATGCATTTATAGCACAAGATTTTGTGTTCTACGACTTTTCAGTAGCGGTGGTTTCACCTGTCTGCCCTATTATTTTGCAGTGCACTTCGCTCGTCCCGCGGATTTATTCCGGACGCTGTGATTGTAGGTACATCAGCTGGTCTGATGTTGTATGCACCAGAACTTCTAGCTTCATTATGTTGTATGCACCAATATACCCTTGTTGCTTCATTATTATCACTCCCTGTGACATATATGGGTCTCGCGTTGGCTCGACCATGTTGGCGAAGCTTTGACACAGCTAAATGCATGATTGTTTCAACCAGGTCCGGTACCCGAACTGGGTGAGGCGGGGCTTCAGTTCTTTGTTGTAGCCTATTCACCTGCCACAGCATGTGTAACATTTTTCTGTCAACTCTGCATTCGCGATGGATAGCCTATATCGCACGTTTGTCGATGGAGCGGGTTCAGACCATACTAAATGTTCTGACCCCATTTGTGCAGGACAAAGCTCTGAGGACTGATGGCAGCTGTACAAAATACACAGGCTGCATCACAATTAAAATTTTAACAGAGAGTAAAACAAGGGCAGAACATCGTACAATCTGAAAGGTAGCATTATTTGATAGAACACCGGCACAGTAACTTCATATTAACGCGCGGCAAAACAAAGGCAGAGTACCGTAACTACTAAATTCTGAAAAAACAGAGATTCTAATTATTGGACAAAAACTTCCACACGTAATAACCTAGAATACTGTCTAACACTTGATGGCTGCTCTGTTAAGTCTTTGTCGTCAGTTAGGAACCTGGGTGTGCTCTTTGATACCAATCTTTCATTTGAAAGTCACGTTTCTAGTATCTGTAAAACCGCATTTTTACATCTTAAAAATATATCTAAATTACGCCATATGCTCTCATTGACAAATGCGGAATAATTAGTTCATGCGTTCATGACCTCAAGGCTAGATTATTGTAATGCTCTACTGGGTGGCTGCCCTGCACGCTTAATAAACAAATTACCGCTGGTCCAAAATGCAGCAGCTCGAGTTCTTACCAGAACCAGGAAGTATGACCATATTAGCCCGGTTCTGTCAACACTGCATTGGCTCCCTATTAAAAATCGTATACATTTTAAAATATCGCTGACTATTTACAAAGCACTAAATGGTTTAGCTCCCCAATACTTGAGCGAGCTCTTAACGCATTATAGTCCTTCACGTCTATTGCAATCTCAAAATTCTGGCCAGTTGATAATACCTAGAATATCAAAATCGACTGCTGGCGGTAGATCCTTTTCCTATTTAGCGCCAAAACTTTGGAACAGTCTTCCTAACATTGTCCGGGAAGCAGACACACTCTGTTAGTTCAAAGCTAGACTTTGCAGTCCTGAAGTGTCAACTAGTCTCTCCCCAGTGAAGGCCTCCTTCCCTTACCTCTACAGATAATCGTTGTCGGGAATTCCGGTTCACGTGGCTACGCCGAAGCGATACAATTCTGTATTATAAATTTTAAGGCCAGACAAGTAGTTTTTTGAGGGTTGTTTTTTAAGGGAAGAACTACATGCCTGCACACACATATTCAAAAGCACATACCTATAGAATTAACTCTTAATATGCTTGTGCACGCCATCAGCGTTCTCACAAGTTCACGTTTTTAAAGTTTGCGTAGAGAGAACTTAAGGGTTTTCTGTTAAAACGGTGTCGTGTTAGCGGTCCCCAAGTTAATAACTAATGATCGTTGCGACGGAAGTGAATCAATCAATCAAAATTAACTTTAGCTGGAAATAACTTTATTCTAGAGCTGCTGTAAAGCCAAAACAATCCCTGTAATTCCTTATTATCACTGTAAAGCCGCTTTGGAACAATCTACATTGTTAAAAGCACTATATAAATGAAGATGACTTGACTTTTTCACTGACAAAATCAACATCATTTACCAATCTCTATCCCCTGTATCTGACCTCCCAGTATCTACTCTAGCACCTACCATTGCCCTCTTCTCCCCATCCCTCCTGACCTCCCTCCATCTCCTCCACACTCCTTCCTCTCCCAGTTTGACTCGGACACCCCTCCTGATATCTCTAAACTCATCAGCTCTTCCAAACCCACTACATGTTCCCTTGATTCCCTCCCTACTCCACTCCTGAAGTCCTTCCTCACCGTCCAATGCCCCTTTATTTTGCATTGTTTTTATTATCTACCTGCCCTGTGAAGCGACTTTGAGTTCGTGAAAAACGCTATATAAATTCAATGTATTAATGATAATAATAAAAATAATATTATTAAAAATGCCCATAACAGGTAAAAATCTAAAAACTTATTGGAAATGTAATAACTGACCTCACCATGAAAGACAGCACTTCGACAACTGGCCCGCAACACTGATTTCACCACCTTGCAACAAAGAGGCTTCTGTCCACCTCTGCTTTTACATGGATCAAAATAAACAAGAGAAGAGAAGAATCATGAGCTCTCAGATGCTCTGTTGGAACATGTTAAAGCTTTGCAATTCTCCTTGGGCGTTTAAAACCATGACTTGCTTTACAGGAACCAGGGCTGTATTCACAAAGAATTTTATCTTATGACTAGGAGTCCTCTGAAGAGTTCCTAGCTAGGAGTTTTAGCTTAAAACCTTCCATTTTTACTTGTTTACAAACACACAGTCGTTTTTTGGTAGAGAAGCGCAGACAGACATCGGGAAGAATATACATACATATACACTCACCTAAAGGATTATTAGGAACAACTGTTCAATTTCTCATTAATGCAATTATCTAATCAACCAATCACATGGCAGTTGCTTCAATGCATTTAGGGGTGTGGTCCTGGTCAAGACAATCTCCTAAACTCCAAACTGAATGTCAGAATGGGAAAGAAAGGTGATTTAAGCAATTTTGAGCGTGGCATGGTTGTTGGTGCCAGACGGGCCGGTCTGAGTATTTCACAATCTGCTCAGTTACTGGGATTTTCACGCACAACCATTTCTAGGGTTTACAAAGAATGGTTCACCAAAATTGGACAGTTGAAGACTGGAAAAATGTTGCCTGGTCTGATGAGTCTCGATTTCTGTTGAGATATTCGGATGGTAGAGTCAGAATTTGGCGTAAACAGAATGAGAACATGGATCCATCATGCCTTGTTACCACTGTGCAGGCTGGTGGTGGTGTAATGGTGTGGGGGATGTTTTCTTGGCACAATTTAAGCCCCTTAGTGCCAATTGGGCATTGTTTAAATGCCACGGCCTACCTGAGCATTGTTTATGACCATGTCCATCCCTTTATGGCCACCATGTACCCATCCTCTGATGGCTACTTCCAGCAGGATAATGCACCATGTCACAAAGCTCAAATCATTTCAAATTGGTTTCTTGAACATGACAATGAGTTCACTGTAATAAAAGACTGTGGCCCCCACAGACACCAGATCTCAACCCAATAGAGCATCTTTGGGATGTGGTGGAACGGGAGCTTCGTGCCCTGGATGTGCATCCCACAAATCTCCATCAACTGCAAGATGCTATCCTATCAATATGGGCCAACATTTCTAAAGAATGCTTTCAGCACCTTGTTGAATCAATGCCACGTAGAATTAAGGCAGTTCTGAAGGCAAAAGGGGGTCAAACACAGTATTAGTATGGTGTACCTAATAATCCTTTAGGTGAGTGTATACACACATATATACATATATATATATAAGACTCTATAAGCCACCTATGTAAAAAATTAGTTAATAATATTGCAGTGAATGCATTCAATCAGAACGCACATAGTATACGTTCATCAAATACTTTCACTTCAAATTCACTAAATCCCAGCCTCAGCCCATTCAGAAATGTCAGTACTTGGGTAGAAACCTATACATAGGAGCAGATATAGATATATATATATAGAGAGAGACTTTATATATATATATATATATATATATATATATATATATATATATATATATATATATATATATATATATATATGTATATATATATATATATATATATATATATGTATATATATATATATATATATATATATATATATGTATTGAACAAAAAGAACGGGATACATGTATCAAGCACAGAAAAATAAAATAAAATAAAAATAAGACAGTACACTCAAAGTAAGCAAGGCAGTAGGCTAGGCTAGAAAAGGGATAGTCCACTAAAAAAAATAAACAATTCACAAGACATGCATAGAAACAACAAATATACAAAATGAATACAAATAATTAGAAGTAAATAACATTGGTAATACATAAAAAAAAATATTTTCAGAAAAGCATGAGGTAATTTATACTGAAACCATAATTTCTTTGAGCAACAAAGAAGTTTTAGCAGATTTCTTATTAGCTGATAAACAAAGAGTCGTAAAATAATTTCAAATCAACACAAAAATGGGCTTAGAATCAGTTACAGTGAGGAAAATAAGTATTTGAACACCCTGCTATTTTGCAACTTCTCCCACTTAGAAATCATGGAGGGGTCTGAAATTGTCATCATAGATGCATGTCCACTGTGAGAGACATAATCTAAAAAATATATCCAGAAATCACAAAATATGATTCTTTAACTATTTATTTGTATGATACAGCTGCAAATAAGTATTTGAACACCTGTCTATCAGCTTGAATTCTGACCCTCAAAGACCTGTTAGTCTGCCTTTAAAATGTCTCCATTTATTCTCCTAAATTAGATGGACCTGTTTGAGGTCTTTAGCTGCATGAAGACACCTGTCCACCTCATACAATCAGTAAGAATCCAACTACTAATATGGCCAAGACCAAAGAGCTGTCCAAAGACACTAGAGACAAAATTGTACACCTCCACAAGGCTGGAAAGGGCTACGGAGAAATTGCCAAGCAGCTTGGTGAAAAAGGGTCTACTGTTGGAGCAATCATTAGAAAATGGAAGAAGCTAAGCATGACTGTCAATCTCCCTCGGACTGGGACTCCATGTAAGATCTCACCTCGTGGGGTCTCGATGATCCTAAGAAAGGTGAGAAATCAGCCCAGAACTACACGGGAGGAGCTGGTCAATGACCTGAAGCTGGGACCACCGTTTCCAAGGTTACTGTTGGTAATACACTAAGACGTCATGGTTTGAAAATCATGCATGGCACGGAAGGTTCCCCTGCTTAAACCAGCACATGTCAAGTCCCGTCTTAAGTTTGCCAATTACCATTTGGATGATCCAGAGGAGTCATGGGAGAAAGTCATGTGGTCAGATGAGACCAAAATGGAACTTTTTGGTCATAATTCCACTCGCCGTGTTTGGAGGAAGAAGAATGATGAGTACCATCCCAAGAACACCATCCCTACTGTGAAGCATGGGGGTGGTAGCATCATGCTTTAGGGGTGTTTTTCTGCACATGGGACAGGGCGACTGCACTGTACTAAGGAGAGGATGACCGGGGCCATGTATTGCGAGATTTTGGGGAACAACCTCCTTCCCTCAGTTAGAGCATTGAAGATGGGTCGAGGCTGGGTCTTCCAACATGACAATGACCCGAAGCACACAGCCAGGATAACCGAGGAGTGGCTCTGTAAGAAGCATATCAAGGTTCTGGCATGGCCTAGACCTAAAGCCAATAGAGAATCTTTGGAGTGAGCTCAAACTCTGTGTTTCTCAGCGACAGCCCAGAAACCTGACTGATCTAGAGAAGATCTGTGTGGAGGAGTGGGCCAAAATCCCTCCTGCAGTTTGTGCAAACCTGGTGAAAAACTACAGGAAACGTTTGACCTCTGTAATTGCAAACAAAGGCTACTGTACCAAATATTAACATTGATTTTCTCAGGTGTTCAAATACTTATTTGCAGCTGTATCATACAAATAAATAGTTAAATCATACATTGTGATTTCTGGATTTTTTTTTTTTAGATTATGTCTCTCACAGTGGACATGCACCAACGATGACAATTTCAGACCCCTCCATGATTTCTAAGTGGGAGAAGTTGCAAAATAGCAGGGTGTTCAAATACTTATTTTCCTCACTGTACTTTACATTTATGAAGATGAAACTTACCACATAAAGTAAGCAGTTTTAATCTGTCATCAATCTCCTTTGATCCAGAGTCCCAAATCAAAAACAACACGTTCACAACCTCAAAAGTAAAGAGTTTGTAATAAGCAGAAAAAATAAGCCAGGCTACTTTTTTCCAGAACTCCTTTGAATAATCACAATCAAAAAACAAATGTGGTATTGTTTCCAAATAAGAATTACAGAATATGCACTGTGAAGAGCTGTCCAACTTAAATTTAGAAAGAAGAGAGTTACAGGGATAGTAATTATGTAGAATTTTAAAATGAAGCTCTTTCCACATGTTAGGTAACAGAAACTTATTAATGCCAGCCCATATATTAATGGTAGAAAGAGAAGGATAATTTAATTTCCATTTGAAAAGCTTTGGGATGACAGCTGATCTTCCTGATAAGAAATCTTCTAATCCAAAAATTGTTACATTTGACATTGGAAAGCTCCAAACCTCCAATACATAACCAGGGCAATTCACAAACGGATGCTCTGTAGCTACAGTCTGACCTAACCATATGCAAAAGTTTAGGTGAAATAGAATTAATAACCCAGTTATAAACTTTAGCTGAGGAATCCACTCCAAAAAGGTTGATAAATTCATTATAGGAATAAAAGCTGCCATCCTTCAACAAATCCAAAACAAAGAGAACACCTTTGTGAACCCAATCCTTAATAAAGATAGATTTTTTTCCCACGCAGCACATTCTGATTGTTCCATAGAATACTCCTATGAGGGGAAAAATTGTGGCAAAAGGCAAGCTTACAGGCCTCCATAGCTTGCTTATGAAAATGAGCAAGCTTGAACGGAAGTTTGTTGCATTTAAAATTGCAAGACAATAAAGAATAAAAAAAAGTACCCTCCCACATTTTTCAAAGATAAATTTAGGTATGTGAAACCATAACAAACTAGAATCAGCATTCAGGCAGCGTTTAATCCAGCCGATCTTGAAAACCTGATTGAGAGTACTGAAGTCCAAAGCATTCACACCTCCCTCCAAAGTATTTCTTATCAGAGTCTTCCATTTAACATACTTAGTTTTATTTTTCCACAAGAGTTTAAATAGTATAGAGTCGATAGATGAACAAGTTTTCGGGTTGACATATAAGGACAAAGCCAGGTAAACAATCCTAGAGATGCCTTCAGCTTTAGATATCAAGACACGACCATAGATAGTTAAATTTCTTTGTAGCCAGCAATTGAAGACATTCTTTAATTTTTTTGTCCGTTGTGAAAAATTATCTAGAATTCTATCTTTGAGTGATTTACTGATTAAAATGCCTAAATATCTAACAGAACTTTTAATCTCAATACCTTCTATATGACCTTTTTCAAGACTGAAAAGGCATAATTTGACTTTTATTTTGATTAACAGTGAAACAAGAAGCATTTGAAAATGTTTTTAAAGCTTCCAAAATAACAGGAACCTGTTTCTCATCTTTTAAAAACAAACAGGTGTCATCCGCCAGTTGACTAATTAGAAAAGTGTGTTCAGCTACAACAATACCCTGAACCATCTACACAGCGAGTAATAAAAATAAGAAACTCTGTAACTAATAAAAACA
Source organism: Meda fulgida (assembly GCA_030578275.1). Taxonomy (NCBI): domain Eukaryota; kingdom Metazoa; phylum Chordata; class Actinopteri; order Cypriniformes; family Leuciscidae; genus Meda; species Meda fulgida. The sequence continues at coordinate 19,408,394 of CM060627.1, forward strand.
AAAATGGTGAAAAAGGACACCCTTGTCTGATGCCCCTGCTAACCGTAAACCGGGGAGAAACACCATTCACCAAAGATACATTGCTGTTAATATTTTTGTAAAAAGTCTGAACTATTCTAATAAAGGAAGCGCCAAAACCAAATTTGCGCAAAGATTCAAACAAACTCATGCTTGACCGTGTCACAGGCCTTATAAAAGTCTAAAAATAAAATAAATTGCACTATCGTTGATCAATTAATTATAATCTAACATATCTAAAACAAGCCGAATGTTATTTGCTATATGCCTACCTTTCATAAAGCCAGATTGGGAAACAGAGACAATTTCTTCTAAGCATGGTTTCAATCTATTTGCATAAAGGGAAGCTAACAATTTATAATCCGAATTAAGTAAAGTAATTGGGCGCCAATTATCTAAATATGAAGAATCTTTGTTAGGCTTTGGGATTAAAATGATCAAGCCCTGCTTCATGGACTCAGTTAATTCACCTTTCTTTACACAGTCTTTAAAAATTTCCAAAACAAGCTTTTTTATTTCTTGCCAAAAGGTCCTATAAAATTCAAAAGGCAGTCCATGAGGACCAGGGCTTTTATTGAGGGGGGCTTTCTGGATAATTATATCCAACTCTTCCATAGTCAAATCCATCTCACAAGACGACCGATTTCCATGGCTTATGGAAGGTGTGAATGCTTGAACCCTCTCAACAAAAAAAAACTATCAGCAAACTGAGGTTTAAATGAAGAATAAAGCTGTGAATAAAAATTGGAAACAAAATTAGAAACTCTAGCTTAATCTGAGACCAAATTGCCCTCAATATTTAGAGAAAATATTTTCTTAGATTCCCCTCTTTTCTTTTCTAAATTAAAAAAAATAAGCTGAATTTTTTTCTCCGAATTCTAGCCACTTTACTCTGATCTAATAAAGGCACCCTTAGCCTTTTCTGCATAAAAGTGATTTAATTCTTCTTTAAGGTTGTGCAGTTTTACTTTATCATCTTCACTTGTCTGTTGCTTGCCTAAAATTTGATTCATTTCATTTAATATAGAGGTATACTTTAAAGATTTTGCCTTTGCTAACTGTTTACTAAATCGAATAGAGAATTTTCTACACTCTTATTTGAACATTTCCCAATTAGAAGATATTGAAACTCCAGGTTTTGCTTTAAATTCTTCAATGATGCTCTTAATACCTAAACAATAGGAGGGAATCTGTAATAGAGAACAATTTAGTTTCCAAAATCCAGGGTTTCTGTGACAACCAGTAGCAGAATTAGATAAAATAAGATCGATAAAAGCATGATCTGTGAGGGGAGCAGGACAGATACTACTGGACTTAATAAAAGACGACAGCAAGTCTGAAGTAAGCCAGTAATCTATACGCAATTTTCTTGAGAGATCTTTACTAAACCAAGTATATGAACAATCTTTATCATGAATAAACCTGTAAGCATCCAAAAGAGAAAGGTTACTACAAAAATCATTAATAATAGTGTTACATCTGCATGACTCTCGTTTTGGGGGGAATCTATCTAGACATAGGTCAGGAACTTCATTAAAATCTCCTCCAACTATTACTGCAGCAGATGGATATTTAAAAAATATCCTGAAACAATAAGCTATTTTGTATATGATTATTAAAACCATAAACATTAACCAAGATAAAGAAAAAATCCCCCAGAAGAATGACAGCAATAATCCATCTACCCTCGGCAGAAGAAAAGGACTGCAGAATCGAGCCACTAAAATTACGGTCAAATAAAATCAAAACTCCAGCGGAGTGATTAGTACCATGACAAAATAAAACCTTACTTCCCCAATGATTGCGCCAAAATGTTTCATCTTCATAACAAGAGTGTTTCTTGAAAAAAATAAACATCCCTTTTCTGTGACGTACAAAATAAAAATAAAGCCTTGCGTTTAGATAAATCACGAATCCCCCGTACATTAAAAGAAAAACAAGACAGTTTAACCGGCATGTGAACAATAACAAAACGAGAAAAAGAAAATAGAAAGTACTATACAGAATACAATTAAAGTGCAAAAACGTAACTTATCCATACCCCTCAATAAAAGTTTAGGCTATCTGTTATGTCCCCTCCTTTGCTTACTTTAACAAAGACATCAGACATCAGACATCGTCCGCAGAAATCCTCCTTCCATCCACGATAGCATTTGGCTCCCTGAAGCCAGCACGACGACCCTCCTTTCGGGCTTTCTCCACTAAGGCCACAACTTGTTCCGTGCTTCCTTCGTGCTCTGCGTCAGGTCCTCTGAGATCCTAATCTTCTTCTGTTTGAGCACTTCTGATCTTCTTGCATCAGCCCAGATACGATCGCGGTGAGACCGAGAGAGAAATTGTACAATTACCGTGCGAGGGCGTTCATTGCCCAGTTTAGGGCCAAGCATGTGCGCAACATCAATCGAAGACTGCAGAACATCTGCTAAGCCTGGTGACACCTGAAGAAAAATGTCCATTATTACCATCTTGACATTCTCCCCATCTTCCTCCAGCACACCCGAAATCCTCAGATTCCAACGCCTCTTGTAGGCATCCAGCTCATCCACTTTATCCCATAAGTGTTTGTTTTCTGCAGCCAGCGAAGACAGCTGGGAGTCCATTTTACCAGACTTAACAGCTGTATTCTCTGATTTTTTATCAACGGCGTCAACCCTTATTGTGAGATCGGAGATGAGGGTGGAAATGGATGCAACCGATTTCTCGATCTCCAGAATTTTCTCCATGAAATAATCCTGCTTCTTACCCAGTCTCTCAATTGCTTCCAGCAAAACAGCATTTGAAGGATCTGAACCCGGGCGTCGCATTTTCAGTAAAGGGCTTGCCGCTGGAGACTCGGGAAGACACACATCCAATGAATCCAGATCATGGGCAGTATTGGAATAATTATGCATACGTTTAACACATTCAGATTTCGGGATATCGTCCACCTCCAGCATGACGCCACACAGGATAGTTTAAATCCACGTGTAGTGCAGCCTATCGTTAATGGTCGTTGAAGGAAAAAACAAAACAAAAACAAACTAGGAATTCGCAAAACACAGTATCTTTGCTGTATGGGGAGCGTGAAAAAAATAAAAATCAGCACATTGAAGATAAAATAGTCTTTAAAGTGGAAGAAAAATCAAGTTTTGCACAAAATTCAAGAAAGAGCCAAGAAAATGTGACCTACACCGACGCCATCTTGATGACGCCCCCAGAGAGAGAGACTATATAAAATACAAAAACTATAAATAGAAATAAAAAAAAATGACAGTAAAGATACTTTATCTGGACTGTACTTGAAAATCAGGCCTGAGCTCTCCTGAGCATTCCTGTTCCTCATTGATCCCGATCCGACTCAAATCTCCCCTCGGGGATCAATTATATAGCCAACTCAATACAATCCAGTTGAGCCTTGTCAGTATATTTTGAAACAATAACACTGTCAGTTCATTAAGTCAGATGTAAAGTTTGTAACCATCCATCCAATGACATTATGCAAAGGCAATTGGCAGGGCTTGCCTATTTGTTTTGTGTACAGAAAAAGTTAGAAAAGTTAGGCTCTAGATTTTAGCAATTTTGCACAACACACACGTAATTAGGCTGAATTGGGAGAAACATTGGCTTCTCCCAAATAATTTCACTAAATATTCCAAAGGGTTCTCTAAGCAAGCCCAGCTCGTAAAGGCCACAAGGGTCCAATCAAAGAATTATGTTAAACCCTCATAGGTATTAGGCATTCATTTCCACCACTGAAATGCCTGAACAATATTTTTTACTGTTTACCAAAGCTAACAAATTATGAGGGGCCATATGTATAAAGCGTACATTTTTTGTCTTAAGTGTGTCAAAATGCAGCTCCTATATTATTTAAGAGTGCTGGAGAGGTATCCTAACCTAGGAGTAACAAGATGGCTGCAGAGTAGGGCTGGTCCGAATTCCATTTTTTGAGCTTCGAAGCTTCAGTAGTAGGCTAATCAACATCGATATTCAAAGCTTCAGCGGGAAATAAAAAATAATAATAAACGAGGCTCAAACATCCATTTCGTAACAGACAAGCGTGTTTATTTGAGCACTTCCGTCAATGAAACAAAACACTAATGCCTGTAAAACATTGAAATAAATATCAGTAATGGTTACTTTAATATAATAAAGTTAATTTTTTTTTATTTAATTCATTTTATATTTTCAAACAAAGACGCATGATACAGCCTAAGCCTACCGCTCTGCACTTTGAGAGGGATCAGGGATGTGGGACACATGTAGGAAAGAGACCATCTCTTTTCTAATATCTTCATGTTTTCTACTTGTTGTAAAAGGTCTGAAGAGTGAATTTTATCTTCCGCAGTGTCAAGACATGTAGGCTATGTTTGATTTTGCACTGCCAGAGAAATCTAAACTAAAATCACCCGTGTGTGTGTGAAACGCACTTTACAAATAAATTTGACGCGCCTTACCAAGTCTAATAACAAGCACAAGCTGTGTTAAAAAGAATTTGACGTGCAAGTAAAAAGTTAGGCTACCTATGCTACAGCATTTTTTCTACTTTACCACAGTAAAGAATGCAAATATAACAGGCCTAATTAAAAGCGAACCAAAGGAAGAAACATTTAATCCCCTGCAAAATGCGATGTAACATTTAATTGTTAATGTTAGGGTGTACCAGCGGTGAAGGTGTAAAATCAATGACAATGTAGAATAATTCAGTCCAGGGTGTCTATTTTGGTGCAAAAGTAGTGATTCCCAAGCAAAAATATTTACAATGACAAAAAAAAAACTAAAGCAAAGGAAATATATACAAAAATATACAAATCTATCAGACTGTCACTTGTGTATTCCGGCTATGCCAATATCAAGGCCCAAAAGTACAAGGAGTAATCCCACACTCCAAAAACACACTGACCAAATGGCTACCAGAAGCCCTTTTATATAGTTAGGCTCCTCCCACTTTTGGAACATACCATGTAGAAGTAAATGATAATTTCAAAGCAAGATAAAACTATACAAATACTTTCAACAAATGGTATTAATATACAACCTATGCATCACACTAGTAATTACAAAGTGTTGTCTCAACATTGCAAAGAAAAATGCCAGAGAAATTATAGTTTCACAGATTTCCCCCTGTGATGTCACTGAAAATGAAAGTGCCATTCCTACTGGGCAAATGAAAGTTTTAAAATGGCAGCCATCGCTGCACATTGGTTTGCCAGTTGAGAAGGGACACACAATGTGAGTACAACAGTATTTTATGTGTATATGTTAGTTTGTTACAGGGGAAATAAACTGTTAACATTTGTAAAAGTTTGGTGGTTTCTTTGAATGTTAAATCATACAAAAAAAAAAAAAAGAAACATTAAGCATTGCGGCAAAACAAACAACCAACAAAAGAAAAGAAAATTATATAAACAAAACCGTAGGACTAAGCAGAAGGCCTGTTACACCACCTAAACAGAGAAATAACCACACATCTAGTATATATGATGTTATTTCGCCGGCATCTAGATTGTGTGTGTGTGTGTATATTGTTGTAAACTGTTCATTGGTGTACATGCACTTCAGCAGTCCTTTCAAAATAAAAGTCATAGGTCACAGGCTATCTGTGACAGTTAACCTATTGTTTATTTTGTAAACAAAGCTTTGTGCTTCACTTGTTCATGTAAAACAGTTAAACAGACTTCACATACAAAAAAAAAAAAATTGCGGACCACCGCCAGGTCTACAGGTGGTGCATTGTCAAGTTTACCGGCACAGCCCTAAATAACGAGTAAAAAGGCTAATACATTATGTTTCTATTATTCTGTTTTCCACATTCTATTTTCCACAATGTCAAAGCAATGCAGCTTAACCCAAAAAACAAGCTCATGCAGTTGTGAGCTCTAGACTGAGAATACTCAAGTTGCAGGGAACACTTTAGAAGGCTAAGAGCAAATATATAAGGTTTGGTTCCTTCAACTGTCCACCCTAATAAAAACGGCTAAGCTAAGATAATTGTAAAAAAGAGAATTGTATTTCTGCAGATTGTATAGTGTAAACATTTTCAAGCATGAATAAGAACCGTTTCGAGGGGGATGCCAGGTGTGCGTGAAAAAAAAAATTCCCCCGAATATTCGAATCCAAAAATTGAAAATCGAATATCAACCCACCGAACGAATATTAGAATATTCGGGTCCAGCCCTACTGCAGAAAGGAGAAGACCACACACTTTCCAACAAAGATATAGGGAGTTGATAAAACGATAGGCTTGATTGTATTATTTTTGTAACTGACCTTGTAAGAAATGTAATACCATCTGCCACTCTACAAATCAATGTTCTGACTGTAGTAATGAAAGTAACAATTACATTTTTGGCAACCGGAAAAATGCAGCAGTGCACCAGTGATGCACTATTGTGGCACTCACCACACCAAACATACAAAAAAAAAAAAAGTTTTTAGTTTTTAATGAGCTTACAAGTTCGCTTAAACCACCAAAATATGAGGTAGGTATATATATATATATATATATATATATATATATATATATATATATATATATATATATATATATACACACACACACACATATATTTTAATATATTTAAACTTAGTGAAGGTATTTATCTGACAAAATTATTTGGCAAAAAAAAGGCAAACTACAGCTACAGACTGTAGCTCACAGGAAAAAGACATTTCCAACAATATAATCAGTTCTTATTTACTGGTTCTCTTTTGTTGTAGGCTATGTGTTCATAAACTGGCATACTCATTGCGTTACCACAAATAAAACAATTGACTCCAAGCACAATTATACAATATGCAAATCTTTAACACATTTTAAATCATATTTGAATAAAGGGTGAAGATGTGAAAATTTCCCTAACCCAGACATTAGTTTTGGACACTACTGTATGGCAGTTCATTGACTTTCCAGCTGATCTTTAAACCATGCACAAAAAGCAAGCCGCTTTTATAAGGATTGCAAGCTTCGCTGGATTTGTTGGAGCCTTTGATGGAACTCGTTTACGTCATTGCTTTAACTATAAATGAGACATATCAATAGAAAAGTATTCCGTAGCATCATAACAAATGTGTGATAATTTTGCACAATGCAAATACATTTTAAAAAAAAAGTAAATATTAAATGAATGTTTCAACATTTAATTAAATTATTTTATTGAAATTACATTACTGGTGTCCTGCCATTGTGATGATTTTGCATTTTGAATCACTTTAGGATGATACAGAGGTTGGGGGCGGCCATTTTTGGGTGAACATCATCGTAGTCCTTAGTTGGCAACACTAAAATGGTTAGTTCACCCAAAAAAGTTTTTTTTTTTTTTTTTTACTCGCCCTAAAGCCATCCTAGGTGTATATGCCTTTTTTTCTTTCAGCCAAACACAATCAAAGTTATATTAAAGGATTAGTCCAAAGTAATGGCTGGCACGTCGCAGACCAGCACAAGACAAACAATTGTGGTTAAAAAGTATACATTTTTTATTTATTTTTTTAAATGACCGATCGTTTCGCTAGATAAGACCCTATTGCTCAGCTGGGATCGTGCAAAGCCCTTTGAAGCACTTCAAAGCCCTTTGAAACTGCATTGATTTGGACTTCAACAATTTGGTTACCGTTGAAGTCCATTGTGTGGAGAAAAATCCTGAAATGTTTTCGTCAAAAAACTTAATTTCTTTTCCACTGAAGAAAAAAAGACATGAACATCTTGCATGGCATTGGGGAGAGTAAATTATAAGGAAGTTTTCATTTTGAGGTGAACTAATCCTTTAAAAATATCCTGGCTCTTTTTTATAATGGGAGTGAATGTACCTTAGATTCTGAAGACCAAAAGAGCGCATCCAACCAAAGTAGTCCATAATATAATCACTGGCTTCTGGTAACTGCCATACACGAGTCGAGTTCCAACGGAAGAGTGACCTCTGAGTCACTCTTCGGCCGGAACTCGACTTGCATACAGTCGTTATCGGAAGCCATGATTATAGTTTATAAAGTTATAAATATGGATATTTTTCTTACAAAAACACATCCCTTTGCTTCAGATGGCCTTTATTTACCCCTGGATCTGTATGAATTACTTTTATAATGGATGGATATGCTTTTCTGGGCTTCAAAATCTATGGTACCATTCACCATTATAAAGCTTGGAAGAGCCAGGATATATATATTTTTATGTGCTTAAGAGTAAGTAAATTATGGGATAATTTTCATTTTTGGGTTAACTATCCCTTTAAATGCACCTAAGAATCTGTCTTGGATAAAAATTGCTTTTAGCTTCTTTTATAAATAGCCCCTAATCTTAAACAAGTCCTACTTTTAATAAGAATTTTTGGACAATAAAGTCAAAGCACTGCAGCATTTTTGTTACGTTTTGTACGGCCCCGATGTCTAACACAATAACTCAATTAAACACCCCTTACATAACTTTTCTTTGACACTGCTGAAGTGAATTCATCACTCAGGTTTAGTTCGCCTCACTTGCAATGCCTTTGTTTTTACAGGTGTTTAACTGTGTGTTTTTCTCAAAAGCTCATTGGGGGATCATTGTTTTTTTTAAGACTCCGACCTCTGAAATCAAAGAGAACTGTTTGTTTCTATTATAAACCAGACAATTATGTTCATGAACTCAGTTACAACCAGCTTGCAGAATTCAGACGGAAATGGCAAAACAAATCAATCACAATGAAAGGTCAATTGATGATTTAAATCGAGTGGGGACGTGTCATCCGATCTCAACAACAAAAAAAGAAACTGATAACCAGATAAGATTTTAAAAAATTATCAAGTAGCCTAAAAGACACATTTCAGCCAGAACTCAGAATCTAAAGTCAAATTTAAAGAGACCTTTGATTTTCTAAGCAACACAGTCCGCCCATTTACTCAATGATTACACACAAAACAGGTCTGCCATTTATCCATGGTTTTTAAACAAATAATGTCGTTCAATTAAATCCTGTTCAGAATAACAGAGTTAGGAAAAAATTAACGGATATGCAACTTTCAGCAAACATAGTACACAACAATGACAAATGTAATAGGCTAACTTACATTTCGGACGAGGTACTCACCTACTTCTCCAGAATTTCGCTGAATCAAAACAAGTGCAATATGACCATCCGATTAACACAGCCAGGCATTAGACAAAGCATAGACAGGTCCGCAATATTTTACAGATAAAAAACTACGAAAATAACAGACAAATACATAACCACCTGAAATCGCACAGCAATCTTAAGGTCAGCCGGGGTTAAAGCACCGAATATCCGTGTGGTGAAACTCTAAAATATAGCTTGACACCGCTCCTGGTGTACTACCATAAACACTCGCACAAATACAGCATAAAGACTTCTGAAGACGTGCGTTTGCCAGCCGTGTTTGAAAGTTGAAATCCCGCCCCCTGTCCACGCCAGTAGTGGTGAGATAGCTATATCCAGCTGCATAACAGCACTGCAGCAACAGAAGTTTCAGACCAGCAGCACAAGACCAACACAAGGACTCGACCAGCAGACACAGGACGGAGGGGCGGAGCTTATCGTTAATAGAGTTGCACTACACATAGACTACACGTAGTGTTATTTTGTTAAATATGAGCTGTTTTCACATGGATTTTAATCGAATCCATATCTAAAATATTTTAAAAAAAAATGTGTACAATGAGCAATTGTTGTCAATGGAAGTGTACACTATTTTTGTTGTTAGTTCATACTGCATTAACTAAGCTAATTGAACTAGGGATAACTTTTAACTTTTTAATTTTGAAAATATATTAATAAATATGTAACCAATTTGTAAAATGTTTCCCATTTGACTATTATAACATTGTTTTCTTCATGTTCATGATGTTACAAATAGCTACTGACAAAGAGTATGGCCATTTAATGTAAAAATATACTGTATTAAATCTTAAACAAGGGAAACGTGTGCATTTATATGACTGAGAATATGGTGAGTTGTCTTCCTGTCTTTACTGACACATGGAATGCGGCCATTTACTCTATGGATCAAAGGAATCTAGGACTTAGGTAGATTTAAACAGCAAAGAGGAATATAAGAAGTGCACCCGCTGTACATTCAAGATTAATAAACTGTTAACTTGTCCTGTGTTTTTTAATAAAGGTTTTAAATAAAGTAACAAACCATATTAAATTAAACTTCAAAATAACCAGTTTAAACCATGGCCAAATATATGTGAGGTGGGCTACACAGCCGTCACACACATAACTGTAATACATTTGTGATGAGTAACTTTTCATATATGTTTCATATATGAGATGAGGACATAGCTGCAGTAATTTTACTCAACCCACCCACAGACAACAAGATGGGGCCGATTTTGGGTCTAATGCTTATATCAATGTTGTATATTTTTGTTAATTCATATTGTTTGATTATTATTTCAAAATTTGAGGGAATTTTATGATACTTTGCAATATTTAAACAATATTTTAAAAAAAATCCATTAAAATGAATGCTACTTTTTATTTTATTTGTTATTATTTTTCAATAAATGCAATATTTCATATTAAAATAGAGTGAAGGCATTTAAAATCCTTTTCCTTTTATTTTTTGAAGTGAGAATACTGCCATCTGGAGGTGTTAAAAACGTGCAATCTCATGGTGTAACTGTTGCACCCCTGGAAAAGGGGCAAAATAGACATTAATAAATGAGAAGACACGGACTTGAGCTGTTGTCTGCACGTCGAGCTAATTTCTTTCTTTTTCAACACATAACATATAACAGAGAAATTGAATGTACACGTCATTACATTGGTTAACAATAACATGCAGATTAGGTCAGCAATGCAGTTTTACCACAATCATTAGAACATTGTAATTTAGAATAGATTAGAATAGAATAGAATAGAGCTTATTGTCATTGTAAACAACGAGATTACAAAAAGTCACCATGCACAGCAAACAACAAATATTAGAAAACAATAAACACTGTAAAAAATATTTACTTGGTTCTACTTAAAATCATAAGTTAAGCGGCTGCCTCGAAATTTCAAGCAAAAACAAAATTGATTAATGAATTGTTTTAACTCATTATTTTGATTCTTGTTAAGCTATGAATTGCCTTCTGCGATTCAACATGACTATACAATTATTGTTGTTTCAACTTTGCTATGCAAGTTCAAAATAAAGTGAACTCAATAAAGAGCATTCTGTTCACTTATCCCCATTAGTGGGTTCAACTTAGTAATTTCAATTAAGTAATGTCTTTGAATTAGGGTATCAAGTTAAGATGATCTAAAAGAATGCCTTGTTTTAACTTAAATTATAAAAACACACAAATTTGAGTACAAAACATTTTTTTTTATTAAAACCAATGTTAAGCCAACACAAGCTATACATAAACACTTACAACAAACATGCAATCATCTCAAACTTGTAATCAATACTTTTTAGGTACCAAACTTCAGTTGGGTGTGGGTCACATGAGGCTAAGATAAATAGAAGGGTTGTGTGTGAGCTTACACTATGGGGGGTATCCCAAGCAGACTCCACAAGTATTTCTCAGTGTGTGTATAGAAGGTGGATGATGGGAAGTGTTTCCTGCAGTTGTCTACACTGCCTGTTGTCAACCAAGAAGTGTGTCATGCTGAATGTAGGCTAAATAGACCAATAGACACATACAGCAGTATAGATATCTATATTCAGCACCTCCAAAAAAAATCTAAGTTGTTTATCATTGTTATTGGTGTGTGACCTAATGAGGTTAAGTTGACTGATAATCACTGCAGGAAACATCTCACCTTCTATATGCGCGTGCACACCCCTCTGCTTGTCATATCCCCATTAGCTCACCCAAAGCTGTACTGAACACTATTCATATTCACCCAATAGAAAATACATTCCTTTAAAAGCATTAGCTTTTTTCCTTACACAGCACTGAAATATTGAACAGGTTTTAAATGTAAACATTAGTTCACTTTAAAAAAAAAAAAACTTTTGCAGATAATTTACTCACCCCCATGTCATCCAAGATGTCCATGTCTTTCTTTCTTCAGCCGAAAAGAAATAAAGGTTTTTGATGAAAACATTCCAGGATTTTTCTCCATATAATGGACTTCAATGGACCCCAAACGGTTCAAGGTCCAAATGACCGTTTCAGTGCAGCTTCAAAGTGCTTTAAACGATACCAGACGATGCATAAGGGTCTTATCTACCGAAACGATCTGTCATTTCAAAAATAAATTAAAAAAAGTTTGTATTAAAAGCACAAATGCTCGCCTTGCTCTGTTCAGTGATGCGCGTTCGTGACGTCCGTTCGTGACCTTTTCAACTTAATTGCGTATTACGTGAGGTCATCAGAACGCGCACAATGTACACAACTGTTTTCAACATTGATAATAATAATGAATGTTTCTTAAAGCATCAAATCCTCATATTATACTGATTTCTGAAGGATCATGTGACACTGAAGACTGGAGTAATGATGCTGAAAATTCAGCTTTGATCACGGGAATAAATTACAGTTTACAATATATTAAAATATAAAACAGCTGTTTTAAATAGGAATAATATTTCACAATATTACTGTTTTTGTTTGTATTTTTAATCAAATAAATGCAGCCTTGCCTTGGTGAGCAGGAGATAGGCCTAACGTTACTTCTTTTAAAAACATAAAAAATCTGACTGACACCAAACTTTTGAACGGTAACGTTAGTGTATTTGGCCTTGACATACGGTCTATCAGAAATTGTGTTTTCCACAACGTTTTACAAAGTTTACAATGAAAACTGGTATCCTCTCAGATAAAGGTTTATCAACCGTCTCTTAACGTCTATCAGAGAGTTTGAAGTCTGCCCAGATGAAGGTTAGGAAAGAACGAACTGGTTGTCCCACGAGTCTTTTATAGTTTCCTTTCAGTTAAGCACACTCTTAACATACATGTCAAGGGTCGAATGTTAACAGAGAAAAGAAAACACTCTGGAAACGCCACAAATCAAAATAGAAGTAGACAGATAGTAACAGCAGTCAGCGATAGAGCGATCATCTTCCTCTTTGCGTGAGCATTCTCAGGGCCGTTACATAGTCAACGCGAGCAAGCTACGCGAGTTACGCGAACTACGCGCTCCCTTTCATAGTTTAAATAGTGGACACAAGCGGACATAAGCGTCACTGGCGATGCGTGAAATGCAATACACCGCTCACGCAACAGGGGGTAGTAGATTCTTTATTTAGTGATAGTAGTAGAATCGGTTACGTCATATTCAGATTAAAATGGCAACTGAAGAGGAGTGCATATTGCTGATTTTACTTAGGCGGCAACAAAGAGAGTGCAGAGATAGGCGGTGGTATGTTCGCCCTTTAAATCAAAGAAGAGATCAGGATGGGGAGTTTGTGTCTCTGGTGCTTCCCATGCGAAGCCTGGACGAGGAGAGACATTTCCAGTATTTTAGGATGTCTGCGCCAAAATTCGATCAACTGCTCTCACAAGTCGTCCGCTTTCTCCCGGACACTCACCAAAATCACCGCAACCCGATTGGAGCTTCGCAAAGGCTTGCAGTGACTTTGCGGTACCTTACGACAGGCATCAGCCTGTCGGCACTCTCTGCCAGCTACAAAATGGGCACTAGCACTGTTTCGGGCATTGTAGAGGAGATGTGTTGTGCCATCTGGGATGCCCTTCAGGGGGAGTTCATGTCCTTTCCTTCGCGCAGTCAGTGGCAGGACATAGCGGAGGACTTTTGGAGACAGTGGCAGTTTCCCCTATGTGTCGGAGCGATTGACAGGAAGCACGTTCGCATCAGAGCACCACCACGATCAGGCAGCGACTTCTACAATTACAAAGGTTTTTTTTCTATTATCCTTATGGCAGCTGCTGATGCGAACTATAGATTTATTTACGTCGATGTTGGCGCATTCGGGCGTGAGAGAGATGGAGGTGTTTTGGGCCGCAGTGCGTTTGGATCCAGACTGGTAGAGGGAAAGATCAATCTACCTGCTTCTGGTGTCCTACCGGGCACCACAATGCCCAGTCCTTTTTTTTCCTGGGGGATGAGGCATTTCCCTTACAGGAGAACCTGATGCGACCCTATCCAGGTGGGAATCCAGCAATGAAAAAGAGAGCGTGCACCGGTCTTAGCTCGTTTATAGATTGTTATATATTTATTGTTAATAACATTCTCCTTCAGACCACGCACACTGTGCCATTACGCACAGTGTGCGTAATTGGCGTCAGCCAAGTCATCTGTTCTGTCTAGTTACTGCACTGACACTTATTTGTATTCTCTTAAGGCACGAACCTGCAGGATAGGAAGCGAATTTACAATTACCGACAGGCCAGGGCGAGACGCGTGGTGGAGAATGCCTTCGGTATATTGGCTGCGCGCTTCCGAATTTTCAGCCGCCCGATTGACTGCAAACCTGAAAAAGCGGTGAAGCTCGTGAAGGCGTGCGTGGCTCTCCACAACTTTCTAGCATCCACTGAACGTGCCAGATACATGCCCGCCACCTTTGTGGATGCGACGTCTGACACCGGAGAGGTCCAGCCTGGAGAGTGGAGGCAGCACGTTGTGGGTGACCAGAACATGGTCGACGGACCACGGTGTTCGGTCGGCAGCAGCAGACCCTCCCGGAGAGCGGCTCTTGTCAGGGAGCAGCTGGCTGATTACTTTTTATCAGATGCTGGCGTGTTTCCCCACCAGTACAGTGTGCTACGATTGGGTAGCATTGACCAATAAATTGAAGTTCGCTTTGAAGCATGAGTTTTTTTTATTATTTAACACTTTACACATTTTAACTTATTTGGTATTATGTGAAAACCATTACACATTTTTATAATTTGGTATTATTTAAATTATGTAAAAACCATTACACATTTTAACTAATTTGGTATTTTAATTCATTAATCCATATCCATAAACCATTCATTCATATCCATATAAAATTAAGTCTTCTGACTGTAAAGCCTTTTGAAATGGTGACGGTGTAATTAATTTTCATAGGCTAGGCTACTGAACTTGGTTAACATGTTTCACACAGAACACGACCTAACAAATGTAACATATCAGTAACAGCATGTAGCCTACAATATTGGTAGACAAATTGTCCAATTAAAAGGGCTCATACTGCCGCATGAGTTGTTTGATGTCGCGCATCAAAATTGCGCTTTGTTCCTGTGGGAGATTTTGAAGAAAATGGGACAGGTAATTACAAAAAGTGGAGTGTATGTCCCTCTTTTCGCTTTCCCTAACCCTCTCTCTCTCTCTATCACTCTCTCTCTCCTGCCTTATTTCCTGCAGCCTGTCGAGGAGCGTACGCTCACATGGATCCATCGGCCTGTGGCTTTTGCGCTTCCTTTTACCGCCACCACGGGAGGCTGATGATGTCGGGGTGGTAGGGGGATGAGATGGTGTAGAAACGGTCGAAGCCACTAGTGTCGGGGTGGTGGGAGGGTCAGATATAAGTGGGGAACACTGGGATATGGATGAGTCGGGATTGGGGGTTGATGGAGGTGGCTGATCTCCCTGCGCAATAATGCTTTCCTCCTCTTCATCGTCGCCCTCATCGTCTCCCTCACCTGCCTATACATAAATAAAATGTAAACTTAATCCTGTTTCAAACGTCCTGACCAAATTGGTAGCCTTCCATTCTCAGTAAATAACAGTTATAAAGACATCTAAATAATAAAATATTAAACCATAACTTACATTTAATTGTACACTGTAAAAACTAAAGGTGCCTCAAATATCCTGTCGGATACTCAAGGAACTTTAAAATGTAATTTAGGTGCCTCAAAGCTCTTTCTCCTATATTAGGGTTACTATTGACTGTCTTTGCGGTTCTTGCAGGAACTTGTTGTCACGACAGATAGTGGAGAATTGGGTGGATCCAAATGCAGCAATAGTATAGTCAGGGCAATCCAAATCATCGTCATCCATGCAAGCGTCATAATCCAAATAATCAGAATCGTAGTCATCCATGCCAGTGTCGAAATCCATTTTAATCAGTCCGAATAATAATATTACAAAACAAGCAAGAACAAACTGAGAACAGACAAGAAACAAACCTCAGAGTTGGAGCGTGACAAACAATACAATGACTCCATGACATGAACTAACAAAACCAGGGTATTTATGCACAGACACTAACAAGATAAATTGGAACAGCTGGGTGCAATCACAAGTGATGGGAACAAACAAGGATAATGGGAAATGTGGTTCAAGAATGAATGGATACAGGAAGGAAGGGACCTCTACTGGACACCCAGTGAAAACACAACCAGACAATGTGACACTTGTGGGATCCTTCAAGCACATTGTATTCAGTTCTGAGGTTCTGGAGGCTCCTTTTCATTACCATGAGACGTCGAGGTGCTTTGGGGGAAGTTAGAGGTACTCATATTCTATGAAAGGGTTCTTGAAAGACCTGTAACATATACGTGGTTCCTGGAAGATCTCTTTTGTAAAAGCCAGCATCTGGAGGAACCCAAAAGTTCTGTGAGGCCACATTAAGATGTACAACCATACAGATGTACAGTTTATTTGCCTATTGTTGTTATCATTATTACTGTTGTTCATAATTATTAATGAACACAGACAGAGAGAGAGAGAGAGAGAGAGAGAGAGAGAGAGAGAAATTTTCAGATTGTTTACCAGTTAGCCAGAAGACAAGGTTGAGATCAGATCACACATTTTTTTTTTACATTTTTATTGAACAGATTATGGGTAATGCTTTGTGTTCAGGTTTGACTGTACTCATGTAAAACATTACACTTCAAATGCCTAAACATAAAAAGACAAAAAAAGCAATAAACATTTTACATTTTATATATATATATATATATATATATATATATATATATATATATATATATATATATATATATATATTTTTTTTTTTTTTTTAAAGTGTAGTATTATTATAATTATTAATCAGAAGAAGAAGAAGAAGAAGAAGAAGAAGAAGAAGAAGAAGAAGAAGTGCTCTCGTGCGTTCTGCTCCCGCGCAACGCAAGGAGCGGTGATTTAAAAAAAAAAACGGCTTCATATGACTTCCCCATTAAAGGTGAGTAAAGTCGCCAAAATTATTATGCAAAATATATACTATGTGTACACACATTAACACACTAACACGCTTAATTTTATGGCTGTTTAAAAATGTATGTTTTACACTTTAAAGAACGTATATTTACTATACACATTGACAGTAAGTTAGGCCTATAACGTTAGCAGAATAGGACTAACTGTTTTAGCTGCGATGCTAACGAAATGTAGCCTAAACGAAATTACTTTGTGGGTCGAAATGAGCACTGTTAAATCACAAACAATGATTTTAGTTTTGTTGTTAACTTTTAGACAATGTAACGTTAGCGCTCTTTTTTTTTTATTTAACTAACTTTATTTGTTGTCATTGGGATTTGTGTTAATTCGTTGTTTAACTACACAAATATACACAAATTGGGTTTACATGTTTTAAGGGGACATTCCATGGCCTTACGAAAATTAGCCAAGGGTTTATTATAGTAAAAGTGTAGTAAACATTGTTTTCTGTCGGATTGATTAGTATTTGTTTAAACACAGTTGTACTACAAATAGGCCTAACGTTATCATGGTAAAACTATGGTTAGTGTAGTGGCAAAAAAGTGTCCTAATTAATGTGAATTCATATTTGTTTTTTGTTTTTTGTTTTTTGTTATTTTGTTTTTTGTTTGTGAAGACTCAGCATAATCATCTATTCAACCAGTAATTTTTTCAGTAACATTTTTTTTTGTTCACAGCAACTACTATATATGATAAAGGGTGTATTCTATAACTATATTTTACATATTTGTATATGTATTGTTAAAATACATTGTGCTCATACTGATCATATATATTGTACTTATTATAATAATTCTAACCAAAGGTTATTGGAAAAATCACATTTCTTTTTTGGAGCACCAAACATCAGTAACCTTTAAAAAATTAAAGTATACCATATTACCATAGTAATAACAGTAAATTATACATAATTACAAGTAACTAACCCCCAACCAAACCCTAGTCCTACCCTAACCCTATAGTAAGTACATGCAGATGCTTAATATTAATCAGTACTTAAATATATAATTACACTGTAACAATGGCACCTTAAAATAAAGTGTAACAAAATGTTTTATAGTTTATTAAACCATTATTTTCTCCATATTTGTAGGACTAATGGTCATTGCAGGAATCCTTCTCTTGCCGTACCTGTTACATGACAATCCTGCTAGACTGTACATGATAAACAAGGTCAGTTTTTATTTATACATGCAAATGTTTTGGGCCATTGACAATTGAAATAATCAGCTTAAAGTTTTGCCAGTATGTCAGTTATTGCTAGTGATTTTGTGCATTTAACTACTCCACAACCATAGAAGGACATTGGATATTATTTATATTTTTAACTCTGTGACCAGTTGCATTTGATGTTCCTAATTTTTAAGACACTTTGAATAAATGTTTGTGGAAAATTAATTAATGTAAATGTTTTGTAATAAAAATATATCTTATCCCTTTTTTTCAACCAACAACCTCCACAGAACCTCACACCAACAATGGTGATTACAGGAGACCCATTTGGTGAAAGCAGCATTGCGTTTTTTCTTGATGGCGAAGAACTGCTTGCTGATGAACCTGACATATAACAATGGGTGTAGGCCTTACTATGAGTGCCTACTTTCTGTTCAACATTAAGTACAGGAAACCAACTAAAAGTACACTGACTTTTCTGCAGTATCTGTTGGGCATTCAGAAGGAGAGCATCAAGCTACCTACAGTTGTGTTGAGGCTTATCAATTTCTTAAAATGTCCTGTGTGAATATTCCCAGAGTGAAAATGTTACCATTGACTGCATTGTAAATTGAATTGTAGTCAATTTGAATTTTAGGCTACTGGGAAGATATTTGAGTCATATTTATATTTTACAGTTTTGTCAAGATTTAAACTCTTAATGTATCACAATATTAACATTATACATGTGCTTTCATGAATTAGATGTTGATACATTTATTTATTGACTATAAGGTGATTATTTATTGAACTTTTTATTTGTATGGATGTTATTGTTGTTTATCAATAAACAATGTTTGTTTTGTATTTGGTTTCAGTTTTTCATTGTGTTTATAAAATAATAATACATGTAAATAAATAAATACATTTTATTTATTAGTAAAAGAAAGGGAGGGGGAGGGTGGGGACAAGAAATAGAATTCAAATTGGGAAATGGTGCCTTGAAGCACCAGAGGTGGTTCCTGATCATTCTTAATAAAAGGGTTCCTCAAGAAGCCTTTAAGGTTCCTCAGAGAAACCGCCCCTTTTGAAAGGGTGCCTAGAGGATCTACAGACGGTTCCGCCGGTGTGGCAAAGTGAAGAACCCCAAAAGGTTCCTCCAGGCACCTTTTCTTTTTGCAGTGTACAAATTGAATGGATTTGTATGTACACACACACACACACCCCTCTCCCTCTCTCTCTCTCCTGCTGTAGGCTATTTCAGCTTCTCGTCTTGAGAAGGGAACACAACAATGACTTCTAGATAGGCTACACACACAACATTGTTTACATACCGAAAAAAAATTTGACTCCGTAGTCCTATGTTTTACGAATTCACTCAACCAGCCAAGTTGAGTCAATATTTTTGGGTAGCCGAAACTTAGCTGCCCCGCACCACTTCTGCACGCCACTTTCCACTTTTTGTGTGCCCTGGTAAATTTGTCACGGGCACTTTTCCAGTCCGTTTTCACCTGTTTTTCTGTCTTTCCCATCGCGATTGCAACCTCTCTCCAGGCATTTTCCAACGCAATTTTATTTGAGTGTAATTGTGATGAACTGTCGTATAAATGCGGATGAACGCGTATAAGCTCGCACAATTTTTCCTCCTCGCCCGCCATTGTATTCAATTCAAACCTTCTTCTGTAAACTTTTATTTGAATTAATGTACAATTATTGCAATGTCGCCCCCACTGATAACGCATAGTATTGCGTGCATCAGTGCGTCGCGTATCAAAAACTAGGACGACACATTTGGCTATGCATTGTAAGGACTGGGCGAGGGGTGAATCTGAATAACTAAATACATCCTAGCTAAAATCCCAAAGCCTTCAGGCCCAAAAAGCCTGGATGTAAATTAACATACGCACACACACACACACAACCACACGCATCCCCCACAAGGGAAGTCCGCTCCGGACAGAGCGCGGTGTCCAGTTACGAGACATTTTTATGACTGACTGGAATGTCCCACAGAAGGGGGTTCTAAAAGAGAAAGAAACTTCTCTTTTTAAAAGACATTTAACCAGATATATTCGATGTGTTTTTATGTGTGTCCATTTGCCCATGTCACATTGGAATGACTATGATTTTATCGTAGCTTAAAGTGAATTATAAATACCTTCATTATGCATTTTAAAAATAACTGTCTATTGCCATAACTTGTACACATAGTTCTGGACACCTCCAGAATGCTTTCGGTGTGATCAATCAGAATATGTACAGTAATATCCAGTTAAATATAGTTTACTATGTTTTCCATCTTTGGAGTGAAAAGAGACCAAAACTAGTCACTGGTGTTCTTAGATAACAGCTTTTACGACCCAAAGGAATGTTCACAGAACTGTGACTCTCTCTGAATTCTAACCAAGGAGGAGAAATGAATCCTGTATTCATATATATATATATACGCTATTATATATCCACTTGAGAATTGTATGAACAATGTATCTAAGTTCCCTATTTCATGAGTTGCCTTTTTGTGGTTTGGTCTATGTTTCTCGACAACTCTAATGGAATTATGTTTCAAACTTTGCCAACTAATGTTTAACCAAATCCATTTGTGGCAAGTTTGGTCTCGATAAACTCCAATCTTCGTTCCCCATTTGTTAATTGACATTACATTTTGCTAAACTTTGTGACACATTAGTATTATAAGAAGTGTGAAGATTCTTCTCTTAAACACCCAATGGAACTAGAGATTTAAATGCCTGGTTATACCACAAAGGATCATAAAATCTCCCTCCAAAGGGACAGCTCCTGATTGGACCCTCTTCCAAAAGAAGGCGGAAACGTCAGGTATTCAAAAGGACTGAACACCAGTTTATCTTTTCTCTCTTTTTTCTCTCTTTCTCTTTTTGCTCTCTCTTGCTGCTCTTGCCCTCTGCTCTCTGGAGCTCTTGCCCTCTCTCTCCCCCGCTCTAGCCCACGGAAAAGGCCTCGGCAGGAGAACAAGTCGGGTGGAGCAGACGATGGGTATGGTAGCCATGTAGATGCATAGAGACAAATGACCCAAATCAAGATCAGGGTTAAAACAGATTTATTCAAGCCATCTAACTCGTCTCACCTTTATTTTCCTTTGACTTCTTTTCCGTTAAAAGTCTCGGTTCTAAGTTAAGTTTTGCTGCAAAGTTTCGTTTAAACGTTTCGACTGCAACGCGCTTCCAACTTCAAAGACTTTCATCCAGCTGCCAACACACCACGTGATTGGCTGCCCAAGATCTAGCAGGCACGAGGAGACCGCCAGCGGACCCGGGAAACCCCCTTTACACCTACAAAAGGGGATCCCCAAAGCAACGCAAGGACAAGCAAGTAGCCTCCAGACTCTTAACTGAACTGGTGCACTGATATAAAATTGAATTACCCGCCTAAGAAACGATAGAAGGGTAAAATTAATTATTGATGGTTCGTTCAGGTTGTGTCTTATAAGTGCATAGAATCTTGGGATTTCACCTAACTCTTAAACGTATTCTTCCTTACTCTTTTTCTTTCTGCAACTTGTATGAATGCGTGTGTTTGTGTTAGATATTAGTTTTATGTGTTAGTCTTATAATCAATAAAGTATTGTTTGTATTTGAAAAGAGAAGCATTACTTGTGTTATGTGCTTACGAATTTATTGTCTTGAACTACGACCTAAGCTACTTATGCTTTTACCCTTGAATTATTTCTTAATTTAGCTGTTAGCTGGGAATTAGTCTTTCTTGGCCAGGAAGATATTATATTTCCTAGAATTAATAATTGCTTATGCTTTCCGTTCATTGGATGAACTGATAAAATGATCATACTATTGATTCTGCTACAGTAAATTCTGAAAATAATTAAATGATTAATTATTGATCATAATCCGTTATGAATAATAATTAGTCCTATTTATACGTGCGTACAAATGCTACAGCATCGACGCATAATGGCGGCCAAAGCGTAACGATGCGTAGCCTTGCGGACGCGTATGCGTACCGATGCGTTGACTATGTAACGGCCCTTACTCTCACTCTGCGTGCGCGCTCACATAAGAACAGCACACATACAATAACGTACGCCATAGAAGAAGTCATCTTAAAGGCATATAAACATTAATATCATGAACACCATTTAACACTAGGTGGCCGTTACAGATCCCCCCCAGAAAGGTAAAGGCTGCCCTCAGCCGTGCACAACTGAGTACAGCATCATTTCAAACAACCTCATAAATTAAAAGTTGCTAAAATAACAGAACCATACAGGAGTATGTATTATTAAGGTACACACTGGCATACATGACAGTACAAATGGACCAAAATACATTGTCCGCAGCGGCATTTTTCAAACAAATGAAAAGGTAACCAAACAGAAACATAATATAGGACATATCTTTTTTTTAACATTCTGTTCTCTTTTTGTGTTCAACAGTGTAACAAACAACATATCAACAGACTAATCATTAATGCGAATTCTCAATTTTCCTCTTTTTTTTTCCATTTAGTTTCTGACAGTGTTAAACCTTCTTCCTTTCACAATGTCAAATCAAGCATATTAACACACATTTACATAACTTGAACACTATATGAGGTCCAGTCTGTCCGTGTGGTACACATTCGTCCACCTATTACTCGACCAGTCTGAGGTGATTCTTGGTGCACGTCGAGGTCTCAAGTCATAGTGGTATTTGTCAAGATCATTATCATTAACAGTCAAGTCATTGTTCTGAGACCCAACGTCAACCTGCAGGTCAGGTAACCAATCAACACTGTCCACAGTTCCTGATAGATGATGAGCACTGGATGTCACAGGGCGACTACAGTCATCATTGATTCCAAAGTCTGTCAGGTCTACTGCGGTAGCACCACCTCTTGTTACCTCCGGCACTTCATCAAGCAAAGAACTGTCAGTTGATGTTTCTACAACAGAAACCCCTGTGGGCTCAGTTTCTGATTCAACAAGTGGGTCCCAGGTACGAAAAGGAAGCAGATTCACAACATGAAACACACCTGCGTCCGCTCCTGTACTCGCGTCTATGAGTCTGTAGTTCACTTCCGATAGTTTTTGTGCAATTCGGTAAGGACCGGCATATAGAGGTGCTAGCTTAGCTGTGAAGTTTGCCAGCGCATCCGAACGGGGATGAGTCTTTACTCTGACCAACTCATCTACAGAGTAAGACACTGGCCGACGCCTCTGGTTGTAGTACTTCTTTCTTTTATCATGGTTTTCATCCAAAATGGACCTAGCATGATCATGTGCTTCTCTGATCGATGACTCCAAGCTTTCCGGCTATGGAATACCAGGTTCATCCCCACCATCACTGTTCGGCTGAGTGATAATGTCAAGAGGGGTATTCAATTCTCTTCCATACAGCAATATGGAAGGGCTTTGGCCAGTGCTTTCATGCGGTGCAGTCCTCAAAGCAAAACAAATTTGGGGCAGGTAACGATCCCAAGCTGTGTGCTTGTTACTGACGTAAGCACGGATGGCAGTTTTCAACGTCCGATTCACCCTCTCCGTTGCATTTGTCTGGGGGTGATACGCATTTGTAAGTCAGTGTTCCGACCCCAGGGTGGTGAGAACATGCCTGAAGAGCTAACTCACAAACGGTGACCCTCTGTCCGAGATCAGGTAATTAGGCACCCCATGGCATGTGAACACCTCGCTAAGCAACTTGGTGGCAGCAACTTGGGCAGTCGCTTACTCTTACTGCACTAACCTCCACCCACTTCGAAAAATAATCCACAAAAATCAGAATGTATGCATTACCGCAGGGTGTGCGCGGTAAAGGTCCCACAAAGTCCACCCCAGTATACTCCCAAGGTCTTTGAGGGCGGATGGGAACCATAAACCCAGCAGGTTCCTCTGGCTTGGTTTTGTGAACTGGCAGACAATACAGGAGGCAACATACTTCTTAGCGTCAGATGACATTTTCGGCCAGTAAAATAGAAGTTTCAGCCTTGCTATCGTCTTTGTCATACCCAAGTGACCAGCCATCGGGTGATCGTGATAATATTCCATCATACTCCTTTTCATAGCTGTAGGTGTGTACAGTTTAAGGCGCTTCATAGGGTGGAGATTACAAGCCACTTTGTCATCCACAAAGTACAGGAGTCCATCCTGGATCTCATACTGAGACAACTCCTCAGTGACACTCTCGTCCTGTCCCTCTAACATCCGCAGAAGCTTTCCGGTCTCAGGGTCATTGAGCTGCAGCTGCCTAATGTGCTCTCGATCTGAAAAAATTACAAAAATTTGTTTTCCAACAGTGTAACGCAGCAATGTGACCCACATAAAAAAAAAATGAATAAAAAAAATCAGAAAAACAAAGTGTCCTTGCCAAATGCGATCTATTCCGCACGTGCTGACTTGAAATGACTAGACCCACAAACAAAAACTAGAAAAGAAAAACTGTGTCCCAGACGTGTATCCTTTCACACAATCTTCACTTTTCACCGGTCCTTATCGGCACTCGTGCATAAATGTCCGATCAACACAAAAGATACTATTGTTTTTTTTGTTGTTTTTTTATGTACCGATGCAGTAGGCTAAAGTATATTTCAGTTCAATTTTGATCAAGGAAAAACGTCGAAAAAAATTAGTCTAAATCGTATCAAAAATAGTATCGAAAATAGTATCAGCAGTTAAAACTCACAAAAACACACCAACAGCACCTGAGAATCAGTCACGCACGACCGCATGGTGTCCATAGATCGACTCGGTTACTAACGTAACCTCGGTTCCCTGAGAGGAGGTAACGAGTATTGCGTAAGTAGCTTACGCTATGGGAAAACTTTGACTCTCGAGAAATATTGAAATCTTTATGTAAAACGCATTGCAGCTCCACAGAAGACAGCAATGAGCGAGGCAGCTTGGTCATTGGCTGTGCTGCGGCAACTTGCTCGAACCAATGACGGGCCGGCTCTGAACGCACGACCAATGAGCGCGCTTCACGTCCGCGCGCTCAAAGCCCGCCAAGATGGGCGTGGCTAAGGCTATATATAGGCGCCCCGTCATGAGAGTTCTTTAGGTTCAATCGACTGAAGGGAACTGACCAAGCACAACCACGGCAGCTTACGCAATACTCGTTCCCTCCTCTCAGGGAACCGAGGTTACGTTAGTAACTGAGTCGTCACCTTTCGAGAGGTCTCTCCTATTGCGTAAGTAGCTTACGCTATGGGAACACCATGCAAAACGCAGTGCGTGCTGACTTCGCTCTATAATGCCAGAGGCAGATGCCTGAGCCTTAAAGCAAAGTGATTATTCAACGAGCCGGCCAACGGCGAGCTATAATGGATAATACAGAGCGCCTTTGCCCCAAGGTGGCCCATGGTGGGGCGCTCATTGTAAAAACACAAGCACATTTCTATGTACTGATATTTCTATTTACTGATATGCATAAAAACCCTCTAAGTCAGTCAGAGAAGGACCTTATAAGGGAGGAGATAATGCTCAGCATATACATACTCCAGTCCATACAACAGTCAGGCTGATAGAATGTTGGAATGTACTGAGGGGACCTGTAGGTTATAAAACCTGATAAATGTCGATTGCGAGGCCCAGCCTGCCACCGCACAAATATCTTCAATGGGTATCCCCCTCGACCACACCCACGAGGAGGGCATGCTCCTCATAGAGTGAGCTCTGATGCCTAAGCGGCATTGAAGGCCCTTGGCTTCATAAGCCAGCGCTATTGCACCCACTATCCAGCGCGATATTCTCTGCTTTGAAACAGCGAGACCTTTAGTGCGGCCGCCAAAGCATACGAATAATTGTTCCGTCTGTCTGAACGGGGCAGAACGTTCCAAGTATACTCTGAGCGCCCTGACCGGGCAGAGTAAATTAGCGTTGCTTTCGTCTGCTTGAGACGATAGCGCTGCCAGAGATATCACCTGTACTCTGAAGGGTGTGGAGAGCACTTTAGGAATGTACCCGTGCTTTGGCCTAAGGACAACTCTGCAGTCGTTAGGTCCAAATTCCAGGCAAGCAGCGCTTGATTACAGCGCGTGCAGGTTGCCCACTCTCTTGACTGAGGCGAGTGCCAGCAAGAGCGCAGTTTTGAGCGAGAGCTGTTTAAGGTGCACGGTTCAGAGAAGTTCGAACGGGGCACTCTTGAGTGCGTCCAGGACCGTGGCCAGGTCCCAGATCGGTACCGAGGGGGGGCGAGGAGGGTTCAACCTCCTAGCGCCTCTCAGGAAACTAATGATTAGGTCGTTTTTCCCTAATGAGCGTCCTTTATCAGGATTGTGTGACGCCGCTATGGCAGCCACATAGACTTTGAGCGTGGAGGGTGTGCGGCCCACCTCCAGCAGCTCTTGCAAAAAAAACGAGTACACTTGGTATCTTGCACGATTTGGGGTTCAGGCTCTTGGTGTCACACCAGTCACTGAACACTTTCCACTTTTGGGCATAGAAGCGCCTCGTAGAGGGCGCTCGCGCCTCAGTGATGGTTCTCAATACTCCGCTGGGGAGGTTCTCGGGAACCCGTTGAGGGGCCATGCATGGAGGGCCCACAGATCGGTGAATAATCATCCCTTGGCCTGCCTGAGGAGGTCAACGGAATTGGCCATGGGGCAGATTGCATCATCTGCATCAGTTCTGGAAACCACGTCTGGTTCTTCCAGAGTGGGGCTACCAGAAGTACTGCACGTCACCTCCCTGATACGACTGATGACCTGAGGTAGCATCGCGGTCGGGGGAAAAGCATACAAAGGGCGGTTTCGGCCATACTTGGGCGAGCGCGTCCGTGCTCTTTGAGAAGAAAAGAGGGCAGTGCGCATTTTCCCTGGAAGCGAAGAGGTCGACCTCTGCCTCGCCAAAGGTTCGCCATAACCACTGAACCGTCAGTGGGTGGAGAGACCATTCTCATGGGAGAACTTTGTCTCTGGATAGCATGTCCGCTCCCTGGTTCAGGACGCCTGGCACATGCGCTGCTCTCAGCGAGCGCAGGTTGTGCTGTGACCACAAGTGGCCATAGAGTGCAGGGAGCTCGACCTGAGTCCACCCTGGCGATTTATATACGTTACTACCGTCATGTTGTCCATTCGGACCAGGAGGTGTTATTTTTTTTCAGGTACTGAAGCAGGGCTCTGAGAGCCAAGGCGACCGCTTTCATTTCCAGACAGTTTATATGTAGGCCTTTTCCGGGTTTTACCAAAAGCCGGAGACAGGCCTGCCCTCGTAATTGGCCTCCCATCCTGTTTTGGAGGCATCTGTCGTGATAATTTTTCTCCGTGTGTTCACGCCCAGACTCACGCCAGTTTGATACCAGTCGACGGCTTTCCAGGGCGTCAGGGCTTTTATACAGCCGTGATTCGCTCTGATTAAAAAGTGGCCCGAGCGCCACGCGTGAGTGGGGACACGGCTCTTGAGCCAGCGTTGGAGAGGACGCATGTGCAACAATCCTAGCTGGAGTACAGCTGATGCCGAGGCCATGAGACCGAGCATCCTTTGAAATCGTTCTACAGGGGCGCGTGCGCCCGCTCTGAACGATGTTGCAAGGCGCTGATGAGAGGCGCGCCGTCATCCGCACTGAGTCTAGCACTATTCCCAGAAAAGAGATATTCTGGCTGGGGGACAGCACGCTCTTTGATAAATTGATTTTCAGACCCAGGCATTCTAGATGTCTGATAATCCAAGATCTGTGCGTCGTTAACTGACTCTCTGATTGAGCTAGGATTAGCCAATCGTCGAGGTAATTCAGTATTCGCACTCCCCGCTGTCTCAGGGGGGAAAGTGCTGCGTCCATACATTTTGTGAATGTACGGGGGCCAATGATAGACCGAATGGTAGTACTGTGTACTGGTATGACTGTCCCGCGAAAGCGAATCTCAGAAATGGCCTGTGATGAGGCGCTATCGGAATGTGAAAGTAAGCGTCTTTCAAATCCACTGATAGAAACCAATCCCCGGGGCGAACTTGCGCGAGGATATGTTTGGTCGTTAACATTCTGAACGAGCGAATCATTAAAGCTTTGTTCAGATGTCTAAGATCTAGGATGGGGCGGAGGCCACCATCCTTTTTTGGGACGAGAAAATAGCGGCTGTAAAAACCCGCCTCGCTCATAGAGGGAGGAACAGTTTCTATAGCGCCCTTCTCTATCAGTTTGAGCACTTCGGTGCGTAGAACATGTGAAACATCTTTCCTCACTTTCGTCTCGACCACCGCTGTAAAGCGGGGTTGTCTGCGAGCGAATTGAAGCGAGTAACCGTGTTTTATTATGTTCAAAACCCATTTCGGCATGTCAGGGATTTTTTCCCAAGCCTTTGCTCGCACAGATATGGGCTGAATGCTGGCTGGGGGCGTGTCGCAGTGACGTATGAGCCCCGCCGGCGAATCGCCTTGTGCTAATACTGAGCTTACAGTTTTCAGAGGTGCAGGCGCGCGCTGAGCAGCTTTGTTGAGTGCCGAGCGCAGGGGTGCGTGTGAGATTACAGGCACGTGCGCTATCTCCGTAATGCTCACAGAATGAGCTGGAGAAATGTTTGAAGCTGTACAGACAGTGCTTACGGGTGGGGGTGCATACATTGTAATAGGCACGCGGGAGTTCTTGGGCTCGCGCGTCGCATCTGTGATGCTCGCGGCATGAGCTAGAGAACTGTTTGAAACTGTATGGGCAACGCTTATGGTTGGGGGTGCATATACTGTAGTAGGCACGCGCGCCACTTTCATAAAGCCTCCCGTCCGCGGCGGGGGGTTTTTGGCCATGCATACAGTGTTTGTGTGTAGGGGTGCATGCTTGACAGCAGGCACGCGCGCTACCTTTTTAGTATTTTCCGCTTTTACCGGGGAAGTGTTTATAACTGTGGGAACAGTGCTTGTGTGTAGTGGTGCATACATGACAATAGGCACACGATCTACATTTATGGGGCGTCCAGCTTGAGCTGGGGAAGTATTCGGCACTGTTTGGACAGTAGTGGTATGTGAGAATGCGCACTTTAGTGTGGACACGTGACCCCTTAGTGACACAGGCAGAAAATGACTCTTTTTGTGATTTCTGTGTGTCGCCGTTAAAACGGCGTTTGATTGCAGGTGAGCGAGTTCTGTGACTGGCCCATTGACTGCTGTACAGACATTTCCAGCCGCCTATAAGGGGACTGGGTAATGTTTTACACGTTTTGGAGAGAGTGGTCCGGCTTTTGCGAGACAAGCACTCTCTCTTTTTCTTCCTATGGCTAGGAAGACTTACGAGGCTCCGGGCTCAGCACGATCTTTGGCCGAGGTCCCCGTCGCTCAGGCGGCTGTTTCCGGTTAGCGGAACGCGAGCGGCGTCGAGCGTCCGTCTCAGGTCTGGGCAGGGAGACGGGAGGCGCCGCCCTGGCTCGCTGCTGCTGCTGAGGCGGTCTCTGGCGGCTCTGTGACGGGCTAGAGCGCTTGGTCAGGGAGTGACGCATAGCCTGCGAATCCTTCCGAGCTTCAGTGAAGCGTTCAGCGAACTCTCTTACCGCCGGTCCGAACAGGCCGCTTGGAGCGATAGGCGCGTCGAGGAATGGCGCCTTATCCGCGTCCTTCATTTCTGTTAGCGTCAGCCACCGATGGCGCTCAAGGACAGTCAGGTTAGCCATGGCCCATGGCCCGGCTCAGGTTCAGGTCCAGACTCGTCCATGGTGCGGAGAAGTTTGGCCTGATAAACTTGCAAAACCGCCATGGAATGAAGCGCTGACGCAGCTTGGCCGGCGGCGGCGTATGCGCGACCGGCGAGAGCTGAGGTAGATCGGCAGGGCTTCGAGGGATGAGAAGCTTTGGCACAGATGGTTGGCCACAGCCTCCTCGAGGCGCGGGGCTCCCTCGTAGCCTCTTTCTCTCGCGCCGTACACCGAGGAGAGCGAGGAAGAGAAAGAAGGCTTCAGGCGAGCAGAGTGCGGAGCTTTCAATGACTTTGTGAGTTCGTCGTGAACTTCGGGGAAGAAAGGGGAGGGTCTCTGTCAAGGGGCCTGCCGGCGCCCCTGCAGGAACCACTCGTCCAGCCGGCTGCGGGCGGGTTCTTCCGGAGAAGACCAATCGAGCCCGAGGTCTTCCACGGCTTTGGACAGGATGCGGACGATCTCTGAGTCCATGCTGTTGCCCGTGCTCGTGTCCTATAATGTCGACAGCGCGGGGTCGAAGGCCAAGCCCGGCCAGTCGTCGGATGCAGCGTCAATGGAAAGGCTGTCATCCTTTTCACCGTCGTCCCTTGACGCGCCGAACGAGACAAGACCCACCGCTCTGTTGGAGGGGTGCTGGTCCGCCTGCGTGAATTGGACTGGTGGCGGGGAGTCCTCGGGTGGTGGTGAAGCACGCGGGGACTGGCCCGGCGTGACGTCACTGAAGTCCGCGTGCTCTGGTGGCCTCCGTGAGCGGCGCTTCTTCTTGCGCGGCTCGAACAGAGGGTACAGCAGCACGGTGGTAGTAGGCTCGTTCGCGGCGAAGGCGGCGAGGCGAGCGCGCAGCTCGGTGAGGCCCAGGGAGTCACATTCGGGGCATCCGTCTCGAGTGAGAGCAGCTTCTGCTTTGTCGGGTCCCAGGCAGCGAGTGCAGATAATGTGACGGCCCCCGTCAGGAAGAGGGCTTCTGCATGAGGCGCAGGTCGAAATAACGCCTCGAATTTGCTCTTTCACTAAAAGACAAGCGTCGCAGAGGTGAACACTTGCAAAATAGCTTAGTAAAAGGATATGAAAGATGATGCGATCCGGATGGCGTGGCAGAAGGCATTGAAGGCGGCTGAAGGCGCCGGCGTCCTCGTAGCAGTCCTGCTGTAGGCTTGACGACGGCGGGCAAAAGACTCCAATAATCCGGAGGATTCAGCGAAGAGAAGGTCATTGCTGAAGGAGATTAAATCTAAAGAACTCTCATGACGGGGCGCCTATAAATAGCCTTAGCCACGGCCATCTTGGCGGGCTTTGAGCGCGCGGGCGGCTCATTGGTCGCGCGTTCAGAGCCGCCCCGTCATTGGTTCAAGCAAGTTGCCGCAGCACAGCCAATGACCGAGCTGCCTCGCTCATTGCTGTCTGCTGTGCAGCTGCAATGCGTTTTACAAAAAGACTTCAATATTTCTCGAGAAACTGACTTTTCCCATAGCGTAAGCTACTTACACAATAGGAGAGACCTCTCGAAAGGGAAAGCAAGCTAGTCAGCAAGGTTGCAGCAATGGAAAAACTCCAGCAACGAAATCCTCATCCAAAAAAATAAAACGAAAAAGATTTAGATAAACAAAGAACAAAAGATGACCGGTATGAATCCAGTTGTTCGGGCGCCAATTTGTAATGTCTGTCAGAGAGTTTGAAGTCTGCCCAGATGAAGGTTAGGAAAGACAGTGCAAACGAACTGGTTGTCCCACAAGTCTTTTATAGTTTCCTTTCAGTTAAGCACACTCTTAACATACATGTCAAGGGTGGAATGTTAACAGAGAAAAGAAAACACTCTGGAAACGCCACAAATCAAAATAGAAGTAGACAGATAGTAACAGCAGTCAGCGATGGAGCGATCATCTTCCTCTTTGCGTGAGCATTCTCACTCTCACTCTGCGTGCATGCTCACATAAGAACAGCACGCATACTATAACGTATGCCATAGAAAAAGTCATCTTAAAGGCATTTAAACATTAATATCATGAACAACATTTAACACTAGGTGGCTATTACACTCTGACTGAACTAAAAGACTAAACTGCTAGTAAACGTGTTCTAACTAACGTTAACGGTCGCTGAAATGTGCCTCGCTTAAATGACATCACAGTTGTTGCACATCTCAAAAGGTAACGATAGCTAACGTTAATCACGTTATTGGCTTCATCAACTCACATTCTTAATATCTACAAAACACGAACACTTACCACGAACTTGCAAACTTGTTCACGCCAACCCGATTCATCTTGTCTGACAGAAAAATGAGGCACCCGGGCAATTGAAGTTTGATTGCTTGACAGTTGCTTGAAGGCGCGTAAACTAGTTCGTCTTGTGGCTTCGTCGGTAGTCCCCCGCACATGCGCAAAGAGCTGTCCTCCACTCAATCTGCAACACGTCAAAGACTTAACCCCAATCAATTTAAAATGGCAAGTTCATTCAGGCACCTGGAATTTGTGATTCATTGAAGTAACTTATGAACCTAAATTGGAAGATTGAAAACTCAAACAATTGAGTTGAAAAAGTTAATGACCTAAGTTATCATAACTTTTTCATCAGATCATTTTTTTACAGTGTACATATGGGTTAAAATGAAAATAAATAACAAAAAAATGGGATGAAAAAGATGATGAGATTAACATGTTATCTCTGTTGACTTTGATCATTTAACACTGAGGTATGATGAATTATGGTAGCAGAAGTGGTGTTCCATATTGTCACAACCCAGGGAAAGAAACTATTTTTCTTCCTCGAAGTCCGAGCAGTGATATTCCTGTATATCCTCCCAGATGGCAGAAGGTTAAACAGGTGATGGCTTGGGTGAGATGGGTCTTTTATGTTTTGAGCTCGCCGCAAACAAAGTGAGGTGTACATGAGTCCAGGTCTCTTAATTAGGTCCCAATGGTATCCTCTGCTGTACTTACTCTAAATTCTTTGTAGCATTTTCCTGTCAGCCTGATTACAGTTACCATTGTACTTTCATTGGCACTGTAATAGAAATGCACTATATAAAATAACATTTTTATAACTTTTCAATTTTTATAACTGTGTGAATAAGCACCAAACCTACATTTTTAAACATTGTCGTCTTTATCAACTTTTCTATGACTTCTTTGACACTAAAATAAAATGAAATAACTATTTGAGGCCACAGTCTTAATGGAACACTATTTCAGTATTACCAATCAACATATTAACCATGAAATACAAAAACAACATGGATTAATTTACATTACAGTTAGACAACGACATAAGATACATCTAGTTTGACCCACACTTTCCTTTTTTTTGCATGTCGAACACGATAATTAAACCATAATACCTCATATTTTCACATATATTCAGAAATAACCAGCTTTACAACTACTGTATAGTCTTAACTCATGATAGAAATGCATAAATGCATAACTATGAGAAGAACCAACAACATTTCATTTTCACATTTCATTGATTTGAATACTTGCATTTGTAGTGGGAACAATTCTTGAAGTTGTGGAAAATTGAAGTTGTTGAGGGTTCCGGCAGTGGCAAGTGGAAGTTGTTTGAAAGTTATCTTTCTCAATGAGCAGATGGCTGGTTTGGTCAATGCCTGGGGCCCTGGGCCCTGTTGAGGCCACGCCGAGCACCCAGGAGAAGTGAGGAAGTCGGAAGAGTGGGTGATTGGAGTCGTTTTTGGTTGGAGTCGTGGTTACAAAACTCCTGAGATTGTCCTTGGTTCTTTGTGAGAGAGTCTTCTCTCTCCTGCATGTCTGCATATCTGGTTGAATCAAGGCCTGCTGAGCCCTGGGGCCCTGTGGAGGGGGAGGGGGTTCCCCAGTATCACCAGAAGCAGTGTTGCGGCTGGATGAAAAACTAAGAGAGGGAGGTCACATGTGAACTGTCTCTAATAAAGCCTGAGAAAGATCCAACCCCTAAGGGTTGACTGGACCAACAAGCAAGGTTAAATGTCAGAGTGGGAAGGTTGCTCTAGTTAATTTACGAGTCTTTGTCCCAAGCATGATTATACCTTCATTAATGCTCAGATAGATATAACACATCCACACTGCATTCTAGAATAAGGTGATGTACATCAAAGTGTGAGTCATTAAATGATACAGGTGAGGTTACATTGATAGTTAGTTGGTTGTATACCAAGGTACATACCATAATATATATACATAATAGTACATAAGACAGTAAACCATTTACACTGTTTCTTTCACAGTTTTATGCATGTTCATTTATAGATCAGTTAGTCTATGATTAATGCAGCAAAGTCTGCATTAAAGATTGTTTCTGTCTTCCCATTGTCTCTCTCTTGCGCATGTGGCCACAGGAATGTGGTCGTAAAATCTCCTTATCAGCCCTGTAACATGACACTGTTTCAGCCCTGGTGTTCGTTTCATTTGGGATGTTAGTTTTGGAGTTTCATAAACCTTTCTATATAATGAATAATTAGTGTGTATCTAATGGGTCCAGACCCTACGTAGCAAATGAGTACATAAGCTTTGGGATATAATATCACGTCATACAATTGAGTCTTTAATGGTTGCTCTCTATCGCATCCTGTCACAGTAAACTGGCCTGTCAATCATCTTGACACAGTTAAAATCCTCCACATATCATTTAATTTCTTATACCGTATCGAAGAGAAATGCAGTAGCACGCTGATCTGCTGTCGCGGGTCTTTCATGCAGATAACTCTCCTCATATTAATGCATACATTTAAAAGTTAATGGCCAAACAGATCTTTATAAAAGTCCACATTGTTATTGCAGATGACATATGACACGGATGACATTAAATAAATGTTTTTTTTTTAATCAGGTTAAACTTTGATTAGTCACTCAAACCTTTATCTAAACCACTCACCGTAGGTCGTGCATATCCGCCATGTTTTGTATTTTTTTTAACACTTTTTACGTAGGCCCAGTACAAGTCTCTGCGGGAGGCGGGTCAAGATGGCGCCGTGTTAACAGCAACTTTATTATGCTCTAATCCATTACTATGTGCGGTGCTTAAGGCTTTGAATTTCTATGCTCAATTTTGTATATAACTTGTAGTGGAATCTCAACATATCCTTTTAAGACTGTTTTTAGCGTTCATTGGGACCCTCTTTAGTTTATTTTAGCTAGTTTCTACGCCTGAGTGAAGTAGCTCCTTTGATACAACCATGGACGAAAATATGGATACAGCCTCTTTCGAGGCTTCTGCAAACATCGAAAATCTAAAGGTACATAACTACACAAGGCATCTAGAAGATGCATTTGGGAGCTCTCCTGACACTCCTAGTAAGTCCCCTGCTCTGAAGAAATCTCATTCCAACGCCTCCAACACGGTCTCTAATTCTGTGCTGCTATCGAGAATCGAAAAGGTTAGCAAGTTACAAGAAGAGTCATTGGTAAAACTGCATTCCGTCCGTCGAGGCATCGTTGAAGGAAAACACTGCTGCTTCAATCTGTAGCCTCACCTGCTCGCTTGAAGCTGTCAACAAGCAGGTGGAAGACGTGATGGATAGGTGCTTTCTCTGCAAACAAAAGTTATGACGTTGGAAAAGTAAAATAAAGCTCTCAATGAGAAATGCAGCGTTTTGGACAGCTACAAACGCAGATGGAACCTCCGTGTAGCCGGGATACCTGAGCGCGAAGGGGAAAACTGTTAAAAATGTTCGTCATCGAGCTGTTCAGGAACCTCTCTCCACACACCGCAGAGAAACTGCAGGACATGGTCGACATCGCACATCGGCTTGGTTTTTATCCCACACATGTCGAGATGCAACATGGGCAGAAGCCAAATGAACTTTTGAAATAGAAGAAAATTTGGATCTTGGAAGATCTGACGCAGGAAGACAAAGAGGAGAGAAACAAACTTTGGCCACTTGTTGAAAAGGCAAGAAGGGAAGGAAAGAAAGCTGGGTTAAATGGGCCCATTGCCTTCATAAATGGGAAGAGAATTTCTGTTTACAAAAATATTCTGATTTCTGACAGTTGTTTTACTCAGAGTTTGAGTTCTGTTATTATGGTTAGTTCACATTTCTCATGTTTCTCTTTGAATGTTCGGGGGCTACATGACTTAAACAAGCGAAAAGCTTTATTTTTGTTTTGTAAATCCATGAAAAGGGACATACATTTTTTGCAAGAGACACTCTTGTGTAAATGATGAAATCAGTGGGGGATCACTATTTCTTTCTGTCATAACTCCAGTTCATCAGGTGGGGTCGCTATATTACTTAATAGTGGATTTCAAGGAACAGTTTTCTTCAGAGATAGGAGGATTATCTCAGTTGTTCACTTGGATAGCATTTTTTTTATAATGATTACATGACATATTCAACAGTTCTGCAAACAACAAAACTCTACTTGATAGTATAATCATTTATATATGTAATTTAAAACTTAAATATCCCTCTGCCTTTATATTATTTGGTGGCAATTTCAATGAAGCACCAGATTTAGTTGCTGATAGATATCCGCCGAGAAAGGTGTCTAATAGCGTCAACCCCCTAATAGCAAATCTCTGTCAATGTCTGAACCTGATCGATGCACATAGATATTTAAACCACGATATACACTTGTACACTTGGTTTAAATCAGATTTTTCTAAAAAAAAAAAAAACATTTGTGAAATATTATTTAGAAAAGAAAAAGCTTAGGCTGTTTTGCAAGGATAGTCCCTTAAATATTAGCAAGCAAGTAAAGAATTTAATTAAAGCCGGGCTAAATGAATAGGCACTGCTATTGCACTCTCGACCTAGATCGAACCCTCAGTCACCTCAATTAAATAAGAAATAGTGTACAGATTACTTAGGAAAACAACACCATCAATTCACACTGGTTATTTTAGCAGGTCATCAAAAATACAAAGAATAAAGTAGAATAGAATCCTTCATTTCAAACCCTCTCCTTGTACGCCACCTCGTAACACGGATGATCGCTGTTTGTAACCTTCTTTAAATCTTTGCACTTAATCTTTCTCAGAAAATAAAAAAAGAATAGAAGAAAAACAACCAGAACATACATTTAACACATCTCACTGTGGCTTCCGCTACCTGTCTCGTCGCATAATTTTGTTAATCCTTGGGATAGACTGTTGTGGCAGGGGGGGCGTGGTTCCGCGAAGTCCGTGACGCGGGAGAGGATCGGGAGACAGGTGCGGCGTGAGTGGGTTAAGTGTGAATGACAAACACCTGTGTCTTGTTTCAGTAACTGGCGTGGGGAGACGGATAAAAGCCACGAGGAAAGAGAAGGGAAAAAGGAGAGAGCTGACAAGTGTGTGCGAGGAGCTGAGAGAGAGAGCGGAGAGCGAGCCCCTTTAAATTCTTGAAGTCTAAGCAGAGCGTGTGTGGCGCATCTTTTGTTCTGTTTTGTTTTTGTATTTTATTTTAGCCAGCAGTCGTCCGTGAGGGGCTGCTGGCAGTTCCTTATGTTTATTTTCGGTAGCCAGCAGTCGTCCGCGAGGGGCTGCTGGTGGTATTTCGTTTGTTTGTTTTATTTAAATAAATTATATTTTGATTGTTCGCCGGTTCCCGCCTCCTTCTTCCCTGAACATTGCTACACTGGTGCCGAAAACCCGGGAAGGAAGACGGAAGCCGCCGCCAGCATGCAAACACCGCCACCATCGCCACTTGCGGATGTGGTTGCTTCCCTCGCGGCCCTCCACCAAGATCAACATCGGGCCCTGGTCGAGATGAGGACCGATCTGGAAGGCCGGTTCCAGTTTCTCGTCCAAGGCCAACAGGAGGACCGCGAGAGGTTCCGGAGCTGGATGGACCGGGAGGTTCGGCCGGGTTCAACGCCGCCGCCGGTCGAGCGCCCCCACCTGCCCCTTAATAAGATGGGCCCACAGGATGACCCTGAGGCGTTCCTCGACCTCTTTGAGAGGTCAGCGGAGGCAGGTGGGTGGCCAAAAGAGCAATGGCCGGTGCGCCTCATCCCTTTGCTGACCGGGGAGGCGCAAGCGGCGGCCCAACAGCTACCCCTCCAGAATCTCCTGGTTTTCGATGATCTAAAAAGAGCCATCCTACAGCGGGTCGGCCGGAGCCCAGAGCAACATCGCCAGCGGTTCCGTTCCCTGGATCTGGGCGAGAGCGGTCGACCCTTCGTGTTGGCTCAACAGCTCCGGGACTCCTGCCGCAAGTGGCTGTTGGCTGAGGGAAGCGACGTCCAGGAGATAATCGACCGGGTGGTGCTGGAGCAATTCATCGGCCGTTTGCCGCGGAAAACGGCGGAGTGGGTCCAGTGCCACCGACCGGCGTCGCTGGACTTGGCCATTCAGTTGGCAGAGGACCAGCTGGTGGCGTGCTGCAGGGTCGGCGAGAACCTCCCTAATGTGTCTCTCTCTTCCTCTTTTTTTTCTCCCTCCCCCTCTTCTACCTCGTCTCCTCGACCATCTCCTCTTCCCAGGTCCCGTCCTCCCGGACCGTTCCGTGGCCCTCCCCGGGGACGGGGGGGAACTTCACTGGATCCGGCAGGAGGCCTGAGACCCCAGCCCAGGGGCTCGGGGTTCACTACCGGGGGGGCGGACCCGGCTTCCTTTCCCTCCCTCTCCTCACGCCAGTCACTTACCCCACTTCCTGCCTCTAGAGCGGTGGGGAGGCCTGGGCCGGCCTGCTGGCGTTGCGGGGACCCGGACCATTTTATAGACAGGTGTCCGATGATGGAGGTGGGGACAATGATCCGGGTCCCGGATGCCCCGCAGGCTGCCCACGATCAGGCTGGCCGGTACCAGATACCCGTGAGTATAAAGGGGGGTACATATCAGGCTCTGGTGGACTCAGGATGTAAACAAACCTCGATCCACCAAAGCCTGATTCAACCTGAGACATTGGATATGAGCCGCATGGTTCGGGTAAGGTGTTTGCACGGGGATGTGGTGAAGTATCCGCTCATGTCGGCTTTGATTAAATTTAGGGGGCAAAAGCATAGTGTGGAGGTGGCAGTTAACCCGCACCTCAGGCATCCGCTGATTTTGGGAACTAATTGGCCGGCCTTTACAGAATTATTGGGGTTATTGTGCGCGGATGTCTCTTGTGGGAATAAGAAGCAGGAGAGCGGGGCGGTCGTGCGGTTGGGCGAGGCTGAACTGGGACCTCCGGGACTGGATCCAGGGGATCTGAGCGTAATTGGGAGACAGATTCTCCCAGAGCGTGATGATTTTCCCCTGGAACAGTCTCAGGATGAGTCGTTAAAACATGCGTTTGAACAGGTCCGTACCATCGACGGTCAGCCTCTCCAGCCTGCTCGACCGCTCACTTATCCATATTTTGCAATCTTGAAAGACCGGTTGTATAGAGTGATACAAGACACTCAGACAAAAGAGACTACAACCCAGTTGTTGGTACCGAAAAGCCGTCGGGAAATGCTTTTCCAGGCGGCTCATTCAAATCCCATGGCGGGACATTTAGGGCAAATAACGACACTTAACCGTCTCATGGCCCGTTTTTTTTGGCCGGGCATTCACGAGAACGTGCGCAGGTGGTGCGCGGCTTGTCGTGAATGTCAGCTGGTAAATCCGCCGGCCGCCCCAAAAGCGCCTTTGCGCCCCCTTCCTCTAATCGAGGTCCCCTTCCAGCGAATTGCGATGGACCTCGTCGGGCCATTAGAATGGTCAGCACGGGGACATCGCTTTGCATTAGTCATAGTGGACTATGCAACGCGATATCCTGAGGCAGTGGCACTCCGCAACATCTCCGCGAAAAGTGTAGCGGATGCCCTGTTTCGTCTAATCTCCCGAGTGGGGATCCCGAAAGAGATCCTCACTGATCAGGGCACGGCGTTTATGTCACGTACGTTACGCGAACTTTACGAGTTATTGGGCATTAAATCGATTCGCACCAGCGTCTTTCACCCACAAACGGACGGCTTGGTGGAACGATTTAATCGCACATTAAAGACAATGATCCGTAAGTTCGTTCACGAAGACGACAAAAATTGGGATAAATGGTTAGAACCCTTGTTGTTCGCTGTGCGCGAGGTCCCGCAAGCCTCCACGGGGGTTTCCCCCTTCGAGCTCCTTTATGGTCGTCAACCCCGCGGGGTGCTGGACGTGCTGAAGGAGACTTGGGTGGAGGGACCCTCGGAGAGTCGAAATGAAATTCAGTATGTCCTGGACCTGAGAACAAAACTCCACACTTTGGGGCGGCTCTCAATGGAGAATTTGTTACAGGCTCAGGACAAACAGACCCAGTTGTACAATAGGGGAACAAAACTGAGAAAATTTTCACCGGGAGATAAAGTCCTTCTATTCCCACGTCGAGTTCCAAATTACTCGCTAAGTGGCAAGGACCCTTTGAGGTCACCCAGCGAGTCGGGGATCTCAATTATGAGGTTCTTCGAACGGATAGAAACGGGGCGCGTCAGATTTACCATCTCAATCTCCTAAAAAAGTGGAGCGAGGCGGAGTCAGGGATGCTGGCGACGGTGATCGGAGCGGAAGAAGATCTCGGGCCAGAGGCGAATGTCAAATCACCATCTCTCGCTCTGGCTCCGGGCGGAGATCATCTTTCACCGTGCCAGCTTACTGACGTTGCCAGGTTGCAAGCGGAGTTTACTGACGTGTTCTCGTTCCTACCCGGTCGAACCAATCTCATTCGGCACCATATTGAGACCGAGCCGGGCGTGGTAGTGCGCAGCCGGCCATATCGTTTACCTGAACACAAGAAAAAAGTCGTTCAGTCGGAATTAGAGGCGATGCTCGAGATGGGGGTAATAGAAGAATCCCACAGTAACTGGGCGAGCCCGATAGTTTTAGTACCTAAACCCGACGGCTCGGTTCGATTTTGTGTGGATTACCGCAGGGTGAATGCTGTATCGAAATTCGATGCTTATCCAATGCCCCGGATTGACGAACTGCTTGATCGGCTCGGCACTGCTCGGTTTTTTTCGACGCTGGATTTAACTAAAGGATATTGGCAGATCCCCTTATCTCCTATGTCTAAAGAAAAAACAGCCTTCACGACGCCGTTCGGGTTACACCAATTCGTTACGCTTCCGTTTGGGTTGTTCGGGGCTCCGGCCACCTTCCAGCGTCTCATGGACCGGGTACTCCGGCCACATGCTGCATATGCCACTGCTTATCTGGATGATATCATTATTTATAGTAATGACTGGCAGCGCCATATGGAGCATGTGCGCGCGGTCCTGAGAGCGCTGAGACTGGCCGGCCCAACGGCCAACCCAAAGAAGTGTGCGGTTGGCCGCGTAGAGGTCAGGTATCTGGGATTCCACTTGGGTCACGGGCAGGTGCGTCCCCAAATTGATAAGACAGCAGCTGTTGCAACGTGCCCGAGACCCAAGACCAAAAAGGAGGTGAGACAGTTCCTGGGGCTGGCGGGATACTATAGAAGGTTTGTGCCTAATTATTCGGACCTTGCCAGCCCGCTGACTGATCTCACTAAAAAGGAGTCACCAGATCCGGTTCAGTGGACGGAGCAGTGTCAGCAGGCTTTCACCCAGGTAAAGGCTGCTCTATGTGGAGGGCCGCTACTACAGGCTCCTGATTTTTCTCTCCCCTTTTTATTACAGACCGACGCGTCGGACAGGGGGCTGGGTGCAGTCCTGTCCCAGGAGATGGAGGGGGAGGAACGGCCGGTGCTGTACATTAGTCGCAAGCTCTCAAAGAGAGAGACTAAGTACAGCACCATTGAGAAGGAATGTTTGGCCATCAGGTGGGCCGTCCTCACCCTCCGATATTATCTCTTGGGACGGGAATTCACCCTCTGTTCGGACCACGCGCCCCTCCAATGGCTCCACCGCATGAAAGATACCAACGCGCGGATCACCCGTTGGTATCTAGCCTTACAACCTTTTAAGTTCCAGGTGGTCCACAGGCCGGGTGCACAGATGGCTGTCGCTGACTTCCTCTCCAGGGGGGGGGGGGGGGGGGGGGAGGGAGGCTGCAGGCCGGACGGCTCCCCGGCCTGAGTCGGGCGGTGGGGGTATGTGGCAGGGGGGGCGTGGTTCCGCGAAGTCCGTGACGCGGGAGAGGATCGGGAGACAGGTGCGGCGTGAGTGGGTTAAGTGTGAATGACAAACACCTGTGTCTTGTTTCAGTAACTGGCGTGGGGAGACGGATAAAAGCCACGAGGAAAGAGAAGGGAAAAAGGAGAGAGCTGACAAGTGTGTGCGAGGAGCTGAGAGAGAGAGCGGAGAGCGAGCCCCTTTAAATTCTTGAAGTCTAAGCAGAGCGCGTGTGGCGCATCTTTTGTTCTGTTTTGTTTTGTTTGTTTTGGGAGAAATAAAACCCCCCGAATCCACTAAAGCCAACCCTGTCCTCTTCCTTCCACCTTCTTGAACATTGACTGTTACAACTGTCTTTTTTTTTTTTACCAATTGAACAGACAGCAGGTTTTCACCTGTCTCTGTTATCGTATTCACCCATGAATAACAAAATTATCATAACACATACAATCCTAACTCCTACCATTAAGCCTTTTCCATTAAATTTATGTCCATCTCCACATTTTATTCACTTCTAAATCAATTTATTAAGCTCTATTGAATGCACTGTTTAACAAATCTAACCAGAGAAGTCTTATAATTTTATCCATTCCTCAAACCAAATTAGTTGTTCAAAATTAACTCTAATATATCTAGTACGGACACATCAATCAATAGATTTTCTACATTTACAATCAAATCAATACCTAGTTCGATTCAATCAAACAAAATCATCAAAATCATCACAAAAACAGATTCTTCTATTAAACTTAAACCGTCAGTTGGCAGTTGGTTCCTCCAGGTGTGTTGATCATCTTGTTCGCCCCACGGACGTTCCGTGTTCGCCAGGGTGACACTTTGCGTGCCATTGCAATGGTCTTTCCCTCGTAGGTGAGGCAGACAGTTACTAGCACCGTCTTCTTTAAACCTCACTTTCTGCTCTATTGGATGGTTGAGGCCTGTTGGTGTTGTCTAAGGTGAGAGGCTTGGACCCAGGTGTCACACTCTCCAACCATTTTCTGATCCTTACAAGGTCTTCCCTTTTAATCACGACCGCACCCCTACTGGAATGGACCATTCCTTGCCTGCTGTCACCTGTGAATGGAGACCTTAACTATTTTGTTAGTGATGCTTGTCTAGCCGCTCATCCCTTTTGGTGTGACCTGTGGAATCAACAGCCTGAAACATATTATCACCGGATAATTTATTGCTCATTTAATAGCCCTTTTCCCCTGAAAAACATTCAACCCACTTGCTCATGTCCACAACACAATATTTATATATTTGGAACAGAATCAGTTCTGTTTGCTGCAATCCATCCTGACATTCTGCAAAAGGAAAATCTTCAGTTATGCGCTGCGCAGGTGTGGAACATTTCTCCTACAATAATAACCCAGGCCAGGATAGTTAGCCAAATTCATCCATAGCCATCATTTTATTGGGCACATTCTGCCCTGTATCAAAAGTCTGCATGATCTGTAGAGAAAAACAAATGTCGAGGTTATTTTCAGATAGTAAAGTACACGTAGTTTCTTTTGTCTGCTGTGCTGCCGCAGCCTTCGCTGCTGCATCTGCCCTGGGGTCTCCTGTTGAAACAGTCCTGCAATTTTGTTATCAGCGTGTGCGGCACACTTACAGACAGCAACTTTTGTTTGGAACGGCCTTTTACCCAATTAAACCCAGTGTCCTCCCAACATATATTGTCCTTTAGTAACCCATATTTTGTCAATCCTTACCATCTCCCTTTTGATGCACGACTCAACTCGTGCATCAATTTAAACTAATTTGATTTGCCATCAACACCAACCCAAACGGCGTCCTTCAGCCAAATTTCCTCCAGACATCTTTCTCTGTCTCTGAAACAAAGTATTACGTTCTTCACTTAAAACCACAATCTCATCTTCTTATCGAAGTATTTGAAGGGCAATGGCCCTGAGTCTCACAGCGAATCCTGCTTTTCAGGCCTGTTGTTTGGTCTCTCAAGTCAGTCATCTACAAACATTTCCAAAGTCATCAATTGTTTCTATCAGGTCAGGTCGTGCTGTACAGACTTGGTC
Organism: Meda fulgida; assembly: GCA_030578275.1. Lineage (NCBI taxonomy): Eukaryota > Metazoa > Chordata > Actinopteri > Cypriniformes > Leuciscidae > Meda > Meda fulgida. Next base: position 19,452,155 of record CM060627.1, read on the forward strand.
AATGTCAGTCAATCATTTTTACCCCTTTTCATCACAATACTCATAAATGTGAGGGGCTCTCTTGCTAATTTCATGTTGACTTAGCAAATATGTCACTGTGTTGTTGCCATCAAATCTATAACATTTTCATTTATCTCAGCCCATGCCAGATGGTAATCTACAACTCCACAATTCCAATTTATATCAAATACTTAAACTGATCCAGAACGTAATTCAAATCAACATCATAAAGACAAAAGTAATTAATACCAGACAGAGCTTGATGACCAATCAGTTTAAAGCTCGTCCTATGTTCTGTATCATCTTTTCACCTAACAGAATTAGCAGCTTCCTTTAAAATTTGTCATTTGCCAAAAGCCATCCTAGTGGGTAATGACACAATATACACCCCATTCAGACTTAGTATTAGTACCCCAAACTAACACATAGTCACATACAAGACAAAGTGCTGTCACCATCACACACACTCATATTAGACACGCATGTTAACTGCTCCCAAAATATCGTCTCTAAAAAGATTTAAATTTTAAGTACGATTTTAAACTTCACATTTTCCTCTAGGTTTACCTAATTTTACATGGTATCTTGACCAGTTTCAAATCATGTCTGTTCATTATTCATTTGATTTTTAGAAAAGGCAGCTGGGTTGTTTTGGTTCCTTATCATTATTTTTCTTCAGCTTGCTCTAGCAGGCCGATAACAGAAAGAAAGAAATAAAGACACAGTTACCATCCCTTCCTCCAACTCAGGCAGTCTCTCTCACTATTAACAAATAGTATTTTCCACAGCCTTCTAAGACTGTAACTTAGACAAAATTTAAATTTATTACAATAACCTTTGACCATTCATCTTTGTTATGCAGACCTTTCTTAAATCTACGAAAGCTGTCTTCATCTTTAGCCACCATGTCTAACGACCTTCAGGAGTTAAAACTATGTTATAGACATATTAGTTCAAAATCAACACTTCTATACATTTTCTTGCCTATAAGGCAACCAATACATACAAGTTTGCTCCTGTCTCCACAACAAATAATGGCAATCCCCTCCTGGTCCCAGCTGGCTTTTGAAAGCCCATTCGCTCTTTATCTATAATTTTCTTCTCCTCAGGGTGTTGTCCCCCTGGTATAGTTGCAGACACTTGTCACAATCAAAAACAAGCCATGCAACCAATGCGGTTTCTTCCGGCGAGTGGTATAGAGGAAACTCACATTTTCTGGGTCAGACTGCCGTAACTCCTCACAGCGCATCTCACCTCTCAATGCTCTGCTGACCCCAGTGGCCTCCAGTAATCAGCCCTCAACTCTCATACCTTTCTCACGTATAACACCTCCATCCGGAGGTGCCCAGTGTTCGTGACCCCCTGCGTTGGGCTGTCCCCTGGCAAGAAAGATCATCCCGTCATTGAGTAGCCACTCGTACACACTGGTGACCGCTTTTTCCCATCACACAATCAGTTTTCTTCAACAGAACTCAGCTGTTTTCTGGAGCTTAGGAAAGGCACGTTCAAGAGTCACCAGAGCCATTCCGATTGCCTAATAGTGTTAACACAGGGAGACAGGTTAATAACAGCAGTATTTAATCACTTAAATCCATTAACCATCTTAATCATCAACCTAGCTACTTAGATTATACTCAGTGAATTTAGATCACAGCCATACATTCAGTGTACTGTTACTGTACATCTGTAGCCGTAGCCTTCGGCCCTGTTTCATGGTGGAAACTTAAAGAAGTTACTGGTCCTCTATCGTTTAAAATCTGCATCATTATTTTAAAGACTTCTTTAAAGTCATTCAGTTTTACATTTAAAACATTCTCAAATACAACTTGCCCACTTAATGGCAATGATTTATTTTAACATCTCTGTGTCTGATTTTCAACCGAAGCACTGTGCTTTTACTATAAATAGCTTATTACTTATGACACAGGCTCAAATAACAGCTTTTAGCTGACATGATTGAGAGAGACTCTGAGACTTTCAGGACTGGCACACTGTACTCTCATAAACTTCTAACATCAAACTCTATCTACCATCTTTTAACTCTATCCCAGCTTAAGGCATATTTGCCAGAAATTACATGTGTTTCCAAATAAACATTTTTATAGTTGTCTTTTGCCCATATCTCATGGAATTTAGACATTAGAAATTTCCACTCAGATTGAGTCTCTGTCGTACTGGCGGTTTTCAGCCACAGCAGACATCAGATTCAGATAAGCGAGCTGTTTCATTACAGCCAATAACAAACTTATCTTTTGAAAGCAAAACATCAGCTTCTAGTTCTTTCATGGTCAAAACACTAACATAACATATTTTACATTTAACAACTGTTAATCCAGTAGCCTAATACTTCTATTTATTTGATCTTAAATAAAAATAATTATTCTAGTTCTCAATTACCATAGCTTAATATCTGACTTCAACGTTTTTTCTAGGAGTTTATCACTCTCCAATCGGGATTCACACTAACTTTGACAAGGTTACTCTGCATCTTTTGCAGTTATTATAAATCATCTGTGAGATTTGTCTCTCTATATAACCTGAACCCTTCTTAAAATGTTGAATTAAAACACAATCATCCTTTTAGTTACTTTTATATATTTTGCAACTTTCATCAAACTGTTTCACTGTTTCAAAAAATTACTATTATAGATCTTTTCTTCAAAAGGATTCACTTTAAGACTTCAATCTTTTGACGTTGTTTTGATCTCTTATTCTTTCTCAGACGAAAATGTTAATGTCGTCATTTAAACACTGATCTACTTTCAAACCCACATTATTACCAGAAATGTGTCACTATCACATTTTCAAACACCTTCTCGGTGGGCATTTACAGTTACGTGTTAAATGGTCCTGCTGACCACAATTAAAGCACTCTCTGTCGGCTCCAACTTACTGCACATCACTGAAGCAGTGTGTCCCATTCAGGAATGCAAACAGAGCTGATAAGCAGTTCTCTGTATTCTTTTACAGTCCACCAGTGGCGGATTCAATCCCAATAGCCGAATCATAATCTTTATCATTATTATTGGCCGCACATCAATTTTCATTAGCTGCACGGAAATAATCAAAATATTCTAAGTTGTTTTCACAAAGTTTTCATTTAACTTTAGTCATACTTGTCCAGGGAAATGATCCCTGACCCAGAATTTCCATTATAAAACAGTCATCTTTTGCATCAATTACTTAATATCAACAAATATCCGACATTATACATTATTGATTTCCAGAATCTTTGGTCAAAGTTGTCTTTACATTTTACTAATTTGGTATTATCAGCAACAACACTGATTACAAGACAAGTATATATTTAACGTCCGGAAGCCGGGCTGAATAAGCAAACACTGTTGCTGTACTCCCAGCATATAGCTGGACCCTCAGTCACTCCTCAGATATTAAATACAGACATCGTCTACAATCATAAATACCAGGCTATATGCATTAGTTTTTTATAAAACTATAATTTCCATAAATTCTGTCAGACATTTTATTTTCATCACATATAGGTTTCCACTATATGTCTTCTCAATCTTTCCCTACATGCCAGTTCCTTCTGTATCCTCTCCTTTCTTTTCTCTACATGCCAGTTCCTTCATTATCTAACCAGTACATGATTGCTTAACTACAATCCCCACACACATATCTCACACACCAACCTTCTTTTTTTCCCTTCACTTCCCTCTTCCATCAAGTTTCTCACTTACAGTTCCACTCTATTTCTATCACTCTATCACTCTATTTCACACAGAAAGCCTTATTGCTGCTGCTTGCTACTTCAATCCTTAACATATACATTTAAGTTCTATAGACATCTAATGCCATGCATCCATTTACTGGATGAAGAAGTAAAAACCTTATTTCTCTCTGCAGTTCGACTTTTATTTTTTATTTTTTATCTTCCCCTTTAAGACAACAATCCATTGTTTGTCCACATTGCTTACACACGTTTGACCACAGCCATAACTCTTTGTTTCTCACTGCCCTGTTCAACTGATTCCCTCCCTGAGGAAATCATGGTATTTTCTCAGTTTTTCAATGTCTAACATACATTTTCCCCCATAATATTTCCTCATTTGATAGAAAACTGGTGTGTCAAATTTGTCAAGCTTGCTCTGAGATTTTCCCATACTGGCTGTTTCTGTTACTCTGTGGATTTCTCAGATTCGACGCTGCGTCTAATAATCTGTTGGACGTCTCCACCAGATCTGATCCCTTAACCCAAGACCAGACAGGGCGCACCCAGTGCTTTTCCTGGCGAATCGATTAACTCCCAGTAAACTGCTACGTGAGGATCCTTCGATTTGCAAAATCGCTACCCCGTGACGTGTTTTGCAAATACGCACTTCGCACAGTTAGCAATATTGTACCGGTGCTCTTGACCCACACCACAGAAACGAACAGACCCAGCCACTATGGTTTTACCCACAATTGAATAATATTTTAACCCAAAATAAAATATTTTAGCCGTCTCTTACCAGAGATGTCTTGGATTGCCACGGGTTCGTTCTCATTTGATTCCAGTGAAGTCTCTCCTGGCCCTGATAGCGGTCGGCCCCTCTCTCTGAAACTTACGAGGTAGAGCTGGAACTGCTCAGTCCAGGTGGCCAAACACCGTCCGCTCTCAGGTCCAGAAGGCACTTCCAAGGAATCCCACTCTTCTGACACCAAATTGTTGTGGCAAAACTTCTGTTAAACATCATCACTGCGTAAGAGACACTCAAAGTCAAATTAATAAAAAAGAAAAGTATTTATTCCTGCAAGAATAGGCCCAGTCGCCAACACAGCAGTTACCCTGTGAAGTGAGTGACGCACACCAGGAAGACATGAGACAGCCTTTATACTCTTTTCAAGGTTCCTCCTCACCCGCTGTACCTTTCACCCACTCAGATAAGGTCCCTACTGCTGTTCAGTTTCTTCTTAAGGACACAAACTGGCCCTGAAATAAACTAGCCAAATCTTGACCATTCCTAAGGTCAAGAGGTCCTGTCCATATATTCCTGAAACGTCACGCACAAGCACGTACACACATATACTTTTACACATTGAATAGGTTCAATCCCTTATGATATCTGTTAGAAATAAATGACTATTAAAATTTCTACAACAGTTTGTTGGCAAACTTGAAGATGGCTTGAAAAAGCCTAGCCAGAAAGTTTGAAGGCAATACAGTCAGATAGATTAGTTAGAACGAAAGAAAAAAGAAAAGTTAGAAAGAAAGTGTGGCGAGCAGGACGAGGCCGAGGGACGTGAGAGAATGGCGCGAGGCCGGTGGCGTGAGTGATAATGAATGACACCTGTGAGACGCACCGGTCTCGCATCTCTCACGGAGGAGCGGAAGCATAAAAGGAGGAGCGATGACTGTGAAGATCGAGAGAGGCGAGGCCTTGAGTTTATGTTGTGTTTTGTGTATCCAGCAGTCATCCGCGTGGGGCTGCTGGCAGATACTTTTGTTTTTGTTTTATTATTAAATATCTTTAAATGTTCGCCGGTTCCCGCCTCCTTCTTCTCTGAATCTTAAACATTGCTACAGAAAGAAAGATAGATAAATAGATAGAGAAAAAAAGAAATGTTAGAAAGAAAGAAAGAACAGTTAGAAAGAAACAAAGATAGATAGATTAGAAAGAAATAACAGTTAGAAAGAAAGAAAGAAAGAAAGAACAGTTAGGAAGAAACAAAGATAGATAGATTAGAAAGAAAGAAAGAAAGAAAGAAAGAAAGAAAGAAAGAAAGAAAGAAAGAAAGAAAGAAAGAATGAATAGTTAGAAAGAAAGAAAGATTAGCTAGAAAGGAAGAAAGATTGGCTAGAAAGAAAGAAAAGTTAAAAAGAAAGAAAGAAATATTAGTTAGAAAGAAAGAAAGAATAGTTAGAAAGAAAGAAAGATTAATTAGAAAAAAATAAACATCAGTTAGAAAGGAAGAAAGATTAGTTAGAAAGAAAGAAAAGTTAAAAAGAAAGAAAGAATGAAAGATTAGCTAGAAAGAAAGATAGATTAGAGAGAAAGAAAAATTAGTTAGAAAGAAAGATAGATTAGAAAGAAAGTTTAGTTAGATAGAAAGAAAGAAAGATTAGTTAGAAAGAAAGATAGATTTTAAAGAAAGAAAGAAAGAAAGATTAAAAGAAAGAAAGAATAGTTAGAAAGAAAGAAATAAAGAAAGGTTAGAAAGAAAAAAAGAAATGTTAGAAAGAAAGAAAGAACAGTTAGAAAGAAACAAATATAGATAGATTAGTTAGAAAGAAAGATTAGTTAGAACGAAAGAGAGATTAGAAAGAAAGATTAGTTAGAAAGAAAGAGAGATTAGAAAGAAAGAAAGAAAGATTAGTTAGAAAGAAAGGTTAAAAAGAAAGAAAGAATAGTTAGAAAGAAAGAAATAAAGAAAGGTTAGAAAAAAAGAAATGTTAGAAAGAAAGAAAGAACAGTTAGAAAGAAAGAAAGAAAGAAAGAACGAAAGAAAGAAAGAAGAGTTAGAAAGAAACAAAGATAGATAGATTAGAAAGAAAGAAAGATTAGTTAGAAAGAAAGAAAGAAAGAAAGAAAGATTAGATAGAAAGAAAGAAAGAAAGAATGAATGAAAGATTAGTTAGAAAGAAAGAAAGAAAGATTAGTTAGTTAGAAAGAAAGATAGATTAGTTAGAAAGAAAGAAAGAAAGAAAGAAAGATTGGAAAGAAAGATTAGTTAGAAAGAAAGATAGATAAATATGTTAGTTAGAAAGAAAGAAAGATAGATTAGTTAGAAAGAAAGAAAAGTTAGGAAGAAAAAATAAAAGTTAGAAAGAAAGAAAGAAAGAAAGAAATATTAGTTAGAAAGAAAAAAAGAAAGATAGATAGATAGATAGATAGATAGATAGATAGATAGATAGATAGATAGATAGATAGACAGTGTAGTGAGGTTCAGTATGGTTGAAGGAAGAAGAAGACGAGGTCGGCGAAATTGGGACTCGCACTTTTATTAAAACAGCAATCAAGAGATACGGTGCGCTCGTGCGCGGCCGCCGTGTCACACTACACGGCAAAACAAACAAACAATATAGACAAAACAGTCACGGTCTCAGTTTTTCTGCAGGCTTCACAGGCTTGTGCGAGTCCCAGGTCTCTCTCTCTTCTCCCTCTCAGCCGGCAGCTTATATGCGGTCTCCACGCCAATTACTGCAATCAGACACAGGTGTTCGTCATCTGCACTTGACCCACTTACTCACCGCGCGACTCGCTGACTCCTCTCCCGCTACAGACTTCGCGGAACCACGCCCCCCTCGCCACATACCCCCACCGCCCGTCTCAGGCCGGGGAGCCGTTCGGCCTGCAGCCTCCCCCCCCCCCTCCTGGAGAGGAAGTCAGCCACAACCATCTGTGCACCCGGCCTGTGGATCACCTGGAACTTAAAAGGCTGTAAAGCTAGATACCAACGGGTGATCCGCGCGTTGGTATCCTTCATGCGGTGGAGCCACTGCAGGGGAGCGTGGTCCGAACAGAGGGTGAACTCCCGCCCCAGGAGGTAGTAGCGGAGGGTGAGAACAGCCCATCTGATGGCCAAACACTCTTTCTCAATGGTGCTGTACATCGTCTCTCTCTTAGAGAGCTTACGACTGATGTACAGCACCGGCCGCTCTACACCCTCCACCTCCTGGGACAGGACGGCGCCCAGCCCCCTGTCCGATGCATCCGTCTGTAGGATAAAGGGGAGAGAGAAATCAGGAGCATGCAAAAGCGGCCCGCCACATAGAGCAGCCTTTATCTGGGTAAAGGCCTGCTGACACTGCTCCGTCCACTGAACCGTATCTGGCGCTTCCTTTTTAGTTAGATCGGTCAGCGGGCTAGCGAGGTCCGAATAATTAGGCACAAACCTTCTATAATATCCCGCTAGCCCCAGGAACTGTCTAACCTCCTTTTTGGTCTTGGGTCTCGGACAGGTCGCAACTGCTGCCGTCTTATCAATTTGGGGACGCACCTGTCCGTGTCCCAAGTGGAAACCCAGATTGTGGCGAACAGGACGGCCGAGGGACGTGAGAGAACGGCGCGAGGCCGGTGGTGCGATTGCTAATGAGCAACACCTGTGAAGCACACCAGTCTCGCATCTCTCACGGAGGAGCGGAAGCATAAAGGAGGAGCGACGACGTAACTAAAATACAGGCCTGTTCCTCTCTCGATCATCAACGTCGTCGCTCCTCCTTTATGCTTCCGCTCCTCCGTGAGAGATGCGAGACCGGTGTGCTTCACAGGTGTTGCTCATTAGCAATCGCACCACCGGCCTCGCGCCGTTCTCTCACGTCCCTCGACCGTCCTGTTCGCCACACAGATATCTTACCTCCACACGCCCAATTGCACACTTCTTCGGGTTGGCCGTGAGCCCCGCCCTTCTCAGCGTCTTCAGGACAGCCCGCAAATGATGCATATGACGCTGCCAATCGGTACTATGGATGATAATATCATCCAAGTAGGCAGCGGCATATGCAGCATGCGGCCGGAGAATCTTGTCCATCAGACGCTGAAAGGTCGCTGGAGCCCCGAACAACCCGAAAGGAAGGGTGACAAATTGGTGTAATCCAAACGGCGTGGTGAAAGCTGTCTTTTCTTTGGACATTGGAGACAAGGGGATCTGCCAATAACCCTTCGTTAAGTCCAATGTCGAATAAAAACGAGCAGTACCCAGCCGATCAAGCAATTCGTCAACCCTCGGCATTGGATAAGCATCAAACTTAGACACCGCGTTCGCCTTCCTATAGTCTACACAGAAGCGGACCGAGCCGTCAGTTTTAGGAACTAAAACTATCGGGCTCGCCCAGTCACTGCTCGACTCTTCTATTACCCCCATATCCAGCATAGCCTCTAATTCACTCTGAACCACCTTTTTCTTATGTTCAGGCAAACGATACGGGCGGCAGCGTACCACCACCCCGGGATCGGTCTCAACGGGGTGCTGAATGAGGTTTGTCCGGCCAGGCAGGGGAGAAAACACATCCGCAAAATCCGCTTGTATATTTTTAACGTCAGTGAGTTGGGAGGGCGAGAGGTGATCTCCACCAAGAGCCAGCGCGAGAGATTTTGATTTTGAACTCGCCTCAGGCCCGAGATCCTCCTCTCCGCTCACCACCGTCGCCAACATCACTGACTCTGCCTCAACCCACTTTTTGAGGAGGTTGAGGTGATAAACTTGATGTGATCCACCCCTGTCTGTACGGGCTACCTCATAGTTGAGATCATTAACTCGCCGTGTGACCTCAAAGGGCCCTTGCCACTTTGCGAGTAATTTCGAGCTGGTCGTAGGGAGTAATACAAGTACCTTATCTCCCGGTGCAAATTGACGGAGTCTAGCCCCCCTGTTGTATAGCTGACTCTGTCTGCCCTGGGCCTGTAACAAATTCTCCATTGATAGCCGCCCCAAAGTGTGGAGCTTTGTTCTCAGGTCCAGGACATACTGAATTTCGTTCTTAGCAGCGGACGGTCCGTCCTCCCAAGTCTCTCTAAGAACATCAAGCACCCCGCGGGGCTGCCGTCCGTAGAGGAGCTCGAAGGGGGAAAACCCCGTGGAGGCTTGTGGGACCTCGCGTACAGCGAACAAGAGGGGTTCTAGCCATTTATCCCAATTTTTGGCGTCCTCGTGAACGAACTTACGAATCATGGATTTCAAAGTGCGATTAAATCGTTCCACTAAACCGTCCGTCTGTGGGTGGTAGACGCTAGTGCGAATCGATTTAATGCCCAACAATTCGTAGAGTTCGCGAATCGTTCGTGACATGAACGCCGTGCCCTGATCAGTGAGAATCTCTTTGGGGATTCCCACTCGGGAGATTAACGAGAAGAGCGCGCTCGCAACACTTTTAGCCGAAATGTTACGAAGCGGGACTGCTTCTGGGTAACGCGTTGCGTATTCGACCAGAACCAACGCAAAGCGGTGCCCTCGTGCTGACCGCTCTAATGGCCCGATGAGGTCCATACCAATTCGTTCGAAGGGGACCTGCATTAGCGGAAGGGGGCACAATGGTGCTTTTGGATTGGCCGGTGGATTCACCAACTGACATTCATGACAAGACGCGCACCACCTGCGCACGTTCTCGTGAATGCCCGGCCAGAAGAACCGGGCCATGAGACGGTTTAGTGTCGCCGCCTGACCTAAATGCGTGGCCATTGGATTACAGTGAGCCGCCTGAAAAAGCATTTTCCGGCGGCTTTTAGGTACCAACAACTGTGTTGTATCTTCCTTTGTCTGGGTGTCTTGGGTCACCCGATACAACTTATCTTTTAACACAGCAAAATAGGGATAAGAGAGCGGTTGGTCTGGGTGGAGCAGCTGGCCGTCGATGGAGCGGACCTGATTGAAGGCGTGTTTGAGCGACTCGTCCTGGGACTGCTCCAGGGGAAAATCATCGCGCTCTGAGAGAACCGTTCTCGCCAGAGCCCTCTGTTCCCCTGCAGCAGGCCCCAGTAGTCCTGGCTCAGCATCCCCCACCTGAACAACGGCCGTCTTTCCCTTATTTTTTTTTCTCCAAGAGGCACCCGCTGATAACGACCCCAATAATTCATTAAAGGCAGGCCAATTCGTCCCCAAAATGAGCGGATGCCGGAGGTGCGGGTTAACTGCCACCTCCACACTATGCTTTTGCCCCCTAAATTGAATTACCACCGGCATTATCGGATATTTCACCACCACCCCGTGCACACACCGCACCTTAACCATGCGGCTGTTATCCAATGCCCCCGGTTGTATCAGACTTTGATGAATAGAGGTTTGGTTACAGCCTGAATCCACCAAAGCCTGATAAGTACCCCCCTTGATACTCACTGGTATCTGGTACAGGCCAGTTTGATCGGGGGCAGCCTGCGGCGCGTCGGGAACCCGGATCAGGGTCCCCACCTCCATGACCGGACACCGATCTATAAAGTGCCCCGGGTCCCCGCAGCGCCAGCAGGCCGGCCCAGGCCTCCCCGCCGCTCCAGTGGCAGGAAGCGGGTCAAGGAATTGACGTGGAGAGTGCAGGGCTGCCGGACTCGGAACGGGGTGGTCGGACATGGCGGGCACCCTGGGTGGGGCCCGGGACGTAGGAACGGGCTCCGCCGGGGTCCCTGTCCTCCATCTTGGCGCCGGCCGGAGCACCAGCCCCCCGCGAGACCTGGGAAGGGGCACAGGTTTGGGGAGAGAGGGGGTAAAGAGAGAGAGAGAGGGAGAGAGAGAGGCTGATGGGAGGGGTTCGCCGACCCCTGAGCACGCCACCATGTGATCTTCCGCCAGGTGGATGGCCTGGTCCAGCGACGTCGGGCGGTGGCACTCTTCTTCTTCCCGGGTTTTCGGCACCAGTGTAGTGAGGTTCAGTATGGTTGAAGGAAGAAGAAGACGAGGTCGGCGAAATTGGGACTCGCACTTTTATTAAAACAGCAATCAAGAGATACGGTGCGCTCGTGCGCGGCCGCCGTGTCACACTACACGGCAAAACAAACAAACAATATAGACAAAACAGTCACGGTCTCAGTTTTTCTGCAGGCTTCACAGGCTTGTGCGAGTCCCAGGTCTCTCTCTCTTCTCCCTCTCAGCCGGCAGCTTATATGCGGTCTCCACGCCAATTACTGCAATCAGACACAGGTGTTCGTCATCTGCACTTGACCCACTTACTCACCGCGCGACTCGCTGACTCCTCTCCCGCTACAGACTTCGCGGAACCACGCCCCCCTCGCCACAGACAGATATATATATAGATAGATAGATTAGTTTGAAAGAAAGAATAGTAAGAAAGAAAGAAAGAAAGAAAGAAAGAAAGAAAGAAAGAAAGAAAGAAAGAAAGAAAGAAAAGATTAGGTAGAAAGAAAGAATGATTAGTGAGGAAGAAAGAAAGAAAAGATTAGGTAGAAAGAAAGAAAGAAAGAAAGGAGAAAGAAAGAAAGAAAGAAAGAAAGAAAGAAAGAAAGAAAGAAATAAAAGATTAGGTAGAAAGAAAGAATGATTAGTAAGGAAGAAAGAAATAAAAGATTAGGTAGAAAGAAAGAAAGAAAGAAAGAAATAAAGAAAGAAAGAAAGAAAGAAAGAAAAAAAGAAAGAAAGAAAGGAGAAAGAAAGAAAGAAAGACTAGTTAGAAAGAAAGATAGATTAGTTATAAAGAAAGAAAGATTGGAAAGATAGATTAGTTATAAAGAAAGAAAGATAGATAGATTAGTAATAAAGAAAGAAAGATAGATTAGTAAGAAAGAAAAGTTAGAAAGAAAGTGTGGCGAGGAGGACGAGGCCGAGGGACGTGAGAGAACGGCGCAAGGCCGGTGGCGTGAGTGATAATGAATGACACCTGTGAGACGCACCGGTCTCGCATCTCTCACGGAGGAGCGGAAGCATAAAAGGAGGAGCGATGACTTTGAAGATCGAGAGATCCCAGGCCTGGAGTTTATGTTGTGTTTTGTGTAGCCAGCAGTCATCCGCGAGGGGCTGCTGGCAGATACTTTTGTTTTTATTTTATTATTAAATATCTTTAAATGTTCGCCGATTCCTGCCTCCTTCTTCCCTGAATCTTAAACATTGCTACATTGGTGCCGAAACCCGGGAAGGAGGAGGAACGCTCTGTCAGAGAGCCCTCGCCGCTGTGGGGAATCCACGGTGCCATCGAGCATGGCGGGCAGAATCCGTCGCCATGGACGCTCGTGGCGGTGCGCTGGAGTGATTTGCCGGGGGGACGGTAGAGCTTGCTGCCGGCCGCCTGGGTGTTGGAGGGGCAGCTGTCGTCCGAGAGGGAGCGGAGGAGTCGCCGCCGCTCGCCGTAGGCCGGAGCCTACTACCGTAAATATTAGAAATATTAGTTAGAAAGAAAGAAAGAAAGAAAGAAAGAAAGAAAGAAAGAAAGAAAGAAAGAAAGAAAGAAAGAAAGATTAATTAGAAAGAAAGATTATTTAGTTAGAAAGAAAGAAAGAAAGAAAGAAAGATTAGTTAGAAAGAAAGATTAGTTAGAAAGAAAGAAAGAAAGAAAGAAAGAAAGAAAGAAAGAAAGAATAGTTAGAAAGAAAGAAAGATAGTTAGAAATAATGAAAGAACGGCGCAAGGCCGGTGGTGCGATTGCTAATGAGCAACACCTGTGAAGCACACCGGTCTCGCATCTCTCACGGAGGAGCGGAAGCATAAAGGAGGAGCGACGACGTTGATGATCGAGAGAGGAACAGGCCTGTATTTTAGTTGTTTTGTTTTTTGTATTTTACTTTAGCCAGCAGTCGTCAGCGAGGGGCTGCTGGCAGATACTTTTGTTTTTATTTTATTATTAAATATCTTTAAATGTTCGCCGATTCCTGCCTCCTTCTTCCCTGAATCTTAAACATTGCTACATTGGTGCCGAAACCCGGGAAGGAGTAGGAACGCTCTGTCAAAGAGCCCTCGCCGCTGTGGCGAATCCACGGTGCCATCGAGCATGGCGGGCAGAATCCGTCGCCATGGACGCTCGTGGCGGTGCGCTGGAGTGATTTGCCGGGGGGACGGTCGAGCTTGCTGCCGGCCGCCTGGGTGTTGGAGGGGCAGCTGTCGTCCGAGAGGGAGCGGAGGAGTCGCCGCGGCTCGCCGTAGGCCGGAGCCTGCTACCGTAAATATTAGAAATATTAGTTAGAAAGAAAGAAAGAAAGAAAGAAAGAAAGAAAGAAAGAAAGAAAGATTAATTAGAAAGAAAGATTATTTAGTTAGAAAGAAAGAAAGAAAGAAAGAAAGATTAGTTAGAAAGAAAGATTAGTTAGAAAGAAAGAAAGAAAGAAAGAAAGAAAGAAAGAATAGTTAGAAAGAAAGAAAGATAGTTAGAAATAATGAAAGAAAGATTAGTTAGAAAGAAAGTAAGATTAGTTAGAAAGGATGAAAGATTAGTTAGAAAGAAAGAAAGAAAAGTTAAAAAGAAAGATAGAAAAAGAAATATTAGTTAGAAAGAAAGAAAGAAAGTAAGAATAGTTAGAAAGAAAGAAAGAAAGAAAGAAATAAAGAAAGAAAGAAAGAAAGAAAGAAAGATTAGTTAGAAAGGAAGAAAGATTAGTTAGAAAGAAAGAAAGAAAAGTTAAAAAGAAAGAAAGAATGAAAGATTAGTTAGAAAGAAAGAAAGAAAGAAAGAAAGAAAGAAAGAAAGAAAGAAAAGAAAGAAAGAAAGAAAAGTTGGAAATAAAAAAGAAATTTTAGAAAGAAAGAGAGAAAGAAAGAACAGTTAGAAAGAAACAAAGATAGATAGATTAGTTAGAAAGAAAGAAATATTAGTAAGAAAGAAAGAAAGAAAGAAAGAAATATAAGTTAGAAAGAAAAAATAGTTAGAATAAAAGAAAAGTTGAAAGAAAGAAAGAAAGATTAGTTAGAAAGAAAGAAAGAAGGAATAATAAGAAAGAAAGAAAGAAAGATTAGTTAGAAAGAAAGAAAGAAAAGTGTGGCGAACAGGACGGCCGAGGGACGTGAGAGAACGGCGCGAGGCCGGTGGTGCGATTGCTAATAAACAACACCTGTGAAGCACACCGGTCTCGCATCTCTCACGGAGGAGCGGAAGCATAAAGGAGGAGCGACGACGTTGATGATCGAGAGAGGAACAGGCCTGTATTTTAGTTGTTTTGTTTTTTGTATTTTACTTTAGCCAGCAGTCGTCCGCGAGGGGCTACTGGCAGTTATATTTATTTTCGGTAGCCAGCAGTCGTCCGCGAGGGGCTGCTGCCATCCGGGAGGGAGAGGAGGAGTCGCCGCCGCTCGCCGTGGGCCGGAGCCTGCTGCCGTCCACCAGTGAAGGAGGAGCAGGGAGTGGGGGACTCCTCCCGTCTGCCCAAGGCACCCGAAGAGCCGTCGCCGTCCACCGGGCGGCGGAGGAGCGTCGAGCCGTCCACCGAGGGCTACCCAGCGTCACCGCCAGGCACCGCGGAGGAGATCGCCTAGCTGGTGGGGGACCAGATGGCAGCGCGTTGTGGGAACCGGACCAAGTTTTTTTTCCCTCTCTCCCCTCTCTCGATCTGTCGCTCCTCATGCTTCCGTCTCCGTTTCCCTCGGTTTGTCTGTCCATACTCCCCAGGGATCGCCGCCGCCGGGGGGGGGGGGAGTGGGCACAGGCTCGTGGGTACCCCCCGGCCTGTGAGGGGCGATGGGGGTATGTGGCGAACAGGACGGCCGAGGGACGTGAGAGAACGGCGCAAGGCCGGTGGTGCGATTGCTAATGAGCAACACCTGTGAAGCACACCGGTCTCGCATCTCTCACGGAGGAGCGGAAGCATAAAGGAGGAGCGACAACGTTGATGATCGAGAGAGGAACAGGCCTGTATTTTAGTTGTTTTGTTTTTTGTATTTTACTTTAGCCAGCAGTCGTCCGCGAGGGGCTGCTGGCAGTTATATTTATTTTCGGTAGCCAGCAGTCGTCCGCGAGGGGCTGCTGGCGGTATTTTCGTTTGTTTGTTTTATTTAAATAAATTATATTTTGATTGTTCGCCGGTTCCCGCCTCCTTCTTCCCTGAACATTGCTACAAAAGTTCAAAAGAAAGAAAGAAAGAAAGATTAGTTAGAAAGAAAGAAAGAAAGAAAGAAAGAAAGAAAGAAAAGTTAAAAAGAAAGAAAGAAAGAAAGAAAGAAAGAAAGATTAGTTAGAAAGTGCCTTTGTCACCACAAGATTTTTTAGCGCAATTCAATCCATGCCCTCCAATAAATCTCCAGGTCCTGACGGTTTCCCTTGTGAGTTTTATAAAGTGTTTTGGCCAGAAATCTCCACTATTTTAAGGCCTGATGTAGATCACAGAGTAGCCCCCGAATCATGGAGAACAGCATCAATCTGTTTAATTCCCAAAAAAGATAAAGATCCCCAAGAATGTGCCTACTATCGGCCAATAAGTCTTCTAAACACTGACTACAAAATACTGGCCAAAGTACAAGCTTGCAGGCTCGAAACTGTCTTACCACGTATCATAAAACCAGACCAGACTGGATTCATAAAATCATGCTTTGGGACAGATAATATACCTTGTTAAGAACAGGGAAAGATTCCAATGAGAAGAGTTTTCTTGATGCATGAAATCAATTTATTGCCAATTGTAGATGACCACTAGTAGTGTTTTATTATGATTATCCTGTTTTCATACTTTTATTTTATGTGACTTTTATTTTGACATCATGCTATCTGCATGGGGGACTAATCTCTCCACGCTCACGCTCTTAAAAATAAAACACAAGAAGGTACGTTACAAGACGATGCATGTTTAGAGTCAGAGATTGGAAAATATTACTGTAACCTTCAACTAAAGTGTTTTTCCTTTGAAGTGTTATACCACTCTGTGCTTGATTTGTTTTGGCAGCAATAATTTGAGAATAATTTATGAAGCTGCTAGCTAGCCTTCCAACGTTCAAGTTAAGTTAATGGTGGAAGCCTTCCCTGGATCACCACTCTTTAGCACCCTTTGATATGAGGAGCGAGGTATGTGGTTCATTGTAATGTACTATTTCATTTGAATTCATTTCATACGTTCATGTAAATGGTAATGAGATTAATTTCGTGATGGCTGTTACCTGCTATGCTGTTATCAATGTGATGCTAGCTTGCATTTGTCAAAGGATTATTTTGTATTTTGCCATTCTGTGGACAAGACTGCCACCTTCTGTTCAAACGCCCTCACTTCGCAATCGGCACCCAGGCAAGATCGGTCTATTTAGTTTATGTTGATTGCTGCATAAAATCACAGGGACTCTTTCATTTCGAACAGTGGTGTTTATGTAATGGACTGAAGTCACCTTTATAAACAATATACTGTACATGTTTGATGCTCTGATTTAATCATACATTTGAAAGGTGAATTTAAAGATACAGAAGAGTAATTTAATTTAAAAAAAAAAAAAACTATTGAACTAATTGAACCTGTTAAAGGTAAATTCATTGTATGATAGCATTCATTGCTAAGCTGTTTGTGTGTTAGCCTACATTTTTTGTTAATGATAATCGCCCAGTGCATGTTTGATATTAAGTATTTGTTGAGTTATTAAGCTATATTTCAGTAATTAAACTGTAGTTCAGTAGTTCAATATAACCAAACAGCAACACAACTTCAACAAGATGTCACTTAATGGAGAAGTAGTAGCTAACACACATGACCCACCCATGAAAACAGATAACCCACAGCCAGTCAGGTCTAGTTCATGTGAAATAACATTTACAGAAAAGGGATTAGAGATGCACAAACAGGAGGCCATTAAACACAAGAAAAAATTCATGAGAGCTTATGGCTCCTGGAAAGAGCTGCCAGGAAAGGTTTGGACCGCACTAAAATCATTCCGTTCTCAAGATTAACTAAATAAAATCAGAGAAGATATCCAAATTCGACACAATGCAGTTAGTGAATGTTATGAGCGCATTCAACCACAATGCCACCTCAGACATTGTACCGAAAATGGATGCTTGTATAGCACTCACTGCAGAGATCAGCGAAATAATAGAAATGCGGCTAGAAACTGTAGATGAGGTCTTCAATCCAGAACTTGAGAAACTACGAGTGAGGATGGCACTAAAGAAGGATGAGTATGGATCTGTCTTCGGACACTCAAAGACAGATACTATACTCTTTCCCGCAGAAAGTTCAATCTACTCACAGGGCTCAAGCAAACATGTAGATGCTGGAGCAGAACTCGCAGCTCAACAAGAAAAGGTTAAAGCAGTATATGAAATACAAGCTCAAGAAGAAGTTCTTAGCAAGTTAGAAGAAGAGAAGCAGCTAGTTATTAAAAGGTTGGAAGAAGAAAAGCAAGTAGCTCTTAAAAGGATAGAGGCAAACATGTGTCAACAAAAAAAGTCTACAGCAAATTCAAGCAGAGTCAGAAGTAAGAATAGCAGAGGTTAAAGTAAACGCATACGAGAGCCTTGAACATGACTCCAGAGACTGGCTAAAAAAGACTGGATCTCACAGTTGGATTCAAAGGCCAGCTTAATCCAAAGGCAATTGCATACCAGCCTCCTCAAGCACACGCCAATGCGCTAGCATCTCCTGAGAAAGATGGCCTTAACCAAGCACTCATTAACTCACTCAGTATGAATCACCTGCCTACTCCTGAGCCACCAAAGTTCTCTGGCGAAGCCCTAAAGTATGTAGACTGGAAGGTGTCCTTCATGGCCCTTATAGACCACCAACCTCTCCCAGCTCATGAAAAAATGTTCTATTTAAAAAACTATCTGAGTGGAGAAGCACGTAAGGCTGTAGAGGGATTCTTCTATAGAAAGAAGCATATCAGGGGGCCTTAATGGTCCTGGAAGAAAGGTACGGAAACCACTTCATTGTGCAAAAGGCCTTTAGAGACAAGCTCATTAAATTTCCCAAGGTTGGTACCAGTGATCCTGCTGCACTTCGAGAGTTTGCTGACTTCCTGCAAGGATGCGTTGAAGCGATGCCTCATGTGAAAGGATTGGCCATCTTGGATGACTGTGAAGAGAACCACAAGTTGCTGAAGAAATTACCAGACTGGATCACACGAAGATGGAGCAGAGTCGTCACGGAAAGATTGTACGAATCCATGGATTACCCGAGCTTTTCCTGTTTCACAAGGTTCATCCAGAAGGAGGCTCAGATAGCCTGTAACCCTGTCGCCTCTCCACTTCTGATCAAGGCCACAGATGACAGGCTAGAGAGCTAGAACACTTCACACAAACACTAAAAGGAACAATCCCATGGAAAAGGTTGAGACAGTGTTCAGCACCAAGTCAAAGCCACCTTGTCCTATCTGCAAAGATGAGATGCACTGCGTCGTAAAGTGCCTTCATACGGGAAAACAATTTGTGCTATGGATGTTTGAGAAAGGGACATAACAGTAAGGATTGCAAAACGCGACATTCTTGTGATATATGTAGCAGACGTCACCCCACCTGTCTACATGAAGAGAGAGAGAATCGATCTCTGGAAGCAAAGGAGAAACAGTCCACTTCCACAGACAAAGGCACTAGTCAGGAGGAGATCAAGGTGACATCCCATGGAGTGACGCAGCGCATCTTTGCCAAATCAAGCATCGTCCCTGTTTTCATGTCATCTGCAAATTAACCACAGAAAGAAGTTATAACGTATGCTCTTCTGGATACGCAGAGTGATTTGACATTCGTCTCGGAAGACCTACTTGAAGAGCAGAACGTGGAGACTAAACCAGTACAACTCAAACTGAGCACCATGACAGCTGTTGACACACCCATAGCAAGCAGAAGTGTCTACGGTCTACAAGTTCGAGGACTACAGTCTGAAAAACAGATTCAGGTACGCCAAGCCTACACTCGTGGCTTCATCCCGGTCGACAAGTCCTACATCCCGACTTCCGAAACAGCGCTGCTTTGGCCTCATCTAAAGCATCTAGCAAACAAACTCCCGCTGCTGAAGGACTGTGAGGTAGGACTGTTAATTGGAAGTGATTGCCCGTTGGCGTTAGCCCCCCAGGAAGTCGTCACAGGAGGCGAAAATGATCCATTCGCCCAGAGAACGAAACTCGGCTGGAGCATCATAGGCTCATCCAATCCACACCTGGATCGCCAGGGAAACCAGAGGTTCGTCCATCGAGTGACAGTGAAGGAAATACCAGCGCCATCAACCACTGACCTGCTGAAGGTCTTGGAATCAGACTTAAATGAAAGGAAGTATGCAGATAAAGACAAGTATGTGTCACAAGACAACGTTCGCTTCATTCAGCTCCTAAGTAACAACATAACTCAAAGGAAAGATGGACACTATGAAATGCCCCTCCCTTTCAAGAGCACAGAGCCTCCTCTGCTATCAGATAACAAGAAGCTGGCAACAGTTCGACTGCAGCACCTAAAGAAAAGATTGAAAAATAACGAGCGGTATAAGAACAGTACAAGGCCTTCATGAAAGATATGATAAAGAAAGGCGACGCAGAGCCAGACTCTCCTACGACAGGACAGCAGACTACGTGGTACATACCACACCATGGGGTGTTCCACCCCAAGAAGCCAGAGAAGCTAAGGTTCGTCTTTGACTGTTCAGCGAAGTTCCGTGGTGTCTCACTAAATGATACACTACTAACAGGTCCTGACCTGATCAACTCTCTCCTTGGAGTGCTCTGTCATTTCAGGAAAGAGGCTGTAGCCATCATATGCGACAATGAGAAAATGTTCCATCAGTTTTATGTTTCTCCTGAACTACGGAACTACTTACGGTTTCTCTGGTGGGAGGATGGAGACCTCGAAGCAGAGCCTCAAGAATATCAAATGGCTGTCCACCTATTCGGCGCCGCTTCGTCACCCGGATGTGCCAACCTTGGTCTGAAGTACTTGGCACGTCAACACAGGGAAGAGTATCCATCAGCGTCAGCCTTCGTTGAAAAGAACTTCTACGTCGATGATGGGCTTATCAGCGTCCCCTCCGTAGAAGAAGCAAAGGAGTTGATCGCTGAAGCACGAGAGCTGTGCAAGAGAGGAGGTTTGCACCTACACAAGTTCAATTCAAACGAAAGGTGCAGTTCTGGACTCCGTGGACCCAACTGAGAGAGCAGTTACATCTGAACACCTCAATCTGGACCTAAATGCAGCTCCAGCAGAACGTGCTCTCGGTATCCAGTGGTCCCTTGAACATGACACCTTCAGCTTCAATGTAAACCCCCAGACCAGGCCCTCCACACGGCATCCGTCACGGCATTCTATCCGTCGTTGCTTCTTTGTACGATCCAGTTGGATTCGTGGCTCCGTTTATCTTAACTGGAAAGTGCATCCTCCGGGAGCTGTGCCGTCGTGCATTGGATGGGATGACCCACTTCCCGAAGACTTAAGTCCACAGTGTGAGAGATGGAAGAGCGACCTACAAAGGCTGAATGAAATCTCAATACCGAGATGCTACCAACCTCAAGGCTTCTGCAAAACTGTCAAGAGGGAACTACACCACTTTTTGGATGGCAGCAATATAGGATATGGCTTGTGTTCCTATCTGAGAAGCAAGAATGAAGATGGTGAAGTTCACTGCAGCCTTGTGATGGCAAAAGCTAGAGTTGCGCCTACAAAACTCACAAGTATTCCAAGATTGGAACTTTCAGCAGCAGTGGTCGCTGCAAGATCAAGTGTCATGCTGAGAAACGAGCTTGAAATGCCGATCCATGCAGAATTTTTCTGGACTGACTCCCAAGTTGTCCTGGCTTATATCAACAATGAAGCAAGAAGGTTCCATGTCTTCATTGCCAATCGTGTGCAAATGACCAGAGAACACACCAGCCCCAGCCAGTGGCACTGCATAGACACAACAGAAAACCCTGCTGACCATGCGTTGAGAGGTCTCAATGCAGTAGACATCTCCTCAACAAACTGGCAACCAGGACCCAAAATCCTGTGGGAACAAGAAATACATCCAAAGTCTCACCTCACTGCTGAGTTGCTTGTTGGTGATCCTGAGGTCAGGTCAATGCAGGCGTTTACAACTAAAGTTGAACCTTCTAAGTCAGACATTCTTACCCGTCTAAATCTATTCTCCTCCTGGTCAAAACTCCTGAAAGTCATTGCAAGAATCAAGAGGCTGAATTCAAAGCAAACCCATCTGGCAAACCTGTGAGTGTGGAAGAACGCAAGAGAGCTGCCGAATCAGTAATGAGGCTTGCACAAGAAGAAGCATTCTCCCAAGAGATGAAGATACTTCAAAAGGGAAAAGGTCTTCAAAACTCCAGCCCTCTGTTTCGCTTGGATCCCATCTTAGAAGGAGGAGCACTTCGTGTCGGTGTCTAGGTTAAGCCTAGAAGTCAAACCCCCTTTGATTCTACCCAAAGGAGGACATATTACCAAGCTGATCTTGACCCACTGCCACAAGAGGTTCTGTCACCAAGGACGGAATCAAACTCTAACAGAACTTCGAGCCAATGGGTTTTGGGTCATTGGTGGAAGTAAGTCAGTTGCTAAGCTGATACACAGATGTGTGAAGTGCAGAACACTCAGACGGCCTGCAGAAGAACAACGCATGGCAGAGCTTCCTAAGGAGCATGTAGAAGTCTCTGCTCCCTTCACATACTGCGGCATCGATTGCTTCGGCCCATTCATCACTAAGAAAGCCCGCAAAGAGCAAAAGCGCTACGGCTTAATCTTCACTTGCCTTGCCTCTCGATCTGTTCACATTGAGATGCTTGAGGACTTATCCACAGATGCATTTATCAACGCCTTAAGATGCTTCATCAGTCTCAGAGGAGCTGTTCGTCAACTCCATTACGATCAAGGAACCAATTTTGTGGGAGCTAAAAATGAGTTCAAAGAAGCACTGAAGCAATGTGACACCAAAACAATCGAGAGCTTCCTCGCAGAAAGGCAATGCGAGTTCATCTTCAATGCTCCCTCAGCAAGTCACGCTGGTGGCGTCTGGGAGCGCCAGATTCGGACTATCCGTAATGTCCTTAATGCCACACTCTGTCAATACTCAGGCAGACTCGACGACTCTTCCCTTCGAACTCTATGTTCTATGAAGCAATGGCCATTGTGAACAGCCGTCCATTAACCATAAAGAGGGTAAATAATCCTACCTCGCTCGAGCCATTAACTCCAAACCATCTCATACTGATGAAGTCCAATATTGCCCTTCCACCACCTGGCAAATTTGAGAAGGAGGATGTCTATACAACTAAAAGGTGGCGAAGAGTCCAGTACCTCTTCGAACTGTTCTGGAGCCGGTGGAAGAGAGAATATCTCATGAACATCTCCACATGCCAAAGGTGACATATTACTTGACGCAACCTTAAGGTAGATGACTTAGTCATTATAAAGGTAGATTTCCCTAAAAATCAGTGGCACCTGGGACGAGTGGTTGAAACCACAAAGGAGAGCGATGGACTAGTGCGTCACGTCAAGGTGTTAGTAGGAGAAAGGATGTCAGTGAAACAAAATCGCCCTACCAAACCTTTGATTATAGAAAGGCCCATTCAGAAACTAGTTCTCCTCCTCGAGAGTGAGTGATCAGTCTAATTGTCTACACCTTTATCCCCTTATGACTTAGGTTACTCTCTCAGTTATTAAGTTATACTCACCTGCACATATCTAGAAACACTGATACAGATTTAGGACTCAAGTGTGAGCCGTTCAGCCAGGTTGATCCTTGTCTTCACTCTTCATAACATGAGTGGTGGGAGTGTAGATGACCACTAGTCGTGTTTTATTATGATTATCCTGTTTTCATTCTTTTATTTTATGTGACTTTTATTTTGACATCATGCTATCTGCATGAGGGACTAATCTCTCCACGCTTACACTCGTAAAAATAAAACACAAGAAGGCACGTTACAAGACAATGCATGTTTAGAGTCAGAGATTGGAAAATATTACTGTAACCTTCAACTAAAGTGTTTTTCCTCTGAAGTGTTCTACCACTCTGTGCTTGATTTGTTTGGGCAGCAATAATTTGAGAATAATTTATGAAGCTGCTAGCTAGCTCTCCAACGTCAAAGTTAAGTTAATGGTGGCAGCCTTCCCTGGATCACCACTCTTTAGCACCCTTTGATACGCGAGGTATGTGGTTCATGTGAGCGAGGTATGTGGTTCATTGTAATTTAATTTGAATTCATTTCATACGTTCATGTAAATGGTAATGAGATTCATTTCATGATGGCTGTTACCTGCTATGCTGTTATCAATGTGATACTAGCTTGCATTTTTCAAAGGATTATTTTGTATCTGGCTAAACTGCTTTTGTTATTTTCCTTTTAAGTTTTCACGGTGTTGGTTTTATGCACTCTCGTCTGAATTAAAGTACACCCATATGGAAACACTCCCAAGCCTGTTTATTCCAAGTTGAAAGGCTGCTACAACAATTATTTTACAACTCTAAGTCAAGTCAAGTCACCTTTATTTATATAGCGCTTTTTACAATACAGATTGTATCAAAGCAGCTTCACAGTGATAACACGAAAATAATACAACAAAGTTTGTTTCTAGATGAAAATTGCATCATCATCCACCTTAAGTTAGGCAGACCAATAATATTTTTGAAAATTTAAATGTCCCCAACTAAGCAAGACAAAAGCCAAGGCAACAGTGGCAAGGAACCAAAACTCCATCAGGTGACAGAATGGAGAAAAAAACCTTGTGAGAAACCAGGCTCAGTCAGGGGCCAGTTCTCCTCTAGCCAACGAACAAACAGTGTATGATTATGATTCAGGCAGCATTACAGGTCAGAAGTCAGATTATTATTTTCCCATTCCATTATCCATTATCTAGTTCCATCTGGTTGGAATTTGGAGTCATCACGCTGGTATGGAGACGAGTTTGTTGAGGATCAGTGCTGATGCCTGTCGTGTCGATGAGGCCTTCACAGGGCTGATGAGGCTGGCACTTCAGGGATGCGTTTTGGATGGGTCCAGGCACAGGTCCACCATCTGATCTGGATACGGCCCGGATCCGGCTGACTTCAGTAAAGAGAGGTAAAAGGGAAGAATACCTTCACGGGGAGGGACTAGTTGACACTTCAGGACTGCGTTGTCGTCGCATCCAGGTGCAGGTCCTTCATCAGATCTGGATACAGCCTGGATTCGGCGGACTGCGGTAAACCTCAGGATAAACAGAGAGACTAAAATTAGCGTAGATGCCATTCTTTTTATGATGTAACGAGTACATCAGGATTTAAGGGAAGTGTTCCCGGTTCCGCTGGCCTAATCTATGCAGCCTAACATTGAATTATAGAAGTCGATAATGTATTATGTGAATGCTAGGTCAAAGAAATGTGTTTTTAATCTAGGTTTGAACTGACAGAGTGTGTCTGCTTCCCGGACAATGTTAGGAAGATTGTTCCAAAGTTTTGGTGCTAAATGGGAAAAGGATCTACCGCCAACAGTCAATTTTGATATTCTAGGTATTATCAACTGGCCGGAATTTTGAGATCGCAATAGACGTGAAGGACTATAATGCGCTAAGAGCTCGCTCAAGTACTGCGGAGCTAAATCATTTAGTGCTTTGTAAGTAATCAGCAAATATTTTAAAATTTACACAGTTTAATAGGGAGCCGATGCAGTGTTGACAGAACCGGGCTAATATGGTCATACTTCCTGGTTCTGGTAAGAACTCAAGCTGCTGCGTTTTAAACTAGCTCTAATTTGTTTATTAAACGTGCAGGGCAACCACCCAGTAGAGCATTACAATAATCTAGCCTTGATGTCATGAACACATGAACTAATTGTTCGGCATTTGTCAATGAGTGCATATGGCGTAATTTAGATATATTTTTTAAGATGAAAAATGTAGTTTTAAAGATACTAGACACCTGACTTTCAAATGAAAGATTGCTATCAAAGAGCACACCCAGGTTCCTTACTGACGACGAAGACTTAACAGAGCAACAATCAAGTGTTAGACAGTATTCTATGTTATTACGTGTAGACGTTTTTTGTCCAATAATTAGAATATCTGTTTTTTCAGAATTTTGTAGTAGGAAATTTCTAGTCATCCAATTTTTTTTATATCAGCTATGCATTCCGTTAATTTTGTGAATTGGTAAGTTTCATCTGGGCGTGAAGAAATATACAGCTGAGTATCATCGGCATAACAGTGAAAGCTAATTCCATGTTTCCTAATGATATCTCCTAATGGTAGCATGTAAAGAGTGAACAGCAGCGGTCCTAGTACTGAGCCTTGTGGTACGCCATACTGAAATTGTGATCGATAAGACATCTCTTCATTTACTGCTACAAACTGATAACGGTCAGATAAGTATGATTTAAACCATGCTAGTGCAATTCCACTAATGCCAATGTAGTTTTCAAGTCTATTTAAAAGAATGTTGTGGTCAATGGTGTCAAATGCAGCACTAAGATCGAGTAACACTAATAGAGAGATACAACCACGATCGGATGATAAGAGCAAATCATTTGTAACTCTAATGAGAGCTGTCTCAGTACTATGGTACGGTCTAAATCCTGACTGAAAATCCTCGAAGATATCATTTCTTTTAAGGAAGGAACACAGTTGTGGGCATACTGATTTTTCTAATATCTTTGACAGAAAAGGCAGATTCGAGATCGGCCTGTAATTGACTAATTCTGTAGGATCAAATTAAGTTTTTTAACAAGCGGTTTAATCATAGCCAGCTTAAAGGTTTTTGGTACGTATCCTAGAGACAAAGACGATGATATTTAGAAGAGGATATGTGACATCTGGAAGCATCTCTTTCAGTAGCTTAGTCGGTATAGGGTCTAACATACAAGTTGTCAATTTAGCAAAATTCTTCCTCTCCTATAGCAACAAATGAATAACCTTTTTCCTCAGGGAGACTACAATGCACTCCCTGATGCGATGCTGTAGTAGACGGTTGCATAGTAATTTTCCCTGATATTATCGATCTTATAACTGAAGAAGTTCATAAAGTCATTACTGCTGTGTTGCTTGGAAACTTCTGGGCTTGAAGCTTTCTTTTTCGTTAGTTTAGCTACTGTTTCAAATAAATACCTAGGATTATGTTTATTTTCTTCTAATAGGGCTGAAAAATAAGAAGATCTAGCAGCTTTTAAAGCCTCTCTGTAAGCAATCGAGCTCTCCCTCCATGAAGTCCGATTTTAGGTTTTAGGCACAGGCGAACCGGGCAGTCGTCCGGGGCGGAATTTTTTCATGTCACATGGGGAGGCGGCACGAGCAGTTAAAAAAAATCCTCTCCTGCGCCGCAAAACAGTTTTCTATTCTCTATAACTTCAATTCAATTATTGGCAATGGCGCCCCTGCTTGCTGAGAAGGTGCTGTGCACAGAAGCAATGTCAAGGGGGTCTCCTGATTGGAGGAAGCTCACCAAGGGGCCGTTCACATATCATGTCTTTTGCGCGCTCAAGTTCGTTATTTCAAATGTAGGCGCATGGGAAGCGCGCTCCTAATTGAAGCGACGCGCTCATTTTTTCCAAGTGCAGCGAGATGAAAAAATGTTTTGGGGGTGCAACCAAACATGTGGGTGTTTTTCTCTTCTCCGTAAATAAATCTTGTAGCAGAGCTACAGCAAGCATTTTTCTGTGGTGGAAATCCATTAGCTACTAAAACTTCTTTGCCGTTGTCGAGAGTGCAGTTCATGGACAGACTCCATGGGGAAATCTGACCGAATTTTACTATTAAAGGTGCAATGTGTAGCTTTTGGCGACATCTAGCGGTTCGTTTGCGAGTTTACACTAAGGGCTCAGCCCACTGCTCACCCCTCCCTTTCGAAGAAGCTACGTTGGCTAAAACGGGACAAACATCGTCGTCTGAGACAGCAGAGAATAGCCAGAGTAAAACAAGCTTTTGTACCACAGTCCATTATAAACCTCATCATGGATAAAGTTTACAAAGCCATAGTCAGGTAAGGATCAAGGGTCTTAATACATAATATAATAATAGTAATCAGCTGATTGTCTCACGAACGTAACCAGCACATTTCTCCCCACATAGCAAACCCATAATAATACAGCGAGGGAGAAGTACCACATGAAACTATGCAACTAACGTTACATATTTTTTCTAACAGGGTAGTAAAAGTTTAGCTGGCTAATATGAGCTGTTACTGTGGCTGAGCTGGTTAAAGCGTTAAGCCTTGTTTATACTCGACGCGTCCGCATGAGCTTCCTAAGGAGCATGTAGAAGTCTCTGCTCCCTTCACATACTGCGGCATCGATTGCTTCGGCCCATTCAACACTAAGAAAGCCCGCAAAGAGCAAAAGCGCTACGGCTTAATCTTCACTTGCCTTGCCTCTCGATCTGTTCACATTGAGATGCTTGAGGACTTATCCAAAGATGCATTTATCAACGCCTTAAGATGCTTCATCAGTCTCAGAGGAGCTGTTCGTCAACTCCATTGCGATCAAGGAACCAATTTGGTGGGAGCTAAAAATGAGTTCAAAGAAGCACTGAAGCAATGTGACACCAAAACAATCGAGAGCTTCCTCGCAGAAAGGCAATGCAAGTTCATCTTCAATGCTCCCTCAGCAAGTCACGCTGGTGGCGTCTGGGAGCGCCAGATTCGGACTATCCGTAATGTCCTTAATGCCACACTCTGTCAATACTCAGGCAGACTCGACGACTCTTCCCTTAGAACTCTATGTTCTATGAAGCAATGGCCATTGTGAACAGCCGTCCATTAACCATAAACAGGGTAAATAATCCTACCTCGCTCGAGCCATTAACTCCAAACCATCTCATACTGATGAAGTCCAATATTGCCCTTCCACCGCCTGGCAAATTTGAGAAGGAGGATGTCTATGCAACTAAAAGGTGGCGAAGAGTCCAGTACCTCTTCGAACAGTTCTGGAGCCGGTGGAAGAGAGAATATCTCATGAACATCTCCACATGCCAAAGGTGACATATTACTTGACGCAACCTTAAGGTAGATGACTTAGTCATTATAAAGGTAGATTTCCCTAAAAATCAGTGGCACCTGGGACGAGTGGTTGAAACCACAAAGGAGAGCGATGGACTAGTGCGTCACGTCAAGGTGTTAGTAGGAGAAAGGATGTCAGTGAAACAAAATCGCCCTACCAAACCTTTGATTATAGAAAGGCCCATTCAGAAACTAGTTCTCCTCCTCGAGAGTGAGTGATCAGTCTAATTGTCTACACCTTTATCCCCTTATGACTTAGGTTACTCTCTCAGTTATTAAGTTATACTCACCTGCACATATCTAGAAACACTGATACAGATTTAGGACTCAAGTGTGAGCCGTTCAGCCAGGTTGATCCTTGTCTTCACTCTTCATAACATGAGTGGTGGGAGTGTATATGACCACTAGTCGTGTTTTATTATGATTATCCTGTTTTCATTCTTTTATTTTATGTGACTTTTATTTTGACATCATGCTATCTGCATGAGGGACTAATCTCTCCACGCTTACACTCGTAAAAATAAAACACAAGAAGGCACGTTACAAGACAATGCATGTTTAGAGTCAGAGATTGGAAAATATTACTGTAACCTTCAACTAAAGTGTTTTTCCTCTGAAGTGTTCTACCACTCTGTGCTTGATTTGTTTGGGCAGCAATAATTTGAGAATAATTTATGAAGCTGCTAGCTAGCTCTCCAACGTCAAAGTTAAGTTAATGGTGGCAGCCTTCCCTGGATCACCACTCTTTAGCACCCTTTGATACGCGAGGTATGTGGTTCATGTGAGCGAGGTATGTGGTTCATTGTAATTTAATTTGAATTCATTTCATACGTTCATGTAAATGGTAATGAGATTCATTTCATGATGGCTGTTACCTGCTATGCTGTTATCAATGTGATACTAGCTTGCATTTTTCAAAGGATTATTTTGTATCTGGCTAAACTGCTTTTGTTATTTTCCTTTTAAGTTTTCACGGTGTTGGTTTTATGCACTCTCGTCTGAATTAAAGTACACCCATATGGAAACACTCCCAAGCCTGTTTATTCCAAGTTGAAAGGCTGCTACAACAATTATTTTGCAACTCTAAGTCAAGTCAAGTCACCTTTATTTATATAGCGCTTTTTACAATACAGATTGTATCAAAGCAGCTTCACAGTGATAACACGAAAATAATACAACAAAGTTTGTTTCTAGATGAAAATTGCATCATCATCCACCTTAAGTTAGGCAGACCAATAATATTTTTGAAAATTTAAATGTCCCCAACTAAGCAAGACAAAAGCCAAGGCAACAGTGGCAAGGAACCAAAACTCCATCAGGTGACAGAATGGAGAAAAAAACCTTGTGAGAAACCAGGCTCAGTCAGGGGCCAGTTCTCCTCTAGCCAACGAACAAACAGTGTATGATTATGATTCAGGCAGCATTACAGGTCAGAAGTCAGATTATTATTTTCCCATTCCATTATCCATTATCTAGTTCCATCTGGTTGGAATTTGGAGTCATCACGCTGGTATGGAGACGAGTTTGTTGAGGATCAGTGCTGATGCCTGTCGTGTCGATGAGGCCTTCACAGGGCTGATGAGGCTGGCACTTCAGGGATGCGTTTTGGATGGGTCCAGGCACAGGTCCACCATCTGATCTGGATACGGCCCGGATCCGGCTGACTTCAGTAAAGAGAGGTAAAAGGGAAGAATACCTTCACGGGGAGGGACTAGTTGACACTTCAGGACTGCGTTGTCGTCGCATCCAGGTGCAGGTCCTTCATCAGATCTGGATACAGCCTGGATTCGGCGGACTGCGGTAAACCTCAGGATAAACAGAGAGACTAAAATTAGCGTAGATGCCATTCTTTTTATGATTTAACGAGTACATCAGTGTAGAGATGTTCAGTGTGGTTAAAGGAAGAAGACGACGAGGTCGGCGAAATTGGGACTCGCACTTTATTAACACAAATAAAAATCAACAGTGAAGGTGCGCTCGTGCGCGGCCGCCGTGTCACCTCACACGGCAAAACAAAAAGAACAAGAAGTCAATAAACAGACAGTCACGGGTTCAGCTTCACTCAGCTACTCAGTCTGGTGCGAGTCCCAGGTCTTTCTCTCTTTTCCCTCTCAGCCGGCAGCTTATATGCAGTCTCCACGCCAATTACTGCAATCAGACACAGGTGTTCGTCATCTGCACTTGACCCACTTACTCACCGCGCGACTCGCTGACTCCTCTCCCGCTTCGCGAAACCACGCCCCCCTCGCCACATACCCCCACCGCCCGCCTCAGGCCAGGGAGCCGTCCGGCCTGCAGCCCCTCCCCCCCCCCTCCTGGAGAGGAAGTCGGCCACAACCATCTGTGCACCCGGCCTGTGGATCACCTGGAACTTAAAAGGCTGTAAAGCTAGATACCAACGGGTGATCCGCGCGTTGGTATCCTTCATGCGGTGGAGCCACTGCAGGGGAGCGTGGTCCGAACAGAGGGTGAACTCCCGCCCCAGGAGGTAGTAGCGGAGGGTGAGAACAGCCCATCTGATGGCCAAACACTCTTTCTCAATGGTTCTGTACATCGTCTCTCTCTTAGAGAGCTTACGACTGATGTACAGCACCGGCCGCTCTACACCCTCCACCTCCTGGGACAGGACGGCGCCCAGCCCCCTGTCCGATGCATCCGTCTGTAGGATAAAGGGGAGAGAGAAATCAGGAGCATGCAAAAGCGGCCCGCCACATAGAGCAGCCTTTATCTGGGTAAAGGCCTGCTGACACTGCTCCGTCCACTGAACCGTATCTGGCGCTTCCTTTTTAGTTAGATCGGTCAGCGGGCTAGCGAGGTCCGAATAATTAGGCACAAACCTTCTATAATATCCCGCTAGCCCCAGGAACTGTCTAACCTCCTTTTTGGTCTTGGGTCTCGGACAGGTCGCAACTGCTGCCGTCTTATCAATTTGGGGACACACCTGTCCGTGTCCCAAGTGGAAACCCAGATATCTTACCTCCACACGCCCAATTGCACACTTCTTCGGGTTGGCCGTGAGCCCCGCCCTTCTCAGCGTCTTCAGGACAGCCCGCAAATGATGCATATGAC
Organism: Meda fulgida; assembly: GCA_030578275.1. NCBI lineage: Eukaryota > Metazoa > Chordata > Actinopteri > Cypriniformes > Leuciscidae > Meda > Meda fulgida. Next base: position 19,483,429 of record CM060627.1, read on the forward strand.
GCTGCCAATCGGTACTATGGATGATAATATCATCCAAGTAGGCAGCGGCATATGCAGCATGCGGCCGGAGAATCTTGTCCATCAGACGCTGAAAGGTCGCTGGAGCCCCGAACAACCCGAAAGGAAGGGTGACAAATTGGTGTAATCCAAACGGCGTGGTGAAAGCTGTCTTTTCTTTGGACATTGGAGACAAGGGGATCTGCCAATAACCCTTCGTTAAGTCCAATGTCGAATAAAAACGAGCAGTACCCAGCCGATCAAGCAATTCGTCAACCCTCGGCATTGGATAAGCATCAAACTTAGACACCGCGTTCACCTTCCTATAGTCTACACAGAAGCGGACCGAGCCGTCAGTTTTAGGAACTAAAACTATCGGGCTCGCCCAGTCACTGCTCGACTCTTCTATTACCCCCATATCCAGCATAGCCTCTAATTCACTCTGAACCACCTTTTTCTTATGTTCAGGCAAACGATACGGGCGGCAGCGTACCACCACCCCGGGACCGGTCTCAACGTGGTGCTGAATGAGGTTTGTCCGGCCAGGCAGGAGAGAAAACACATCCGCAAAATCCGCTTGTATATTTTTAACGTCAGTGAGTTGGGAGGGCGAGAGGTGATCTCCACCAAGAGCCAGCGCGAGAGATTGTGATTTTGAACTCGCCTCAGGCCCGAGATCCTCCTCTCCGCTCACCACCGTCGCCAACATCACTGACTCTGCCTGAACCCACTTTTTGAGGAGGTTGAGGTGATAAACTTGATGTGCTCCACCCCTGTCTGTATGGGCTACCTCAAAGTTGAGATCATTAACTCGCCGTGTGACCTCAAAGGGCCCTTGCCACTTTGCGAGTAATTTTGAGCTGGTAGTAGGGAGTAATACAAGTACCTTATCTCCCGGTGCAAGTTGGCGGAGTCTAGCCCCCCTGTTGTATAGCTGACTCTGTCTGCCCTGGGCCTGTAACAAATTCTCCATTGATAGCCGCCCCAAAGTGTGGAGCTTTGTTCTCAGGTCCAGGACATACTGAGTTTCGTTCTTAGCAGCGGACGGTCCGTCCTCCCAAGTCTCTCTAAGAATGTCAAGCACCCCGCGGGGCTGACGTCCATAGAGGAGCTCGAAGGGGGAAAACCCTGTGGAGGCTTGGGGAACCTCGGGTACAGCAAACAAGAGGGGTTCTAGCCATTTATCCCAATTTTTGGCGTCTTCGTGAATGAACTTACGAATCATGGATTTCAAAGTGCGATTAAATCGTTCCACTAAACCGTCTGTCTGTGGGTGGTAGACGCTAGTGCGAATCGATTTAATGCCCAACAATTCGTAGAGTTCGCGAATCGTTCGTGACATAAACGCCGTGCCCTGATCAGTGAGAATCTCTTTAGGAATTCCCACTCGGGAGATTAACGAGAAGAGCGCGCTCGCAACACTTTTAGCCGAAATGTTACGAAGCGGGACTGCTTCCGGGTATCGCGTTGCGTAGTCCACCAGAACCAACGCAAAGCGGTGCCCTCGTGCTGACCGCTCAAATGGCCCGATGAGGTCCATACCAATTCGTTCAAAGGGGACCTGCATTAGCGGAAGGGGGCACAATGGTGCTTTTGGATAGGCCGGTGGATTCACCAACTGACATTCAAGACAAGACGCGCACCACCTGCGCACGTTCTCGTGAATGCCCGGCCAGAAGAACCGGGCCATGAGACGGTTTAGTGTCGCCGCCTGCCCTAAATGCCCGGCCATTGGATTACAGTGAGCCGCCTGAAAAAGCATTTTCCGGCGGCTTTTAGGAACCAACAACTGTGTTGTATCTTCCTTTGTCTGGGTGTCTTGGGTCACCCGATACAACTTATCTTTTAACACAGCAAAATAGGGATAAGAGAGCGGTTGGTCTGGGTGGAGCAGCTGCCCGTCGATAGAGCGGACCTGATTAAAGGCGTGTTTGAGAGACTCGTCCTGGGACTGCTCCAGGGGAAAATCATCGCGCTCTGAGAGAACCGTTCTCACCAGAGCCCTCTGTTCCCGTGCAGCAGGCCCCAGTGGTCCTGGCTCAGCATCCCCCACCTGAACGACCGCTGTCTTTCCCTTGCTTTTTTTTCTCCAAGAAGCACCCGCTGATAACGACCCTAATAATTCATTAAAGGCAGGCCAATTCGTTCCCAAAATGAGCGGATGCCGGAGGTGCGGGTTAACTGCCACCTCCACACTATGCTTTTGCCCCCTAAATTGAATTACCACCGGCATTATCGGATATTTCACCACCACCCCGTGCACACACCGCACCTTAACCATGCGGCTGTTATCCAATGCCCCCGGTTGTATCAGACTTTGATGAATAGAGGTTTGGTTACAGCCTGAATCCACCAAAGCCTGATAAGTACCCCCCTTGATACTCACTGGTATCTGGTACAGGCCAGTTTGATCGGGGGCAGCCTGCGGCGCGTCGGGAACCCGGATCAGCGTCCCCACCTCCATGACCGGACACCGATCTACAAAGTGTCCCGGGTCCCCGCAGCGCCAACAGGCCGGCCCAGGCCTCCCCGCCGCTCCAGTAGTAGACGTAGGGACGGGCTCCGCCGGGGTCCCTGTCCTCCATCTTGGCGCCGGCCGGGGCACCAGCCCCCCGCGAGACCTGGGAAGGGGCACAGGTTTGGGGAGAGAGGGGGTAGCGAGAGAGAGAGAGGGAGAGAGAGAGGCTGATGGAAGGGGTTTGCCGACCCCTGAGCACGCCACCATGTGATCTTCCGCCAGGTGGATGGCCTGGTCCAGCGACGTCGGGCGGTGGCACTGGACCCACTGAGCAGTTTTCTTCGGCAGCTTGGTGATGAACTGCTCCAATACCACCTTGCTGATGACATCCTCGACGTCGCCTCCGTCTGCCATCAGCCATCTGCGGCAGGAGTCCCGGAGCTGTTGCGCCAGCACGAAGGGTCGGCCAGACTCCTCCAAGCTCAGGGACTGGAACCGCTGTCGATGTTGTTCGGGGGTCCGGCCGACCCGCTGCAAAATGGCGCGCGTCAGATCTTCGTAGACCAGGAGGTTCTGGACTGGCAGTTGGTTGGCGGCTATCTGCGACTCACCAGATAGCAACGGGATGAGCCGCATGGGCCAGTCCGATTGGGGCCATCCCCGGGCCTCGGCAGACCTCTCAAACAGGTCCAGGAACGCCTCCGGATCGTCCTGGGGTCCCATTTTGTTGAGAGGCAGGGGCGGGGCCGAGGCCGTAGCTGGAACGGGGACGGCCCGAACCTCCCGGTCGAGCCAGCTCCGGAACAGCTCGCGGTCTTCTTGCTGGCCTTGGAGCAGCATCTGGAACCGTTGATCCTGCTCCTCTTTCACGGCCAGCAGGGCGTGATGTTGCTCCCGGTGAAGACCCGCGAGCGTCTGTATGAGTTCCGCAAACGGCGTTCCCGGCGGGGTCTGCATGGCGGCGGCAGTCTTCTTCTTCCCGGGTTTCGGCACCAGTGTAGAGATGTTCAGTGTGGTTAAAGGAAGAAGAAGACGAGGTCGGCGAAATAGGGACTCGCACTTTATTAACACAAATAAAAATCAACAGTGAAGGTGCGCTCGTGAGCGGCCGCCGTGTCACCTCACACGGCAAAACAAAAAGAACAAGAAGTCAATAAACAGACAGTCACGGGTTCAGCTTCACTCAGCTACTCAGTCTGGTGCGAGTCCCAGGTCTCTCTCTCTTCTCCCTCTCAGCCGGCAGCTTATATGCAGTCTCCACGCCAATTACTGCAATCAGACACAGGTGTTCGTCATCTGCACTTGACACACTTACTCACCGCGCGACTCGCTGACTCCTCTCCCGCTACAGACTTCGCGAAACCACGCCCCCCTCGCCACAATCAGGATTTAAGGGAAGTGTTCCCGGTTCCGCTGACCTAATCTATGCAGCCTAACATTGAATTATAGAAGTCGATAATGTATTATGTGAATGCTAGGTCAAAGAAATGTGTTTTTAATCTAGGTTTGAACTGACAGAGTGTGTCTGCTTCCCGGACAATGTTAGGAAGATTGTTCCAAAGTTTTGGTGCTAAATGGGAAAAGGATCTACCGCCAACAGTCAATTTTGATATTCTCGGTATTATCAACTGGCCGGAATTTTGAGATCGCAATAGACGTGAAGGACTATAATGCGCTAAGAGCTCGCTCAAGTACTGCGGAGCTAAATCATTTAGTGCTTTGTAAGTAATCAGCAAATATTTTAAAATTTACACAGTTTAATAGGGAGCCGATGCAGTGTTGACAGAACCGGGCTAATATGGTCATACTTCCTGGTTCTGGTAAGAACTCAAGCTGCTGCGTTTTGAACTAGCTCTAATTTGTTTATTAAACGTGCAGGGCAACCACCCAGTAGAGCATTACAATAATCTAGCCTTGATGTCATGAACACATGAACTAATTGTTCGGCATTTGTCAATGAGTGCATATGGCGTAATTTAGATATATTTTTAAGATGGAAAATGTGGTTTTAAAGATACTAGACACCTGACTTTCAAATGAAAGATTGCTATCAAAGAGCACACCCAGGTTCCTTACTGACGACGAAGACTTAACAGAGCAACCATCAAGTGTTAGACAGTATTCTATGTTATTACGTGTAGACGTTTTTTGTCCAATAATTAGAATATCTGTTTTTTCAGAATTTAGTAGTAGGAAATTTCTAGTCATCCAATTTTTTTATATCAGCTATGCATTCCGTTAATTTTGTGAATTGGTAAGTTTCGTCTGGGCGTGAAGAAATATACAGCTGAGTATCATCGGCATAACAGTGAAAGCTAATTCCATGTTTCCTAATGATATCTCCTAATGGTAGCATGTAAAGAGTGAACAGCAGCGGTCCTAGTACTGAGCCTTGTGGTACGCCATACTGAAATTGTGATCGATAAGACATCTCTTCATTTACTGCTACAAACTGATAACGGTCAGATAAGTATGATTTAAACCATGCTAGTGCAATTCCACTAATGCCAATGTAGTTTTAAGTCTATTTAAAAGAATGTTGTGGTCAATGGTGTCAAATGCAGCACTAAGATCGAGTAACACTAATAGAGAGATACAACCACGATCGGATGATAAGAGCAAATCATTTGTAACTCTAATGAGAGCTGTCTCCGTACTATGGTACTGTATCAATGTCGCAGGGGTAGCAATGTCAAGGGGGTCTCCTGATTGCAGGAAGCTCACCAAGGGGCCGTTCACATATCATGTCTTTTGCGCGCTCGAGTTCGTTATTTCAAATGTAGGCGCATGGGAAGCGCGCTCCTAATTGAAGCGACGCGCTCATTTTTTACAAGGGCAGCGAGATGAAAAAATGTTTTGGGGGTGCAACCAAACATGTGGGTGTTTTTCTCTTCTCCGTAAATAAATCTTGTAGCAGAGCTACAGCAAGCGTTTTTCTGTGGTGGAAATCCATTAGCTACTAAAACTTCTTTGTCGTTGTCGAGAGCGCAGTTCATGGACAGACTCCATGGGGAAATCTGACCGAATTTTACTATTAAAGATGCAGTGTGTAGCTTTTGGCGACATCTAGCGGTTCGTTTGCGAGTTTACACTAAGGGCTCAGCCCACTGCTCACCCCTCCCTTTCGAAGAAGCTACGGTGGCTAAAACGGGACAAACATCGTCGTCTGAGACAGCAGAGAATAGCCAGAGTAAAACAAGCTTTTGTACCACAGTCCATTATAAACCACATCATGGATAAAGTTTACAAAGCCATAGTCAGGTAAGGATCAAGGGTCTTAATACATAATATAATAATAGTATTCAGCTGATTGTCTCACGAACGTAACCAGCACATTTCTCCCCACATAGCAAACCCATAATAATACAGCGAGGGAGAAGTACCACATGAAACTATGCAACTAACGTTATATATTTTTTCTAACAGGGTAGTAAAAGTTTAGCTGGCAAATATGAGCTGTTACTGTGGCTGAGCTGGTTAAAGCGTTAAGCCTTGTTTATACTCGACGCGTCCGCATGAGCCCAAAGGTGCGCGCGGCAAAAATGACGTGATTGTAACAGCGAGCGCGCCTCTGCATCCCATAGACACCACTTACTACACACAATAGGCTTTTTTCTGTGATTTTGGAAACTCGATCGACTTAAATGCTTCCAAGATCGACGGGTTGGTGATTCCTGTAACTGTTTTCCAGTCAATGACAAGAGTAGCCTACTAATCAGCTGTCTCACGAGCGCAACCAGCACATTTATCCCCACATAGCAAAGCCATAACACAGCGAGGGAGAAGAATTAAGTTACATGAAACAATCCAACTACATATTTACACCACTGACAAGGGAAAAGTCACTACTCACGGTGTTTATGACTAGCTTCTTCTAGCTTTCTGCGGCTTCTCTTTCAAGGTAGTGACGAAACGCGCTCTGTAACGCTGTTTGATCTCTGTCGGCTACGGTAGAAACATGACGTCACAATATGGCGACCTTCATAGAAGGGGATTCCCGCGCCTATGTAGATATAAATGCCTCATTCTAAGGTAATAAAAACATTACGGTTTATTAAGTAAGTTCTTTATACACCACTGAACACATAGTTATGGATGTCATATTGCATTTCTGTTAATAAATACTCAAAAATGTTACACACTGCACCTTTAATAATAAAAGATAAGCTACTGTGCATTGTAAATGTCAGTAATTTATCTTTTTTGACTAATTCTTTTTCTAAAAATGAATTAAATACTGAAATATGTGAGTTTTATCTTTTTATAAAACCTTTTTTGTCAACTTTATTTGAACGTGTACATGTTAGTAGATAACATAAAATACACTCCGTTAAAATCTGGCCATCATCTTTAATGTTATTAACTTGGTGAATTGATTTCATTTTGTATAGGCCTACTTTTTGAACAAGATTCTGTTTAACCGTGATCATTCTGGTCACTATATTCATGGAATGAAAATAATTTATCATTTTCATAATGATCAACTAAAATCAACTATAATTATGTGTTTTAACAGTAGCCTATAAGATGCAAATTACAATTTTCTATAAAAAATAAATCTCTGATTCTGTCCTTTTCTCTGACATTTAAGGGTGACATAGCTATTTTACAAAAGCTATTTTAGGTCTAAAACAGTTTGGATAGTTGTTAATATAAGAGTTATGAGATTTAAGTATTGTGTTACATAAGTAGCTGTCGGCCACTTTCACTTTTAAAAACTCTATTTCGTGACAAAGTAAGTCTATAGTTTAACAAGTCATAACTAAAAGTGTGCCATGCATAGAATTCGGGAATCGAGGCAGTAACCAATGAGCTAATGGTTCCTCCCTGAAAGTTAGATTAATATAGCAATATTTAAATAACTGGATTCTCATAACTGTGTTTTTCAAATTAACGATATGTGATTTTATTGTGGAAATTTTGTGTTGGTGGGGGTGGGGGTGGGAATGGGACTCGAAGGGGGTCTTGCCCAGGGTGTAATTCAATGTAGAACCGCCACTGTATATTAAGATCACCAACAATTAGTACTTTATCTGCAGCCAACACTAATTCTGATAGAAAGTCCGCAAATTCTTTGATAAAATCTTTATGGTGCCCTGGTGGCCTGTATACAGTAGCCAGCAGAATTCTCAAATGTGATTTATTGTTTACACTATATATTTTTACATTAAGCACCAACACTTCAAAAGAAGTATATTTAAAACTAGATTTCTTAGTGGTTTTGAAAATATTACTATAAATTACAGCAACTACTCCCCTTTGCGTTTCGGATGAGGTTCATGTTTATAACAGTAATCTTGTGGGGTTCCTCATTCAAAGTAATGTAATCGTTTGGTTTTAGCCAGGTTTCTGTCAAACACAGCACATCTAGGTTATAATCTGAAATCATATCATTAACAATGAGCGATTTTGAAGTAAGGGATCGAATATTCAGCAACCCAAGCTTTATCATTTGATCATCTGTATTATACAGGTCCTTCTCAAAAAATTAGCATATTGTGATAAAGTTCATTATTTTCCATAATGTAATGATAAAAATTAAACTTTCATATATTTTAGATTCATTGCACACCAACTGAAATATTTCAGGTCTGATATTGTTTTAATACTGATGATTTTGGCATACAGCTCATGAAAACCCAAAATTCCTGTCTCAAAAAATTTGCATATTTCATCCGACCAATAAAATAAGTGTTTTTAATACAAAAAAAGTCAACCTTCAAATAGTTATGTTTAGTTATGCACTCAATACTTGGTCGGGAATCCTTTTGCAGAAATGACTGCTTCAATGCAGCGTGGCATGGAGGCAATCAGCCTGTGGCACTGCTGAGGTGTTATAGAGGCCCAGGATGCTGCGATAGCGGCCTTAAACTGATCCAGAGTGTTGGGTCTTGCTTCTCTCAACTTTGTCTTCACAATATCCCACAGATTCTCTATGGCGTTCAGGTCAGGAGAGTTGGCAGGCCAATTGAGCACAGTAATACCATGGTCAGTAAACCATTTACCAGTGGTTTTGGCACTGTGAGCAGGTGCCAGGTCGTGCTGAAAAACGAAATCGTCATCTCCATAAAGCTTTTCAGCAGATGGAAGCATGAAGTGCTCCAAAATCTCCTGATAGCTAGCTGCATTGACCCTGCCCTTGATAAAACACAGTGGACCAACACCAGCAGCTGACATGGCACCCCAGACCATCACTGACTGTGGGTACTTGACACTGGACTTCAGGCATTTTGGCATTTCCTTCTCCCCAGTCTTCCTCCAGACTCTGGCACCTTGATTTCCGAATGACATGCAACCACTGAGCAACAGTCCAGTGCTGCTTCTCTGTAGCCCAGCTCAGGCGCTTCTGCCGCTGTTTCTGGTTCAAAAGTGGCTTGACCTGGGGAATGCGGCACCTGTAGCCCATTTCCTGCACACGCCTGTGCACGGTGGCTCTGGATGTTTCTACTCCAGACTCAGTCCACTGCTTCCGCAGGTCCCCCAAGGTCTGGAATCGGTCCTTCTCCACAATCTTCCTCAGGGTCCGGTCACCTCTTCTCGTTGTGCAGCATTTTTTGCCACACTTTTTCCTTCCCACAGACTTACCACTGAGGTGCCTTGATACAGCACTCTGGGAACAGCCTATTTGTTCAGGAATTTCTTTATGTGTCTTACCCTCTTGCTTGAGGGTGTCAATGATGGCCTTCTGGACAGCAGTCAGGTCGGCAGTCTTACCCATGATTGCGATTTTGAGTAATGAAACAGGCTGGGAGTTTTTAAAAGCCTCAGGAATCTTTTGCGAGAGCTGTCTCAGTACTATGGTGCGGTCTAAATCCTGACTGAAAATCCTCGCAGATATCATTTCTTTCAAGAAAGCAACACAGTTGTGAGGATACTGCTTTTTCTAATATCTTTGACAGAAAAGGCAGATTTGAGATCGGCCTGTAATTGACTAATTCTGAAGGATCAAGTTGCGGTTTTTTAACAAGCGGTTTTATCATAGCCAGCTTAAAGGTTTTTGGTACGTATCCTAGAGACAATTCTATGACCTCTGGAAGCATCTCTTTCAGTAGCTTAGTCGGTATAGGGTCTAACATACAAGTTGTCGATTTAGATGAATTAACGAGTTTACAGAATTCTTCCTCTCCTATAGGAACAAATGAATACAAATTTTCCTCAGGGAGACTACAATGCACTCCCTGATGCGATACTGTAGTAGACGGTTGCATAGTTATAATTTTGTCCCTGATATTATCAATCTTATAAGTGAAGAAGTTCATAAAGTCATTACTGTGTTGGCCTGAAACTTCTGTGCTTGAAGCTTTCTTTTTCGTTAGTTTAGCCACTGTTTCAAATAAGTATCTAGGATTATGTTTATTTTCTTCTAATAGGGTTGGAAAAATAAGCAGATCTAGCAGCTTTTAAAGCCTCTCTGTATGCAATCGAGCTCTCCTTCCATGAAATCCGAAATACCTCTAGTTTTGTTTTCTTCCAGTTGTGCTCCATTTTTCTGGCTGCTCTCTTAAGGGCCTGAGTGTGCTCGTTGTACCACGGCGTTTGACTATTATCTTTAATTTTCTTTAAGCGCAACGGAGCAACTGCGTCTAAAGTGCTGGAAAAGAGAGAGTTAAAAGTTTCTGTTGCAATATCAAGTTCTTCTAAGCTATCCGGGATGCTGAGATGATGAAACTGATTAGGAAGATTATTGATAAAGCAATCTTTAGTGGCAGAAGTTATAGGTCTAACATATTTATAACACGGAGTCGGCTTTGCAGCCTTGGCTAAATGTAATTTACATGAGACTAGATAATGATCTGAGATGTCATCGCTCTGCTGCAGAATTTCAACGGCATCAAAATCTATTCCATGTGATAGTATTAGATCTAGAGTATGATTACGACAATGAGTCGGTCCTGACACGTGTTGTCTAACTCCAATTGAGTTTACAATGTCTTTAAGTGCCAATCCCAATGCATCTTTTTCATTATCTACATGTATATTAAATCACCAACAATTAGTACTTTATCGGCAGCCAATACTAATTCTGATAGAAAGTCTGCAAATTCTTTGATAAAATCTTTATGGTGCCCTGGTGGCCTGTATACAGTAGCCAGCAGAAATCTCAAACGTGATTTATCGTTTACACTATATATTTTTACATTAAGCACCAACACTTCAAAAGAAGTACATTTAAAAAATAGATTTCTTTGTGGTTTTGAAAATATTACTATAAATTACAGCAACACCTCCCCCTTTGCGTTTCGGACGAGGTTCATGTTTATAACAGTAATCTTGTGGGGTTGACTCATTTAAAGTAATGTAATCGTTTGGTTTTAGCCAGGTTTCTGTCAAACACAGTACATCTAGATTATAATCTGAAATCATATCATTAACTATGAGCGATTTTGAAGTAAGGGATTGAATATTTAGCAACCCAAGGTTTATCATTTGCTCATCTGTATTATATCTGTTTTTTATTTGTTGAACATCAATTAAATTTTTTACCTGATATTTTGGGGATTTCCAAATTCGGGGAACAGACACAGTCTCTATATGATGATATCTAGGTGAAAGAGGCTCTATGTGATGGGATTTATCTGACCTTGGTGACGCGAGGCCGCTAGCAGACGGTCGGTTTAGCCAGTCTGTCTGCTTCCTGACCTGGGCCCCAGATTGTCATGTTTTAGCTCTAAGACTATGTGCCATATTACTAGAGAGAAGAGCAGCACCATCCCAGGAGGGATGAATGCCATCTCTTTTCAACAGGTCAGGCTTGCCCCAAAAACTTTTCCAATTGTCTATGAATTCTACATTATTATGCGGACACCACTTAGACAACCAACCATTGAGTGAGGCCAATCTGCTAACTATCTCATCACTCCTGCGAACAGGAAGGGGGCCAGAGCAAATTACAGTGCCTGACATCGTACTTGCGAGTTCACACACCTCTTTAATATTAATTTTGGTGATCTCCGACTGGCGGAGTCGAACATCATTAGTGCCGACATGAATAATGATCTTAGAGAATTTACGATTAGGATTAGCCAGCACTTTTAAATTTGCATTGATTTCAGGCGCTCTGGCTCCCGGCAAACATTTGACTATGGTGGCTGGTGTCTCTATTTTCACGTTCCGTGTGATCGAATCACCAATTACCAAGGCACAATCAACAGAATTCTCAGTGGGTGTTTCACTGAGTGGGGCAAATCGATTTGTTATGGTTATCGGAACGGAAGAGTGGTTTTTTGATCCGCGACTAGAGCGATCCCTCACTGTCACCCAATTGCCCTGCTGCACGGGCCCTACTTAAGCCGGAACCGAATCATGTACAGAGTTCACTATGCTAGGCGCTATGTCTCTAGCTCTGAAATCTTCTCCGTCAGCCTGACTGTCTCCTTGCATTTATCACAAATAAATCCTATATTGCAATCGGAGAAAGCTATACTAAACATATGACGTGACACAGGTGACAATAACAGGACAAGACATTACTCACCGTTTGTATTGACTGATTCTTACTTACCTGGGCTTTTATGAACTCAAAGGCGCAGGTGCGCGAGAGAAAATAAATAATAAATAAATGAGCGCGGGTGGCGCGTTAACACTAGCGCGCTGTGCTAACAATAACGGAAGCTAGCGATGTAAGGTTAATCTGAGATGGTGGGTAGACTGTATTTAGTAATATAAACAACTAGAAATTATAGTAAATGATGGTTCAAAACAGAAAGAAATACGAAGCTAATACGAGGCTTAGAGCTTACAGCCTCGACGCAAACAAACTCACAGCAGGCAGGAAGGCAGACCGGAGCAGTCGATCACCAACAAGCAATCGAGCAAGCAACCAGTCTAGTTCACATTTCAACATTTTTCTGTATATATATAGATACACATACATGTACGACATTAGGCTTCATGTTTTTACTCCAATCTCATTTCATTGCGTACATTTTAGTCTGGCACCAGTTTAACATGTCTTACCTGAAAAATCTTCTCATCTTCACATCGTGTTCTTCTAATTATTCTGAGGTAAATCTAAGTGAAACAGCACAACACAAAGTCTTCCAAATGCCAAAGAGGGCATTTACAGTTCTGTGTGTGGACTATTTGCATGTCAATTGCTCTTGCACACGCAGGTGTGGTCACATTAGAGTTGGACCCGTTTGAGAAACTGTACATGTCGCTGCTTTCATACGGATTACTTAAACAGAGAATATTTGTTTTTGATATAATTTACATCATTTAAAAATAGGGACTCCAAGCGTTGTAAAGTCATACGTCTCAAGTCTGTGTGACAAACATTTGCTGAGTTACAGGTCATTTTCTGTTGTGTTTCAGAATGAACTTCACATTGAGAGAGACGGCAGAACACGCATCAAACATGATTTTCTTTTCTTTTTTTTAAATAAAAGACATTTAACAGTTTTGAATGATGTATAACACTTATAAGATCAAAATCAACAGAGTATTTCTAGTCTCTTTTGCACTGATAAGAAAAAAAGCGAGCTGGTATCGCCGGCGCGACAGCCGACCCCAGGGGGTTAACCAATTCATTTTCACAGCTGTTCCATGAACACTGGACAGCAAGTGGGTTTTTTTTGCATTCCTAGACGTTCCCCTCTCTGTATGTTTTCGGGGGCCGTGTGACGCAGCTTTCTGTGATGTTTCAGGTCCCTAGGACCTCCAGGGGCCGAACGAGGTTCAGTGACACATGCAACTTATACCATTCATTTTCACAGGTGTTTCGTGGACAGTGTCCGATCGGCCCAGAATTGAAATATATATGTCCCGTCAAGGGCCCCTGGGACGGCCCCTGGGACGTCCCCAGAGTTCTGTGTCCATGTCTGCTTGTTTGGCCAAAAAAGACCCCCTTGACCTGGAAGCGCCTGTGAAGCTTGTATTGAATAAGTTGCACGTGGGCAGTTGGAAATACAGGAATCAAAAGGTCGCAGCAACTCCATATTTGGCATTGTGGTAGTCCAGGGGCTCCCAGTTCTAGATCCTGGAGTTCGTGTTTCTAGATCGGTTCCAAGTATGTGTTTTAGCAAAACGGTTTGAAAGAAAGTCCCGATTGTCCCGAAACTGACATATGCGTCTCGTAACGGGCTCCTGGGACGGTCCCCAGAGTTCCATGTCCACTTCTGCTTGTTTGGCCAAAAAAGACCCCCTTGACCTGGAAGGGCCTGTGAAGTTTGAATTGAATAAGTTGCACGTGGGCGGTCGGAAATACAGGGGTCAACAGGTCGCCGCGACTCCAAATTTGGCATTGTGGTTGTCCAGGGGCCCCCGGTTCTTGATCCCGGATCGCAGGGTTCTAGACCGATTCCAAGTATGTGTTTTAGCAAAACGGCTTGAAAGAAAAGCCTGATTGTCCCGACACTGACACATGCGTCTCGTCACAGGCTCCTGGGACGGTGTCCAGATTTCCCTTTGACCTTTTTTCATGCTAATTGGCCACCAACAGCCAATATGGAATAGGTTGCAAGTGGGACATCTATAAAACAGGGGCCAAAAGGTTGCAGGACCTCGAGATTCGTCAAGGGCCCCCGAATTGGGCCCTCGAGTTTTGTGGCTCTAGATGCTTCCTGAGCCTACTAGGCCCTCCAACCCTAACTGCTGCATTAACCCTAACAGACACATGTTCCCACAGAGATCAATGTAAGACAGAGAGATACATAAAATAATTCTTGGCATCTCTTGACCTAGCCCCTTTGCTACGTCGCAGAGGGCCACGTGACGTAACTTTTAGTCAAGTTTGAGGCCCCTCAGGGGGCTGAGCGGGAGCCACTGACACGTGCAACTTATCCCATTGATTTTCATAGATGTTTGGTGTACATCCCGAGGGACGGTCCCAAAGGCTCCGAATGGCTCCAATTTGAAATCTGTGGCCCCTCAGAGTCATCTTAGACGGTATGCAAAGACGGAGATCCGTAGTACCCCGTTAAGTTCCTAATTGACTGATCTGGGGATGTTCTGGGCTGGTAATTTTCTTATTAATGCATTGAACACAGACAGCCTATGGGGCCCTATCAAATAAGTTATAGACGGGACCTCAGCACTTGTGCTGACTTGTCCCCTAAATTCAACAGCTGAAAATTTCGAAAACAGCCTCCCACCTGTAACCTATTTGACATGGCCCCTTTAGGCTGTCTGTGGACATTTCATTTCAAGGCTAGTGATGTATAATTAATTGCTGTAATGTACATCATTGTGTTGTATCACGTTTCCTGTGTGGTTTACAGTAGGTTTTACCTAATAAAACCACTGTAATTATGAAATATGACCCTTTAATGAATAGCCCACAGACAGCCTACAGGGGCCCTGTCAAAAAAGTTACTCACGGGACTTCACCTACTTTAGTGAGAATCCCAAAACGTTACGGCAAATCAACAGCTGAAAATTTATAAGTCGAAAACAGCATCCCACCTGTACCCAATAAAACATTTATAATTATGAATTGTGACCTATTAATGCATTGGCCACGGACAACCTACAGAAGTCCCATCAAATAAGTTACAGGTGGGATCTGTTTTATATTTTGATACCATGATTGATAAAAATGAACAAAACTCATGAAATATCACATTTATGTTACTCTTTGGGCCTCCCTGACTAATTTGTAACCTTCAGCACCTCGATATTCCACTGTCCACGAACAGCCAACATTTTTTAATGGAATAGATTGTAGGTGGTATGTCCAGTTCTCAGCCTCTGGACAGAATTTTGAGCTGTTTTATTCATCTTTATCAATAGTGGCATCAGGATCTAAAAAAAATATCCCACCTGTAACTTATTCGACAGGGTACCTGTAGGCTGTCTGTGGACATGTCATTTTAAGGCTAATGATGCATAGTTATGAGCTGTAAAATACCTCAACATGTTTGATTGTCTTTCCTGTGCAATTTACTGCTTGTTTTAAGCAATAAAACATTTATAATGATGAATTATGGCCTATTAATGCATTGACCATGAACAGCCTACAGAGGTCCCATCAAATAAGTTACAGGTGGGCCCTTCCTGTGCCCACCTGTAACTTATTTGACAGAGTCCCTGTAAACTGTCAGTGATGAGATGTAAAGTACCCCAACATGTTTGATTGTCTTTCCTGTGCACTGTAATGAAAGTTTTAACAGAAGTTCTGCCGGAAAGACTCAATTGTTACGTCACTCTTTACCTTCTCATCTATCCAATCGTGTTCTAATACTTGTGGTATAAAAGATAGGTACTTACACACGTCTGAGTTCGCAGATGCTGACACTTTCATTCAGCTTGCAGAAACCAAAACCGGTATTCACTCACCCACGTCTTTATTGCAATCATAACAACACAAAATCCAACTCTGATGGCGTGCGAGAGCGAGACCTGTGTGTAGTTAACCAGCGTGTAGGAAACCACCCACACAGCAGGACACTCCTAGGCAGATCCGCCTTCAAGTCACCAAACCCGCATGACTGTCACATTCGTTTGGTCACCTCCAGGTGGCGCCGTAACCCTTAGCGGACCCATGTCAGATCCGCGGATGCAGACGCTCCTTTATTGTAGCGGTTGAACTACAGCACACCAAGAGCCGAGAGAAGAGTCAAATCAATCGATCTCGTTTCGATCTCGATTGCTGCTGAACAGTCAGGCTGACGGAGAAGATTTCAGAATTAGAGACACGCATCCAAACTTTAATTGAGGATAATAAGAATGCTAGATCTTCAGATACTATTTTGGATGCGCCTAGCATAGTGAGCTCTTTACATGATTCAGTTCTGGCTGAATTATTGCCTGTCCAGCAGGGCAGATGGGTGAGAGTGAGAGATCGCCCTAGTCACGGATCAAAAAAACACTCTTCCGTTCCGATTACCATAATTTGCCCCACTCAGTGAAACTCCCACTGAGAATTCTGTTGATTGTGCCCTGGTAATTGGTGATTGGATCACACGGAACGTGAAAATAGACACACCAGCCACCATAGTCACATGTTTGCCGGGCACTAATGATGTTCGACTCCGCCAGTCGGAGATCACCAAAATTAATATGGTTAAAGAGGTGTGTGAACTCGCAAGTACGATGGCAGGCACTGTAATTTGCTTTGGCCCCCTTCCTGTTCGCAGGAGTAATGAGAAAGTTAGTAGATTGTGTTCACTCAATCGCTGGTTGTCTGAGTGGTGTCCACATAATAATGTAGAATTCATAGACAATTGGAAAAGTTTTGGGGGCAAGCCTGACCTGTTGAAAAGAAATGGTATTCATCCCATGGTCAGGAAGCACCAGGTCAGGAAGCAGAGAGACTGGCTAAACCGACCGTCTGCTAGCGGCCTTGCGTCACCAAGGTCAGATAACTCCCATCACATAGAGCCTCTTTCACCTAGATTTCATCATATAGAGACTGTGTCTGTTCCCCGAATTTGGAAATCCAAAAAACGTCAAGTTAAAAATTTAATTGATGTTCAACAAATAAAAAACAGATATAATACAGATGAGCAAATGATAGAGCTTGGGTTGCTGAATATTCGATCCCTTACTTCAAAATCACTCATAGTTAATGATATGATTTCAGATTATAATCTAGATGTACTGTGTTTGACAGAAACCTGGCTAAAACCAAACGATTACATTACTTTAAATGAGTCAACCCCACAAGATTACAGTTATGAACATGAACCTCGTCCGAAAGGCAAAGGGGGAGGTGTTGCTGTAATTTATAGTCATATTTTCAAAACCACTAAGAAATCTAGTTTTAAATATACTTCTTTTGAAGTGTTGGTGCTTAATGTAAAAATATATAGTGTAAACAATAAATCACGTTTGAGAATTCTGCTGGCTACTGTATACAGGCCATCAGAATTAGTATTGGCTGCAGATAAAGTACTAATTGTTGGTGATTTTAATATATATGTAGATAATGAAAAAGATGCATTGGTATTGGCATTTAAAGGCATTGTAAACTCAATTGGAGTTAGACAACACGTGTCAGGACCTACTCATTGTCGTAATCATACTCTAGATCTAATACTATCACATGGAATAGATGTTGATGCCGTTCTGCAGCAGAGCGACGACATTTCAGATCATCTAGTCTCATATAAATTACATTTAGCCAGGCTGCAAAGCCAACTCCGTGTTATAAATATGTTAGACCTATAACTTCTGCCACTAAAGATTGCTTTATCAATAATCTTCCTGATCAGTTTCATCATCTCAGCATCCCGGATAGCTTAGAAGAACTTGATATTGCAACAGAAACTTTTAACTCTCTCTTTTCCAGCACTTTAGACGCAGTTGCTCCGATGCGCTTAAAGAAGATTAAAGAAAATAGCCCAACGCCGTGGTACAACGAGCACACTCAGGCCCTTAAGAGAGCAGCCAGAAAAATGGAGCACAACTGGAAGAAAACAAAACTAGAGGTATTTCGGATTTCATGGAAGGAGAGCTCGATTGCTTACAGAGAGGCCTTAAATCTGCTAGATCTGCTTATTTTTCAACCCTATTAGAAGAAAATAAACATAATCCTATGTATTTATTTGAAACAGTGGCTAAACTGATGAAAAAGAAAGCTTCAAGCCCAGAGGTGTCCAAGCAACACAGCAGTAATGACTTTATGAACTTCTTCACTTATATGATTGATAATATCAGGGACACAATTATAACTATGCAACTATGCTACTGAAAGAAATGCTTCCAGATGTCATAGATCCTATTCTTAATATCATATATTCGTCTTTGTCTCTAGGATACGTACCAAAAACCTTTAAGCTGGCTATTATAAATCCGCTTGTTAAAAAAACGCAACTTGATCATACAAAATTAATCAGTTACAGGCCGATCTCGAATCTACCTTTTCTGTCAAAGATATTAGAAAAAGCAGTATCCTCACAACTGTGTTCCTTTCTTGAAAGAAATTATATCTGCGAGGATTTTCAGTCCGGATTTAGACCGTACCACAGTACCGAGACAGCTCTCATCCAAGTCACAAATGATTCGCTTTTATCATCCGATTGTGGTTGTATCTCTCTATTAGTGTTACTTGATCTTATTGCTGCATTTGACACAATTGGCCACAACATTCTTTTAAATAGACTAGAAAACTAAGTTGGCATTAATGGAATTGTACTAGCATGGTTTAAATCATACTTATTTGACCGTTATCAGTTTGTAGCAGTAAATGAAGAGATGTCTTATCGATCACAAGTTCAGTATGGCGTACCACAAGGCTCAGTATTAGGACTGCTGCTATTCACTCTGTACATGCTACCATTAGGAGATATCATTAGGAAACATGGAATTAGCTTTCACTGTTATGGCGATGATACTCAGCTGTATATTTCTTCAAAACCTAACGAAACTTACCAATTCACAAAATTAACGGAATGCATAGCTGATTTAAAAAATTGGATGACTAGTAATTTCCTACTACTAAATTCTGAAAAAACAGAGATTCTAATTATTGGACAAAAAACCTCCACACATAATAACCTAGAATACTGTCTAACACTCTGCTCTGTTAAGTCTTCGTCGTCAGTCAGGAACCTGGGTGTGTTCTTTGATAGCGATCTTTCATTTGAAAGTCATGTGTCTATCACGCTTAATAAACAAACTACAGCTAGTTCAAAACGCAGCAGCTCAAGTTCTTACCAGAACCAGGAAGTATGATCATTTTAGCCCGGTTCTGTCAATGTAGTACCCTAACCGCTGGTTAGGGGAGATATATAGTCAATAATAGACACAGGACACGGAGCTGCTGCAATATCTTCTGAGTCTCTGTATTGTCTGAGCATTAATGCAAATATTTCTGCATTCTCATGTCAATAAAACGTATAACAACATATCTTTTTAGAGAAAAACACAATATACAGAAACCCATATAGAATTACTCACATACAGCTTCTCAACAACAGGTACTGTTCCCACCAATTAAACAAATAATTTCAATAGAAACTTGAATTACAATGCACATTAATAATACTACGTACTGTATATTGCATACAATATTCACATTTGATACTCTACATTTTAAACATATGTGCCGTTTACCATATCTTTAACTCTTTTAAACTTCTTAAATTAGCTCAGGAATTATAGCATGTCAGCAAAACGTCTCGGTTACGTATGTAACCCCCGTTCCCTGAGTAGGGAACGGAGACGTTTCGCCGGATGACGACGAATGGGGTTTCGCTTAGAAAGCCTATCAGCTTCGAGTATTACAAAACGAGCCAATGGCAAAGAAATGCCATGGGTCTGCGGAATTTGCATGACGTAACTCCGCCCCACCTCGTGGGTATAAAAGGAGGACGCTGGCAACATGCAGTTATGTTTTCTCGCTGAGGAGCCAAGACTGAACTCGGGCGATCCCCGCGAAACAGCGGAAGTGGCAGGAAGACGTAACGTCTCCGTTCCCTACTCAGGGAACGAGGGTTACATACGTAACCGAGACGTTCCCTTTCGTTGTCACTCCGAGTTACGTCGGATGACGACGAATGGGGTTACCAGTCAAATCACGCCACCTTCACAGCTGTCTTCCAGCGCCCTGTGAAAAATCTGAGCCCTCGAGATATTAGGACGAAGGACTCCTATTTAACACAGGAATACCAAGGTACACTGGGAAGCATATCCCAAGCTTTTAAGGGGAAATATGCAATTATCACCAACCCAGTGGGGGGGGGGGGGGCATTTGAAAATACACATATGACCTGATAGTAACATATGGGGAAACTCTGAGGTGTCCAGCCGCAGGTGGAATATTTCAACCTCAGGGGTGGCAAGGTGGCTTGCCGAGGGAAAGACACATGCTCAAAGAGGCTTACAGTGGAAATACACGTGTGGGGGTAGCTCATGGGAGGGACCATGCACACGGAGGCACCTAGCCGACGCCCAGGCAATAGACACTGGCGCTAGCATCAGGGGTGCTGGAGGAACTCAGGGCTTTCGGAGAAGCTCACCTGAGCAGAATATCGCACGTATCCAGTCCGCGGAGTGGAATGGCGAGCAAGCGAAGACACCTGGGCGGGTCCGGAACTAGCTGTTTGAAGCGAGAACACGAGAGGACACAGGCTCCACTCGGAGATTGTAGAATCTGGCGAATGTGTTAGGTGTCGCCCAGCCTGCAGCTCTGCAGATGTCTGCTAGCGAGGCGCCATGCGCCAGAGCCCAGGAGGATGCCACACTCCGGGTGGAGTGGGCGGTCACACCAAGGGGGCACGGTCGGCCTTGCTGCTGGTAAGCCAAAGCAATGGTGTCCACAATCCAGTGAGACAACCTCTGCTTTGAGAGAGCCTTTCCCTTCAGCTTCCCACCATAACAGACAAAGAGCTGGTCTGAGGTCCTGAAACACTGCGTCCTGTCTACATAAGCGCGGAGAGCGCGTACTGGACAGAGCAGTGCCAAGGCTGGGTCTGCCTCCTCCGAGGGCAGCGCTTGCAGGTTCACCACCTGGTCCCGGAAGGGAGTGGTAGGAACCTTGGGCACATATCCAGGCCGGGGTCTCAGGATCACGTGAGAACCGGCCGGCCCGAACTCTAGGCACGCTTCGTCAACGGAGAATGCGTGCAGGTCCCCGACCCTCTTGAGAGAAGCCAATGCAATCAGGAGCGCTGTCTTCATTGACAGGAACTTAAGCTCCACTGATTGCAAAGGCTCAAAGGGAGCACTCCGCAGGGCACTTAAGACCACTGAGAGGTCCCAAGAGGGAACGAGAGGAGAGCCAGGAGGATTCA
This sequence comes from Meda fulgida, assembly GCA_030578275.1. Taxonomy (NCBI): domain Eukaryota; kingdom Metazoa; phylum Chordata; class Actinopteri; order Cypriniformes; family Leuciscidae; genus Meda; species Meda fulgida. The sequence goes on from CM060627.1 coordinate 19,504,558, forward strand.
GTCTCCTCGCCCCCCTCAGGAACCTGACGATCAGGTCGTGCTTCCCTATGGACTTACCTTCCACTAAGTCGTGGTGAGCGGCAATAGCGGCAACATAAACTTTGAGGGTGGAGGGAGACAGCCTTCGCTCCAACCCATCTTGAAGGAAGGAAAGCACGAAACTGATCGAACAACTCCGGGGATCTTCTCGGCGAGAAGAGCACCAATTGACGAATAGGTTCCACTTCAACGCGTAGGCATGTCTCGTGGACGACGCTCTAGCGGAAGTGATGGTACTCAAACCTGTCTCGTCCCGTCGAGGAGCCACACGTGGAGGTTCCAGAGATCGGGACGAGGGTGCCATAGAGTGCCCCGTCCCTGAGAAAGGAGGTCCTTCCTCAGAGGAATTGGCCAAGGAGGTGCTGTCGCGAGGAGCACTAGTTCGGAGAACCAAGTCCGGGTGGGCCAGTACGGCGCAACCAGAAGGACTTGCTCCTCGTCCTCCCTGACCTTGCGCAGGAGCTGCGCAAGACGGCTCACTGGGGGAAACGCATACTTGCGGCCCCGCGGCCAGCTGTGCGCCAGTGCATCCGTGCCGAGCGTGCCCTCGGTCAGAGAATAAAACTGGGCGCAATGGGATGAGTCGCGGGAGGCAAACAGATCTATCTGTGCGTCGCCAAACTGGTCCCAAATCAGCTGGACCGACTGGGGATGGAGTCGCCATTCTCCAGGGAGGGGCTGAAGCCGTGACAGCTCGTCGGCAGCACGGTTCAGGGCTCCGGGAATGTAAATAGCAGGAAGGGACCTCAGATGCTTCTGACTCCATAGGAGGAGGTGGCGAGCGAGTTGCGACATACGGCGGGAGCGTAGACCACCTTGATGGTTGATGTACGCTACTGTGGCGGTATTGTCTGATCGGACTAGTACGTGTTGACCCATGAGCAGCGCTCGGAAGCGGTGCAGAGCAAGGCGTACTGCCAGCAACTCGAGGCAATTCACATGCCATAGGCGCTGGGGTCCTGTCCAGGAGCCCGCGGCAGCATGACCATTGCACATGGCGCCCCAGCCCGTGGTGGAGGCATCTGTTGAGACAACAACATGCCTCGACGCTCGTTCCAGGGGGACACCAGCCCTGAGAAAACTGAGGTTCAACCACGGGGTGAAGGTCTGACGGCAGCTCGAAGTCACTGGAACTCGGAGCTTGCCTTGTTGCCATGCCCACCTCGGGACTCGGTCGCGAAGCCAAAGCTGAAGCGGTCTCATATGAAGCAATCCGAGCGGCGTGACCTTGGCTGCAGATGCCATATGCCCCAGGAGCCTCTGAAAATGTTTCAGTGGAACCGCTTTCTTGCCCTGTATTTGTCTCAGACAAGTCAGCAGTGACTGCGCGCGCTCGCTCGTAAGCTGCGCGGACATGGCGACCGAGTCGATGTCCATACCGAGAAAAGAGATCCTCTGCATGGGGCAAAGTTTGCTCTTCTACCAGATGACCCGAAGGCTCAGACGGGCTAAGTGCCGGAGCACAAGGTCCCTGTGTTCGCAAACCTGGTCTCGAGAGTGAGCTATAATCAGCCAGTCGTCGAGATAGTTCAGGATGCCAACCCCGTGAACCCGAAGGGGAACAAGGGCTGCCTCGACGACCTTCGTGAAGACGCGAGGGGACAGGGCTAGCCCGAACGGGAGAACCGCGTACTGATATGCCTGTCCCTCGAAAGCAAACCGGAGGAACGGTCTGTGACGAGGAAGAATGGAGACATGAAAGTAGGCGTCCTTCAGGTCGATCGCTGCAAACCAATCCTGGGGCCGCACACACTCGAAAATGCGTTTGGCGGTGAGCATTTTGAACGGCATCCTGTAAAGGGAGCGATTCAATACTCGCAGGTCCAGGATTGGTCGTAACCCACCGGTTTTCTTGGGGACAATGAAGTAAGGGCTGTAGAAGCCGGACCTCATCTCGGCTGGAGGGACAGTCTCGATTGCACCCTTCGCCAGCAGAGTGGCAATCTCTGCTCGCATGATCGGGGCGTTGCCACCGACCAAAGTGGAGCGGACTCCCCTGTATCGGGGAGGAGACCGTGCGAACTGAATCGCATAGCCGAACCGGACGGTGCGGGCGACCCAGCGGGACAGTTGGGGAAGCTCTAGCCAGGCTTCTAGGAACTGTACCAGCGGGGTCATGCGGACCACCGGCGTCCCCCCGGAGGGGCAGCGAAGCGGAGTAACTGGCCCGGACGTGGACGGCATAGCGATCCGGTGTGGGGGCGCAGTTAAGCTCCGCGCCCTGACAGAGGAGGCCAGGGAAGGACCAGCGTTCCACGGGGGCCTGCTCTGCCAGGGGTCTGGCGACAGAGTGGGACAGGGACGAAACGGCCCGTGGGCGGCACGCCGTGTCAACCGACTCTGGGACAGAGGGGGACGAGGAGAGCACGGCTGGTGGGCGGCGCTCTGGGTCGTCCGAGAACTCTGTGCGCTCAGGGGTGAGAGGTTTGTTTCTGTCTTTAACCACATTAGGGTGCTGCCCACCCGTGGGTGAGCAGCGGGGAGTGGAGAACAAAAGATTCTCCCCCGGCCCTCCACCGGGGGAAGGAGTGGCCCTGCTACCATCTCCTGCGAAACAAACGTCATCCCTGAGCAGCCCGTCTCAGGAGCGCCGCTTGGCCCGGCGCTTGGCGGGGGGCGGGGCTGGAGAGGGCTAGGGCTTCCTCCGCGCGTCGGCCTGGGTGAAGGCTGCTGCTTTGGCCTAGCGGGAGGGGCGGGAGCTTTAGGAGGGCGCCCTCGGCGGGAAACAGGCTGAGGCGTTTGCCCGACCGACGACGAGGCAGCAGCGGGTCGGCGGGGCAGAATATGTTTGATGGCCTCAGTCTGTTTCTGTGCAGTTGAGAACTGTTGGGCAAAGTCCTCAACTGCGCCGCCGAAGAGGCCGGCCTGGGACAGGGCGCATCGAGCAGACGAGTCCGCTCGGAATCCCGCATGTCAGCCAGGTTCAGCCACAGGTGTCTCTCCTGGACCACCGCGGTGGACATCACCAAACCCAGGGAGCGCGCGGCTACCTTCGTCGCCCGGAGAGCGAGGTCGGTTGCGGCACGCAACTCATTGAAGAGCCCTGGGTCTGTCCTGCCCTCGTGCATGTTTCTGAGCATCTGGGCCTGGTAGACCTGCAGAGTGGCCATAGCATGCAGAGAGGTAGCCGCCTGTCCCGCCGCTCTGTAAGACTTCGCCGCCATAGACGACGAAAATCTACAGGCCTTGGATGGATGCTTAGGCTCGCCCCGAGAAGAAGCACTCTGAGGATGTAGTTGCATCGCATTAGAGCGTTCAACCGGGGGAAGCCCAGTGTACCCACGGGCGGCCGCCTCATCGAGGGGAGGAAAGGTGGATGGGATTCCAGGACTTCGAGATCTCATCATGCACATCCGGGAAGAATGGTATTGGGGTTTGCCGTGGACCACGGGGGTCGGCAGCCTTACCCAAAAACCAATCGTCCAGCCGCGAGCGCTCGGGACAGGGTGGAGGCCTCCACTCTAAACCAATGCTCGCGGCTGCCCGGGAAAGCATGGCCGTCATTTCCGGATCCGACTCAGGCACAGCCGTATGCACACCGGAAGGTGGCAGCTGCGCTGAATCTTCACTTCCGGAAGAATCAAGCCCACCTTGTGATGCTGCTACAGACATGGCATCTTCCTCTGTAGCTTCAACCGAAACCCGCGGGGCACCCGAAGGTAGACCCGCGGGAATCGGAGGCTCACTAGCGGGCACTGTCACTGAAGAGGGGGGCTGGGGTCGCGGACACATAGTCGGCGCCTGGTTCCAGACCGTTACCCTCAGGTCACCCTGGCCACCAGCCGAAGTAGCACTCCTCGGGGGAGCATTAGATCGGGGTGTGGATGAGGGGACTCTCACTCTTGCGAGTTCACTGAGTCTCGACCTTAGTGACGCGATGGTCATGTTCCCACAGAGAGAACATGACTCATCCACGAGCGCTGCTCTAGCGTGATCCATGCCCAAACACACTAGGCAGCGCTCGTGCCCATCAGAGTCAGACACATATCTGCCGCAACCAGAAGTGCACGGGCGAGGCATCTTTAAAAAGACGTGCCGCGTGCAAGCTCTTTTTGCGAGAGAGAAACACTCTGATGTCGAGGCGGCCGGGGAGACACGCACTCTCTGGCAAAATCACTGCACAGATCAGCAGGAAGCGCGCGCTCGCTGGAATCGCCCACAAACACCAACACCAGAGGAACTCGTTTGTAAAAGCTGTCAATTCTCAGAGATGGCTTGTGGAGTAAAGAGATGCTCTTGGCTCCGAAGCGAAAACATAACTGCATGTTGCCAGCGTCCTCCTTTTATACCCACGAGGTGGGGCGGAGTTACGTCATGCAAAATCCGCAGACCCATGGCATTTTTTTGCCATTGGCTCGTTTTGTAATACTCGAAGCTGATAGGCTTTCTAAGCGAAACCCCATTCGTCGTCATCCGACGTAACTCGGAGTGACAACTAAAGGGAACTAATTATCTCTTTATATTACACATACATATTACACTTTCTCTTATGAACCAACGGATTCCTTTTCTTTCAGCACTGTCACCTGTAACTTAACTTTTAAATTAGTTCTCAAAAACACCAATATGGTATTAATTATTCACTCCGTTTTCACATTTTTATGACCGCATGGTCTCTGCCATAAGTTCACCAGTTGTACACGTGATACGTACGCGGTTAACTTGAACCGAACTTTTAGGCATACATATACACAACGAATACACATAAAAACAATGACACTTGCCACTTTTCACATCCTTGAATTATATAAAGTATATTTCTGCTACAATTTACTAATATCATACCTGGTTAGGGGAGATATATAGTCAATAAAAGACACAGGACACGGAGCTGCTGCAATATCTTCTGAGTCTCTGTATTGTCTGAGCAGCGCGCGCGCCCCCTCCCCAAGCATGTGAAAATCCCAAGGCAAAAATAATCAAATGATCGATCATCCATACAAGGCAAGGAATACCAATCGCCATCATCCAAAATCATACACTATGCATGAATGACATTCAGTTTATTTCAATGACAACAACATATTCTGATGACACTAATTATTATTAGTTTTATTTTCTCTTTTCCTTTATATTTGTAACCACCACATCAACACTGCATTGGCTGCCTATTAAACATCGTATAAATTTTTAAATATTGCTGATTACTTACAAAGCACTAAATGGTTTAGCTCTGCAGTACTTGAGCGAGCTCTAAACACGATATAGTCCTTCACGTCTACTGCGATCTCAAAATTCTGGCCAGTTAATAATACCTAGAATATCAAAAATCGACTGCTGGCGGTAGATCCTTTTCCTATTTAGGACCAAAACTTTGGAACAGTCTTCCTACCATTGTCCGGGAAGCAGACACTCTCTGTTAGTTCAAAGCTAGATAAAAAGACACATTTCTATGACTTAGCATTCACATAATACATTATCGACTTCTATAATTCAATGTTAGGCTGCATAGATTAGCTCAGCTGGGAACTGGGAACACTTCCCTTAAATCCTGATGTACTCGTTACATCATAAGAAAAATGACATCTACGCTAATTTTAGTGTCTTTTTTTATCCCGAGGTTTTCCCGCATTTAATATGAAATTATAATTTCGACGGAAGTGAATCATTCAAAACTAACCTTAGCTGGAAAATAACATTATTCAAGAACCGCTATAAAGCCAAAACAATCTCTGTTACCTTAATTTATATATTTATCTCTAATTTATATATTTAAAGCTGCTTTGAAACATTGTTAAAAGCGCTGTATAAATAAAGATGACTTGACTTGACTGACCCAAACTGCACTGTAAAAGTTTTCACAAATCAAGCTCAATATAAACAAGTGTTTTTGTAATCCAGCGTTTGTTTATTTGTTTATTATAAATTAAGTACAGACAAGAACACAGATTGAGAAAAGTCAAGTCACCTTTATTTATATAGCGCTTTTTACAATACAGATTGTATCAAAGCAGCTTCACAGTGATAACAAGAAAATAATACATCAAAGTTTGTTTCTAGAAGAAAATTGCATCATCATCCACCTTAAGTAAGGCAAATCAATAATATTGTTGAATATTTAAATGTCCCCAACTAAGCAAGCCAAAAGCCAAGCAACCGACAGTGGCAAGGAACCAAAACTCCATCAGGTGACAGAATGGAGAAAAACACCTTGGGAGAACCCAGGCTCAATCGGGGGCCAGTTCTTCTCTGGCCAACGAACGAACAGTGTATGTTTATGATTCAGGCAGCATTACAAGCCAGAAGTCAGATTGGAGCATTCAGAGCATTCAGAATATTATCCAGTTCCATCTGGTTGGAATTCAGAGTCATCACACCGGTATGGAGACGAGTTTGTTGAGGATCAGTGCCGATGCCTGTCGTGTCGATGAGGCCTTCACAGGGCTGATGGGCTGGCACTTCAGGGATGCGTTGTCGTCGCGTCCAGACGCAGGTCCTTCATCAGATCTGGATACGGCCTGGATCCGGCGGACTGCGGCAAACCTCGGGATAAACAGAGAGACTAATATTAATGTAGACGCCATCCTTCTTATGATGTAACGAGTACATCAGGATTTATGGGAAGTGTTCCCGGTTACGGCTGACCTAATCTATGCAGCCTAACATTGAATTATAGAAGTCTATAGTGTGTTATGTGTAAGCTAGGCCAAAGAGATGTGTTTTTAATTTAGCTTTGAACTGACAGAGTGTGTCTGCTTCCCGGACCATGGTAGGAAGACTGTTCCAAAGTTTTGGTGCTAAATAGGAAAAGGATCTACCGCCAGCAGTCGATTTTGATATTCTAGGTATTATCAACTGGCCGGAATTTTGAGATAGACGTGAAGGACTATAATGCGTTAAGAGCTCGCTCAAGTACTGTGGAGCTAAACCATTTAGTGCTTTATAAGTAATCAGCAATATTTTAAAATGTATACGATGTATAATAGGCAGCCAATGCAATATTGACAGAACTGGGCTAATATGGTCGTACTTCCTGGTTCTAGTAACAACTCGAGCTGCTGCGTTTTGGGCCAGCTGTAGTTTGTTTATTAAGCGTGCAGGGCAACCACCAAGTAGAGCATTACAACAATCTAGCCTTGATGTCATGAACGCATGAACTAATTGTTCCGCATTTGTCAATGAGAGCATATTGCGTAATTTAGATTTATTTTTAAGATGGAAAAATGCGGTTTTACAGATACTAGACACATGACTTTCAAAGGAAAGATTGGTATCAAAGAGCACACCCAGGTTCCTTACCGACGACGAAGACTTAACAGAGCAGCCATCAAGTGTTAGACAGTGTTCTAGGTTAGTACGTGAGGAGGTTTTTTGTCCAATAATTAGAATCTCTGTTTTTTCAGAATTAAGTAGTAGGAAATTACTAGTCATTTAATTTTTTATATCAGCTTTGCATTCCGTTAATTTTGTGAATTGGAAAGTTTCGTTAGGTTTTGAATTAAATATACAGCTGAGTATCATCGGCATAACAGTGAAAAATAATGCCATGCTTCCTAATGATATCTCCCAAGGGTAGCATGTATAGAGTGAACAGCAACGGTCCTAGTACTGAGCCTTGTGGTACGCCATACTAAACTTTTGATTGATATGACATCTCTTCATTTACTGCTACAAACTGATAACGGTCTGATAAGTATGATTTAAACCATGCAATTCCACTAATATCAACATAGTTTTCTAGTCTATTTAAAAGAATGTTGTGGTCAATGGTGTCAAATGCAGCACTAAGATCAAGTAACACTAATAGAGAGATACTGCGATCGGGAATAAGAGCAAATCATTTGTAACTCTAATGAGAGCTGTCTCCGTACTATGGTACGGTCTAAATCCTGACTGAAAATCCTCGCAGATATCATTTATTTCAAGAAAGGAACACAGTTTTGAGGATACTGCTTTTTCTAATATCTTTGACAGAAAAGGCAGATTTGAGATCGGCCTGTAATTGACTAATTCTGTACGATCAAGTTGCATTTTTTTAACAAGTGGTTTGATCATAGCCAGCTTAAAAGTTTTTGGTACGTATCCTAGTGACAAAAGATGAATTAATGATATTGAGAAGAGGATCTATGATCTCTGCAAGCATCTCTTTCAGTAGCTTAGTCGGTATCGGGTCTAACATACATGTTGTCGATTTAGATGATTTAACGAGTTTCGAAAAATTCTTCCTCTCCTATAGAAAAGAATGAATCTAATTTTTCCTTAGGGATACTACAATGCACTCCCTGATGCAAATCTGTAGAAGACGGTTGCATAGTTATAATTTTCTCCCTGATATTATCAATCTTATAAGTGAAGAAGGTCATAAAGTCATTACTGTTGTGCTGCTTGGAAACTTCTGGGCTTGAAGCTTTATTTTTCGTTAGTTTAGTCACTGTTTCAAATAAATACCTCGGGTTTTGTTTATTTTCTTCTAATAGGGTTGAAAAATAAGCAGATCTAGCAGCTTTTAAAGCCTCTCTGTGAGTAATCGAGCTCTCCTTCCATGAAATGCGAAATACCTCCAGTTTTGTTTTCTTCCAGTTGCGCTCCATTTTTGTTGCTGCTCTCTTAAGGCCCTGAGTGTGCTCGTTGTACCACAGTGTTGGACTATTTTCTTTGATCTTCTTTAAGTGCAACGGAGCAAATGTATCTAAAGTGCTGGAAAAGAGAGTTAAAAGTTTCTGTCGCAGTATCGAGTTCTAAGCTATCCGGGATGCTGAGATGATGAAACTGATCAGGAAGATTATTAATAAAGCAATATTTAGTGGCAGAAGTTATAGGTCTAACATATTTGTAACACGGAGTCGGCTTTGCAGCCTTGGCTAAATGTAATTTACATGACACTAGATAATGATCTGAGATTTCATCACTCTGCTGCAGAATTTCAACGGCATCAACATCTATTCCATGTTATAATATTAGATCTAGAGTATGATTACTACAATGAGTGGGTCCTGACACGTGTTGAATAATTCCAATTGAGTTAAGAATGTCTTTAAATGTCAATCCCAATGCATCTTTTTCATTATTTACATGTATATTAAAATCACCAACAATTAGGACTTTATCTGCAGCCAGTACTAACTCCAGAAAATAGAAAGCCAGCAAATTCTTTGATTAAGTCTGTATGGTGCCCTGGTGGCCTGTATACAGTAGCCAGCACAAATCTCAAACGTGATTTATCATTTACATTAAGCACCAACACTTCAAAAGAATTATATTTGAAACTAGACTTCTTAGTAATTTTGAAAATATTACTATCAATTACAACAACACCTCCCCCTATGCCTTTTAGACAAGGTTCATGTTTATAACAGTAATCTTGTGGGGTTGACTCATTTAAAGTAATGTAATTGTTTGGTTTTAGCGAGGTTTCTGTCAAACACAGCACATCTAGTTTATAGTCTGTAATCATATCATTAACAATAAGTGCTTTTGAAGTAAGGGATCGAATATTCAGCAACCCAAGGTTTATCATTTGTTCATTTGTATTAAATCTGTTTCTTATTTGCTGAACATCAATAAAATTTTTAAGCTTAGATGGGTTTGGAAGTTTTTTGTATTTCCTAATTTGGGGAACAGACACAGTCTCTATATGATGATATCCAGGTGAAAGAGGCTCTATGTGATGAGATTTATCTGACCTTGGTGACGTGAGACAGCTGGCAGACGGTCGGTTTAGCCAGTTTGTCTGCTTCCTGACCTGGGCCCCAGATTGTCATGTTTTAGCTCTAAGACCATGAGCTAAATTACTATAGAGAAGAGCAGCACCATCCCAGGAGGGATGAATACCATCTCTTTTCAACAGGTCAGGTCTGCCCCAAAAACTTTTCCAATTGTCTATGAATTCTACATTATTATGCGGACACCACTTAGACAACCAGCCATTGAGTGAACACAATCTACTATCTCATCACTCCTGCGAACAGGAAGGGGGCCAGAGCAAATTACAGTGCCTGACATCATACTTGCTAGTTCACACAACGCTTTAATATTAATATTAATTTTAATTTTTAATTTTTATATATAGAAAAGCCCACAATCTCTTCTTAAATACTGTTCAAACTGGAAATGCAAGTAGAAGCAGAGGGAGCGGTACACAGTCAATACTCAGGCGAGGGCTCACTCTGCTGACGTGGCATTAAGTGCATCCCAAATTTTCAATGTTGCTCTATTTCTCTATTCTTGTCTAGTTTGTAGCAATGAAACAGACAACACCACTATTCAACAATGTATTTATTTAAAAACAACATTAGAAACATTGATCAATTTTACACACCTGATTGCAAACTGTCTTTCTGAAATGTCTCTTTTAGAACAAAAATGAATAGAAAGACTGTGCCTGTCTCCTTGTCAACCTTAAGACGAAAGACACATGTACACGTTCAAATAAGGCTTCATCAAATTAGGACAGACATGACTGGCATGACTGATGGTTATGCCATGAATAGGAGCAGATGACAGAGTTCTTTCTGAGAATACTGTGCCACCCTCTTCAGCTGCACATGCAATGCCAGAGGTGCAAGTTTTTATTGAAGAGAATGTGGAATTGGAGGCAGATTTTGATGATGTGTATTGTGATTGGTGTGATGGGGATATGGGACATCAGGTTCGGATTCAGAAAATGATGATGACCTAACATCACTTTCTGATAACATTGCCAACTGGGCAGTGAGTTTTGGCATTTCCATCGTTGCCCTGACTGCTCTATTGAGTATACTCCATATAACCCATCCCAATCTGCCAATGGATGGTAGGACCCTTCTCAAGACGAAAACGCATTATGCTATTCAGGAGAAGGCTGGGGGGAACTACCATCATTTTGGCATCCTTTCCTCATTGTAGGCCACTATAAGCAAATATGCCAAAACACTGGCAGAGGGCATGACATTGGGGCTGCAGATTAATATAGATGCCTTTGTTTAAAAGCCCATCCTTGGCTTACTGGTTACCATCCCCATGAAGGATCCTGTGATCATTGGGGCGTATTGTGGACCAAAAAAACCTAGTTCGACCACAGAGTTCCTATCTGATTTTGTCAAAATAAAGGAGCTAGAGGCTGGGTTTTGCTTTGGAGATAAGAACTTTAAAATTGAGCTTCACATGGTAGTCTGTGATGCACCTGCACGGGCCTTTGTGAAAAAAAAAAAAGCCCATAATGCTTACCATGGGTGCAATAAGAGCCTACACCCAGGGCAATACCAGAACCGGCATATGACGTTCCCTGGACCAGAGCACCCCCAAAGAACTGACATCTCATTCAACCTGATGGTTGATGAACTACACCACCACGAGGGGCCACATCCATTTAAAAACGTCAATGTTGGCATGGTATTGCAGTTTCCCTTAGATTATAGGCATATAGTGTGTTTGGGCATCGTAAGGAAACTGCTCCAGACCTGGCTCCGAAGTCCGTTAACTAAGACTGCCGGCATTAACAGTAGACAAGATGTCAGGCAAACTCCAGTCAATGAGGCCAATTGAATTTGTACACTGGCCCAGTGGTGCTGGCGGGATTCCTGGACCGGAACATGTACTACAATTTCATGCTTCTGTCAATTGCTATATCCATTTTGGTAAGCCCTGAACGTCTCAACCTTGCTGGACAAATGCTAAAATCTTTTGTAAATCATTTTGGTGAGCTGTATAGGACAGACCAGACTGTGTACAATGTCCACTGTCTGGAGCACCTGGCAGACGAGGTGTAGAGGCATGGCTGTCTGGACTCTTTTTCAGCGTTCCCATATGAGAACCACCTCGAGAAAAAAAAGAAAAACATTCATTACAAAAGTTCCCTCTAGCTGAGTTCCCTCTAGCTTAGCTCATTCGGCGCCTTTCGGAGGTTACAGCTACCAAATTGGATGCTGATGCAGACATTACACTGAAAAGGGAGCATTTTGTGGGCCCAATTGTTGTTGGCATGGGAGTTTATGAGCAATATGGGGAAATGCGATGTAAAAGGTGGACCGTCAAATTAACAACAGGGGACAACATGTTTCTGGTGGGGGGATAAAGTCTGCCTTATTAAAAACATTATCCAAAATGATAATGGTGTGTACTCTATTTACACTGAATTTTCCCGGCAGTCTCCATTCTGTACGTACCCATCAAACTCCGACAGAATGAACATAGGCTATTTGTTGTAAATGATGCATCTGACGAGCTGAAGTCGGTTGAGGTGTCAGGGCTGCGACAGAAATGTGTAGCCTTGCCGTACAGGGATGGTTTCGTGGCCATACCCCTCCTCCACAAAATGAAAAAAAGAAAGAAAGAAAAAATCAGTTAAATCAATCAATCAATTAAACAATCAGTTCAAGTTAAAAACTCTAATAATATGACTTGAATAATATGACTAATGACTTCTGACTATGACTTCCATTACTCTGGATGAAAATTTGCTGTATTTCACAAAAGTTGGTATTTGTCCATACACTACACCCATAATTTCATGTTCTTAAAATATGAGATGACATATTATCCCTCAAAATGCCAAATTATATTTTATGTTGAATTTAACATGCATTGATACATGTCCCACCTTTCTCAATACCATGGACTGTACATAGTCCACTATATTATTAGCACTATGCAATGATTTTTGTGAGATTATGAAACAACACCCCAACAGATTCCACCAAAAAATTGCAATAGTACCCTACTTTACGGTTGAGCTGAAGTTCTACCTGACTATTATGACCTGTACTTTTTCCTTCCTTATACTTCTTCCCACCTTAGGGCACCATTCAGGTTAACTTTCAGCCCATCTTACTTGCTTATTTGTATACACGGTACACTTGTGCATGCTTTAGCCCATATTATTCATTTTTTGATGATGAATAAATACCCCTTTTCTTTCTTTCTACATTAAGGATGCCTCTTCATCAAATTGAATTTCAAGCAAGCGAGGACAATGCTGTTCAGTGCCTTTATTGTCATTGCATATAACAACGAAACTTCAATTACACTTCCCCTGGTGGTGATAAATATTGTGACAAGACAACACTAATACATAAATAAATACATTATAAAAATGATAAAAAAAAGAAACAACATGATCATTAAAATGCAGTGCAGGCAGAAGGGCATGAGTTCAGGTTTATAGCATTTGGATAAAAACTATTCAAAAGTCTAGAGGTGCGACCCTGGAAAGATCTGTGACGCCTTCCAGATGGCAACAAAGTGAAGAGGTTGTGACCTGGGTGGGAACAGTCCTGAATTATGTTAGTGTGATATTATCTAGTGTGATATATGTCAGTGAGTGAGGGGAGCTGTATGGGTATTATGTTTTGTGCTGATTTCCTAACTCTGTTCAGTGCCTTTTTGTCAGCAGTGGTGCAGTTACCAAACCACACCAGAATGTCGTGTGAGATGAAACTTTGGACAGAACAGTTGTAAAAGGATAAAAGCAACTTCTGGGAGAGGTTCATTTTGTTAAGTGACCTGAGAAAGTACAGCCGCTGCTGAGCTTTCTTCACAAGGGCTGTAGTGTTAGTTGCCCATGTGATGTCCTGTTAGATATACTGCCCTACAAAGGCAAAACGCCGTAACATCATGTTTGGTCAAAAATGAGTTAGTGTCATTTTTGTGGTATTTGAGATCTCCTTTATCATGTGAATAAATATCGTGAGTCAATTTGATTGTTTTAACGAGAAAATCAAGGGCTATGACAACCGTAACTTCCAAAACCATACTAAAAACCACAGCAGAACGCCGTAACAGTTGTTACGGCTCTTTGCCTTTGTTCCAGCACGCTGAAGTTGAGTTAAGGTGTTCTGACTTTGTTTAGCCTGGCATCAAGAGAGATGTTACGGTGCCGCTGTGATGTTACTGTATTCTGGCTTTGTCATACTGTCAAAGTTTGCCGCTCTTTAATTGTCACCAAACCACGTAACATAGGCTACACGACACATCTTTGAAATAAAGTGTAGACTGCCGAGTGCTTGTTTGTATTATTACTCTGTGATTGCGTAATGGACTGTTACTCTTGTGGAAAAATGTTGGTGGAGATGGCCTTGAAACGCAGATATCAAGAGCAATGTAAGAACATACCAAAAATGTGATTATAAACATACATTTTCGATTGCATTCTGCTTAATTCAGATAGTTTACGAGAACAACATACCACCACTTTGCTGGCCAGACAAACTGCTCCAAGTATGCAATCAGAAACAAAGCAAGGTGAACAAGCCATACTTATGGTATGCAAGCTAATAGATTGTCATAAATGTTGTTATTTTCGTTCAGGGCGATTGTTCAGATCTGTCAATGTCAATGTCAGTGAAAGCCCCGGAGCTAGCTAAATCTGTCTCACGTAAATTAGCGCTAAAGTTGACGCTGACACTCGCCTCACATCAGACGCCGAAAACCAATTATTAAATACACAGGCATCCTACCTTCCCATGCAATCCAATATAATCCATGGAAGATCCATAATCCATAATCCATAGCAATGCACGTCATCTGCTGTAACGTTATCCACAACAATCCATACGTGTTTGAGACATATTTCTATGGTGGCCGAGAAGGGTCACAACACATACAAACGCCACAACAACTACATATTCGGAAAACATCTCCAAATTCAGAAAACACATACAAACGCCACAACAACTACATATTCAGAAAACACCTCCAAATTCAGAAAACACATGCAAACGCCACAACAACTACATATTCAGAAAATACATACAAACGCAACAACAACTACATATTCAGAAAACAGCTTTGTCGATTTCACATCACGTACGCTGCAAATATTCAAATATGTATGTGTTGTGACCCTTCTCGGCCACCGTATATTTCCTTCTTGCAGGTGTTCATGTCAGATCTTACACAAATCCATATAGCACTAAGCTAGTTATCACTAACGTCCGTACAAAGTAAGTTAACCTAAATGATTTTCCAACTTTTTTTCGGTTGACTCTGTCTATATTATCTCAGAATTAAAAAGCAGTAATCCAAGTCGAGTTTGTTGACTGTGCATCTTGCAGTTTAGTGGCCCTTAACTGTCACCACCCCCCACCCCTCCCCTCCCTTTTTTCGCATAGACATGAAAATCACTATCAAATAAATGGTTGTAATTCAAGAATGCTTTGTAATAGACCTACAAGTTTTGTTCCAAATTTTAGGTTGATATCTCAAAAAATGAGCTTACAGTAAGATTTTATTTGAGTGCTGTAACAAACTTTTTCACTAGATGGACAGCTTCCTTACTGACCATATAAGGGCGCCCCATTTTCATAAATGCTTTGAGTGATCCAAACCAATTATTTCCATAATTTTCATACAATTTATGAAGTAGACATCCTATTAAGAAGTAGTATGGGTGGTTTGGCAGTATTTGATTTCAATTCAACCTCTAATAAACATAAAAAGAGCATAATGTGCGTTTTAGCTGACAGCCACATCATAAATATACCTTTGTATTCAATTATAATTACATTACCTTTATTGTGAAAATATTTCTTGTATTTATTCATACTGTACATACTGTACTGCAAAGTAACTTACCTGTCATACTGTTTAACTGTATTAGTGTTGCCGCACTATCCTGATCATTATAGCACTAAATAGGAACAACCAAAAGTCTTCTATATAATTTAAAACACATACCTTGATTAGGTGTTCTTATAATGGATGTAAGTATGGGGAACAGCCAGCAAATATTGATTATGTGTCAGTTACTGCCTTTTGCCTTTGCATGACTCCTTAGTTTTGGCACATGATACAAAGGCAGGGTACAGTAACTGCCAAACAAGGGTCAAAGGTCAATTTTGAGCTCAAGATTTTTTTGCATACAAACATTTATTCATTATAGCAACTAGTTGTAAAATTTTTCGGAGTCCTACCTATAATACTTTTGCCTGGACAAAACAGAAACTTTAAAGTCATTTTTCTCAGTTTCACACTCTAGCGAGTTAAGGTCTTTTGCCTTTGCAGGGCAGCATATGTCCCCAGGAATTTGAAGTCCTTAACCCTCTCCACAGTGTCTCCATATATGCAGACCAGGGCAAGGTCGGTCCTCCTCCTGCGGAAGTCTACCACCAACTCCTTGGTCTAAGAGGTGTTGAGAGACAGGTTGTTAGTGGAGCACCAGGTGGAGAATTTTTGAATTTCATCCCTGTAGGGGGACTCATCACTGTTGTGAATAAGTCTAACTACAGTGGTGTCATCCGCGAATTTGATAAAAGTATTGCAGTCGTGAGTATATACGATGTAGAGTAACGGACTCAACACACAACCCTGAGGGGCCCCAGTGCTGAGTGTGAGAACAGAGGAAAGTTGGGAACCCAGACAAACCGACTGGGGAGGGTCTGTAAGGAAGTCGTAGATCCATCTGCAGATGTTTGTGCTGATGACCAGTCCATGTAGCTTGGACTCTAGTCTTCCAGGGATGATGCCGTTGAATGCAGAGCTAAAGTCTACAAACAACAGTCTTGCATAGGTGCCAGGATGTTCAAGGTGGGTCAGCACACAGTGCTGGGCTGTGTTGATGGCGTCCGCGGTTGACCTGTTTGCTTTATAGGCAAACTGGTGCTGGTCCAGTGTGGAGGGAAGGGGAGCTTTTATGTGATTTAGCAGCAGTCTTTCAAAGCACTTCATGACAGTGGAAGTGAGGGCCACTAGTCTATAGTCATTGAAGCTACTCACAGCTGATTTTTTCGGGATCGGCACAATGATGGCCAATTTGAGGCACTTGGGGATGGAACAGGAAGCTGGTTGAAGATGGAAGTGAATACCTCAGCCAGTTGGTTGGCACAGTCCCTCAGCACTCTCCCAGGGATCCTGTCGGGCCCAGCAGCCTTCCTGGGGTTCACGCCAAGAAATGCCCTCCTGACCTCCTCTGCGCTCAAAGAGAATATCAGGGTATCTGTGGGCAAGAGTATTATTGGTGTGGCTGATGTTGACTAAGTCCCAGTCCCATTCGCCTCAAAGAACGCAAATACATGGTTGAGCTCCTCTGCCAAATTCCTGCTGGCACTTGGGTTTGGGTCTTTTGAACCCTTAAAGTTTGTGAGATGTTGGATTCCCTGCCAAACACGCCGGGGATCCCCCTCGTTAAAGTGCCCCTCGATCTTCCTCCTATAGGGCGCTTTAGCTTCCTTGATGCCTGTCTTTAATTTGGATCTGGCAGTGCTGTATCGTTCCAGTTGTTGTGCCAATTGACTGATATGATGACGGGATGGTGTACTGGCCCAGCTTTAAGAGCACTGAACGTTTGAAAAGGGCAGCTGCTAACGAGGAGGAGCATGAGCCAAACTGGCCAAGATATGACGTAAAGGTCGTCAGAACTTGTGGTATGCCAATTCATAAAATTCTTGTTTAAAAATAATGTCATGGTTGCTTCTCCTTCTGCTTGGAATAACATATTCTTTCTATTTTCTGAAAATGCACATGAAATTGTCTTTGCCTTGCATTGTTTCAAATGTTCCATTTATATCTAATGATGCTATTCTTGGCCAGGTCTCTCTTGTAAGAGATATTTTGTGTTCTCAATGAGACCAACTGTCATGATCCTGGTCCTTCTTTCTTTCTCTGTCTCCCTCTTGTGGTCACTCACATACACTCACACACACTTTTATGCACCTGTACTCACATTCACGCCCTCATTATCTCATCCCCTTCAGCTGATTCCACTCACCTCATTCTCTGCCTTGGTTTTCACCAGCTGTTTCCTAATTTTCCCCTGATTGTTTCTCCTTCTTCTAGCTCTTCCTGTCCTTGGCTCTTTGTCAGATTATTCGATGTAAAAGCTCATGCTATACGCTCACTCTATTGATCCGTGTCCTGTCCTGTCCTGTCCTGTCCTGTCCTGTCCCGTCCCATCTGGTGGTGTGCTGATGCTCGATTACCTGCAAGTATTACCGTGTTATCTGCTTTCTGAATTCTGTTCAGTTCTGGACGCTGAGATCCTCTGCCTCGCCATAGACCTTCTGCTGGCGTCTCCTCTCTTCACGGGTCGCTCGAGGGTTCTCTGATTCTGCAGTCGCCGACCGCATCTGCACTATATGCTGTCCAGACGAGGGGATTTCTGTTCTCGTTAAGAGCCGTGTGGCCAATCCTGATTTCTCAAGTTTTTCCCCTGAACTAATGTCTTTTGCTAAAGGGGCAGCTGAATATAAATAAAAGACTGTTAATTGCCGCATCTCGCTGTCGAGTTCTCTTTCTACCGTTCCCTAACACCAACTTGGTTAAATAAAGATAATTATAATTATCATCATCATCATCAATTATAATAATAATAATATTCTGTGCAGCTCTACAACTAATTTGAAACTCATGTTCATTTTAACATTAAATTTTAGACAATTAAAAAGACGCCATTAGGCTTATGAATCAATATCAGACCGGCTGCAACACCTCTGAGCTACAGAGCAGGAGGGTGAGCTGCCAGAGAAAAGAGTTAGGAAGCCATTGTAACTGTTTTTGTTATGTTTCTACAGTAATAGGAAGGTTATTTCCCGTAGCATTCAAAAATAGACCAGAAATGCTTTTTTTAATAAATATTTGCCAATTTTGGGATTGCAATAACCATAATGATATGGTTACTTAACAGCCATCGTTTCGGCGACTCTGATGAGAGTGAAGAAGAGCCAGAAAATTGTGACTTTGCATCTCTGAGGTCGCCATGACTTTCCAACTTGCCTGGTCTATCAGTTGAAGCCTCAAGCCCAAGCCAATTGCACTGGCAGAGTAAGGAATAATCTCTTAACATCGAAATAACAAATCATAATATTAATATTAGAGATATGGTTAACATTCTTAGTGCTAAAGATATCCCCCTCTCCTTGTATCCATTCCTCCAGCTCCACTATCTCGCCGAGTACCAGGCAGCAGAGTAACTACTCCTCAACCTGGAGAAAACTGTCTAGGTAAAGACCGATCTTCCAAATAATATTGAATACAGTGGCCCCATCTATATTAACACAGTAATGGTCACCCTGAAAATCTGAGATGGTAATGCAGATGCAATCTATTGATTTGAAACCATGTCAATCCATTCATGGGGTTGAAATAGGTACCTTGCTGAAAAATCCAGCTAAAACCAGCCTAAGATGGTCAGGCTGGTTTTGGCTGGTCTCCCAGCCTGGTCATAGTTGGTTTATCAGGCTGGTTTTAGAGGGGGTTTTAACACTATGGTCTTAGCTGGTCAGGCTGCTTTTAGCTGGTCAGCCTGGCTGGTCAGGCTGGTTTTAGCTGGTCAGCCTGGCTGGTCTTAGCTGGTCAGGCTGGTCTTAGCTGGGTTAGCTGGTCAGGCTGGTCTGAGCTGGTCAGTGTTGGTCTTAGCTGGTCAGGCTGGTCTTAGCTGGTCTTAGCTGGTCAGGCTGGTCTTAGCTGGTCAGGCTGGTTTTAGCTGGTCAGCCTGGTCTTGGCGGAGTTAGCTGGTCAGGCTGGTCTTAGCTGGTCAGTGTTGGTCTTTGCTGGTCAGGCTGGTCTTAGCTGGTCTTAGATGGTCAGGCTGGTCTTAGCTGGTCAGGCTGGCTGACTATGTCTTCTCTATTTTTCCTGCCACTGGTTGTTGTGACAAATAATGTAAACAATTCCAAATACACTTTAAATAATCTGCAGGAGCACAGGCAACCATTCAAACAAATTGCTTTTATTCAGAATTATAGATATTTTCATTTTTTTTCATTTTTTTATGATATTCTGTATTTTTTGGGATATGTAATATCCCACTTGCTTCTCCCTCTTCTCTCTCTCTCTGTTTTCAGGTTCTCTTTGTTTGAGCCAGTCACTGAAGAAGACTTAAAGGATAAATAATTTAGATTATTAATTTGTCACTTTTCAACTAGTAAAACTTATAAAACTATAGTGTCACATATTTGTTCAATATTTTCATTTTTTTTACAGTTAGCCAATTTAAAAAACATGCCTCTGATTTAGTTCCTTGTATTTATTGATAATATAAAGGGAAAATTTATATAAAGTAACATCTGAAGATGTTTAATTATGTTCTAAATATTTTATTTTATATTAAGCAAGTATAATGGATGACTATAAATAAGTATATCTAAACATTGACAGTTTTAAAACATTAAAAATATCAACTAATGTAAAACCATTTGAACAAAATTGGCTATGGTTACATAAAGTACATGAATGAATGAATGAATGAATGAATGAATTAATTAATTAATTAATTAATTAATTAATTAATTAATAGAAATAATAGATTACCTCTTAAAACTTGCAGCTTGGAGGGTGTCAGGGGAGGCTTTGCAGAATTTTTATTTGTGGGACACTCCTTTCCTGACACACTTCTGCTCTTTAAAGTGTGTGTCCCCCACAGTGCCACCGCCATCTCTTTGACATAGAGAGAATCTTTCGTTGATAAATTAATCTTCTTCCACACCTCTTCTCTGATCCAGACATTGTTACCCATGTGGATCATCAAGACAAAACATAAATGAGCTTCAATTATATGAAAAAACACTCAAACATTCTTCAAAATATCTTCTTTTATGTTCTACAGAAGAAAGAAACTGAATATTTTCCAGTTGGTAGCTATAAATATTGTGCCGTTCCTTTAACTACTTTGGCTACCACATAAGAGCTGCATTTTTTTTTAAAAGATCTCAATATTAAAAATAAGAAGCTGTATTTTTTTTCCTACAAAGATCTCTAGTAATTTCAGTGAGATCTTAACAATTTGTGTCGAACCTTTGTGTCAAGCAACCTTAGTCTGGGTAGATACCATATTTAATCGCAAGTGAATTGCTGTGTGGGACAGGCATAAAGTCAGTTCAAAAGGTTGTACCATCTAAATGTGCTGGATCTTTTTTCATCATCACCACCCATGTTTTCTTAAATTGATTTTTTTTTAAATATATATTTCATCAACATAACAGTACATTTAACAGATTGTAAGTCTGTCTTTTACAGACAATGTTGAATCACAAATCTGTGAAATCAACGCTTTATTACAGGGAGAGTGCATTGTGCATTCGCAGCATTTTGTGGAATTTTAAGTTGCAATATTTGTATTTTATTTTGTGATATATATCTGATTTATCTCATATACGAATCATTTCGCTGAGTAAATGCACACTGCATTAAAGCGCTTCACTGTAAGCCTAGATCATCTCCTTTAGCACAAGCGCTCAAACAGCAATTCAGAACGCACTTCATTGTAGCAATGATGATCATTAGCTTCAATGCAGAACATTAATAACTATGATTGGGACTGTCATATATAAACAACTATTTCATTTTATCTCTCCACGGCATATGCATTTCGAGTAATGTTGTCCAATAACTTGTTTGCATTTTAATTTTATTTATTAAATAATTAAAATAATTTTTATTTATTTATTACTATTATTTGTAAGGCAATTGATGTTGTGGTAAAACTTCACAATACATATTTTATTGCATTAACTAACATGAACTAACAGAGAGAAAAACTTTTTTTAATGTGTGTTAATAAAATATGTTAGGTTAGTTTAGGTCACATTAAATGAACAGATACAACACTGGATCCTAAAATGTCTTGGACAATGTTGAGATTAACGTTAAGTAAGATATAATAAATATAATAAATCCTGTAAAAGTATTGCTCATTCATTGTTAGTTAATGTTAACTAATACTAACAAGATGAAACCTTATTGTAAAGTGTTGCCAATTTTTTATAAAGAAAGTTTTAAAATTTTAAAAGTTAAGGAATCTTACACTGTTTCAAACTAGGCTACTGTACTGTATATGTTTGATTTATGTTGAAGTGTTTGGGACATTGGCTTTCATCATTTAAAGCCAATGTCCCAAACACTTCCACATAAACATATACAGTGTTTTTTTTTTTTTGTAATTAGGCATTCAAAGTATATACAATTTTGGATTTAGATTCATCGGCCAATAGTTATTGGCTTTCAAATTTAAAGAATGATCAGTTCTCGAACTCGGCCTAAATGTTCATATCGGTGCATCCCTAATTTGATTTCCAAAAAGAAAAAAACAAAACAATACCTTCTGTACATCTCTGACAGTGTTGATTTTGAGAGTGGAGCGTTCAACCTCACTGGGAGTCAACAAAACATAAAAGTAGACATGAAACACTGGTGTAAATATGTGAACACTAGATCTTACAGATGTCTCTACTTCATTTGCTAATTCTCTTCCAGCACAACTCTCACTCACCTCGTCTAGTCCCACAGTCAGAGCACACAATCATCACTGCCTGAGGACAACTGGGTCTTATGGCTCATCTGAGAATATGAAATACAGCGTTACATACAGAAACACTTCAATTAAAGAGTTTTTAAAAAATCATAATATATGGAATATATAAGGGATAATGTACAGTCAGCCAGTAATTAATACAAAATAAACATGGATCAGGGTCCCGATACACAGCTAGCTATCAATACATATTTCCACATGAAATATTGATTTGAGATAATATACAAGATTACAAAATAGTTAAAGTTTTCAAATCAATATTTCAATATTTAAAGTTACCCAAGGTAATGTTCACGGCTTTTATGCATCACATTACATTTGTGTTTTCATTATAGTATGTCAGGTTGTGTGTAGCTTTACACCTGGTCTATGAGGACACAGTTTTATGAGGACATCATAAGAACATGTTCCTGATGTTTGACTTGACTGGAGAATCTCAGTGTGTTGTGTAAGTTTGACAGAATCCTGGTCTATGAGGACACAGTTTTACCGGGACACTGGTAACTACATAGATTTGGACGGCACCCTGAGTTCAAGTGTATGTATTCGAGTGATACGAGACATTGCGCCTGCTAGATGTACAGTACGTGATCGTGACTCACTTCTTACAAACACAATCATTATTCAGTGACTGATAACTGTGGCAAACAATCTGTTTCTGAGGAACACTGAAATCTGTTCTATTCTTTAAGGAATAACTCAATTACATTCACCTCTTGGATACCTTTAGAGTTGCTGTATCTTGTTCGGTTTTATCTGATTCTTCTCAGTTATCCTCTGAGAAAAAAGAAAGAAGAGCAAATAAACATATCTAAAAAAGACAAATAAATACTAATTTTAGTATTTTGCTATTTTTTACTTCTTCAATGATTATATTTAATCTAACAAGCACAAATAGTTTTCGATATTGGTATTAGCCACAATGAGCTGTGAATTATGGGTTATCAGTATCGATCCTAATATTCCATATGTGTGTCCTGGTAAAACTGTGTCCTCATAGACCAGGATTCTGTCAAACTTACAAAACACACTGAGATTCTCCAGTCAAGTCAAACATCAGGAAGTTCGTATGATGTCCTCATAAAACTGTGTTCTCATAGACCAGGTGTACACACCAAGCTATACACACAACCTGACACACTGTAATGAACACACATGTAATGTGACGCATTAAAGCCATGAACATTAACCTGTAGGGCTGCACAATATATTGCTTTATCATTCATACCTATCTGTGGTAGTGACACTGCAGTATAGGCCTATGTGAAGTCAGGCTATGTAAAGACTTTGTTGTGTTATTTTACAGTGGATTACTCAATTTCTGTACCTATATGCTGTTAGACTTACCTGGAATATATGAGGCACTGCTTATTTCACATCTTTGTTACATTTTGTATCTATGCTTGCAATTTATTATTTTCAATGCAGATGCAAACCCCTAAAAAATCACACCAACCATTGAAGAATGATTAATTATTTCCAAATAGAGCTATTTAAGTAATTTGGTGAACTAGTTTTTCATATTGCAGAAAAAACTAAATATTGCAATATCAGTTTTTTGCAATATCGTGCAGGTCTAAAACCTCAGGTAATTTTTAACCTTTAATATTACCTTTAATAATAAAACAAGTAAAACCATCACTGTACATAACATATAAATGTACCTGCTTTATTAAACAGTTTCACTTAAGCACGCAAACTAATAGGAGTGGAGGAGTGAGGTGTCGAAGTCACAACATCTAGCTACTGGAGTGCCTCAGGGCTTAGTGCTTGGACCACTTCTCTTCTCCATCTACATGACATCACTAGGAACTGTGATTCAGAAACATTGCTTTTCCTATCACTGCTACGCTGATGACACACAACTCTACCTATATCTACCTACCTATAGTGTATACCAAAATATTGAAACATACAAATTCATGTTCAGCA
This sequence comes from Meda fulgida, assembly GCA_030578275.1. Taxonomy (NCBI): domain Eukaryota; kingdom Metazoa; phylum Chordata; class Actinopteri; order Cypriniformes; family Leuciscidae; genus Meda; species Meda fulgida. The sequence goes on from CM060627.1 coordinate 19,528,688, forward strand.
TGACCAGAGATTTTTTTGTTTGCCATTGTTTGGCCCTGTAGCTCGCAGGCTACCATGGTTAACAGATCAGATCCATTTAATACCAATTTCTCTCCCTTACCACCTGACCATGGGGCAGGACAGCAACACCTTCACCACCTCAACTCCCTGCACCCACATTTAACATGCGGAGAGTTACTCAAGGTAGGGACTGATTTCTGAAATATTAGTGAATAGAAAGGTCCCATGTGTATTATCAGTCATGGTTAACAGATGACTACAGTTTAAATAAAAAAAGTCACCCTCTTGCTGTCAGGTTTGTGTAGGTAGCCGAAGATGAGGACACGGGATCTGCGATATTGGTACTTTATTTACAAACTTAACTTCAATTAACATACAAGAACAAAGGAAAGGAAACTACAGGACTTCAAAAACACACAACCATGAATTGACGACGACCAACAAACACTGAGGGAAAACACAGGGCTTAAATGAACTGGGACTAATGGGATAGTTAACAGAACACAGGTGATGGGAATTTCTAATCAAAGAGACAGGGAACAACTAACAAGACTAAACCAAAAACCACAAAGACAGGGGGAAACAAGATCACACACAGAACAGAACACATTAACAATGTGACACTTGCACACCGCCCACCGGCCAGGAACAGCAGTCCCTCCGCAACTCCCTCCACCCCCGCACCAGCCCTCAAGTCCCTCCACCCCCCGCACCAGCCCTCAACATGCGGCTCCTTTGCCCTGTTCAAGCCTGACCTACAGACCAACATGGCGAGGTGGAATAATGAACACCACTCCCTGCTCTGGTGAGCAATAACTGACAAATACTAGAGGGTCATTCTGTGCCACAACCATCACATATTTTCTTCAAACTTTGTCAATAACTTTTGTCATTAACTAATGTCAATAACTAATGTCAGTATTATGAGTAATGAGGATAAACACTGAAACGTGATATTTTTATACATTACATTTGAGCTATATTTCATGTTTGTCAACAGCGACTGAGGTCCACATCCTTAGCCTGCTGGAAACCATTAAACAGCAACAAGACCAGCTTGTGGCAAGGGTGAACTACTTCAGCAGCAGGCTGAACAGCACCCCGGAGCCAGATGTTGAGATGCCCGACAATATCCAGTTTCCCCTGGAACAGTTGGAGGCAGTGGAGGCATTTGAACTGTTTTCAAAGGAACCGTCAAATGGCCCAGCACGACAGAGAGTGGTGAGTTTTCTTACTTAATATGAATGGTACCATTAGGTTTATTGATTGTCCATGATTATTGCAAATATTCTATTGACGCAGCCCTGAACAGGCCTGTCCTGAAATGCCCTTTCCCAGCGGTAAGATTCTGTCAGTGAGCGACAATCTCCCTGGTTTGACATTGTGTGTAAAGGTGGCACAGGTCCATGAGGGTGTGAGCCAAGTACATGTTTAGAAAAAAAATAATCCAAGAGAACAGGATTTTTTTTTCTTTTCTGGGCAGGCTCTTCTCAGATGAGGTGTCTCGTCAGATAAACTGGAAGGGTGATAATAACAAAAAGCCCTTCAGTTGGATGGCAACGAAGACCTTGATTTTCAGTAAATATATAATTCAAAGTAATATTAAATACGTTCAAAGTCAATAGTTGTAAATGTTGGGGCAGCCTTAAAAATCGTAGCAACCATCATAACAATATTACCATGTAGCCTTTTTTAGACTGTTTACTATACCATTGAGTTTTTTGACGTTTATGTCTTTTTTTTTAACTCAAAATCAAACATAGTATGACCATGAATCCCTGAGCAGCTGATGGCTACTTTGCATATGCAAATTTTCAATCAGGTAGGCCTATGCCTGATTTAATTTTAACACAATGAAATAGCGCGTCTTGTGAAAACCTGACACGGTCACTTATTTAGTTGGGAAAATAGGCTACTAAAAATATTCCTGTTAACTATCAGGCAGTGCAATAATGATAATAATAAAAGCCTAACTTTCTTACATGCAGTAAATCTCGAAATTGCTGTGGGATCCCCTCTGCTGTGAGACTACCTCCTTTTGATTCCTTCAGTTTGTCGCTGGCACTGTAAACGGCGTTGACCATGGGTGCGCTTCTAGAAAGTGCAAATGCCAACTTCCAACACAATCTTGGGAGAAACAGTGTACCTGCACTTGTGCGTAAGAGCGCAACTACGGTCGAAGTTTGGGGTTTGGAATCACAGTGGATTGTCATGTCAAGAGAAACGCACCCCAGGCCCATCATGTTATCAAAGTAAACGTACGCAAACGTTTTGGCTGCATGGTGGTTGCAATAGCTTCGCTCGTGTACATTTGTCTTGGATCTCCATAATAATAATAATAATAACAATATTTAAATATTTAAAAAAACAAGCTGGATGGCGCCTTGCATGGCTGACACCGCCGTCGGTGTGTGAATGGGTGAATGTCAGGCAATATGTAAAATGCTTTGGTGGCCATTGGGTCTGTGAAAGCACTATATAAATGCAGTCCATTTACCATTTTCCAATAATACACACTGATGGAATGCAGTTTTGTGTGGGTTGTAAATTTTGTGTGAGTTTTGTGTGTTGTATATTAATTTAGTGTTGCTTTTGGAATGGTTACCCTAGCACTAAGGTCTCTGCTGCAACATATAGCTTGAATGTTTAGTCGCTTTGGATAAAAGCATCTGCTAAATGACTAAATGTAATGTAATGTTAACCAGGGCTGTAGTGGAGACTAAACGCAAGTAAATGGAGTTTACCCACCGCTCAAATGTCAGAAATAGAGTTTATCCACCTGTTAAGAGTTTATGTAATGTAATGCTAAGAGTTTACCTCCAAATAGAATGTATGTAAGACCCTAACAAACTTAAAAACATACCGATTTATCCACATACAATATGTGCTCTGATCAAGGAACAATTTAATACCACTGATATTGTTTGAACATTTTGGATGTCTTTATTAAACATCCGATAGCGAAAGGCGCGGCAAACCTTACCCTGATCACGAATTCATAGTTTACCCACCTCTATATTTTAACCACCACAACCCTGTTTATAACTTTGTAAGTCATGTTTCTTTTTTAATTTAATCTCCTTAATACCCATCTCATATATTTTATTGTGTAAGCATTCTTGGCTTTGGATGCTACATACTATAAACATAAACATATCTGTCTGTTTGATTACAGGTGCTGTGAGGAAAAACATGGTGACACGGTCAGCCACGGACGTAGATGTCACCAAGCACGCAATCAGGTGGTTCAACCTGGCGGCAGATCGGCAACAAGGAGATGTGTCCCGCCTCCATCCACACAAACGGAGTAATAGGAGAAATAAGCATTAAACAATCTTTTTATTGAACTTCTTGTTGTTCACCAGTTATTCATTTTCTGATATTTTAGCTGTGCATTGCGCAGCATTTAATTTAAAGTTGTAGCCTAATAGATAAAATATTTTGAAACAATGAATATTTTCGGACAATTTAATTTTGTGTCAAATTTTCTATCAATTGTTACGTCACTCATTACCTTTTCATCTATCCAAACGTGTTATTGTGGTATAAAAGATAGGTACTTACACAGGTCTGAGTTCACAGATGCTGACGCTTTCACTCACCTCCATCCTCCCCACCACCCTCACCAAGATGGTTCCTCCTCTCCATCCTCCCCACCACCACCAGGTTGGTCCCTTCCCATACCTCAGTCACGTGAGGTATGGGAACGTGGCGTTCCACTAACCACCTACCACGGCCAGCTTGCCAGGCTCTCCGTGGACCCCCGACTCTCGGAGGCCTAAAGGGCGTCTCCTCTTTTGACCATATGGTTCCCAAAATTAGTGGATGTCAAAATTTGGCTTGCAGTGAATGTCAGCTGGTAAATCCACCGGCCTCCCCAAAAGCACCTTTGCACCCTTTGCTGGTGGACTATGCAACACGATACCCCAGAGGCAGTGGTGCTCAGCAGCATTTCCGCAAAAAGCGTAGCAAATGCACTGTTTTACGAGTGGGAATCTCCAGAGTGGAAATCCCAAAAGAGATTCTCACTGATCAAGGCACGGCGTTTATGTCACGAACATTACACAAACTTTACGAATTATTGGGCATTAAATCAATTTCCACCAGCATATATCACCCACAAACAGAGGGTCTGGTGGAATGATTTAATTGCACGTTAAAAACCATGATTCGGAAGTTTGTTTACAAAGACACCAAAAATTTGGACATATGTCTGAAAGGTCCCGCAAATCTCCACAGGGTTTTCCCCCTTTGAGCTTCTTTATAGAAGTCAACCCCGTGGGGTTTTAGACGTGCTGAGAGAAATTTGGGAGGACGGACCTTCAGATAGCTGAAACGAAATTCAGTATGTGCTGGACCTAAGAAGAAAACTCTTGAAGAAATGCTTTGGGGTGGCTTTCTATGTAGAATTTGTTACAGGCCCAGGACAAACAGAGCTGGCTGTACAATAGGGGAATCAGATTACATGAATTTACACCGGGAGAGAATGTACTTGCATTGCTTCCTATGTCTAGCTCTAAATTACTCGCCAAGTGGACCAAAAGTTCACTAAAGTTTAAAGCACCAAAGTTCAACCTGTCCCTCTGGCCCCTGGAGGAGATCACCTCTCGTCTTTGCAAATCACTGATGTAGCTAGATTACAAGTAGAATTTGCAGAAGTGTTCTCGCCCCTAAACTGGTTGAGCGAATCTTTTTCAGCAAAATATTGAGCCGGGCTGATCCGGGTGTGGTGGTGTGCAGCCGGCCGTATCGTTTACCTGAACACAAAAAAAGGTGGTTCAGACTGAATTAGAGCCGATGCTAGACATGGGGGCAATAGAAGAATCCCACAGCAATTAGGCGAGCCCGATAGTTTTAGTGCCTAAAACGGACGGCTCTGTACGATTCTGTGTGGATTATCACAATCCAATCCAATGGTGAATGCTGTGTCAAAATTTGCCGGATATCCAACGCCGCAGGTTGATGAATTGCTTGATCGGCTTGTTGCAGCTCGATTTTATTCGATGCTGGATTTAACAAAAGGGTTTTTGCAGATCCCCTTATTGCCTAAAAAACAGCCTTCACAACGCCATTTGGATTGCACCAATTTGTTATGCTTCCTTTTGGATTGTTCGGGGCACCGGCCACTTTCCAGCGTCTCATGGACAGGATTCTCCAGCCGCATGCTGCATATACCGCTTCCTATCTGGGTGACCTTATCATCTATAAAAATGCCTGGCAGCATCATATGGAGCATGTGTGTGCCGTCCTGAGAGCGCTGAGAGTGGCCGGACTGATGGCCAAACCGAAGAAGTGTACTGTTGGGCATGTGGAGGTCAGTTATCTGGATGCACGACAGGTGCGTCCCCAAATTAGTAAGACGGCAGCAGTTGCAACCTGCCCAAGACCCAAGATCAAAATGTAGGTGAGGCACTTCCTGAGACTGTCGGGATATTACAAAAGTTTGTGCTAATTATTCAGACCTTACCAGCCCGCTATTTATTTATTTATTTTATTTGATCAGGGACAATGCACAAAAACCATTAATCTAGGAAAGAAGAGATGTCATGTGCCAGGTTATAGCAAAAAATGCTAATTTCCCCCTGCAGTCCCTGGACAGGTTGATGATATACTTACAAAAATTAAAAAATATGTACAGAATTATAATACACAGAAGCATCACTTCACTCACATCATATAACAATCTCTACTACAGGAATCTATAACTCATTCGTATCACAGTCATTCAGTGCGTACAGGTTTGCTTTGTTAATAACCACTGTTTGGTCAGGCGTGTAAATGTGCTATAGTTAGTGCAAGAGATAATTTCATTTGGAAGAGTATTCCAAAGGTTCACTGCTTTATAAGAGAATGATTGTTGACCATATGTGGTTCTGCATCTTGGAACGCTGCACTCTCCTCTAACTGTCGACCGTGTGGTTCTTGAATTTCTCTCCGAATTTAGTGTCACAAATTTTCTTAAAGGAGGAGCAGCGATGTTATGAATAATTTTAAATGTAGAAGAAATTTGATTATATTTAATAAGGTTTTCAAAATTTAAAATGTTATATTTACTTAGTACTTTACAATGATGGTAGTAGCGAGACTTTTTATCATGAATTTTTATAGCCCTTTTGTATAATGATTCAAGAAACTTTGGCGATGTTTTACACGCCTGAGACCAACTAGACATGCAATACAAAAGATGTGAAACAATCACAGTATTAAGGAATGTGTTTGAGGCTTCCGTAGTTAATGAATTTCTAATATGTTTATAATTCATCAAGTTAAATTTTAATTTATTACTGAGTTGTTTTATGTGACTTTTAAAACCAAGGTTTGAGTCAAGTACTAAACCTAAATATTTTGTTTCATTTACATTTTTAATTTTTTGTCCATTTACTTGAATTCCTTGAGTTTGTTGTATTTTACGTTTATTTGAAAAAAACATTGAGACTGTTTTATCAACGTTTAAAGTCAGGCAGGACGTCTGCAACCATTCTGCAACTTTCTGCATCTCTTTTGATAATTTGTCAGCAACCTCCAGCTCGTTTTTCCCAGAAGTGAAGATCACCGTATCATCAGCGTACATGATTACATCAACGTCAGAACACACTCTGGGGAGGTCATTTATATAGATGCTAAAAAGCAAGGGTCCCAAAATAGACCCTTGCGGCACTCCCATCGATGTAGCTCTAAAAGCAGATTGGATATTATTCACTCGTACACACTGATGTCGGTCGCTCAAATAAGATCTTATCCACTTTTGGGTGTGCTCAGAAAGATTGTATTGATGCAACTTACTATAAAGTATCTGGTGATTGACAGTATCAAAAGCTTTACGCAGATCAAGGAAGACTGCTCCCACCACCCTTCCCTGATCCACATATGCCCTGATAGTTTATAAGAGGTAGCAACAAGCAGAATCTGTTGAGTACTTCCGTCTGAAGCCAAACTGCATTGGGTTTAAAAGAACTTGTGAGTCAAAGTGGGTAGTAAGTTGCTCCGCCACAGTCTTCTCGAGAACTTTTGACGCAGCTGGAAGGATGCTCATTGGACGATAATTGTTCATGTCTTGTTTGTTTCCGGATTTAAATATAGGGGTGACAATCGCCGGTTTTAGGGCTGCTGGAAAGATGCCCTCACTAATCGATTGATTGATCATTGTTGTTAATGGCTCAGAGAAAATGTCCTTATATTGTTTCAAAAAATAAGTGTCAAGTCCATAAATATATTTTGCTTTGCTGCTGTTTAGCACAGTAATTATTTTTTCAACTTTAGTTTTAGTTATTAAGCTAAGGTTAAAATTAGGTGTATCACTGATTATGAGAGGAGGATGAGCAATTCGAAAATTATTAGCCAGTTTTTGGACAATTGTTAAAAAATATTAATTAAAATTTGTTGCAATTCCAAAAGAGTCGTCGATCATTTTTCCATTAATATTGAGATGAATATTTTCACATTTTGACTTTTCTTTTCCAATCAATTTATCAATAGTTTTCCATATTATTCTACTATTACCTTGTGCATTTCTAATGATTTCAAGGAAAAAACTGGCTTTGGCCTTTCTAAGCTCAGCTGTGACTTTATTTCTTTGACTTGTAAAGGCAAATCGATCCGTTGTTAGTCCTGATTTTAGAAATGTTTTTAGCGCCACATCTCGCTTTTTCATCATATCCCAAATATTTTTGTTAAACCATGGCAAATTTTGTTTTGCATGTTGATTTCTTTTTGTGTATTTGGTTAAGATGTCATTTACAGCCACCATAAGATCATGACAGCCCTGTTCACAAGATTTTTTCTCCAGGATATCTGTCAACTTTGTTTGTTTTAACTCTTTTTCAACCAGTTTTAAATCTTTCTTTGGGATGAATGTGATAGACATTTTATTATTTATTAGATTTTCATTCTTGCACCTTGTTTTTATCAATTTTCTAGCTACTAGGGTTAAATTATGATCAGACATGCCTGTAATTAAATTATAAGTTTTAATTATTCTCTCAGGTTTATTTGTTAATATTAAATCTATTAAGGTTTGAGAATATCTTGTTATACGAGTTGGTTTACTTAATAATTGAATCATTTGGAAAGGTTTTGTTATTTCCTTAAGTTTGTTTTTACATGATTTCTCAAACCAATTTAAATTAAAATCACCTAAAAGAATGACCTCTTTTCCATCACCTTGTTTAAGTAAATTACCAAGAGAAAAAAAGAAATCATTAGTAGCTTTAGGAGGTCGATAAATTGCGAATACACAGAAATTCATTTCAGGAGATAAAGTGATAGTTATCCCCACACACTCCAGGTTACCATCACTGATGTCCAGGTGTTTACTTTGGATGTGATCTTTAACATAAATCAGCACACCACCGCCTTTACCCTTTTTTCTGTCACGTCTATACAAGGTGTATCCCGACACTTTCACAATAGACGAGGGTGTATTAGGGGTTAACCAAGTTTCCGTTAAGGAAAGATAGTCAAGATTTGAATCCATTAACAAATGTTCAATCTGCTCAGTCTTTGAAACAATGCTGCGGATATTTAAATGTCCTCCAAAAATGCCCTTCGGCTTTGTTTTCGGGTTCCAAAGCACGCTCGCATGATTCACAGTCTGAAACAGTTTCATTTGCTGGTGTTTAAGTGAGGCGGCAGTATTTAAGGTTACTGCTGGTTTAGCATGGATCACTGATGTTCATATTTTCTCAGGAATGAACTTAGGAGCAGAGTTTGTCAGGTGGTTACCTCGTTTTCCCACGCCGGATACTTGGATATGGGTCAGCGGTGCTTCCAGTCCATGACTAGGAACAGCTGATTGTAGAACATCCACACGATCTTGATAATCCACAGGCCCGGGGTTTAGATGAATATCCCCACATAGAAGCAGAATCGTGCAGAGAAAGACAGAATATCCTCGAGTCCGACTTGCTGGCACCGTCCCTCTGTAGAAACGCCGCTCGCGCATCGCGCTACGAGTACATACTCGCCCGTCATTTAGAACATTTGAGTATATGGTGTATTTGCACCATGAAGCAAGTGGCATTGGCACGACTATGTCTGCGAGCGCCGTGGCCTGCAACAGAGTATGGCGTTTGCGTTCACGGGTTCCCCACAGTTGTGTCAGTAGGAGAAACAACACATACAGAGTTATCCGAAGATGTAATGAGGTATCTGTTTTAGGGCATTTGATGCGTGGGTTCCGAGATGCAGAAATTCCATTTACAGAGAGATCATCTGGCGGTTTCCCAGTTTGTTTTAGGAGGGGTGCAGCAGCACCTGTCGAGCGACTGCCTTCCTCCGCCATTTTTCTGCCTTCTATCGCCAACTGACTGACCTCACTATAAAGGAAGCACCAGATACGGCCCAGTGGACGGAGCTGTGTCAGCAGGCTTTCACGCAGGTAAAGGCTGCTCTGTGGCAGGCCGTTATTACACTCCCCTGATTTTTCTCTCCCCGGTAGAGAGTAGACGAGTGGTGCGTAAGTAGGGCAAGTGCAAACTGAAAAATACTTGTTTTGTTGCAACAATTGGTGTGGAGAGACCACATAAAAGCCACCTTGAAAGAGGAAGCAGATGGAGAGAGACTGACTGAGGACTCGTGCGTGCTGAAGGCTCTGGACTGGAGAGCTGTGTGTGGAACTATTGTGCACTGAGACTGAGTTTATTGAAGTGTAGGGAGCGCAACTTTGTTTTTCATTTGGGAAAGTGAATATAAGCAAGAACCTCAGTAAAAGCGGACCCTGACTTCTTCCTTCCTTATCGTGACATGCGTAACAATAAACTTTCATGATGAAGAACTGCAATGTCATGTGAGTGTGACCGCGATAGAGATGATAATCAAAACCAAACAGATGTTTTAGTTTTTGGCTGAAAATTTTAAATGTGTATTATTTTCCACCTTATTTTCCATGTAAACTTGAATGTGCAAGGCTTTCGGTGTCAGTCGCTTCCAGTTATTTGAAAAAAGGGTAACACTTTATAATAACTGCACGCTATTAATCATTAGTTAAGCATGAGTAAACAGTTAATAATTTATAAAACATTAATAGACATTAATAAGCAGTTCATAAATACAGCTATAAACGCTTTTTCTTGATTCATAAGCATATCTATAAAGTGTTTAATAATTGTATTTTCATACTTTGTTAATGATTAATTAATAATTTCTAAATGAAGTATAGCATTATTTACAAACCAGTTATTTAAGAGTTGTCAGTGGTTCATAAGATCATTTATAAAGTGTAAGTACATGGATTAATTCAGGTAGTTATAAAGTATTTAGTAGTGGTCAGTTAACTGTGTGTGTGAGCTCATCTAAAGTGAGGACTATTCATGCCTTGTAAAGCATTTATAAAGGAGATTTAAAGACTCATTTATCTTCTAAACAGAAGAATTAAACAAACACAACACAGTGATACAGAACATAGAAATATTAACAGACTTTAAATCTCCTTTGTAAATGCTTTACAAGGCATAACTAGTCAAGTCAAGTCAAGTGTATATATAGCGCTTTTCACAATATAAATTGCATCAAAGCAGCTTCACAATATCAATCAAATAACATAACAATGTTTGTTTCTTAGTGAAAAAACATCCACGTTTGGTAGGGCTGATCAATGGTATTAATGCTTGGTTAATTATTTTGAATATCCCCAACTGAGCAAGCCAAAGGCAAAGGCAACAGTGGCAAGGAACCGAAAAACTCCATCAAGTGACCTACTGGTGTCCTAAAACTCCATCAGGTGACCTATTGGAGAAAAAAAAACCTTGGGAGAACCCAGGCTCAGTCGGGGGCCAGTTCTCCTCTGGCGTTTATGAACTAGAGGCTGGATTTATAGTAACTGTAATTTGATACAGAATTTTGTTTTATTTTATCACTTCGGGGTGGGTACGCGAACCGGAACCACAACGTTTTATCTGTAGAGTGGGAAAGGGATCCTCCATAGGGAGAGGCTAGTTGGCACTTCAGCACTGCGTTGTCATCGGGTCCAGGCAAAGCTCCTTGTCAGATCTGGATACGGCCTGGATCCGGCAGGCTGCGGGAAAACCTCGGGATAAACAAAGACACTAAAATTAGCGTAGATGCCATTCTTCTTATGATGATGTAACGAGTACATCAGGATTTAAGGGAAGTGTTCCCAGTTCCGGCTGACCTAATCTATGCAGCCTAACATTGAATTATAGAAGTCTATAATATATTATGTGTATGCTAGGTCAAAGAGATGTGTTTTTAGTCTACCTTTGAACTGACAGAGTGTGTCTGCTTCCCGGACAATGGTAGGAAGACTGTTCCAAAGTTTTGGTGCTAAATAGGAAAAGGATCTACCGCCCGCAGTCGATTTTGATATTCTAGGTATTATCAACTTGCCCGAATTTTGAGATCGCAGTAGACGTGAAGGACTATAATGCGTTAAGGGCTCGCTCAAGTACTGCGGAGCTAAACCATTTAGTGCTTTGTAAGTAATCAACAATATTTTAAAATTTATACGATGTTTAATAGGCAGCCAATGCAGTGTTGACAGAACCGGGCTAATATGGTCATATTTCCTGGTTCTAGTAAGAACTCGAGCTGCAGCGTTTTGGACCAGCTGTAGTTTATTTATTAAGCGTGCAGGGCAACCACCCAGTAGAGCATTACAATAATCTAGTCTTAATGTCATGAAAGCATGAACTAATTGTTCCGCATTTGTTAATGAGAGCATATGTCGTAATTTAGATATATTTTTAAGATGGAAAAATGCGGTTTTACAGATACTAGACACGTGACTTTCAAATGAAAGATTGCTATCAAAAAGCACACCCAGGTTCCTAACCGACGACGAAGACTTAACAGAGCAGCCATTAAGTGTTAGACAGTATTCTAGGTTATTACGTGTGGAAGTTTTTTGTCCAATAATTAGAATCTCTGTTTTTTCAGAGTTTAGTAGTAGGAAATTACTAGTCATCCAATTTTTTAAATCAGCTATGCATTCCGTTAATTTTGTGAATTGGTAAGTTTCGTTAGGTTTTGAAGAAATATACAGCTGAGTATCATCGGCATAACAATGAAAGCTAATTCCATGTTTCCTAATGATATGTCCTAATGGTAGCATGTACAGAGTGAACAGCAGCGGCCCTAGTACTGAGCCTTGTGGTACGCCATACTGAACTTGTGATCGATAAGACATCTCTTCATTTACAAACTGTTTACTGTTTGTTTACAAGTTTGTTTACTACAAACTGATAACGGTCAGATAAGTATGATTTAAACCATGCTAGTGCAATTCCACTAATGCCAACATAGTTTTCTAGTCTATTTAAAAGAATGTTGTGGTCAATTGTGTCAAATGCAGCACTAAGATCAAGTAACACTAATAGAGAGATACAACCACGATCGGATGATAAAAGTAAATCATTTGTAACTCTAATGAGAGCTGTCTCAGTACTATGGTGCGGTCTAAATCCTGACTGAAAATCCTCGCAGATATCATTTCTTTCAAGAAAGGAACACAGTTGTGAGGATACTGCTTTTTCTAATATCTTTGACAGAAAAGGCAGATTTGAGATCGGCCTGTAATTGACTAATTCTGAAGGATCAAGTTGCGGTTTTTTAACAAGCGGTTTTATCATAGCCAGCTTAAAAGTTTTTGGTACGTATCCTAGAGACAAAGACGAATTAATGATATTAAGAAGAGGATCTATGATCTCTGGAAGCATCTCTTTCAATAGCTTAGTCGGTATAGGGTCTAACATACAAGTTGTCGATTTAGATTAATTAACGAGTTTGCAGAATTCTTCCTCTCCAATAGCAACAAATGAATAGAATTTTTCCTCAGGGAAACTACAGTGCACTCCCTGATGCGATACTGTAGTAGACGGTTGAATAGTTATAATTTTGTCCCTGATATTATCAATCTTATAAGTGAAGAAGTTCATAAAGTCATTACTGCTGTGTTGCTTGGAAACTTCTGTGCTTGAAGCTTTCTTTTTTGTTAGTTTAGCCACTGTTTCAAATAAATACCTAGGATTATGTTTATTTTCTTCTAATAGGGTTGAAAAATAAGCAGATCTAGCAGCTTTTAAAGCCTCTCTGTAAGCAATCGAGCTCTCTTTCCATGAAATCCGAAATACCTCTAGTTTTGTTTTCTTCCAGTTGCGCTCCATTTTTCTGGCTGCTCTCTTAAGGGCATGAGTGTGCTCGTTGTACCACGGCGTTGGACTATTTTCTTTAATCTTCTTTAAGCACAACGGAGCAACTGCGTCTAAAGTGCTGGAAAAGAGAGAGTTAAAAGTTTCTGTTGCAATATCAAGTTCTTCTAAACTATCCGGGATGCTGAGATGATGAAACTGATCAGGAAGATTATTGATAAAGGAATCTTTAGTGGCAGAAGTTATAGGTCTAACATATTTATAACACGGAGTCGGCTTTGCAGCCTTGGCTAAATGTAATTTACATGAGACTAGATAATGGTCTGAGATGTCATCGCTCTGCTGCAGAATTTCAACGGCATCAACATCTATTCCATGTGATAATATTAGATCTAGGGTATGATTACGACAATGAGTGGGTTCTGACACGTGTTGTCTAACTCCAATTGAGTTTACAATGTCTTTAAGTGCCAATCCCAATGCATCTTTTTCATTATCTACATGTATATTAAAATCACCAACAATTAGTACTTTATCGTTAGCCAATACTAATTCTGATAGAAAGTCAGCAAATTCTTTGATAAAATCTTTATGGTGCCCTGGTGGCCTGTATACAGTAGCCAGCAGAAATCTCAAACGTGATTTATCGTTTACACTATATATTTTTACATTAAGCACCAACACTTCAAAAGAAGTATATTTAAAAATAGATTTCTTAGTGGTTTTGAAAATATTACTATAAATTACAGCAACACCTCCCCCTTTGCGTTTTAGACGAGGTTCATGTTTATAACAGTAATCTTGTGGGGTTGACTCATTTAAAGTAATGTAATCGTTTGGTTTTAGCCAGGTTTCTGTCAAACACAACACATCTAGATTATAATCTGAAATCATATCATTAACTTTGAGCGATTTTGAAGTAAGGGGTCGAATATTCAGCAACCCAAGCTTTATCATTTGTTCATCTGTATTATATCTGTTTTTTATTTGTTGAACATCAATTAAATTTTTTACCTGACGTTTTTTGGATCTCCAAATTCGGGGAACAGACACAGTCTCTATATGATGATATCTAGGTGAAAGAGGCTCTATGTGATGAGATTTATCTGACCTTGGTGACGCGAGGCCGCTAGCAGACGGTCGGTTTAGCCAGTCTGTCTGCTTCCTGACCTGAAACTAGTCCTCACTTTAGATGAGCTCACAAACATAGGTAACTGACCACTACTAAATGCTTTATAACTACCCGAATTAACCCTGAATTACAGTATAAATGCATGTTAATAAAGCATTTATTAACACACTAAATAACTATTACTATAGATCTGAATAATAAGATGTATGAATGTACATTTAAATAGTTTATTAATCATTTACTTACACTTTCTAAGTAATCTTATGAACCACTGACAACTCTTAAATAACTGGTTTATAAATAATGCAATACTTCATTTAGAAATGATAAATTGATCATTAATAAAGTATGAAAATACAATTATTAAACACATTATAGATATACTTTTAAATCAAGAATAAAGCATTTATAGCTGTATTTATGAACTGCTTATTAATGTCTATTAATGATTTCTAAATTATGAATTAACTGTTGACTAATGCTTAACTTATGATTAATAGCGTGCAGTTATTATAAAGTGTTACCGAAAAAAGTTTATTGTGTTTCTTGATGTTCCAATAACATCTTCCTCTGGCATTAAAAATTAATTTACAAATAAAAAATAATTTAAACAAACTGTTATTTTTATATAAATATACATTTTTAAACAAACTGAATTTAAAACCATAATATAGGACCTAATTTTGTCAGGGTTGCTGGTTGTAGAGATGCACACAATGATGGAGTATACAAAGTACTAAGTATCTTCATTCTAATTCACAAACTAAAACACCAGAGATCACTGGAGATTATAGTAAACACAACCAACAGAACACAGAGAAAACAAACCAAAACCAGCTACACGTGACAAATTGAAACAAATTAGGTGAAAATTGTCTAGAGGGTTACCAACAGTTATGGTTAGGGGTTGGTTAAATCAATTAAATGTAAATCATTTATTATAAACAATAAATAATTCATGAAAATCAGTAATACAAATACAGAGTTGAATAGTTAGTGCTATAAAATACTGCTAATACATACTACAATAGAGTTTAAATGCAGTCCTGGAACTGCAGCCACTGGAATTGCAGTATCATACTAATGAGTGCTCTTGGCAAATGATGAAAAACGCAATAAAAATGTATCAAAGTATTGATAAGGCAAAACACATATTGCCCCAGTGGGGCTATTAAATCTAGCTGAAAACAAGTGTATAGGAATTTTAACACATTACCCTTAAATATGCAGTCTAATGGTTTAAACTTTACTATTAGTGGCTCTGAAAGCAAGCCTGAAGTGTTACGCTAAGATAAATGATCATTGTGTGTGGGTGTGGAAGGCAGCTGATTGGTAGATACTCATGTTGAAGGCTGGGTGTCTCCCTCCTGCCCTAACAGCACATTAAGATAAGCTCCTAGCACAAACAGCCACAACTACAGAGCTGAATGATCACTTCACGGGTTGTTCCAATGCCCGAAAACAGTTTTATGGCCAAGCAGAAAAGCCTGTAAGTGCTGTATCTATTCATTGTATTTTTTCTCTCGCTCTATCTTTTAATTCTATTTTATTAGAAATGTACTGCTTTTAACAGCTTAGAGGAAAACAGGGGTGCTGAAGGCAAGAAGAAGAAGACAAAGAAACACAAGGACCAAACATGGGCTAAAGAGGTGCCACAGGACCCTTTCGAAATGGTGACTAATAATCTATGTCTGTCTATGTGTATCTTCTAGGAGATGTATGAGTATATTTACCTGTTTCAAATAACTTCAATTTGTTTCCAGCTGGACTCTCTTCCTGAGGAGAAGCAACAGGAGATTCAAAAAGCCCTGCACCTGTTTTCTTTTGGTCAGGGGCCTCCAAAAAGTCTACTGGAGGCTCATAAGCACACATACCGCTTTTGGGATACCCAGCCAGTCCCTAAGATAGGTATGATGGACAGTGCACAGCTAGAAACAACATTACCTGTGTGCATCTCTACAAATGGCATTCATTCTCTTTTAGATGAGGAAGTGACATCATATGGACCGATTAAGTCAGAGATGCCCAGCGTTCGAGAAGAGTCATATTCACTGCCACAGGAATTCATTTGGGACACGCTCGACCTGGACAATCAGGAGCAGGTGAGAGAAAAAACTTTTTGAACTAATACAGTACCAAAATGATTTATTGAACAAAAGTGAACTGTGATGTTTTCAACCTGTGTTCCCCAGTCTTGTTCCATGTTTTGCAGTCCCTTGTTATGTTTAATGTTGATTAGTCTCCCCAGGTCTTTCTTATTAGCCACGGCCCCTTGTTATCTTATTAAGCCTTCCTATCTGTGAATTTAAGCACTGTGTTTAGTTCAATCTTTATCAGTTCTTATCGTTGCACTATGGTGGAAGTTCCGTGTCTGAGTCCTAGTCTGAGCCTGCGTTTATATTTGTATTTGTGAAGTTTTGAGTTTATTTAATTAAAGACTGCTACACTTGAATCCTGCTTCCTCCTCTGCTTCAACCAAAACGTAACATGAACAAAAATGTCATTGAAATCCAGGGATGGACAAAGTACACTTAAAGCTAAAATAAAGATGCCTTGATGAAATATTACTCTAATAAAAGTTAAAGTACTCTTTATAATTTTCTAATGTACTAAAAAAAAAAAAAACTTGAATGATAAGGACTACCCTTGTCAAAACACTTACTAATTATTCATTATTAATATTATATTATCTCTGTAATTATTACAGAAGTAATATACTTTAAAAGAATATATGCAAAAGGAATGTTTTCAGACACTGATTGAATGTTATTTAAAATTAAAGGAAAATGTATTAGTTTAAATTTATACTCAGTGCAGTTGAAATTAAGAGTGTTTTTTTTTGACCCACTTAAAGGGTTAGATCACCCAAAAATGAAAATTCTGTCAGTAATTACTCACCCTCATGTTGTTCCAACCTCGTTAGACTTCCGTTCATCTTCGGAACACAAATTAAGATATTTTTGATGAAATCTGTATGGGCCTCTGAGTGAGTTCACATAGTGTAACAGCGCAGTGCTTCTGGGTTGTACGTCAGAACGTAGGCTCTCTACTTTTTGTTGTTTGTTTTTCCGCACAAAAAGTATTCTCGTCGCTTGATAAACTTAAGGTTGAGCCACTGTAGTCACTTGGACTATTTTAACGTTGTCTTTAACTTTTCTGGGTTATAAAAATATCTTAATTTATGTTCCGAAGATGAACGGAAGTCTTACGGGGTTGGAAAAACATGAGGGTGAGTAACATAATTAACATAATTAAGAACATTTTATTTTAAGGGTACTGTTTATTATGTTTTTGCTCTTTGGAATACTCCATCCTCCTGCTCAAAATACCTGTTTTAAGAGAAAGCAGTCTGATGACACCGTTGCACAGATAGGATAATGCTTAAATAGATAAATATGAAACATGTTGTCACAATGTTTTTGTTGCTGTTGTTCTTAAAGAAACCCCAGGACTCTACATTGCTCTTATTTAGATTAAGTTGTATCATTTAGAAAATCACCACACATTTTCAGAGACGCAATGTGCCTCTGTGGTCCATGACGCTGCATAAGTAAAGTTTGTCTTGAGCGAATATTTAATTTTACTCGTCTTAATTCAAAGCATGATCCTACTTTTTCTACGGTAGCTATGATCTATTGTACGTATAAGATCATTTTTACTTTTCTTGTATCTCCCGAACTATCCTTATTCAGTGTGGAAACACACAGGGTGAGCCCCTTTACTGAGAATACTATCGGTTATCTACTCAAAATATATGTAGAATTTTAAAATGTTAGGCTTTGTTGATGCGACAGGCCACATGAACAGACTTTGGGAGAGCTGATGATCCTATAGCGGGAAGCATCCCCTTTGACCTCCTCGATTTTCTTGGCTTTTTGTCAAATACCCTACAACTTAGTCCTTAATGGTACGCTGTGTAGAAATTTCTCCCATCAAGCAGTGATATTGTATTTTTCATTCAAACGCATAGTGCTCTCTAGCATCTCGCTTTTTCAATGCGTGTTGCAACTACGGTAGCCGTATGTGTTTCAACACGTCTTCCAATAGCACTTCATCGAGTTTAACTATTCATGTTCTACTGTTATGCTGTCTATATAATGAATTACACAACTACGGAATGAAAAAGCTTGTAATTACGGTAACATCGACTTACCTGTCGAGAAGAAAGCAGACAACTTCTCCTTAATTAGCTCTATCCAACTGGGAAAAGCTATCCCCATATTTCCCCTCGTTTTGAATTTGCCGGACACGTCCCCACTTTAAATGAATTTGTATGCTTTATCACGGCTACGAGGATTGCATTATGAAGTACTGTGCAGTGCAACCTTTCAAGCGCCTCTCACTGACCGCTTCAGATGGTTTCAGTCAGCCGGCTCTGAACGAAAAGGTTGGCTAGTTGAGCTAGGCTAGTGCTTTTTGTCCCTCTCATGCTATTATAGTTTTTCAAGATGGCGGAACGACATGGAGGCCTCCATGGACTTACCCGTACCATGTAAATAATGATAAGAAATTCTTTGCTTACGAGGATAAGTCAGTTTGTTGGCAAAGGTAATTTTACACCAATGAGAACATATTTATGAATAAAGACATTGATTTTAGCTAATAAAATACTTTAAAAAAACTACCATAAGTTTAATTTCAGATATGTAAATTACAAAACTCAATTTTTCAACTGAGTGAATCTACGCATCTTCAGAAGTCATAACTTCAAACCAAAAGATTAAAAACCAATGATTAAGTTAAATGACACTAGTTTGCAACGTTCCCCCCAAAATCAAATACTGTTTTACACTTTTCAAAGGATAATCTAGCTTTAAAGTTAGAATAAAAAAGTAAAAGCACTTCTTCATATTTGCTGTTCTGACACAAGGCCATTTGCTGATTCTTTTTGTTTTATAAATTTACTTTACTTATTTCTACAAATATCAGCCTGATAAATATGTACTTAATACACGATGAAACAAGATAATCATGCTACCAATTACGTCTGACACAATGTTTTTTAAGAAAAGTAATGTTTTAAAATGCAACTACCCCAGATGATTTTTCTTTTGACAAACCTACAGAAATACATGTCGATTACTAAGTTTCAGGCATAGTGCAAACAGTCAATGTTTGAGAAAGTGTAATCTTTGCGAGGTCTCACCCACAAACGCTAAACTTTGTGGTGGGCATAGCTTTACTAAAGGAAAATATTATGGAAGTAATTTTCAAAAAGGGGCGGGACAAGATCAAAGAATAGCCATGCCCACCTGTCAATCAATCATTTTGACAGTTGCTATAGGGTACTTACTACTCCCATGCACCAGTTGGGAACTACAGGTACTGCAATAAAGGACAAACGATTTTCTTTATCTTCAACCCTGTAACTAGTTTCCTCCTTATGTTTCTCTATGTAATTGTAGCTGACAGAACTTTGTGATTTGCTGAATGAAAATTACACGGAGGAGGATGACAACACACTTCGTCTCCACTACTCTCCACAGTTCTTGCTCTGGTCTGTTAAATCTATTGATTGTTAAATCAATATGATCACAACCAACTGATCTTATAATTTTTCTATGTTTTTGCACTTATTGTAGGGCTCTATGCCCCCCTGGAGGGCAATCACAGTGGCACTGTGGAGTCAGAGTAAACTCCAGTCAAAAACTAGTGGGATTCATAAATGCCATTCCTGCAACTATGAAAGTATTTGACTCGTAAGTGAAGAATTTTTTTCAGTTGGTTAAAATTATTTAAATAATTTTGGTTGATACAAATGACAAAGATGCTCCACAGAGAGCTAAAGATGGTGGAAGTGAACTTCCTGTGCGTGCACAAAAAACTTCGCTCAAAAAGAGTGGCACCAGTCTTAATCAAGGAGATCACCAGACGTGTCCGTCAGCAGGGTATATCTCAAGCAGTCTACAGCACCAGTGCGGTCCTACCAAAGCCCATTGCAACCTGCAGGTATGATGGAAATTGTCAGGATATTTCTCTTACTCTCCCTAACCGCCACTGCTGTTTTATTTGTGGTATTGTTTAAAACCAAATTCTGTTATTCTTTGTTAAAAGGTACTGGCACAGATCGCTGAACCCACGCAAGTTAATTGAGCTGAATTTCTTCTCTCTCGGCCGTAACATGACCCTGCAGCGTGCCCTCAAGCTAAATCGGCTTCCTGAGGTCAGACTGCCCTACTGAGTCCCTAATTTTCCCTGCAATAAATTATAATTCTAATTGTCATTGAGTATTGATTTATTATGTCAGTGAGTATTTTTTAAAGTAGTTAATTGTTTTACAATGTTATGGAATGATTTTAAATTAATTTATCTATAAGGCATATAGTAGGTGTAAACAGTGATTAACAAGAATAGAAGTATCAATATCTTTCCAAAAATCATATTAATCCCAAACTGTCTAAATGTTTTTTTTAATTTATTTTTTTTAAACATTTGCAGCTAGTTTAGAGCAGTGGATCTCAAACCTTTTGACTTTGAACAATATTTTTTACAGGTTTATTTCATTTCAAGTTCATATTGGTTTGTTTCCAAAATAAATAAATGGCATTGTCTTTGCTTGGAGTCCTTTTGAGGATGTGAGAGAAGGTATGCACATCTTTTAACTACACTAATAATCTCTCTCCTTCTTTTCTATAACAACAGACAACAAATACTACTGGCCTTCGCCCCATGACTGCGCAGGATGTGCTAGTGGTCCAGGCCCTTCTGAGAGAACATCTAAAGGCTTTTCATCTCTCTCCTGTTCTGACCCTGGAGGATGTTGAGCACTGGCTTCTGCCTCAAGATGGTGTGATTGACACATATGTTGTGGAGGTCAGTATGATGAAAAGGACCTTTCAACTCTCTCATTCAGACATCTCTGGTAGCTGTTATGTGCTGCATTAATGCACTCATATGTCTGTATGCAGAGCATGACCGGTACAGTAACTGACATGGTGAGTTTCTACACTCTCCCCTCTATGGCACTGAACCACCCTGTGCACAAAGGCTTGAAGGCAGCCTGTGTTCTCTACTGCATCAGTAAAGCCACCCCGCTGCTACAGCTAATGGAGGACACCCTTATCATCTGTAAATCAGTAAGTCAACGGACATATCAATACAATACAGCTGAATATATCAGTTGTGCCTCGTATGAAGATATTTACTGCCCATCTGTCACATCCAAACTGCCCTGCCTGACCTATGGAGTCATTATGCTTCTTTAAATTATATAGCTTGTTCTGGTCTCATGACTTATTGTGCTGTCCGTTTGCCTGTTCAGAGGGGGTTTGATGTGTTCTCTG
Organism: Meda fulgida; assembly: GCA_030578275.1. Taxonomy (NCBI): domain Eukaryota; kingdom Metazoa; phylum Chordata; class Actinopteri; order Cypriniformes; family Leuciscidae; genus Meda; species Meda fulgida. The sequence goes on from CM060627.1 coordinate 19,550,206, forward strand.
CAATGGATGTAATGGATAATAAAGCTTTTTTGGAGCCACTTAAGTTCAGAATGGGAGAGGTACACAAGCAGTATTACCTCTACAACTGGAGATGCCCTGAAATATCCTCAGACAAGGTAATCAAACATCCTGTGATAGTTTAAATTTCTTCATCTTTGTTCTTTTGAAGGTTTGAAGGAATTATTTAGGAAGATTTAATTAACTAATACTGTGTATTCTGTGTTTCAGGTGGGTGTTGTGCTGAAGTAATGGCATTTTGTGCCAAAAATGTGCAGTGAAATGACATAAGCAAAAAACTCAAATAGCACACTTTTCTTAAATATTAAATAAATCCTCATTTCTCAATCTGAAATTTGCATCCTTGTGTTTATTTAATGAACAAGCATTGAAAACATTGTTATGCTTATTTGGAGTTTACAAAACTATCTTTAAAATACAGTATCCTAGTTTATATTAATTGCTTTGAATGAGCAGAAAACCATAAAACTAATACTGACATCTGTTTCATTCAAGCTGCCATAACTGGGTTACTAAGACCAATTAAAATGTCTGTGTAACATATAAAAACATAATGGAGAACTTTATCAATATTAGAAAGAAATAAATGTTATATAGACAGAAAAGAAAATTGCGTCTGGATCATGTCACACAACATATGCGTCCACAAATTGAATTCCCTTTCAAGGGAACTCGAGCTGAGTCGAAACGCTGTGAAAACGCCCCTGTGTGATTGCATCATGAAGCATGTATGGAATCAGTCCAATGGCGAGACGGAACATCATAGGTGGGTGATGTCATCGACCAGGAAACTATAAAGTCAAGTCATCTTCAAAACAGGTAAGCATGGAAAGTAACGGCTCTTCAGCAGAAATTCTGGTGGCCATTCGTGAGCTTTCTGGCAAATATGAAGAGATGTTACAGAAGATTTCTGCAATTGACACAAGGACTGAATCTACGGCTAAGCGGATTGAGGCAATGTCGTCAGTTGTGACTCAACTTGTTGCTGAGGTAGCAGCGCACAAGGAATCTCTGAAAGTTGTGGCAACGGAGATTCATGAGCTTCAAAAGATGAATAAAACCATGAAGGATGAGGTGGGTGGATGTAAGCGTTACAGCTGGAGATGGACTTTAAAGTTAGCCTACATGGCTTGAGAGAAAATGATGGTGAGGATGTCCGGAAAGTTGCAATCGATGTCCTTAGCAATGTAGTTCCCGGGATCAGCGATAACCTTGAGGAGGCCGTAGACATTGCACATCGTCTTGGTCAGAGAAGAAATTGTGGTTCCCACAGATCAATCATTATACTGTTTGCTCTGCGTCGTATTCGTGACACCGTTTTGCACTCTGCCAGAGGCTGCAAATTTCTTTTCGACAGTAAGTTGCGACTCACGGAAGCCCTTTCACCAGAGGATAGGGCCGCCAGAGAAAAACTTTGGCCTCTTGTTAAAAAAGCCAGGGATGAAGGAAAGAAAGCCTCCTTTCGCGGTGCATTTGCCTTAATCGACGGGAAAAGATTCAACTTCTCTGATGTAAAATAGACCAGTTCGGTTCTGCGGTGATATGATCTTTTTCCTCGTTAAAGGGGAAATAAGACCGGTTCCTTTCATTCCCATAGGCAACGTATTTTGGGAAGCCAGATTTTGTTATTCCACTGGTTGAACCGCAAACTCTGCTGTGTAAGTTGATAAAGATTCAGTTCGATCGTTCAATTTATTATCTATTGACAGGTTGTTGTTGTTTTTTTGTTTTGTTTTTTTGTGTGTGACTAATGTTATCTAATGCTTTGCGCCGACAAGCAAGGAGGTTGAGTGATTATACTCTAATTTAATGTTCGTGAATTAATTTTGGTTATATAGTGTTCCTATTTCAAAATAGATTTGTGTGGATTCTTTTCAGACAAGAGGTAGCCTACTAAACTTTTTCTTTGAACAATGGATTTTAAGTTTCATTATCTTTCTGTTGTATCCTTAAATGTGAGGGGTTTATGTGACGCTGTAAAGAGGAAAGCTGTTTTTTTTATTTTGTAAAAGCAGTGAGTCAGATATAATTTTTCTTCAGGAAACGCATTCAAGTGATATGGATGTAAAATTTTGGAAAAATCAATGGGGAAATGCAATTTACTGTAGTCATGGCTCTAATCATTCGGCTGGAGTTTCAATTTTGTTGCACAAATTTAAAGGGCACATACTAGAAGTTAAATCTTCTGATGAAGGCAGATGGATTATTTTAGCGATTAAGCAGGATAACTCAATCTTTATTATTTGAAATATTTATGGTTTCAATTCCCGATCTGCCAACAGGTTTCTTTTCTCTCAGATAACCTCAGAATTGAATGAAGTAATTATCAAGTACCCAGACTCTTTTGTGATTTTAGGCGCGGATTTAAATGAATGTGTGGATGACCCCTTGGACCGACTTCCTCCCAGAAATAAGGATAGCCAGCAGTTAAATATTAACATTTTATCATTATGCTCGAAATTTTCTCTTACAGATACATGGCGTTTCTTTCACCCTGATTTGCAGGAATTTACTTGGTCAAATAGAAATATGTCTTCCCAATCGAGAATCGACCTCTTCCTGATCTCTTCATCAGCTCTTCAATTTGTAAAAGATATTTCTCATTCTTTCGCTCCCCTCTCAGACCATAAGCTAATAAGTCTAAAATTGTGTAGTAACACTGGAAAAACTTCAAGTTTGCGCGGTTATTGGAAATTTAATAACTCTCTCCTTAAGGATACAGCCTTTAATGATGGCATTAAGAACTTGTTTTCTGGTATATTCTCTGAAAATTCTAGTGACGGTTATAAAACGAAATGGGAATTTTTTAAATATAAAGCTAGGCAGATTGCCATCAGAAGAAGTAAAGAGCTAAAATCCTCTAAAAATAAAAAAATATTTGAACTCCTAAATAAAATAAACACTTTATTGCAAAAAAACATTAACTCAGGAGGAAGAGTTGATTTTAAGAGATTTAAATTTACAAATCAATCAAGCTTATTTGGATTTAGCTAGAGGGATCTTTATTAGGTCAAAAGCCAAATGGTTAACATAGAAGAAGGAGAAACTAACTCTAGTTACTTTTTTGCGTTAGAGAAGAGGAATTGCAGAAGAAATTCATTAACAGCTCTAAATATTAATGGCGTCAGGTGCACTGATCCAAACTTAATCTCTAAGTTTATCACAAAATTTTATGACAAACTTTATACTTCCGAATTTAATTCAGATAATTGTGAGACTTTTGTCAAAACTATTAAAAACTATATTCCAACTATTGATAATGATTTTAAAGATCTTTGTGAGTCAACTTTGACAATTGGGGAAGTTAAATCTGCTATTTTCTCTATGAAGAGAGGGAAATCCCCTGGTGTTGATGGTTTTTCCATTGAATTTTACATCCATTTCTGGGACTTAATAAAATCCCCATTAATTTGCATGTAGAATGCATTGCTCAGAAGGAAATGACTACTTCAATGAAGCAGGGTAAAATTTCCCTTATTCCAAAACCTGAAAAAGACCATCTCTTAATTGATAATTGGCGACCAATAACACTCCTAACTATTGATTACAAGATATTGGCCCTGGTGTATGCTAATAGGTTGAAATTTAAGCTCGACCAAATTATTGCGGAGACACAGTCAGGATTTGTCGAATAGGTAGACATATCAGCAATAATATAAGACTTGTTTTAGATTTGTTGGATTGCTCTGAATTTGTACACTCTAAAGCCATTATTCTTTTCTTAGACTTTTATAAGGCCTTTGATACCATTGAGCATGAATTTCTTCTGCAATCTCTCAAACTGTTTGGTTTTGGGGAATCCTTTGTTAATGTAATTAAAATGTTTTATAAAGAAATTAGTAGTTCAGTCATAGTTAATCTGAACACCTCCCAAAGATTTGTTATAAGGTGTGGTGTCTGACAGGGTTGCCCAATTTCCCCCTTTTTATTTATTTTGGTTACTGAGCTATTATCACTGAGTATTATGTACAATCAGAATTTGAAAGGTATCTCCATTTTTGACAGGGAAATTAAAATCTCGCAGCTGGCTGATGACACCACTCTTTTTTTACATGATAAACTCAACTCTCCAGTGCCATTCAGATAGTTAGAAATTTTTCATGCGCTTCCGGGTTAAAGTTAAATATGTCAAGTGTGAGATAATGTCGTTGCATAAATGCGATGACACGTCATTTGAGGGTATTCCAGTTAAAGACACAATTAAGTATTTAGGAATTCACTTAACGAAAAATTTAGTAGACAGACAACAACTTCATTTTTCTAGTCGAATTAAGAAAACCCAAAATATATTTAATCTTTGGCTACAAAGAGACCTAACTCTCTATGGGAGGGTTCTCTTGTCTAAAGCGGAAGGTCTCTCTCGCTTTGTGTATCCATCACTTTCTTTATTTGTGAATGACTGCACTGCTTAAGGTGTTAATAAAAATTTTCTTGATTTTATATGGAAAAACAGGTCTCATAAACTTAAAAAAGAAGTCATTTCCAATTGTAGAAGTGATGGGGGACTAGAAGTGCTACATTTTCACAACGTTATTAATGTGTTTAAAATCAATTGGATTAGAAGATGTCTACTAAATTCAAATTCTATTTGGTTTTTCATTCCTAATTTCATATTTAATAAAATTGGAGGCCTCCTTTTTATCTTAAAATGTAATTATATGTACAATAAACTCCCGGTTAAACTATCTAAATTTCATCAGCAAGCTCTTCTTGCATGGAAACTGTTACATCCACAATTTCTCCCCACATAAAACTCTTTTGTGGAATAAAATGAATATAACTGTTAGAAACAAATCTCTCTTTTTTTTCTAATTGGTTTAATAGAGGTCTAATTAATATAATTTCTTTATTTGACAATTCTGGTAACATTTTGTCTTATGAACGCTTCATAACTATCCATGACTTTCCTATTCCTTTTAAAGAATACAATACTGTGCTTAAAGCTATTCCTACAGGTCTAGTGCAACTGGTTAAGAGCCACTTATTATACAACCAAAATAATACAAAGGATTCGGCTTTGTTATTGGATGGCATTAGCATTTATGATAAGAAATGCAATAATAAACATATTCGCCAGATTTTTCAAAAAAGAGATCTAATTTGCCCTAGAGGCAGATCCCATTGGGCTGCCTCTATTGGCAATATTGAATGGAGAAAAGCGTGGTTATTACCACATAAATATTTTATTCCTAACAAGCCCAAAGAAGTCCACTTTAAAATATTACATAAGATATATCCTGTTAATGCAACAGTGTCCAAATATATTGATATTTCTAGTACCTGTTCGTTTTGTGGTGACGAAGATGAAACATTAATACACTTATTTTTTTCCTGCAAATTGGTTCAGAAATTTTGGTCTAGCATATTTTCTCATTTAAATAAAACCCCCATTCATGCACACTCCTTTAATTTGAAAGATATTATTTGTTATTATACTGATTCCCACACATCCAAAGAATACATTTTTAATTTTTTTATTTTATTTGGCAAATTTTTCATCCATAAACAGAAATTTATGGGATCACTTCCTATTTTCTCACATTTTTTGGCTGAAGTAGACTCACTGCTTAAATCTTTTATTTTAACTAGCAATAAAAAATGTGATAGATTCCTGAACATATATGAACAATTTTTTTGTAATGGCTCTGATATTCAGGATTAAACAGCTTTACGTCATATATTATTTATTTTATTTTTATTATTATTATTATTATAATTATTATTAATTAATTTATCTTTGTATTCTTTTTTATAATTATCTTTATGGTACTTAATTTGAAAATATTCTGTATAATTTGTTTTTTGTTTTACCTCTTTTAAGTTCTCCTGAATATGTTTGTATATTTACATGTTTCTTCAATAAAAAAAAAGTCAAGTCATCTTCATTTATATAGCGCTTTTTAACAATGTAGATTGTTTCAAAGCAGCTTTACAGAGATAAACATATGTAGATTGTTTCAAAGCAGCTTTACAGAGATAAACATATAATTTAGGGTAACAATATAGTTTTGGCTTTATAGCGGTTCTTGAATAATGTTATTTTCCAGCTAAAGTTAGTTTTGATTGATTCACTTCTGTCGAAATTATCATTTGTTATTAAATTAGGGGCTGCTAAGACGACGCCATTCTCTCTGAACAGACTTTAATCGCGAACCTGTGATAAACGCTGATGTTTATCACACACGCATTAAGAGTTGATTCTATAGTTATGTGCGTTTGAATCTATGTGCGCAGGTTTGTAATTCCCTACAAACCATGCCTAAACAAGCTACTTATCTTGCCTGTACATTTTGATACAGAATTTTATTTTATCACTTCGGGGTAGGGACGCGAACCGAATTTCCCCACAACGCTTTGTTTGTAAAGTGGTAAAGGGATCCTCCATAGGGAGAGGCTAGTTGGCACTTCAGCACTGCATTGTCATCGGGTCCAGGCGAAGGTCCTAGTCAGATCTGGATACGGCCTGGATCCGGCAGGCTGCGGGAAAACCTCGGGATAAACAAAGACACTAAAATTAGCGTAGATGCCATTCATCTTTTGATGTAACGAGTACATCAGGATTTAAGGGAAGTGTGCTCAGTTCTCAGTTCCGGCTGACATAATCTATGCAGCCTAAGATTGAATTATAGAAGTTGATAATGTATTATGTCAATGCTAATTCAAAGAAATCTCTTTAATCTAGCTTTGAACTGACAGAGTGTGTCTGCTTCCCGGACAATGGTAGGAAGACCGTTCCAAAGTTTTGGTGCTAAATACGAGACGGATCTACCGCCAGCTGTCGATTTTGATATTCTAGGTATTGTTAACTGGCCGGAATTTTGAGATCGCAATATGTGTGAAAGACTATAATGCGTTAAGAGCTTGCTCAAGTACTGCGGAGCTAAACCATTTAGTGCTTTGTAAGTACTCAGCAATATTTTAAAATTTATACGATGTTTAATAGGCAGCCAATGCAGAGTTGACAGAACCAGGCAAAAAAGGTCATACTTCCTGATTCTGGTAAGAACTCGAGCTGCTGCGTTTTGAACTAGCTGTAGTTTGTTTATTAAGCGTGCAGGGCAACCACCCAGTAGAGCATTACAATAATCTAGCCTTGAGGTCATGAACGCATGAACTAATTATTCCGCATTTGTCAATGAGAGCATATGGCGTAAATTATATATATTTTTAAGATTGAAAAATGCGGTTTTACAGATACTAGACACGTGACTTTCAAATGAAAGATTGCTATCAAAGAGCACACAGGTTCCTAACCGACGACAAAGACTTAACAGAGCAGCCTTAGACAGTATTCTAGATTATTACGTGTGGACGTTTTTGTCCAATAATTAGAATCTCTGTTTTTTTCAGAATTTAGTAGTAGGAAATTAATAGTCATCCAATTTTTTTATAGGAAAAAATATATATAAAATATAGGAAGTGTGTACATCCCTGCACTCTATCTCACGGTTGGGGATACACACAAACTATGTGTAGTTTGTTTGGGAGTGCAGCATGCCCAGTCAGCTGTCGAGGGGACGCTAGGCTCCCGCCGATTGCTCTTCGAGGAGGGCCTGATGTTGTTAGGATTGGTACAGGAGATATTGAAGACTCGTCACTTCAGTCTCCTGCATGTGAGGAGCTATTGGAGGTTTTGACTCGTGCTGTAGAAAAATGAAGCATTGAGTGGCCTGCGGATAAGCAAGAAACAAGCCAGAAAAGCAAACTAGATGAATGCTTTCTGCCTTCCCGCATGCAGGACGCTCCACACCAAGGTGTCGATGTCCTGGAAAAAGCCGGTTTCATACCTTGTGTTAAATCCCCAAACATCTACATATTCCAATATAGATGGGTCTAGACAACGCGGTTATGGGGCGATGCCCAGGGCTGAAGAGACGTTTGCGAGCCGTCCTTTAAAACACCGGCATTACCCTCCAAGCCAGAAGGCTTTATCTCTCTGTGCCACCAAGGAGACGGCCAAGTCAGTGGGCCATTCTATGGCAGCCCTGGTGGCTACGGAGAGACATCTTTGGCTGAGCCTCTCAGGATTGAAAGAAAGAGAAAAATCATCCCTTCTGGACGCCCCGCTTTCCGCTGCTGGTATTATATCAACTGTCATTGATAGGTTTCAAGAAGGAAAAAAGGAGGCTGTGGCGTTCCAGAAACTCAGGAGCGCCTCTCTGGCCGGAGATCCCGTGGTGTCCCCTCTGCAGGACACCTCACAAACACAGACAACCTTGTGGAATGAACCACACTGGTCATTGTAATCCAGACTTAAAAACTCATCAATTCAAAGAATACGCACACACATATCATTGCCCGGGAGGGGGGTGAGCAAAAGTTCACCACATCTTCACCAACGAATGACCCAGCCACGTTCACAGTACACACACACACACAAAAACTTTTCTCCAATCTCCTCAATTGAGAGACTTGTACTATGATATATTCAATATGTTTTTATGTTTGCCCATGCTCCATTGGGGTTAGATGTGATCGTATTATAATTCTAAATGAACAGAGGTGTTTTTAGAAGCATTTTTAATGTAACTGTGTTTTCCTATAATGTTTGTATGTCGTTCTTCACACCTTTAGAATCCTCTTGATCTGACCAAACCATATATATATGGGTGCAAACCGTAAAATGTATGTTACTATGTTTTATCATCTCTGGAGTAAAATTGAACGCATTTTTACATCACGGTCATGAAACATGCAAAATCGATCTCGAGGGAACAAAGGAACACTTATCCGCACACTTTCCTCCCAGCTGATTGGTGCATTCACGCCAGAGGAGGCGTAAACAGAAGTGTCTTTAAAGAAGACCACCAAGCACCTCATCTTTGGATCTTTGAGGAGCAGTGAGAAGTAAGGAGAGGGGAAAAAGAACTGCATCTTTGGGGGAACTCCCTTCTTCGAGGGAACTTCGACTTTTGACTGGACTCTTCCCTCTCCTTCGATCCGATGTAACCATCCTACTCGTGATCCCCGCCCTGGGGGATCTTTCCTCTTCTTTTCTTTTGTTTAAGTTTGTTTTTTCTTTGTTCATTTCACCAGAAATGAACTTAGTCTGAATTATTTATTTGGTAATTTACGTCAAAGACCTTTAAGCCTTCTTTGAAACTGCGCGCTCCAGACCGCAGCAAACCACGTGACGCTCCAACGGAACACACAAAGACCAGCAGCTCACACACGCCGCAGGGCTCAGACACATGAGAACTATATGCAAGTATATTTGAGTTACCAAGATTTTAGAGCATTAAGACTGTTTTTCCGTGTTGTCTCTTAAAGGTTTAAATGTCCAGGTGAATTTTGCCAAGCTGTGATCCTACGGATCTCTCTCTCTCTTCCCAACTCTCTCTCCCTCTCATTTTTATCTTTCTCTCTCATCCTATTTTAATTCGTGTTTGTAATGTTTTTCGTTTTGTTTGTTTCGGGTGTATATACATATATTCTGTGTGAATTGTAGTTCGATGTATTATTAGTCCAACTATTAAAACCATTATATTCTTGATTGCCTTCTGTCTAAAATGCTCATTTTACAAAGTCAATGAAATCTCGATCATAGCTACAAAGCTTTCATTATTGACTACGTTGCGTAGTCTAATTTTATAAACACAGGAAAATTAATGTTCACGGCCAGAAAATTGATATTTCTTGGAGTTTATAAGAAGGGATAACTTTGTTGAGAAGTTGATAAGTTAATCTTACGGCCGTTTGCTGGACAAACAGTTCGATAGCTAAATTAACTCCCTTAAAGGTTATCTCATATAATCGATCTGAAAATGGACCATTGACATATGAATGAGGAATTATAATTCGTTGTGATTGATCATTCGTGTGTACAATCAATCTATTTTCAACTTCGATAATTTAACTGTAATATGCAATATATTAATCATATCCATGATTAATTATTAAAATTCCCTATATATAATTTGAGCTAATTTAATGTAAAACTAAATGTTGTTACAAGGGCTTCTGAAGGTAGTCCCCACCAAGAGAAAACTGAGTTCACCTCATTATACGGTGCCCTCAGGGGGACTGTTCTGCCAACCCCGGTTTTATGCTATACGTAGAGGGTCCCAGCAGGTGTTTTCCCGAGGGGTGCTCACTCCCTCCGAAGAGGGGCCTAGAGCAGTCAGACCAGTTGTTCACTGCCGGTGCGCCATTACAGGGCACTGTGTCTGCTGCTCGAAATACTCCAGAGGCCAGTTTTGAGAGACTGGTACCCTTAGTAGATTTTTTCGCAGAGTGGAAAAGTCTTCCAAAGATATCTCAGTGGGTCCTGCAGGTGATCGAAAACGGTTACGCTACTCAGTTCAGGTATCGTCCACCACTATTCAGAGGGGTCCTGCCCACAGTGGTGGGCCCCGAGCAGGCTCTGGTAATGGAACAAGAGGTAAAAGCTCTTCTGCAAAAGGAGGCTATACAACGGGTTCCTCCTCCCAGCAGGGAGTCCGGGTATTACAGTCGGTACTTCATTGTCCCAAAGAAGGATGAGGGTTGCGTTCAATTTTAGATCTGCGCTTGTTAAATCGCTCAGTATGGAAGCTCAAATTCAAAATGCTCACTCTCAAGCAGATCGTGTCATAAATCAGATCCGGGGACTGGTTGAAGCTTACCAATATTGTGTTCTTCCGCTCTTTTCACGGTCTGTGGCAGGACTGTCATCTTTCGTGGCATATAATTTGTCTAGAAATGTTGGCGGAGTTCCAGAGGGGCCTGAGGGGCCATCATGTGCTTGTTCGGTCAGACAACACATCGGTGGTCTCTTACATAAATCATCAGGAGGTTATGCGATTGCGCCCCTTATACAAGCTGGCTCACCTGATCCTCCTGTGGGCCCAGGGGAAGGTACTTTTTATTGAGGGCGATTTATATCCCGGGGTATCTAAATCAGGGGGCAGACATCCTGTCGAGGCAGAGGCCAAGGCCCGGGGAATGGAGACTCCACCCCAAGGTGGTAGAGCTCCAATGGAAGAACTTTGGTTGTGCCGAGGTCGATCTGTTCGCTTCCAAGGAGACATCACAATGTCCACTGTTGCTCTCTCTCAGCCATCCAGCCCCTCTGGGGTTGGACACTATGGTGCAGGCGTGGCCGAGGGCTCTGCTCCAAAGAGTTCTGGAAAGGGTTCGCCGGGACGGGGTCAGTCTACTGTTGGTAGTCCCGGTTCTGGCCTGGAATTTTCTCCTGGCATGGTAAAGGCCTTCCTTCATCCTAGGCCAGGCTATGTTCCTAAGGTCCCTACTAATGTTGTTAAACCAATAGTACTGCAGGCTTTCTGTCCTCCTCCTTTTCTGATGTCACACCAAGAGAAACTAAATCTCCTCTGCCCTGTTACGGCCCTTGATGTTTATGTCCACAGAGCTGCCCTGTAGAGGAAATCTGAACAGCTGTCTGTTTGTTATGGGTCACCCAGGAAGGGGTGTCCTGCATCTAAGCAAAGGATGAGCATGTGGGTGGTTGAGGCTATCTCACTTGCTTCTAAAGCTTTATTGTCAGGAGTTTCCCTACATGATATTTGTAATGCGGCAGGCTGGTCCTCACCGCACACTTTCATGAGGTTCTACGATCTTGACTTCAGCTCCACTCCAGGGGTGCAGGTGCTTTCGTCCAAATGTGCACTCTTGACTTCACACAGAAGGACATTTGCTCTTATGGCGACGTGGGTATTAGCATTCCCACAGTGTTTCGACGCAGCTCGAGTTCCCTTGAGAGGGAACGTCTCAGTTACGTATGTAACCTTAGTTCCCTGAAGAGGGAACGAGACGCTGCGTCGCCCTGCCATACTCCCGGCATGCCCGTGATCAACTTACTTCAGCCTATCAGAAGCTAGTGCTGTGATGATTCAGGAGTGCTTTATAGTTTCCTGGTCGATGACGTCACCCGCCTATGACGTTCCGTCTCGCCATTGGACTGATTCCATACATGCTTCATGATGCAATCACGCAGGGGCGTTCCCACAGTGTTTCGACGCAGCATCTCGTTCCCTCATCTGGGAACTAGTTTATATATATATATACATATGTCCACAATTTTATTTTGTTCCACAAATAATAATTAAGCTTAATTAATTCATTTATTCACTGTATTCCAAATGAGTAAAACAGATCAGAGATGTATTATTACTCACCTCATCGCTGTCTCCTTTTCAGATATCTGATAAATGCCAGCAAATTAAGCTACCTTTTCATGCTAAAATTATGAACTTTTATCTTCAATCGTTTGACCCTGGTCAGACAAAATAATTTTGACAGTAGTTTTTTAAACATATGTAGCCTACTATTTTAAACACTTTATTATTTTTATCTCTATAAAATGGTGCAGTAGAATTCACTTTAAAGATTAAATAGAATTTTGCTACATTCATTGCAGGACATTAAATGAAAATGCAATCACAAGTGTCTTAAATGTGAGTATAAATGCAATTAAGAAAAATAACATTTAAATTATCATTTTGCTACAGTTTTTGCTTGAACATGTTAAACATATCTAATCATTTCGGTAATACATTTTCATTTTCTTTTTGCAACTTATAAAGCGTTAAAATATGTATTAAATTTACATATTAAAACTATTTTGTATCGCAAATGTAAACTCTATAATTGAATTTTCATTTTGCACCAAACGTTGCACAAATGTAATGGGAAATGTACATTTAAATACAGAAATGCATTGTCATTTTGCATTTTACATGTCAAATTGAATATTGCTACCCATGTGCTTCCATAGTTGTCAGCAGAGGACACTCATTAGCACATTTGCCATTGCCACTTCCTAATGTAGTTCTTTTCAGTTTTGCTTTTGTATTTATTATAAAATATCTATAATAAATGATGTATGTGGCGAAGGACGGCCGAGGGACGTGAGAGAACGGCGCGAGGCCGGTGGTGCGATTGCTAATGAGCAACACCTGGGTAGCACACCGGTCTCGCATCTCTCACGGAGGAGCGAAAGCATAAAGGGGGAGCGACGACGTTGATGATCGAGAGAGGAACAGGCCTGTATTTTAGTTGTTTTGTTTTTGTATCTGTATTTTACTTTAGCCAGCAGTCGTCCGCGAGGGGCTGCTGGCAGTTATATTTATTTTCAGTAGCCGGCAGTCGTCCGCGAGAGGCTGCTGGCGGTATTTTGGTTTGTTTGTTTTATTTAAATAAAGTATATTTTGATTGTTCGCCGGTTCCCGCCTCCTTCCCTGAACATTGCTACAATGTATATAATACTTTACAATATTTTTAGATTTAATTTAAAGAAAATCAAATAGGCCTATTTTTAAACATTGCTTTTAAAAGGACATGTGAAAAAATAGCGCTTAAATTATCTTTAAAGCTGCTAAAAGTATCCAGCCAACACCAAAATGTTTACTTATTCACATCTATGTTGCTGCAGGTCTATTCGTCTGTATTTACACTACAGCACTTAATGCACAGGTCTTTTTGACAAATGTTTTGTCCAGTCCATTGCTACGGTTAGACTTTGCTGGAGGATCGGAAATGGGCGGAGCCGTCCGTCGCCATCTTGGCAGCACATTACAGTGTGTCACCTCCGGATGGGCAAAGAGGCTGTATGTGGAGCTGAGGAGCCTGGTGCTGAAACCACGCCCACTAGCTTGACATGATCAAGTTAGCTCGGATAGGAGCTAATGCTATATGCTACTGCAGGCATAGGAGCTAATGCTATATGCTACTGGCCTCATGATAAAGTGACAGCTGACTTGAAGTAAAGTCAATAGTTAAAGTTTGTTTTTCCCTACGAAATACTATAATAGTTAAAAGGCATGACTGGACTTCCGATTTCGACATGAGAGTAGCACGCGCTTCACGATGACTCCGTACATTTTTTATATAACTTCGTCAGACCATCTCTTTAGTAATTGTTAACACTAATAAAATTACAGCCCCGCATCCTGCAAACTACTAGCTGACTTTAGGATTCAGTTTGTTCAGTTTTCTAAACATGCCGGGCAAATCTTGAAAAGCTCCAGACCAGACCTTGACACCCTCTGGCGCCAATGTGGAGGAAACCCCTGAGAAAGACAATCTAGAGTCCGGTAATTCAGCTATCCTCAATGCAATCTCCTCTCTTCGCGCGGAACTTCTTTCAATCAAATCTGACATTGGGGAAATTATTGACTCAAAAGATCGAGCAGCTCACCGTCACTATCCGAATGGAATTATCGGCATTCAAAAACGAGGCCAACGCGGCAATTTCGGAGATTAAAGTTACGGTGGACGATCATGCTGCGAAATTAACAAGCCTGGAAAATCATGCTTCTACTTCTTCTGACATGATGGTTAAGATGGAACAAGATTTGGGAAAGCTAAATGTAACCCAGGGCACTAAAGAGATCTTGCTCAAGTAAAGAAAAGAAAGAGACAAACACTTATGAATGTATGAATGGTTATTTTATTAAATGTCTCTGAAGAGAAAAAAATAAGAAGAATCCATAAATTTGAACTTAGTAAAAAAAAAAAAAAAAAAGAAAAGAGTGGTTTAAGCTAATAAAACAATGATTGGTCTAAATAGACGAATGAGAGTTAGCCCGCCTTAGTGGGTGGAGTCAGCAGAATAGGGAGATGATGCAATGTTCCCAAACAACAAGAAGAAAATTTACATTGGCTGATGACAGACTGCAGACATTCATATGGACCACAGCGTCGACACTTGAATCTGCTGCCGTACGGCAAGAGAAGAGCAACAAAGTCCAATATCTGCATTACCATTAATAGCCACAGGAGAGGAGCCTTCTAACACCCATAAATACAGCCAAATGCCTTATTTTATGAAATTCACACATTACTTTAAATCAAATGTTCTCTTTAACCCTGTTACACGAGCGCGATCCTGGAAGAGGAGAGAAAAGTTGAATCAGAGTGAACAAACTAGTCGTTTTTACCATAGAAACAATATGTCTAGTTGTCTAGCTTGTCGACCTACACCTTTAAGCTCCAATATAGGGCTTGGAGTCAGAATCAGGACGCAGACGGTCTTTCCCGGCGTCTGCATGGTGAGCCCTTGGATGATCTAATCTCTCAAAAAGAAAGAGAAAGGATCAAACAGTTTACACTTCCCCGCCCTGCGGATCTTGGAAACAGGTCTGATGTTCTCGTGGCGGATGTAGTGAAAGCCATTTGTGAGAGGCATCAGGTGATTGGTTTCCCCGAAGGCCCTGGTTTGGCACACTCTTCAATTACATTGGTCGAGTCCCTCACTCATTGTGTTGATTCCTTGCCGAATGAGTTGCAACACGAGGCTGAGCATGGTCTGCCTGATCTCCCCAATCTCTCAGAGACTGCATTATCAGAATGGCAAGGGAAAGATCCAGAGCTTTAAGTAATAAATGAGTGGATGGGAAGTGGGACTAGGCCAGGTACCCTAAGGGGCCAGCCACCTGACATTGTATTGTGGTTGAGAGGGAGTATACTTGAGCTGTTTTACCAGCTGGGCTAAGGGAAATGGTGTTGCATAGTCTCCATGATGACATGGGGCACTTGGGTATTGAGAGAACCCTGGACTTGGTAAGGTCCAGGTTTTTCTGGCTCAGGATGTCCCATGCAGTTGAGGGAAAGATCAAGACATGTGAATGCTGCGTGCGCAGAAAGAGGCCTCCAGACAGAGCAGCTCCTCTGGTCAACATTCAAACCAGTAGGCCTTTGGAGTTGGTCTGTATGGACTTTTTGTCGTTAGAACCAGACCACAGCAATACTAAAAACATATTGGTTATTACAGACCATTTCATGAAATACGCTGTGGCAATACAGACCCAGAACCAAACGTACGGTCGCAAAATGTCTGTGGGAAAATTTCTTGGTACACTATGGGTTTCCTGAGAAGCTACATAGTGACCAAGGGCCCGTTTTCGAATCCCACACAATTAAGGACTTGTGTCATGCTGCGGGTATTCATGAGATTCGTACCACGCCTTATCACCCAGAGGTAACCCGGTAGAACCTTTCAACCGGACAGAAAAAGTCCAGGTGGAAGGACTTTGTGAAGCCCTTAGTACACGCACACAATTGTACCTGCAACGATACAACTGGGTATGCTCCTTATGAGCTCATGTTTGGGCGACTGCCCCGCTTGCCAGTAGATTTAGCTTTTGGTTTGCCTGCAGAAGCCCCAGCCAAGTCTCACTCCCAATACGTGAAAGATTTGAAAGATTGGCTGCGAGAGAGCTACGAGATAGCTAGGAAGAACTCTGTTACATTAGCAGAGCGTAACAAAAGAAGGTTCGATAAACGCGTTGTTGTTTCTACTTTGGAGGAGGGTGAGAGAGTCCTTATGCGCAGTGTTAGGTTGCGAGGGAAGCATAAGCTCGCTGACAGGTGGGAGCAAGGCGTCCAAGTAGTAGTCAAGAGAGCGGGAGACTTACCGGTGTACACTGTCCGACCAGTTGGGCAGAGTGGTCCTCTCAGGACGTTACATCGTGACTTCTTGTTGCCCTGTGGATTTTTGCAGTCGGGTCGATGTGAGAAGCAGCCTAAGCAAAGGGTTCGCAGGCCCAGAACTAGAGCTTGTGCAAATAATGATGATTCACAAGTGCCAGAGTCTTGGTGTGAATATGAGTTTGATACTGATCAATTCTTTAATCCTGTATTTGGGGATACGTTGAATTTTGAAACCCGAATTCTACACAGTAAAACTAATGGTGCGTTTACACCGGACGCGAATAGCGCGTCAGGCGCGAGTGATTTCAATGTTAAGTCAATGCAAAGACGCGTTACGTGCATAAAAAATTCGGCGCGGTAGACGCGAATACGCCTCATTCGCGCATCAAGTTCGCGCGAATGGCGCGAATTAAGCGTCTGGCGCGTTACGCGCGAATGATTTAGTTAGTGCTATTTGTGCATTCACGCGTTTGATGCGAATTCGCGTCTGCCGTCCGAGTTGAAAAATCTGAACTTTGGCGTCAATTCGCGCCGCGATAACCAATCAGGAGCCTAGCTGCTTGCTGCTGTCACGTGGTGAAGTATCCGGATGCTTCAATGTGACTAAATGCCTGGTGTGGTTCTAATGCACAACAAAGCAAATATTTTATCACATAAAACTTGATTTCAATATATGAGACATTCATTTTGTATTGAATGCTATTTATTCCATATCTAGATTATATGAAATATTATTATAATGTAAAGACAACCAACATACTAATGCATAAGTTCGTGTCTGGACAGTGTTGTGTGAGAGAGAAAAAATCACAGGACAGGTTATACTTTTGGAGGCTGGCTCCATTTATCATCAAAACAAAAATAAAATATAGCTGCGAGCAGCGATTGCGGGCCCAGGCCGGTGGCACCGCCGCCCCGGTGCCTTTAGGGTTATTGTGCAGGACGTGCAAAAACGTAACCCCGCTTTGACTGTTGAAAAGAAGTGTGCTGTAGAGCTCGCATCAGTGTGGGCTCTGCAAAAGTGCGCATCTAGGGCACATATAAACCACAAAGTATGCGTGAGCAACCTTCTGAAACCTAAATTGAAAAATGAGACAGCCTACGGTCTCATGGATTTAACAGACACATGAAATAAGTACACAAGACCGAAAATTCATATGAAGTGTGCCATTTGGGGACAGGGCCTATGATCGTGAACCACAATAGCCACATATATGAGATCATTTAAATTTAGAATAATTTTTAGGTCAATATGTTTTGCAGCACTTAAATGTGTAAATCCAGAAGCCCAGTATTTATCTGGAGGTCTTTGTCCTTTGCCTCTCAACCTGGTTTGTCTCTGTCTTTTCTGTTCTGCCCTGTTTGCCATTGTTCACCCTGCCTGTCTTGACCCTTCTTAATAAAAAGCTGCAAATGGATTCCCCTGGCCTGACCCTGCCTCGATACAACACACATGCTGCATCTGCTCGCTATCTGCCGAACGCCTCTGGTAGTTCCGCTTCAGCACTGATGATGTTGTAGGAATAGTGCGCTCTGGTTGGTCTGGATTATTAGGAAATTTTTATTTTATACAGAAACAAGTTATTTATAATTCATATAGATAGATAGATAGATAGATAGATAGATAGATAGATATACATATATAAAGACACAGAGAATATTACTTGCCTTACCTGTTTAGTAAAATGAAAAAATAAAAATAAATAACTAGGGAAACCTAGATAATTATTCTGATTTGATGATACACTCAAAATATTACACAAGCAATTGTTTAAATTTACTGATATTCAGAACAGAACAAGAATTTTAAAAAACTATAAACAAGAAGTAACCGAAATAATGTAAAGCGAAAGTCAAAGTAAGTGGTGTTGGGCTCACGTAACTCTCTCATTAGAATCAAACTGTTTCAACATTTGTGATGTATTTGGATGCTAAACTACTCTTTATTATAGGCTTTGTACTTCACTCACGTTCCAATATGTGTGTGTGTGTGTATGTCTGTGTGTGTGTGTTTGGTGTGTGTGTGTGTGGGTGAGGTGTGGGTGCGATTGAACTGTTACACAAAAACATACTCCGTCATTTTGTTAATCGAGGACATAAATTCAAACTGCAAAGTGTTTACTTATATTTATGTACACTCACAATAAAACACAAAGTGCTTTTGTCAAACTGTAAACTCAAACTGTAACCTACAACTGTCCCCCAACCAAAATCTCACCCACACACACCAACACCCACACACACAGTTTAAAAGCAAAAAATATTTATCCAACCTCGTTTAAAAACAGTCTGTGAGTGCCATCTTTTGGACATTCATCATATTGCATTGGTTTTAATTTCTTGTCCTCAAACAGAGCACTAATCTGTTTATTTTTAAGTTACACATTCTACATTGATTAAAATAGAAAATCAAATGTGTTTTTTTAATGGTAGTATTATTTTATACAATAATTTATAAATCTGATGAGAATAAATGTAATGTGCATAATTTTTTTAAGGAAAACATTGATCTAATATAGCACATTAGAGAGAGAGAGAGACGGAGGCGCGGGCGCGATCGAACTGTGTGTGTGTGTGCGTGTGTGTGTGAAAGGGGGGCGATCGAACTGTGTGTGTGTGTGGGAGAGAGAATAAAATTTTTAAGGAAAACATATTGATCTAATATAGCACATTAGAGAGAGAGAGAGAGAGAGAGAGAGAGAGAGAGAGAGAGAGAGAGAGAGAGAGAGAGAGAGAGAGAGAGAGAGAGAGAGAGAGGCGCGATCGAACTGTGTGTGTGTGTGTGAGTGAGAGAGAGAGGCACGGGCGCGATCGAACTGTGTGTGCGTGTGTGGGAGAGAGAGAGGCGCGGGCGCGATCAAACTGTGTGTGTGCCTGAGACAGAGAGAGAGGCGCGGGAGCGATCGAACTGTGTGTGTGTGTGTGTGTGTGTGTGTTTGTGAGAGAGAGAGTGAGAGAGACGCGGGTGCGATCGAACTGTGTGTGTGCGTAATACAGGTAATAAATGAATACAAGTGCGTATAAATACAATTTTGGACACAAGAGGGCAGTATGGCCCTATGAATGACTTTGTGTTTAAACTATCACCCGAAGATACCCCATCCCCCTCCCCCTCCTCACACAGACACACACACACACACACACACATACAGAATGGCAGGGTGCATTCTCTCTGTCAGAGAGAGGGAGAGAAAATTCTCAGAATCCACATTCAAACTACAATATCTGACTTTCTATTGGTCTGAGCTAAGGACAATAAATTAGAAAGTTGTTCGGCTTGACGAGAACAATATACACGCAGAGTTTTGTAACTGTAGGTAAAATTAACTAAGTTATAACACACTTTATGTGTCCTTTTTATAGTCATAAATTCATTTCCTCGCCACGGCCAAACCGTTCGAGATATCAAAAATCCGTTCGCAATTTAGCATCCTCAATGTCTTGACTTCACGCTGACCGAGTTTCGTGGTGTTTGGATTAATTCTCTAGGAGAAGTATATCAAAAATGAAAGCATGCATTTTCCAAACAACCCATAATAGCTGACTTCCTGTTGAGCTGTCGTAAAACTTAGAGCACGAAAGTTGTTCGGCCCGATGAGATCTATAAGTGTACCGAGTTTCATATTATTACATGGAAGCATGTTTGATATATGGACAAGTGTTCGAATCCCGTTCCAGGGGGCGCTGTCGAGCCCCCCTGCCACGCCCGGGTACCATCTTCGGCCCGGCCCTGATTGCCGCGGGTTCTGACCTGTGTGCAAAGTTTCAAGAGTTTTCGAGCACGTTAAGGGCCCTAAAACCTTGAAAAACTAAAATAAAAGCATTCTCACTCAGCAGACAAACCACCCTCCCCTCAAACACACGGAGAGACGTAGGGTCAGAGAGAGAGGAAGAGAAAATTCTCCAAAACATCCACATTCAAACCAAAATATCTGACTTCCTGTTGGTCTGAGCTAATAAGTGTAAATTAGAAAGTTGTCCAGCTCGATATGAACATTATACATACTGAGTTTTAAGATTGTAGATAAAAGTATAGACCTAAATCCCCCTCTTTTGTGAAAAGGTGGCGCTACTGAGCCCCGGCACCACGCCCGTTTCTGAAACTTTGCACATGTCCACTGGCTAATAAATGTGATGTGTCTGTCGAGTTTCATGCAATTTCAAGTATGCTAAGGGTCTCAAAAGCATAAAAAAAGAATCTTAAAGTTTGATGCGTTACCACGGCAACAGTATCTAAGATATCAATAATCCTTTCACAGGTCTAAATCTGCCGTGTGTTTACATTATACACTTAAAATTTGAAGCAAATCGGGTAAAAAGAAGAGGGTGATTTCAAAGCATTTTGAAAGTGACACACTTCCTGCTGCCAGTTGGTGGCGCTATAACTTTGACTCACAATAGTCACATCCATGTGATCGGCCTCTTACAGCGAACACACTGCTGAAGTTTCATCAAGATCAGTCAATGTATGCAGAAGTTATAACACACTTCCTGTTTCCATTATTCGCCATAAATTCGTTTCCTCGCCACGGCCAAACCGTTCGAGATATCAAAAATCCCCTGGCAATTTTTCATCCTCAATGTCTTGACTTCATGCACACCGAGTTTGGTGACGATCGGGTGAATTCCCTAGGAGGAGTATATCAAATTCCTGAGCAGGAGTTTCCAAACAACCCATAATAGCCGACTTCCTGTTGGGCTGGCGTAAAAAGTAAGAGTGCGAAGGATATATGAAACGATGAGATCTATATGTGTACCGATTTTCAGATTAATTCATGCCAGCGTGTTTGATATATGGACATGTTTTCGAATCCCGTTCCAGGGGGCGCTGTCGAGCCCCCCTGCCACGCCCGGGTACCATCTTCAGCCCGGCCCTGATGGCCGCGGGTTATGACCCGTGTGCAAAGTTTCAAGAGTTTTCGAGCACGTTAAGGGCCCCAAAAGTGCCCAAAAGGTAGTAAAATAATAATAAATATAGCTGCGAGCAGCGATTGCGGGCCCAAGCCGGTGGCACCGCCGCCCCGGTGCCTTTAGGGTTATTGTGCACGACGTGCAAAAACTTAACCCCGCTTTGACTGTTGAAAAGAAGTGTGCTGTAGAGCTTGCATCAGTGTGGCCTCTGCAAAAGTGCACATCGAGGGCACATATCAACCACAAAGTATGCGTGAGCAACCTTCTGAAACCTAAAATGAAAAATGAGACAGCATACGGTCTCATTGATTTAACAGACACATGAAATAAGTATACAAGACCGAAAATTCATATGAAGTGTGCCATTTGGGGACAGGGCCTATGATCGTGAACCACAATAGCCACATATATGAGATCATTTAAATTTAGAATAATTTTTAGGTCAATATGTTTTGCAGCACTTAAATGTGCAAATCCAGAAGCCCAGTATTTATCTGGAGGTCTTTTTCCTTTGCCTGTCAACCTGGTTTGTCTCTGCCTTTTCTGTTCTGCCCTGTTTGCCATTGTTCACCCTGCCTGTCTTGACCATTCTTAATAAAAAGCTGCAAATGGATTCCCCTGGCCTGACCCTGCCTCGATACAACACACATGCTGCATCTGCTCGCTATCTGCCGAACGGCTCTTGTAGTTACGCTTCAGCACTGATGATGTTGTAGGAATAGTGCGCTCTGGTTGGTCTGGATTATTAGGAAATTTTTATTTTATACAGAAATAAGTTATTTATAATTCATATATATAGATAGATAGATAGATAGATAGATAGATATACATATATAAAGACACAGAGAATATTACTTGCCTTACATGTTTAGTAAAATGAAAAAATAAAAATAACTAGGGAAACCGAGATAATTATTCTGATTTGATGATACACTCGAAATATTACACAAGCAATTGTTTAAATTTAATGATATTCAGAACAGAACAAGAATTTTAAAAAACTATAAACAAGAAGTAACCGAAATAATGTAAAGCGAAAGTGAAAGTCAGTAGTGTTGGTCTCACGTAACTCTCTCATTAGAATCAAACTGTTTCAACATTTGTGATGTATTTGGATGCTAAACTATTCTTTATTATAGGCTTTGTACTTCACTCACATTCCAATATGTGTGTGTGTGTGTGTGTGTGTGTGTGTGTGTGTGTGTGTGTGTGTGTGTGTGTATGTGTGTGTGTGTGTATGTGTGTGTGTTTGGTGTGTGTGTGTGTGGGTGAGGTGTTGGTGCGATTGAACTGTTACACATAAAAACATACTCCGTCATTTTGTTCATCGAGGACGTAAATTCAAACTGCAAAGTGTTTACTTATATTTATGTACACTCACAATAAAACACAAAGTGCTTTTGTCAAACTATAAACTCAAACTGTAACCTACAACTGTCCCCCAACCAAAATCTCACCCACACACACCAACACCTACACACACAGTTTAAAAGCAAAAAATATTGATCCAACCTCGTTTAAAAACAGTGAGTGAGTGCCATCTTTTGGACATTCATCATATTGCATTGGTTGTAATTTCTTGTCCTCAAACAGAGCACTGATCTGTTTATTTTTAAGTTACACATTCTACATTGATTGAAATAGAAAATCAAATGTGTTTTTTTTTAACGGTAGTATTATTTTATACAATAATTTATAAATCTGATGAGAATAAATGTAGTGTGCATGAAATTTTCAAGGAAAACATTGATCTAATATAGCACATTAGAGAGAGAGAGACGGAGGCGCGGGCGCGATCGAACTGTGTGTGTGTGTGGGAGAGAGAATAACATTTTTAAGGAAAACATATTGATCTAATATAGGACATTAGAGAGAGAGAGAGAGAGAGAGAGAGAGAGAGAGAGAGAGAGAGAGAGAGAGAGAGAGAGAGAGACAGAGAGAGAGAGACAGAGAGACAGAGAGAGAGAGAGAGAGAGAGGCGCGGGCGTGATCGAACTGTGTGTGTGTGTGTGTGTGTGTGTGAGTATGTGTGTGTGTGAGAGAGGGAGGCGAGGGCGCGATCGAACTGTGTGTGTTTGTGCGTGTGTGGGAGAGAGAGGCGCGGGCGCGATCAAACTGTGTGTGTGCGTGAGACAGAGAGAGAGGCGCGGGAGCGATCGAACTGTGTGTGTGTGTGTGTGTGTGTGTGTGTGTGTGTGTGTGTGTGTGTGTGTGTGTGTGTGTGTGTGAGAGAGAGAGAGAAAGAGAAAGAGAGAGAGAGAGAGAGAGAGAGAGAGAGAGAGGCGCGGGTGCGATCGAACTGTGTGTGTGCGTAATACAGGTAATAAATGAATAAAAGTGCGTATAAATACAATTTTGGACACAGGAGGGCAGTATGGCCCTATGAATGACTTTGTGTTTAAACTATCACCCGAAGATACCCCCTCCCCCTCCTCACACAGACACACACACACACACACACACAGAGAATGGCAGGGTGCATTCTCTCTGTCAGAGAGAGGGAGAGAAAATTCTCAGAATCCACATTCAAACTACAATATCTGACTTTCTGTTGGTCTGAGCTAATGACAATAAATTAGAAAGTTGTTCGGCTTGACGAGAACAATATACACGCAGAGTTTTGTAACTGTAGGTAAAATTAACTAAGTTATAACACACTTTATGTGTCCTTTTTTAGTCATAAATTCATTTCCTCGCCACGGCCAAACCGTTCGAGATATCAAAAATCCGTTCGCAATTTAGCATCCTCAATGTCTTGACTTCACGCTGACCGAGTTTCGTGGTGTTTGGATTAATTCTCTAGGAGAAGTATATAAAAAATAAAAGCATGTATTTTCCAAACAACCCATAATAGCTGACTTCCTGTTGAGCTGTCGTAAAACTTAGAGCACGAAAGTTGTTCGGCCCGAAGAGATCTATAAGTGTACCGAGTTTCATATTATTACATGCAAGCATGTTTGATATATGGACAAGTGTTCGAATCCCGTTCCAGGGGGCGCTGTCGAGCCCCCCTGCCACGCCCGGGTACCATCTTCAGCCCGGCCCTGATGGCCGCGGGTTCTGACCTGTGTGCAAAGTTTCAAGAGTTTTCGAACACGTTAAGGGCCCCAAAACCTTGAAAAACTCAAATAAAAGCATTCTCACTCAGCAGACAAACCCCCCTCCCCTCAAACACACGGAGAGACGTAGGGTCAGAGAGAGTGGAAGAAAAAATTCTCCAAAACATCCACATTCAAACCAAAATATCTGACTTCCTGTTGGTCTGAGCTAATAAGTGTAAATTAGAAAGTTGTCCAGCTCGATATGAACATTATACATACTGAGTTTTAAGATTGTAGATAAAAGTATAGACCTAACTCCCCCTCTTTTGACAAAAGGTGGCGCTACTGAGCCCCGGCACCACGCCCGTTTCTGAAACTTTGCACATGTCTACTGGCTAATAAATGTGATGTGTCTATCGAGTTTCATGCAATTTCAAGTATGCTAAGAGTCTCAAAAGCATCAAAAAAGAATCTTAAAGTTTGATGCGTTACCACGGCAACAGTATCTAAGATATCAATAATCCTTTCACAGGTCTAAATCTGCCGTGTGTTTACATTATACACATAAAGTTTGAAGCAAATCGGGTAAAAATAAGAGGGTGATTTCAAAGCATTTTGAAAGTGACACACTTCCTGCTGCCAGTTGGTGGCGCTATAACTTTGACTCACAATAGTCACATCCATGTGATCTGCCTCTTACAGCGAACACACTGCTGAAGTTTCATCAAGATCAGTCAATGTATGCAGAAGTTATAACACACTTCCTGTTTCCATTATTCGCCATAATTTCGTTTCCTCGCCACGGCCAAACCGTTCGAGATATCAAAAATCCCCTGGCAATTTTTCATCCTCAATGTCTTGACTTCATGCACACCGAGTTTGGTGACGATCGGGTGAATTCCCTAGGAGGAGTATATCAAATTCCTGAACATGAGTTTCCAAACAACCCATAATAGCCGACTTCCTGTTGGGCTGGCGTAAAAAGTAAGAGTGCAAAGGATATATGAAATGATGAGATCTATATGTGTACCGATTTTCAGATTAATTCATGCAAGCGTGTTTGATATACGGACATGTTTTCAAATCCCGTTCCAGGGGGCGCTGTCGAGCCCCCCTGCCACGCCCGGGTACCATCTTCAGCCCGGCCCTGATGCCCGCGGGTTCTGACCCGTGTGCAAAGTTTCAAGAGTTTTCGAGCACGTTAAGGGCCCCAAAAGTGCCCAAAAGGTAGTAAAATAATAATAATAATAATAATAATAATAATAATAATAATAATAATAATAATAAATAATCCTAAGGAAAACAATAGGGCCTTCGCCTTTTCAAGGCTTGGGCCCTAATAAAGAAGAAATATAGCTGCGAGCAGCGATTGCGGGCCCAAGCCGGTGGCACCGCCACCCCGGTGCCTTTAGGGTTATTGTGCACGACGTGCAAAAACTTAACCCCGCTTTGACTGTTGAAAAGAAGTGTGCTGTAGAGCTTGCATCAGTGTGGCCTCTGCAAAAGTGCACATCGAGGGCACATATCAACCACAAAGTATGCGTGAGCTGCTTTGATGCAATTTATATTGTGAAAAGCGCTATATAAATACACTTGACTTGACTTGACTCGTGAGCAACCTTCTGAAACCCAAATTGAAAAATGAGACAGCCTATGGTCTCATTGATTTAACAGACACATGAAATAAATACACAAGACCGAAAATTCATATGAAGTGTGCCATTTGGGGACAGGGCCTATGATCGTGAACCACAATAGCCACATATATGAGATCATTTAAAATTAGAATAATTTTTAGGTCAATATGTTTTGCAGCACTTAAATGTGTCAATCCAGAAGCCCAGTATTTATCTGGAGGTCTTTGTCCTTTGCCTGTCAACCTGGTTTGTCTCTGCCTTTTCTGTTCTGCCCTGTTTGCCATTGTTCTCTCTGCCTGTCTTGACCATTCTTAATAAAAAGCTGCAAATGGATTCCCCTGGCCTGACCCTGCCTCGATACAACACATATGCTGCATCTGCTCGCTATCTGCCGAACGCCTCTGGTAGTTCCGCTTCAGCACTGATGATGTTGTAGGAATAGTGCGCTCTGGTTGGTCTGGATTATTAGGAAATTTTTATTTTATACAGAAATAAGTTATTTATAATTCATATAGATAGATAGATAGATAGATAGATAGATAGATAGATAGATAGATAGATAGATAGATAGATAGATAGATAGATATACATATATAAAGACACAGAGAATATTACTTGCCCTACCTGTTTAGTAAAATGAAAAAATAAAAATAAATAACTAGGGAAACCGAGATAATTATTCTGATTTGATGATACACTCAAAATATTACACAAGCAATTGTTTAAATTTAATGATATTCAGAACAGAACAAGAATTTTAAAAAACTATAAACAAGAAGTAACCGAAATAATGTAAAGCGAAAGTGAAAGTAAGTGGTGTTGGGCTCACGTAACTCTCTCATTAGAATCAAACTGTTTCAACATTTGTGATGTATTTGGATGCTAAACTATTCTTTATTATAGGCTTTGTACTTCACTCACGTTCCAATATGTGTGTGTGTGTGTGTGTGTGTGTGTGTGTGTGTGTGTGTGTGTATGTGTGTTTGTGTGTGTTTGGTGTGTGTGTGTGGGTGAAGTGTGGGTGCGATTGAACTGTTACACAAAAACATACTCCGTCATTTTGTTCATCGAGGACGTAAACTCAAACTGCAAAGTGTTTACTTATATGTATGTACACTCACAATAAAACACAAAGTGCTTTTGTCAAACTATAAACTCAAACTGTAACCTACAACTGTCCCCCAACCAAAATCTCACCCACACACACCAACACCCACACACACAGTTTAAAAGTAAAAAATATTTATCCAACCTCGTTTAAAAACAGTCTGTGAGTGCCATCTTTTGGACATTCATCATATTGCATTGGTTTTAATTTCTTGTCCTCAAACAGAGCACTGATCTGTTTATTTTGAAGTTACACATTCTACATTGATTAAAATAGAAAATCAAATGTGTTTTTTTAATGGTAGTTTTATTTTATACAATAATTTATAAATCTGATGAGAATAAATGTAGTGTGCATACAATTTTTAAGGAAAACATTGATCTAATATAGCACATTAGAGAGAGAGAGAGAGAGAGAGAGAGAGAGAGGCGCGGGCGCGATCGAACTGTGTGTGTGTGTGTGTGCGTGTGTGTGTGTGAGAGAGAGGCGCGGGCGCGATCAAACTGTGTGTGTGCGTGAGACAGAGAGAGAGGCGCGGGCGCGATCGAACTGTGCGTGTGTGTGTGTGAAAGGGGCGCGATCGAACTGTGTGTGTGTGTGGGAGAGAGAATAAAATTTTTAAGGAAAACATATTGATCTAATATAGCACATTAGAGAGAGAGAGAGAGAGAGAGAGAGAGAGAGAGAGAGAGAGAGAGAGAGAGAGAGAGAGAGAGAGAGGCGCGGGCGCGATCGAACTGTGTGTGTGTGTGTGTGTGTGTGTGTGTGTGTGTGGTGTGTGTGTGTGTGTGTGAGAGAGAGAGAGAGAGAGGCGCGGGTGCGATCGAACTGTGTGTGTGCGTAATACAGGTAATAAAGGAATAAAAGTGCGTATAAATACAATTTTGGGCACAAGAGGGCAGTATGGCCCCATGAATGACTGTGTTTAAACTATCACCCGAGGATACCCCCTCCCCCTCCCCCTCCTCACACAGACACACACACACACACACACACACACACACACACACACACACACACACACACACACACACATACAGAATGCCAGGGTGCATTCTCTCTGTCAGAGAGAGGGAGAGAAAATTCTCAGAATCCACATTCAAACTACAATATCTGACTTTCTGTTTGTCTGAGCTAATGACAATAAATTAGAAAGTTGTTCGGCTTGACGAGAACAATATACACGCAGAGTTTTGTAACTGTAGATAAAATTAACTAAGTTATAACACACTTTATGTGTCCTTTTTTAGTCATAAATTCATTTCCTCGCCACGGCCAAACCGTTCGAGATATCAAAAATCCGTTCGCAATTTAGCATCCTCAATGTCTTGACTTCACGCTAACTGAGTTTCGTGGTGTTTGGATTAATTCTCTAGGAGAAGTATATCAAAAATAAAAGCATGCATTTTCCAAACAACCCATAATAGCTGACTTCCTGTTGAGCAGTCATAAAACTTAGAGCACGAAAGTTGTTTGGCCCGATGAGATCTATAAGTGTACCGAGTTTCATATTATTACAAGCAAGCATGTTTGATATATGGACAAGTGTTCGAATCCCGTTCCAGGGGGCGCTGTCGAGCCCCCCTGCCACGCCCGGGTACCATCTTCAGCACGGCCCTGATGGCCGCAGGTTCTGACCTGTGTGCAAAGTTTCAAGAGTTTTCGAGCACGTTAAGGGCCCCAAAACCTTGAAAAACTAAAATAAAAGCATTCTCACTCAGCAGACAAACCCCCCTCCCCTCAAACACACGGAGAGACGTAGGGTCAGAGAGAGAGGAAGAGAAAATTCTCCAAAACATCCACATTCAAACCAAAATATCTGACTTCATGTTGGTCTGAGCTAATAAGTGTAAATTAGAAAGTTGTCCAGCTCGATATGAACATTATACATACTGAGTTTTAAGATTGTAGATAAAAGTATAGACCTAACTCCCCCTCTTTTGTCAAAAGGTGGCGCTACTGAGCCCCGGCACCACGCCCGTTTCTGAAACTTTGCACATGTCTACTGGCTAATAAATGTGATGTGTCTGTCGAGTTTCATGCAATTTCAAGTATGCTAAGAGTCTCAAAAGCATCAAAAAAGAATCTTAAAGTTTGATGCGTTACCACGGCAACAGTATCTAAGATATCAATAATCCTTTCACAGGTCTAAAACTGCCGTGTGTTTACATTATACACATAAAGTTTGAAGCAAATCGGGTAAAAATAAGAGGGTGATTTCAAAGCATTTTGAAAGTGACACACTTCCTGCTGCCAGTTGGTGGCGCTATAACTTTGACTCACAATAGTCACATCCATGTGATCAGCCTCTTACAGCGAACACACTGCTGAAGTTTCATCAAGATCAGTCAATGTATGCAGAAGTTATAACACACTTCCTGTTTCCATTATTCGCCATAAATTCGTTTCCTCGCCACGGCCAAACCGTTCGAGATATCAAAAATCCCCTGGCAATTTTTCATCCTCAATGTCTTGACTTCATGCACACCGAGTTTGGTGACGATCGGGTGAATTCCCTAGGAGGAGTATATCAAATTCCTGAACATGAGTTTCCAAACAACCCATAATAGCCGACTTCCTGTTGGGCTGGCGTAAAAAGTAAGAGTGCAAAGGATATATGAAACGATGAGATCTATATGTGTACCGATATTCAGATTAATTCATGCAAGCGTGTTTGATATACGGACATGTTTTCAAATCCCGTTCCAGGGGGCGCTGTCGAGCCCCCCTGCCACGCCCGGGTACCATCTTCAGCCCGGCCCTGATGGCCGCGGGTTCTGACCCGTGTGCAAAGTTTCAAGAGTTTTCGAGCACGTTAAGGGCCCCAAAAGTGCCCAAAAGGTAGTAAAATAATAATAATAATAAAAAATATAGCTGCGAGCAGCGATTGCGGGCCCAAGCCGGTGGCACCGCCACCCCGGTGCCTTTAGGGTTATTGTGCACGACGTGCAAAAACGTAACCTCGCTTTGACTGTTGAAAAGAAGTGTGCTGTAGAGCTCGCATCAGTGTGGCCTCTGCAAAAGTGCGCATCGAGGGCACATATCAACCACAAAGTATGCGTGAGCAACCTTCTGAAACCTAAAATGAAAAATGAGACAGCCTATGGTCTCATGGATTTAACAGACACATGAAATAAGTACACAAGACCGAAAATTCATATGAAGTGTGCCATTTGGGGACAGGGCCTATGATCGTGAACCACAATAGCCACATATATGAGATCATTTAAATTTAGAATAATTTTTAGGTCAATATGTTTTGCAGCACTTAAATGTGTAAATCCAGAAGCCCAGTATTTATCTGGAGGTCTTTGTCCTTTGCCTGTCAACCAAGTTTGTCTCTGCTTTTTCTGTTCTGCCCTGTTTGCCATAGTTCACCCTGCCTGTCTTGACCATTCTTAATAAAAAGCTGCAAATGGATTCCCCTGGCCTGACCCTGCCTCGATACAACACACATGCTGCATCTGCTCGCTATCTCCCGAACGGCTCTGGTAGTTCCGCTTCAGCACTGATGATGTTGTAGGAATAGTGCGCTCTGATTGGTCTGGATTATTCAGGAATTTTTATTTTATACAGAAATAAGTTATTTATAATTCATATATCTAGATAGATAGATAGATAGATAGATAGATAAATATACATATATAAAGACACAGAGAATATTACTTGCCTTACCTGTTTAGTAAAATGAAAAAATAAAAATAAATAACTAGGGAAACCGAGATAATTATTCTGATTTGATGATACACTCAAAATATTACACAAGCAATCGTTTAAATGTAATGATATTCAGAACAGAACAAGAATTTTAAAAAACTATAAACAAGAAGTAACCGAAATAATGTAAAGCGAAAGTCAAAGTAAGTGGTGTTGGGCTCACGTAACTCTCTCATTAGAATCAAACTGTTTCAACATTTGTGATGTATTTGGATGCTAATTTTTTCTTTATTATAGGCTTTGTACTTCGCTCACGTTCCAATATGTGTGTGAGTGTGTGTGTGTGTATGTGTGTGTGTGTGTGTGTGTGTGTGTTTGGTGTGTGTGTGTGGTTGAGGTGTGGGTGCGATTGAACTGTTACACATAAAAACATACTCCGTCATTTTGTTCATCGAGGACGTAAATTCAAACTGCAAAGTGTTTATTTATATGTATGTACACTCACAATAAAACAAACCGTTTGAGATATCAAAAATCCGTTCGCAATTTAGCATCCTCAATGTCTTGATTTCACGCTGACCGAGTTTCGTGGTGTTTGGATTAATTCTCTAGGAGAAGTATATCAAAAATAAAAGTATGCATTTTCCAAACAACCCATAATAGCTGACTTCCTGTTGAGCTGTCGTAAAACTTAGAGCACGAAAGTTGTTTGGCCCAATGAGATCTATAAGTGTACCGAGTTTCATATTATTACATGTAAGCATGTTTGATATATGGACAAGTGTTCGAATCCCGTTCCAGGGGGCGCTGTCGAGCCCCCCTGCCACGCCCGGGTACCATCTTCGGCCCGGCCCTGATGGCCGCGGGTTCTGACCTGTGTGCAAAGTTTCAAGAGTTTTCGAGCACGTTAAGGGCCCCAAAACCTTGAAAAGCTCAAATAAAAGCATTCTCACTCAGCAGACAAACCCCCCTCCCCTCAAACACACGGAGAGACGTAGGGTCAGAGAGAGGGGAAGAGAAAATTCTCCAAAACATCCACATTCAAACCAAAATATCTGACTTCCTGTTGGTCTGAGCTAATAAGTGTAAATTAGAAAGTTGTCCAGCTCGATATGAACATTATACATACTGAGTTTTAAGATTGTAGATAAAAGTATAGACCTAACTCCCCCTCTTTTGACAAAAGGTGGCGCTACTGAGCCCCGGCACCACGCCCGTTTCTGAAACTTTGCACATGTCTACTGGCTAATAAATGTGATGTGTCTGTCGAGTTTCATGCAATTTCAAGTATGCTAAGGGTCTCAAAAGCATCAAAAAAGAATTTTAAAGTTTGATGCGTTACCACGGCAACAGTATCTAAGATATCAATAATCCTTTCACAGGTCTAAATCTGCCGTGTGTTTACATTATACACATAGAGTTTGAACCAAATCGGGTAAAATTAAGAGGGTGATTTCAAAGCATTTTGAAAGTGACACACTTCCTGCTGCCAGTTGGTGGCGCTATAACTTTGACTCACAATAGTCACATCCATGTGATCGGCCTCTTACAGCGAACACACTGCTGAAGTTTCATCAAGATCAGTCAATGTATGCAGAAGTTATAACACACTTCCTGTTTCCATTATTCGCCATAAATTCGTTTCCTCGCCACGGCCAAACCGTTCGAGATATCAAAAATCCCCTGGCAATTTTTCATCCTCAATGTCTTGACTTCATGCACACCGAGTTTGGTGACGATCGGGTGAATTCCCTAGGAGGAGTATATCAAATTCCTGAGCACGAGTTTTCAAACAACCCATAATAGCCGACTTCCTGTTGGGCTGGCGTAAAAAGTAAGAGTGCGAAGGATATATGAAACGATGAGATCTATATGTGTACCGATTTTCAGATTAACTCATGCAAGCGTGTTTGATATATGGACATGTTTTCGAATCCCGTTCCAGGGGGCGCTGTCGAGCCCCCCTGCCACGCCCGGGTACCATCTTCAGCCCGGCCCTGATGGCCGCGGGTTCTGACCCGTGTGCAAAGTTTCAAGAGTTTTCGAGCACGTTAAGGGCCCCAAAAGTGCCCAAAAGGTAGTAAAATAATAATAATAATAATAATAATAATAATAATAATAATAATAATAATAATAAATAATCCTAAGGAAAACAATAGGGCCTTCGCCTTTTCAAGGCTTGGGCCCTAATAATCCTAAGGAAAACAATAGGGCCTTCGCCTTTTCAAGGCTTGGGCCCTAAATATAGCTGCGAGCAGCGATTGCGGGCCCAAGCCGGTGGCACCGCCGCCCCGGTGCCTTTAGGGTTATAGTGCACGACGTGCAAAAACGTAACCCCGCTTTGACTGTTGAAAAGAAGTGTGCTGTAGAGCTCGCATCAGTGTGGCCTCTGCAAAAGTGCGTATCCAGGGCACATATAAACCACAAAGTATGCGTGAGCAACCTTCTGAAACCTAAATTGAAAAATGAGACAGCCTACGGTCTCATGGATTTAACAGACACATGAAATAAGTACACAAGACCGAAAATTCATATGAAGTGTGCCATTTGGGGACAGGGCCTATGATCGTGAACCACAATAGCCACATATATGAGATCATTTAAATTTGGAATAATTTTTAGGTCAATATGTTTTGCAGCACTTAAATGTGTAAATCCAGAAGCCCAGTATTTATCTGGAGGTCTTTGTCCTTTGCCTGTCAACCTGGTTTGTCTCGGCCTTTTCTGTTCTGCCCTGTTTGCCATTGTTCACCCTGCCTATCTTGACCATTCTTAATAAAAAGCTGCAAATGGATTCCCCTGGCCTGGCCACATTAGAGAGAGAGAGACGGTGGGGCGATCAAACTGTGTGTGTGTGTGTGTGTGTGTGTGTGTGCGTGTGTGTGAGAGAGAGGGGCGCGATCGAACTGTGTGTGTGTGTGGGAGAGAGAATAACATTTTTAAGGAAAATATATTGATCTAATATAGCACATTAGAGAGAGAGAGAGAGAGAGAAAGAGAGAGAGAGAGAGAGAGAGAGAGAGAGAGAGAGAGAGAGAGAGAGAGAGAGAGGAGCGGGCGCGATCGAACTGTGTGTGTGTGTGTGTGTGCGTGCGTGTGTGTGTGTGAGAGAGAGAGGCGCAGGCGCGATCAAACTGTGTGTGTGCGTGAGACAGAGAGAGAGGCCCGGGAGCGATCGAACTGTGTGTGTGTGTGTGTGTGAGAGAGAGAGAGAGAGAGAGAGAGAGAGAGAGAGAGAGAGAGAGAGAGAGAGAGAGAGAGAGAGAGAGAGAGGCGCGGGTGCGATCGAACTGTGTGTGTGTGTGTAATACAGGTAATAAATGAATAAAAGTGCGTATAAATACAATTTTGGACACAAGAGGGCAGTATGGCCCTATGAATGACTTTGTGTTTAAACTATCACCCGAAGATACACCCTCCCCCTCCCCCTCCTCACACAGACACACACACACACATACAGAATGGCAGGGTGCATTCTCTCTGTCAGAGAGAGGGAGAGAAAATTCTCAGAATCCACATTCAAACTACAATATCTGACTTTCTGTTGGTCTGAGCTAATGACAATAAATTAGAAAGTTGTTCGGCTTGACGAGAACAATATACACGCAGAGTTTTGTAACTGTAGGTAAAATTAACTAAGTTATAACACACTTTATGTGTCCTTTTTTAGTCATAAATTCATTTCCTCGCCACGGCCAAACCGTTCGAGATATCAAAAATCCGTTCGCAATTTAGCATCCTCAATGTCTTGACTTCATGCTGACCGAGTTTCGTGGTGTTTGGATTAATTCTCTAGGAGAAGTATATCAAAAATAAAAGCATGCATTTTCCAAACAACCCATAATAGCTGACTTCCTGTTGAGCTGTCGTAAAACTTAGAGCACGAAAGTTGTTCGGCCCGATGAGATCTATAAGTGTACCGAGTTTCATATTATTACATGCAAGCATGTTTGATATATGGACAAGTGTTCGAATCCCATTCCAGGGGGCGCTGTCGAGCCCCCCTGCCACGCCCGGGTACCATCTTCAGCCCGGCCCTGATGGCCGCGGGTTCTGACCTGTGTGCAAAGTTTCAAGAGTTTTCGAACACGTTAAGGGCCCCAAAACCTTGAAAAACTAAAATAAAAGCATTCTCACTCAGCAGACAAACACCCCTCCCCTCAAACACACAGAGAGACGTAGGGTCAGAGAGAGTGGAAGAGAAAATTCTCCAAAACATCCACATTCAAACCAGAATATCTGACTTCCTGTTGGTCTGAGCTAATAAGTGTAAATTAGAAAGTTGTCCAGCTCGATATGAACATTATACATACTGAGTTTTAAGATTGTAGATAAAAGTATAGACCTAACTCACCCTCTTTTGTCAAAAGGTGGCGCTACTGAGCCCCAGCACCACGCCAGTTTCTGAAACTTTGCACATGTCTACTGGCTAATAAATATGATGTGTCTGTCGAGTTTCATGCAATTTCAAGTATGCTAAGGGTCTCAAAAGCATAAAAAAAAATCTTAAAGTTTGATGCGTTACCACGGCAACAGTATCTAAGATATCAATAATCCTTTCACTGGTCTAAATCTGCCGTGTGTTTACATTATACACATAAAGTTTGAAGCAAATCGGGTAAAAATAAGAGGGTGATTTCAAAGCATTTTGAAAGTGACACACTTCCTGCTGCCAGTTGGTGGCGCTATAACTTTGACTCACAATAGTCACATCCATGTGATCGGCCTCTTACAGCGAACACACTGCTGAAGTTTCATCAAGATCAGTCAATGTATGCAGAAGTTATAACACACTTCCTGTTTCCATTATTCGCCATAATTTCGTTTCCTCGCCACGGCCAAACCGTTCGAGATATCAAAAATCCCCTGGCAATTTTTCATCCTCAATGTCTTGACTTCACGCACACTGAGTTTGGTGACGATCGGGTGGATTCCCTAGGAGGAGTATATCAAATTCCTGAACATGAGTTTCCAAACAACCCATAATAGCCGACTTCCTGTTGGGCTGGCGTAAAAAGTAAGAGTGCAAAGGATATATGAAACGATGAGATCTATATGTGTACCGATTTTCAGATTAATTCATGCAAGCGTGTTTGATATACGGACAAGTGTTCGAATCCCGTTCCAGGGGGCGCTGTCGAGCCCCCCTGCCACGCCCGGGTACCATCTTCAGCCCGGCCCTGATGGCCGCGGGTTCTGACCCGTGTGCAAAGTTTCAAGAGTTTTTGAGCATGTTAAGGCCCCCAAAAGTGCCCAAAAGGTAGTAAAATAATAATAATAATAATAATAATAATAAATATAGCTGCGAGCAGCGATTGCGGGCCCAAGCCGGTGGCACCGCCACCCCGGTGCCTTTAGGGTTATTGTGCACGACGTGCAAAAACGTAACCCCGCTTTGACTGTTGAAAAGAAGTGTGCTGTAGAGCTTGCATCAGTGTGGCCTCTGCAAAAGTGCACATCGAGGGCACATATCAACCACAAAGTATGCGTGAGCAACCTTCTGAAACCTAAAATGAAAAATGAGACAGCCTACGGTCTCATTGATTTAACAGACACATGAAATAAGTACACAAGACCAAAAATTCATATTCATTCGAAGTGTGCCATTTGGGGACAGGGCCTATGATCGTGAACCACAATAGCCACATATATGAGATCATTTAAATTTAGAATAATTTTTAGGTCAATATGTTTTGCAGCACTTAAATGTGTAAATCCAGAAGCCCAGTATTTATCTGGAGGTCTTTGTCCTTTGCCTCTCAACCTGGTTTGTCTCTGCCTTTTCTGTTCTGCCCTGTTTGCCATTGTTCTCCCTGCCTGTCTTGACCATTCTTAATAAAAAGCTGCAAATGGATTCCCCTGGCCTGACCCTGCCTCGATACAACACATATGCTGCATCTGCTCGCTATCTGCCGAACGGCTCTGGTAGTTCCGCTTCAGCACTGATGATGTTGTAGGAATAGTGCGCTCTGGTTGGTCTGGATTATTAGGAAATGTTTATTTTATACAGATATAAGTTATTTATAATTCATATATATATATATATATATATATATATATATATAGATAGATAGATAGATAGATAGATAGATAGATATACATATATAAAGACACAGAGAATATTACTTGCCTTACCTGTTTAGTAAGATGAAAAAATAAAAATAAATAACTAGGGAAACCGAGATAAGTATTCTGATTTGATGATACACTCAAAATATTCCACAAGCAATTGTTTAAATGTAATGATATTCAGAACAGAACAAGAATTTTAAAAAACTATAAATAAGAAGTAACCGAAATAATGTAAAGCGAAAGTGAAAGTAAGTGGTGTTAGGCTCATGTAACTCTGTCATTAGAATCAAACTGTTTCAACATTTGTGATGTATTTGGATGCTAAACTATTCTTTATTATAGGCTTTGTACTTCACTCACGTTCCAATATGTGTGTGTGTGTGTGTGTGTGTGTGTGTGTGTGTGTGTGTGTGTGTGTGTGTGTGTGTGTGTGTGTGTGTATGTGTGTGTGTGTGTGTTTGGTGTGTGTGTGTGGGTGACGTGTGGGTGCGATTGAACTGTTACACATAAAAACATACTCCGTCATTTTGTTCATCGAGGACGTAAATTCAAACTGCAAAGTGTTTACTTATATTTATGTACACTCACAATAAAACACAAAGTGCTTTTGTCAAACTATAAACTCAAACTGTAACCTACAACTGTCCCCCAACCAAAATCTCACCCACACACACCAACACCCACACACACAGTTTAAAAGCAAAAAATATTTATCCAACCTCGTTTAAAAACAGTCTGTGAGTGCCATCTTTTGGACATTCATCATATTGCATTGGTTTTAATTTCTTGTCCTCAAACAGAGCACTAATCTGTTTATTTTTAAGTTACACATTCTACATTGATTAAAATAGAAAATCAAATGTGTTTTTTTAATGGTAGTATTATTTTATACAATAATTTATAAATCTGATGAGAATAAATGTAGAGTGCATAACATTTTTAAGGAAAACATTGATCTAAAATAGCACATTAGAGAGAGAGAGACGGAGGCGCGGGCGCGATCGAACTGTGTGTGTGTGTTGTTTGTGTGTGTGTGTGTGTGTGTGTGTGTGTGTGTGTGTGTGTGTGTGTCTGTGAAAGGGGCGCGATCGAACTGTGTGTGTGTGTGGGAGAGAGAATAACATTTTTAAGGAAAACATATTGATCTAATATAGCACATGAGAGAGAGAGAGAGAGAGAGAGAGAGAGAGAGAGAGAGAGAGAGAGAGAGAGAGAGAGAGAGAGAGAGAGAGAGAGAGAGAGAGAGAGAGAGAGAGAGAGAGAGAGAGAGAGAGAGAGGCGCGGGCGCGATCGAACTGTGTGTGTGTGTGAGAGAGAGAGGCGCGGGCGCGATCAAACTGTGTGTGTGCGTGAGACAGAGAGAGAGGCGCGTGAGACAGAGAGAGAGGCGCGGGAGCGATCGAACTGTGTGTGTGTGTGTGTGTGTGTGTGTGTGTGTGTGTGTGTGTGTGTGTGTGTGTGTGTGTGTGTGTGTGAGAGAGAGAGAGAGAGAGAGAGAGAGGCGCGGGTGCGATCGAACTGTGTGTGTGCGTAATACAGGTAATGAATAAAAGTGCGTATAAATACAATTTTGGACACAAGAGGGCAGTATGGCCCTATGAATGACTTTGTTTAAACTATCACCCGAAGATACCCCCTCCCCCTCCCCCTCCTCACACAGACACACACACACACATACAGAATGCCAGGGTGCATTCTCTCTGTCAGAGAGAGGGAGAGAAAATTCTCAGAATCCACATTCAAACTACAATATCTGACTTTCTATTTGTCTGAGCTAATGACAATAAATTAGAAAGTTGTTCGGCTTGACGAGAACAATATACACGCAGAGTTTTGTAACTGTAGATAAAATTAACAAAGTTATAACACACTTTATGTGTCCTTTTTTAGTCATAAATTCATTTCCTCGCCACGGCCAAACCGTTCGAGATATCAAATATCCGTTCGCAATTTAGCATCCTCAATGTCTTGACTTCACGCTAACCGAGTTTTGTGGTGTTTGGATTAATTCTCTAGGAGAAGTATATCAAAAATAAAAGCATGCATTTTCCAAACAACCCATAATAGCTGACTTCCTGTTGAGCTGTCGTAAAACTTAGAGCACGAAAGTTGTTCGGCCCGATGAGATCTATAAGTGTACCGAGTTTCATATTATTACAAGCAAGCTTGTTTGATATATGGACAAGTGTTCGAATCCCGTTCCAGGGGGCGCTGCCGAGCCCCCCTGCCACGCCCGGGTACCATCTTCAGCCCGGCCCTGATGGCCGCGGGTTCTGACCCGTGTGCAAAGTTTCAAGAGTTTTCGAGCACGTTAAGGGCCCCAAAACCTCGAAAAACTAAAATAAAAGCATTCTCACTCAGCAGACAAACCCCCCTCCCCTCAAACACACGGAGAGACGTAGGGTCAGAGAGAGTGGAAGAGAAAATTCTCCAAAACATCCACATTCAAACCAAAATATCTGACTTCCTGTTGGTCTGAGCTAATAAGTGTAAATTAGAAAGTTGTCCAGCTCGATATGAACATTATACATACTGAGTTTTAAGATTGTAGATAAAAGTATAGACCTAACTCCCCCTCTTTTGTCAAAAGGTGGCGCTACTGAGCCCCGGCACCACGCCCGTTTCTGAAACTTTGCACATGTCTACTGGCTAATAAATGTGATGTGTCTATCGAGTTTCATGCAATTT
This sequence comes from Meda fulgida, assembly GCA_030578275.1. Classification (NCBI taxonomy): domain Eukaryota; kingdom Metazoa; phylum Chordata; class Actinopteri; order Cypriniformes; family Leuciscidae; genus Meda; species Meda fulgida. The sequence continues at coordinate 19,589,709 of CM060627.1, forward strand.
CAAGTATGCTAAGAGTCTCAAAAGCATCAAAAAAGAATCTTAAAGTTTGATGCGTTACCACGGCAACAGTATCTAAGATATCAATAATCCTTTCACAGGTCTAAATCTGCCGTGTGTTTACATTATACACATAAAGTTTGAAGCAAATCGGGTAAAAATAAGAGGGTGATTTCAAAGCATTTTGAAAGTGACACACTTCCTGCTGCCAGTTGGTGGCGCTATAACTTTGACTCACAATAGTCACATCCATGTGATCGGCCTCTTACAGCGAACACACTGCTGAAGTTTCATCAAGATCAGTCAATGTATGCAGAAGTTATAACACACTTCCTGTTTCCATTATTCGCCATAAATTCGTTTCCTCGCCACGGCCAAACCGTTCGAGATATCAAAAATCCCCTGGCAATTTTTCATCCTCAATGTCTTGACTTCATGCACACCGAGTTTGGTGACGATCGGGTGAATTCCCTAGGAGGAGTATATCAAATTCCTGAACATGAGTTTCCAAACAACCCATAATAGCCGACTTCCTGTTGGGCTGGCGTAAAAAGTAAGAGTGCAAAGGATATATGAAACGATGAGATCTATATGTGTACTGATTTTCAGATTAATTCATGCAAGCGTGTTTGATATACGGACATGTTTTCAAATCCCGTTCCAGGGGGCGCTGTCGAGCCCCCCTGCCACGCCTGGGTACCATCTTCAGCCCGGCCCTGATGGCCGCGGGTTCTGACCCGTGTGCAAACTTTCAAGAGTTTTCGAGCACGTTAAGGGCCCCAAAAGTGCCCAAAAGGTAGTAAAATAATAATAATAATAATAAATAATCCTAAGGAAAACAATAGGGCCTTCGCCTTTTCAAGGCTTGGGCCCTAATAATAATAATAAATATAGCTGCGAGCAGCGATTGCGGGCCCAAGCCGGTGGCACCGCCGCCCCGGTGCCTTTAGGGTTATTGTGCACGACGTGCAAAAACGTAACCCCGCTTTGACTGTTGAAAAGAAGTGTGCTGTAGAGCAGCATCAGTGTGGGCTCTGCAAAAGTGCGTATCCAGGGCACATATAAACCACAAAGTATGACTGAGCAACCTTCTGAAACCTAAATTGAAAAATGAGAAAGCCTACGGTCTCATGGATTTAACAGACACATGAAATAAGTACACAAGACCGAAAATTCATATGAAGTGTGCCAATTGGGGACAGGGCCTATGATCGTGAACCACAATAGCCACATATATGAGATCATTTAAATTTAGAATAATTTTTAGGTCAATATGTTTTGCAGCACTTAAATGTGTAAATCCAGAAGCCCAGTATTTATCTGGAGGTCTTTGTCCTTTGCCTGTCAACCTAGTTTGTCTCTGCCTTTTCTGTTCTGCCCTGTTTGCCATTGTTCACCCTGCCTGTCTTGACCATTCTTAATAAAAAGCTGCAAATGAATTCCCCTGGCCTGACCCTGCCTCGATACAACACATATTCTGCATCTGCTCGCTATCTGCCGAACGCCTCTGGTAGTTCCGCTTCAGCACTGATGATGTTGTAGGAAGAGTGCGCTCTGGTTGGTCTGGATTATTAGGAAATTTTTATTTTATACAGAAATAAGTTATTTATAATCCATATATATATATATATATATATATATATATATATATATAGATAGATAGATAGATAGATAGATAGATAGATAGATATACATATATAAAGACACAGAGAATATTACTTGCCTTACCTGTTTAGTAAAATGAAAAAAATAAAAATAAATAACTAGGGAAACTGAGATAATTATTCTGATTTGATGATACACTCAAAATATTACACAAGCAATCGTTTAAATGTAATGATATTCAGAACAGAACAAGAATTTAAAAAAACTATAAACAAGAAGTAACCGAAATAATGTAAAGCGAAAGTGAAAGTAAGTGGTGTTGGTCTCACGTAACTCTCTCATTAGAATCAAACTGTTTCAACATTTGTGATGTATTTGGATGCTAATTTTTTCTTTATTATAGGCTTTGTACTTCACTCACTTTCCAATATGTGTGTGTGTGTGTGTGTGTGTGTGTGTGTGTGTGTGTGTGTGTGTGTGTGTGTGTGTGTGTGTGTGTGTGTGTGTGTGTTTGGTGTGTGTGTGTGGTTGAGGTGTGGGTGCGATTGAACTGTTACACATAAAAACATACTCCGTCATTTTGTTCATCGAGGACGTAAATTCAAACTGCAAAGTGTTTATTTATATGTATGTACACTCACAATAAAACACAAAGTGCTTTTGTCAAACTATAAACTCAAACTGTAACCTACAACTGTCCCCCAACCAAAATCTCACCCACACACACCAACACCCACACACACAGTTTAAAAGCAAAAAATATTTATCCAACCTCGTTTAAAAACAGTCTGTGAGTGCCATCTTTTGGACATTCATCATATTGCATTGGTTTTAATTTCTTGTCCTCAAACAGAGCACTGATCTGTTTATTTTTAAGTTACACATTCTACATTGATTAAAATAGAAAATCAAATGTGTTTTTTTTTAATGGTAGTATTATTTTATACAATAATTTATAAATGTGATGAGAATAAATGTAGTGTGCATAAAATTTTTAAGGAAAACATTGATCTAATATAGCACATTAAAGAGAGAGAGACGGAGAAGCGGGCGCGATTGAACTGTGTGTGTGTGCGTGTGTGTGTGAAAGGGGCGCGATCGAACTGTGTGTGTGTGTGGGAGAGAGAATAACATATTTAAGGAAAACATATTGATCTAATATAGCACATTATTGATCTAATATAGCACATTACAGAGAGAGAGAGAGAGAGAGAGAGAGAGAGAGAGAGAGAGAGCGACAGAGAGAGACAGAGAGAGAGAGAGACAGAGAGAGAGAGAGAGCGAGAGAGAGAGAGAGGCGCGGGCGCGATCGAACTGTGTGTGTGTGTTTGCGTGTGTGTGAGAGAGAGAGGCGCGGGCGCGATCGAACTGTGTGTGTGTGCGTGTGTGGGAGAGAGAGAGGCGCGGGCGCGATCAAACTGTGTGTGTGCGTGAGACAGAGAGAGAGGCGCGGGAGCGATCGAACTGTGTGTGTGTGTGTGTGTGTGTGTGTGTGTGCGTGTGTGTGTGTGTGTGTGTGTGTGTGTGTGTTTGTGTGTGAGAGAGAGATAGAGAGAGAGAGAGAGAGAGAGAGAGAGAGAGAGAGAGAGAGAGAGGCGCGGGTGCGATCGAACTGTGTGTGTGTGTAATACAGGTAATAAATGAATAAAAGTGCGTATAAATACAATTTTGGACACAAGAGGGCAGTATGGCCCAATAAATGACTTTGTGTTTAAACTATCACCCGAAGATATCCCCCCCCCCCCCTCCTCACACAGACACACACACATACAGAATGGCAGGGTGCATTCTCTCTGTCAGAGAGAGGGAGAGAAAATTCTCAGAATCCACATTCAAACTACAATATCTGACTTTCTGTTGGTCTGAGCTAATGACAATAAATTAGAAAGTTGTTCGGCTTGACGAGAACAATATACACGCAGAGTTTTGTAACTGTAGGTAAAATTAACTAAGTTATAACACACTTTATGTGTCCTTTTTTAGTCATAAATTCATTTCCTCGCCACGGCCAAACCGCTCGAGATATCAAAAATCCGTTCGCAATTTAGCATCCTCAATGTCTTGACTTCACGCTAACCGAGTTTTGTGGTGTTTGGATTAATTCTCTAGGAGAAGTATATCAAAAATAAAAGCATGCATTTTCCAAACAACCCATAATAGCTGACTTCCTGTTGAGCTGTCGTAAAACTTAGAGCACGAAAGTTGTTCGGCCCGATGAGATCTATAAGTTTACCGAGTTTCATATTATTACAAGCAAGCATGTTTGATATATGGACAAGTGTTCGAATCCCGTTCCAGGGGGCGCTGTCGAGCCCCCCTGCCACGCCCGGGTACCAGCTTCAGCCCGGCCCTGATGGCCGCGGGTTCTGACCCGTGTGCAAAGTTTCAAGAGTTTTCGAGCACGTTAAGGGCCCCAAAACCTTGAAAAACTAAAATAAAAGCATTCTCACTCAGCAGACAAACCCCCCTCCCCTCAAACACACAGAGAGACGTAGGGTCAGAGAGAGTGGAAGAGAAAATTCTCCAAAACATCCACATTCAAACCAAAATATCTGACTTCCTGTTGGTCTGATCTAATAAGTGTAAATTAGAAAGTTGTCCAGCTCGATATGAACATTATACATACTGAGTTTTAAGATTGTAGATAAAAGTATAGACCTAAATCCCCCTCTTTTGTCAAAAGGTGGCGCTACTGAGCCCCGGCACCACGCCCGTTTCTGAAACTTTGCACATGTCTACTGGCTAATAAATGTGATGTGTCTATCGAGTTTCATGCAATTTCAAGTATGCTAAGAGTCTCAAAAGCATCAAAAAAGAATCTTAAAGTTTGATGCGTTACCACGGTAACAGTATCTAAGATATCAATAATCCTTTCACAGGTCTAAATCTGCCGTGTGTTTACATTATACACATAAAGTTTGAAGCAAATCGGGTAAAAATAAGAGGGTGATTTCAAAGCATTTTGAAAGTGACACACTTCCTGCTGCCAGTTGGTGGCGCTATAACTTTGACTCACAATAGTCACATCCATGTGATCGGCCTCTTACAGTGAACACACTGCTGAAGTTTCATCAAGATCAGTCAATGTATGCAGAAGTTATAACACACTTCCTGTTTCCATTATTCGCCATAATTTCGTTTCCTCGCCACGGCCAAACCGTTCGAGATATCAAAAATCCCCTGGCAATTTTTCATCCTCAATGTCTTGACTTCATGCACACCGAGTTTGGTGACGATCGGGTGAATTCCCTAGGAGGAGTATATCAAATTCCTGAACATGAGTTTCCAAACAACCCATAATAGCCGACTTCCTGTTGGGCTGGCGTAAAAAGTAAGAGTGCAAAGGATATATGAAACGATGAGATCTATATGTGTACCGATTTTCAGATTAATTCATGCAAGCGTGTTTGATATACGGACATGTTTTCAAATCCCGTTCCAGGGGGCGCTGTCGAGCCCCCCTGCCACGCCCGGGTACCATCTTCAACCCGGCCCTGATGGCCGCGGGTTCTGACCCGTGTGCAAAGTTTCAAGAGTTTTTGAGCACGTTAAGGCCCCCAAAAGTGCCCAAAAGGTAGTAAAATAATAATAATAATAATAATAATAATAATAATAATAATAAATATAGCTGCGAGCAGCGATTGCGGGCCCAAGCCGGTGGCACCGCCGCCCCGGTGCCTTTAGGGTTATTGTGCACGACGTGCAAAAACGTAACCCCGCTTTGACAGTTGAAAAGAAGTGTGCTGTAGAGCTCGCATCAGTGTGGCCTCTGCAAAAGTGCGTATCCAGGGCACATATAAACCACAAAGTATGCGTGAGCAACCTTCTGAAACCCAAATTGAAAAATGAGACAGCCTACGGTCTCATGGATTTAACAGACACATGAAATAAGTACACAAGACCGAAAATTCATATGAAGTGTGCCATTTGGGGACGGGGCCTATGATCGTGAACCACAATAGCCACATATATGAGATCATTTAAAATTAGAATAATTTTTAGGTCAATATGTTTTGCAGCACTTAAATGTGTAAATCCAGAAGCCCAGTATTTATCTGGAGGTCTTTGTCCTTTGCCTGTCAACCAAGTTTGTCTCTGCTTTTTCTGTTCTGCCCTGTTTGCCATTGTTCACCCTGCCTGTCTTGACCATTCTTAATAAAAAGCTGCAAATGGATTCCCCTGACCTGACCCTGCCTCGATACAACACACATGCTGCATCTGCTCGCTATCTGCCGAACGGCTCTGGTAGTTCCGCTTCAGCACTGATGATGTTGTAGGAATAGTGCGCTCTGATTGGTCTGGATTATTCGGGAATTTTTATTTTATACAGAAATAAGTTATTTATAATTCATATATATATATATATATATATATATATATATATATATATATATATATATAGATAGATAGATAGATAGATAGATAGATAGATATACATATATAAAGACACAGAGAATATTACTTGCCTTACCTGTTTAGTAAAATGGAAAAATAAAAATAAATAACTAGGGAAACCGGGATAATTATTCTGATTTGATGATACACTCAAAATATTACACAAGCAATCGTTTAAATGTAATGATATTCAGAACAGAACAAGAATTTAAAAAAACTATAAACAAGAAGTAACCGAAATAATGTAAAGCGAAAGTCAAAGTAAGTGGTGTTGGGCTCACGTAACTCTCTCATTAGAATCAAACTGTTTCAACATTTGTGATGTATTTGGATGCTAATTTTTTCTTTATTATAGGCTTTGTACTTCACTCACGTTCCAATATGTGTGTGAGTGTGTGTGTGTGTGTATGTGTGTGTGTGTGTGTGTGTTTGGTGTGTGTGTGTGGTTGAGTTGTGGGTGCGATTGAACTGTTACACATAAAAACATACTCCGTCATTTTGTTCATCGAGGACGTAAATTCAAACTGCAAAGTGTTTATTTATATGTATGTACACTCACAATAAAACACAAAGTGCTTTTGTCAAACTATAAACTCTATTTGTAACCTACAACTGTCCCCCAACCAAAATCTCACCCACACACACCAACACCCACACACACAGTTTAAAAGCAAAAAATATTTATCCAACCTCGTTTAAAAACAGTCTGTGAGTGCCATCTTTTGGACATTCATCATATTGCATTGGTTTTAATTTCTTGTCCTCAAACAGAGCACTGATCTGCGATCAAACTGTGTGTGTGCGTGAGACAGAGAGAGGCGCGGGAGCGATCGAACTGTGTGTGTGTGTGTGTGTAATACAGGTAATAAATGAATAAAAGTGCGTATAAATACAATTTTGGACACAAGAGGGCAGTATGGCCCCATGAATGACTTTGTGTTTAAACTATCACCCGAGGATACCCCCTCCCCTCCCCCTCCTCACACACACACACACACACACACACACACACACACACACACACACACACACACACACACATACAGAATGCCAGGGTGCATTCTCTCTGTCAGAGAGAGGGAGAGAAAATTCTCAGAATCCACATTCAAACTACAATATCTGACTTTCTGTTTGTCTGAGCTAATGACAATAAATTAGAAAGTTGTTCGGCTTGACGAGAACAATATACACGCAGAATTTTGTAACTGTAGATAAAATTAACTAAGTTATAACACACTTTATGTGTCCTTTTTTAGTCATAAATTCATTTCCTCGCCACGGCCAAACCGTTCGAGATATCAAAAATCCGTTCGCAATTTAGCATCGTCAATGTCTTGACTTCACGCTAACCGAGTTTTGTGGTGTTTGGATTAATTCTCTAGGAGAAGTATATCAAAAATAAAAGCATGCATTTTCCAAACAACCCATAATAGCTGACTTCCTGTTGAGCTGTCGTAAAACTTAGAGCACGAAAGTTGTCCGGCCCGATGAGATCTATAAGTGTACCGAGTTTCATATTATTACAAGCAAGCATGTTTGATATATGGACAAGTGTTCGAATCCCGTTCCAGGGGGTGCTGTCGAGCCCCCCTGCCACGCCCGGGTACCAGCTTCAGCCCGGCCCTGATGGCCACGGGTTCTGACCCGTGTGCAAAGTTTCAAGAGTTTTCGAGCACGTTAAGGGCCCCAAAACCTTGAAAAAATAAAATAAAAGCATTCTCACTCAGCAGACAAACCCCCCTCCCCTCAAACACACGGAGAGACGTAGGGTCAGAGAGAGTGGAAGAGAAAATTCTCCAAAACATCCACATTCAAACCAAAATATCTGACTTCCTGTTGGTCTGAGCTAATAAGTGTAAATTAGAAAGTTGTCCAGCTCGATATGAACATTATACATACGGAGTTTTAAGATTGTAGATAAAAGTATTGACCTAACTCCCCCTCTTTTGTCAAAAGGTGGCGCTACTGAGCCCCTGCACCACGCCCGTTTCTGAAACTTTGCACATGTCTACTGGCTAATAAATGTGATGTGTCTATCGAGTTTCATGCAATTTCAAGTATGCTAAGAGTCTCAAAAGCATCAAAAAAGAATCTTAAAGTTTGATGCGTTACCACGGCAACAGTATCTAAGATATCAATAATCCTTTCACAGGTCTAAATCTGCCGTGTGTTTACATTATACACATAAAGTTTGAAGCAAATCGGGTAAAAATAAGAGGGTGATTTCAAAGCATTTTGAAAGTGACACACTTCCTGCTGCCAGTTGGTGGCGCTATAACTTTGACTCACAATAGTCACATCCATGTGATCGGCCTCTTACAGCGAACACACTGCTGAAGTTTCATCAAGATCAGTCAATGTATGCAGAAGTTATAACACACTTCCTGTTTCCATTATTCGCCATAATTTCGTTTCCTCGCCACGGCCAAACCGTTCGAGATATCAAAAATCCCCTGGCAATTTTTCATCCTCAATGTCTTGATTTCATGCACACCGAGTTTGGTGACGATCGGGTGAATTCCCTAGGAGGAGTATATCAAATTCCTGAACATGAGTTTCCAAACAACCCATAATAGCCGACTTCCTGTTGGGCTGGCGTAAAAAGTAAGAGTGCAAAGGATATATGAAACGATGAGATCTATATGTGTACCGATTTTCAGATTAATTCATGCAAGCGTGTTTGATATACGGACATGTTTTCAAATCCCGTTCCAGGGGGCGCTGTCGAGCCCCCCTGCCACGCCCGGGTACCATCTTCAGCCCGGCCCTGATGGCCGCGGGTTCTGACCCGTGTGCAAAGTTTCAAGAGTTTTCGAGCACGTTAAGGGCCCCAAAAGTGCCCAAAAGGTAGTAAAATAATAATAATAATAATAATAATAATAAAATATAGCTGCGAGCAGCGATTGCGGGCCCAAGCCGGTGGCACCGCCACCCCGGTGCCTTTAGGGTTATTGTGCACGACGTGCAAAAACGTAACCCCGCTTTGACTGTTGAAAAGAAGTGTGATGTAGAGCTTGCATCAGTGTGGGCTCTGCAAAAGTGCACATCGAGGGCACATATCAACCACAAAGTATGCGTGAGCAACCTTCTGAAACCCAAAATGAAAAATGAGACAGCCTACGGTCTCATGGATTTAACAGACACATGAAATAAGTACACAAGACCGAAAATTCATATGAAGTGTGCCATTTGGGGACAGGGCCTATGATCGTGAACCACAATGGCCACATATATGAGATCATTTAAATTTAGAATAATTTTTAGGTCAATATGTTTTGCAGCACTTAAATGTGTAAATCCAGAAGCCCAGTATTTATCTGGAGGTCTTTGTCCTTTGCCTGTCAACCAAGTTTGTCTCTACTTTTTCTGTTCTGCCCTGTTTGCCATTGTTCACCCTGCCTGTCTTGACCATTCTTAATAAAAAGCTGCAAATGGATTCCCCTGACCTGACCCTGCCTCGATACAACACATATGCTGCATCTGCTCGCTATCTGCCGAACGGCTCTGGTAGTTCCGCTTCAGCACTGATGATGTTGTAGGAATAGTGCGCTCTGATTGGTCTGGATTATTCGGGATCTTTTATTTTATACAGAAATAAGTTATTTATAATTCATATATATATATATATATATATATATATATATATATATATATATAGATAGATAGATAGATAGATAGATAGATAGATAGATAGATAGATATACATATATAAAGACACAGAGAATATTACTTGCCTTACCTGTTTAGTAAAATGAAAAAATAAAAATAAATAACTAGGGAAACCGAGATAATTATTCTGATTTGATGATACACTCAAAATATTACACAAGCAATCGTTTAAATGTAATGATATTCAGAACAGAACAAGAATTTTTTTTAAAAACTATAAACAAGAAGTAACCGAAATAATGTAAAGCGAAAGTGAAAGTAAGTGGTGTTAGGCTCACGTAACTCTCTCATTAGAATCAAACTGTTTCAACATTTGTGATGTATTTGGATGCTAGTTTTTTTTTTATTATAGGCTTTGTACTTCACTCACGTTCCAATATGTGTGTGAGTGTGTGTGTGTGTATGTGTGTGTGTGTGTGTGTGTTTGGTGTGTGTGTGTGGTTGAGGTGTGGGTGCGATTGAACTGTTACACATAAAAACATACTCCGTCATTTTGTTCATCGAGGACGTAAATTCAAACTGCAAAGTGTTTACTTATATTTATGTACACTCACAATAAAACACAAAGTGCTTTTGTCAAACTATGAACTCAAACTGTAACCTACAACTGTCCCCCAACCAAAATCTCACCCACACACACCAACACCCACACACACAGTTTAAAAGCAAAAAATATTTATCCAACCTCGTTTAAAAACAGTCTGTGAGTGCCATCTTTTGGACATTCATCATATTGCATTGGTTTTAATTTCTTGTCCTCAAACAGAGCACTGATCTGTTTATTTTTAAGTTACACATTCTACATTGATAAAAATAGAAAATCAAATGTGTTTTTTTTAATGGTAGTATTATTTTATACAATAATTTATAAATGTGATGAGAATAAATGTAGTGTGCATAAAATTTTTAAGGAAAACATTGATCTAATATAGCACATTAAAGAGAGAGAGACGGAGGAGCGGGCGCGATCGAACTGTGTGTGTGTGTGTGTGTGTGTGTGTGTGTGTGTGCGTGTGTGTGTGAAAGGGGCGCGATCGAACTGTGTGTGTGTGTGGGAGAGAGAATACAATTTTTAAGGAAAACATATTGATCTAATATAGCACCTTATTGATCTAATATAGCACATTAGAGAGAGAGAGAGAGAGAGAGAGAGAGAGAGAGAGAGAGAGAGAGAGAGAGAGAGAGAGAGAGACAGAGAGAGAGAGAGAGAGAGAGAGAGAGAGAGAGAGAGAGAGAGAGAGAGAGAGGCGCGGGCGCGATCGAACTGTGTGTGTGTGTGTGAGAGAGAGGCGCGGGCGCGATCGAACTGTGTGTGTGTGCGTGTGTGGGAGAGAGAGAGGCGCGGGCGCGATCAAACTGTGTGTGTGCGTGAGACAGAGAGAGAGGCGCGGGAGCGATCGAACTGTGTGTGTGTGTGTGTGTGTGTGTGTGTGTGTGTGTGTGTGTGTGTGTGTGTGTGTGTGAGAGAGAGAGAGAGAGAGGCGCGGGTGCGATCGAACTGTGTGTGTAATACAGGTAATAAATGAATAAAAGTGCCTATAAATACAATTTTGGACACAAGAGGGCAGTATGGCCCCATGAATGACTTTGTGTTTAAACTGTCACCCGAAGATACCCCCCCCCCCCCTCCTCACAGAGACACACACACACACACACACACACACATACAGAATGCCAGGGTGCATTCTCTCTGTCAGAGAGAGGGAGAGAAAATTCTCAGAATCCACATTCAAACTACAATATCTGACTTTCTGTTTGTCTGAGCTAATGACAATAAATTAGAAAGTTGTTCGGCTTGACGAGAACAATATACACGCAGAGTTTTGTAACTGTAGATAAAATTAACTAAGTTATAACACACTTTATGTGTCCTTTTTTAGTCATAAATTTATTTCCTCGCCACGGCCAAACCGTTTGAGATATCAAAAATCCGTTCGCAATTTAGCATCCTCAATGTCTTGACTTCACGCTAACCGAGTTTTGTGGTGTTTGGATTAATTCTCTAGAAAAGTATATCAAAAATAAAAGCATGCATTTTCCAAACAACCCATAATAGCTGACTTCCTGTTGAGCTGTCGTAAAACTTAGAGCACGAAAGTTGTTCGGCCCGATGAGATCTATAAGTGTACCGAGTTTCATATTATTACAAGCAAGCATGTTTGATATATAGACAAGTGTTCGAATCCCGTTCCAGGGGGCGCTGTCGAGCCCCCCTGCCACGCCCGGGTACCATCTTCAGCCCGGCCCTGATGGCCGCGGGTTCTGACCCGTGTGCAAAGTTTCAAGAGTTTTCGAGCATGTTAAGGGCCCCAAAACCTTGAAAAACTAAAATAAAAGTATTCTCACTCAGCAGACAAACCCCCCTCCCCTCAAACACACGGAGAGACGTAGGGTCAGAGAGAGTGGAAGAGAAAATTCTCCAAAACATCCACATTCAAACCAAAATATCTGACTTCCTGTTGGTCTGAGCTAATAAGTGTAAATTAGAAAGTTGTCCAGCTCGATATGAACATTATACATACTGAGTTTTAAGATTGTAGATAAAAGTATAGACCTAACTCCCCCTCTTTTGTCAAAAGGTGGCGCTACTGAGCCCCGGCACCACGCCCGTTTCTGAAACTTTGCACATGTCTACTGGCTAATAAATGTGATGTGTCTATCGAGTTTCATTCAATTTCAAGTATGCTAAGAGTCTCAAAAGCATCAAAAAAGAATCTTAAAGTTTGATGCGTTACCACGGCAACAGTATCTAAGATATCAATAATCCTTTCACAGGTCTAAATCTGCCGTGTGTTTACATTATACACATAAAGTTTGAAGCAAATCGGGTAAAAATAAGAGGGTGATTTCAAAGCATTTTGAAAGTGACACACTTCCTGCTGCCAGTTGGTGGCGCTATAACTTTGACTCACAATAGTCACATCCATGTGATCGGCCTCTTACAGCGAACACACTGCTGAAGTTTCATCAAGATCAGTCAATGTATGCAGAAGTTATAACACACTTCCTGTTTCTATTATTCGCCATAATTTCGTTTCCTCGCCACGGCCAAACCGTTCGAGATATCAAAAATCCCCTGGCAATTTTTCATCCTCAATGTCTTGACTTCATGCACACCGAGTTTGGTGACGATCGGGTGAATTCCCTAGGAGGAGTATATCAAATTCCTGAACATGAGTTTCCAAACAACCCATAATAGTCGACTTCCTGTTGGGCTGGCGTAAAAAGTAAGAGTGCAAAGGATATATGAAACGATGAGATCTATATGTGTACCGATTTTCAGATTAATTCATGCAAGCGTGTTTGATATACGGACATGTTTTCAAATCCCGTTCCAGGGGGCGCTGTCGAGCCCCCCTGCCACGCCCGGGTACCATCTTCAGCCCGGCCCTGATGGCCGCAGGTTCTGACCCGTGTGCAAAGTTTCAAGAGTTTTCGAGCACGTTAAGGGCCCCAAAAGTGCCCAAAAGGTAGTAAAATAATAATAATAATAATAAATATAGCTGCGAGCAGCGATTGCGGGCCCAAGCCGGTGGCACCGCCACCCCGGTGCCTTTAGGGTTATTGTGCACGACGTGCAAAAACTTAACCCCGCTTTGACTGTTGAAAAGAAGTGTGATGTAGAGCTTGCATCAGTGTGGCCTCTGCAAAAGTGCACATCGAGGGCACATATCAACCACAAAGTATGCGTGAGCAACCTTCTGAAACCTAAAATGAAAAATGAGACAGCCTACGGTCTCATTGATTTAACAGACACATGAAATAAGTACACAAGACCGAAAAATCATATGAAGTGTGCCATTTGGGGACAGGGCCTATGATCGTGAACCACAATAGCCACATATATGAGATCATTTAAATTTAGAATAATTTTTAGGTCAATATGTTTTGCAGCACTTAAATATGTAAATCCAGAAGCCCAGTATTTATCTGGAGGTCTTTGTCCTTTGCCTGTCAACCTGGTTTGTCTCTGCCTTTTCTGTTCTGCCCTGTTTGCCATTGTTCACCCTGCCTGTCTTGACCATTCTTAATAAAAAGCTGCAAATGGATTCCCCTGGCCTGACCCTGCCTCGATACAACACATATGCTGCATCTGCTCGCTATCTGCCGAACGGCTCTGGTAGTTCCGCTTCAGCACTGATGATGTTGTAGGAATAGTGCGCTCTGATTGGTCTGGATTATTCGGGATCTTTTATTTTATACAGAAATAAGTTATTTATAATTCAAATATATATATATAGATAGATATAGATAGATAGATAGATAGATAGATAGATAGATAGATAGATAGATAGATAGATAGATAGATAGATAGATAGATAGATAGATATACATATATAAAGACACAGAGAATATTACTTGCCTTACCTGTTTAGTAAAATGAAAAAATAAAAATAAATAACTAGGGAAACCGAGATAATTATTCTGATTTGATGATACACTCAAAATATTACACAAGCAATCGTTTAAATGTAATGATATTCAGAACAGAACAAGAATTTTTAAAAACTATAAACAAGAAGTAACCGAAATAATGTAAAGCGAAAGTCAAAGTAAGTGGTGTTGGGCTCACGTAACTCTCTCATTAGAATCAAACTGTTTCAACATTTGTGATGTATTTGGATGCTAATTTTTTCTTTATTATAGGCTTTGTACTTCACTCACGTTCCAATATGTGTGTGAGTGTGTGTGTGTGTATGTGTGTGTGTGTGTGTTTGGTGTGTGTGTGTGGTTGAGGTGTGGGTGCGATTGAACTGTTACACATAAAAACATACTCCGTCATTTTGTTCATCGAGGACGTAAATTCAAACTGCAAAGTGTTTACTTATATTTATGTACACTCACAATAAAACACAAAGTGCTTTTGTCAAACTATAAACTCAAACTGTAACCTACAACTGTCCCCCAACCAAAATCTCACCCACACACACCAACACCCACACACACAGTTTAAAAGCAAAAAATATTTATCCAACCTCGTTTAAAAACAGTCTGTGAGTGCCATCTTTTGGACATTCATCATATTGCATTGGTTTTAATTTCTTGTCCTCAAACAGAGCACTGATCTGTTTATTTTTAAGTTACACATTCTACATTGATTAAAATAGAAAATCAAATGTGTTTTTTTTAATGGTAGTATTATTTTATACAATAATTTATAAATCTGATGAGAATAAATGTAGTGTGCATAAAATTATTAAGGAAAACATTGATAGCACATTAGAGAGAGAGAGACGGAGGAGCGGGCGCGATCGAACTGTGTGTGTGTGTGTGTGCGTGTGTGTGAAAGGGGCGCGATCGAACTGTGTGTGTGTGTGGGAGAGAGAATAAAATTTTTAAGGAAAACATATTGATCTAATATAGCACATTATTGATCTAATATAGCACATTAGAGAGATAGAGAGAGAGAGAGAGAGAGAGAGAGAGAGAGAGAGAGAGAGAGAGAGAGAGAGAGAGAGAGAGAGAGAGAGAGAGAGAGAGAGAGAGAGAGAGGCGCGGGCGCGATCGAACTGTGTGTGTGTGTGTGTGCGTGTGTGTGAGAGAGAGGCGCGGGCGCGATCGAACTGTGTGTGTGTGTGCGTGTGTGGGAGAGAGAGAGAGGCGCGGGCGCGATCAAACTGTGTGTGTGCGTGAGACAGAGAGAGAGGCGCGGGAGCGATCGAACTGTGTGTGTGTCTGTGTGTCTGTGTGTGTGTGTGAGAGAGAGAGAGAGAGAGAGAGAGAGAGAGAGAGAGAGAGAGAGAGAGAGAGAGAGAGAGAGAGAGAGAGAGAGAGAGAGAGAGAGGCGCGGGTGCGATCGAACTGTGTGTGTGTGTGTAATACAGGTAATAAATGAATAAAAGTGCGTATAAATACAATTTTGGACACAAGAGGGCAGTATGGCCCCATGAATGACTTTGTGTTTAAACTATCGCCCGAGGATACCCCCTCCCCCTCCCCCTCCTCACACAGACACACACACACACACACACATACAGAATGCCAGGGTGCATTCTCTCTGTCAGAGAGAGGGAGAGAAAATTCTCAGAATCCACATTCAAACTACAATATCTGACTTTCTGTTTGTCTGAGCTAATGACAATAAATTAGAAAGTTGTTCGGCATGACGAGAACAATATACACGCAGAGTTTTGTAACTGTAGATAAAATTAACTAAGTTATAACACACTTTATGTGTCCTTTTTTAGTCATAAATTCATTTCCTCGCCACGGCCAAACCGTTCGAGATATCAAAAATCCGTTCGCAATTTAGCATCCTCAATGTCTTGACTTCACGCTGACCGAGTTTCGTGGTGTTTGGATTAATTCTCTAGGAGAAGTATATCAAAAATAAAAGCATGCATTTTCCAAACAACCCATAATAGCTGACTTCCTGTTGAGCTGTCGTAAAACTTAGAGCACGAAAGTTGTTCGGCCCGATGAGATCTATAAGTGTACCGAGTTTCATATTATTACATGCAAGCATGTTTGATCTATGGACAAGTGTTCGAATCCCGTTCCAGGGGGCGCTGTCGAGCCCCCCTGCCACGCCCGGGTACCATCTTCAGCCCGGCCCTGATGGCCGCGGGTTCTGACCCTGTGTGCAAAGTTTCAAGAGTTTTCGAGCACGTTAAGGGCCCCAAAACCTTGAAAAACTAAAATAAAAGCATTCTCACTCAGCAGACAAACCCCCCTCCCCTCAAACACACGGAGAGACGTAGGGTCAGAGAGAGTGGAAGAGAAAATTCTCCAAAACATCCACATTCAAACCAAAATATCTGACTTCCTGTTGGTCTGAGCTAATAAGTGTAAATTAGAAAGTTGTCCAGCTCGATATGAACATTATACATGCTGAGTTTTAAGATTGTAGATAAAAGTATAGACCTAACTCCCCCTCTTTTGTCAAAAGGTGGCGCTACTGAGCCCCGGCACCACGCCCGTTTCTGAAACTTTGCACATGTCTACTGGCTAATAAATGTGATGTGTCTGTCGAGTTTCATGCAATTTCAAGTATGCTAAGGGTCTCAAAAGCATAAAAAAAGAATCTTAAAGTTTGATGCGTTGCCACGGCAACAGTATCTAAGATATCAATAATCCTTTCACAGGTCTAAATCTGCCGTGTGTTTACATTACACACATAAAGTTTGAAGCAAATCGGGTAAAAATAAGAGGGTGATTTCAAAGCATTTTGAAAGTGACACACTTCCTGCTGCCAGTTGGTGGCGCTATAACTTTGACTCACAATAGTCACATCCATGTGATCGGCCTCTTACAGCGAACACACTGCTGAAGTTTCATCAAGATCAGTCAATGTATGCAGAAGTTATAACACACTTCCTGTTTCCATTATTCGCCATAATTTCGTTTCCTCGCCACGGCCAAACCGTTCGAGATATCAAAAATCCCCTGGCAATTTTTCATCCTCAATGTCTTGACTTCATGCACACCGAGTTTGGTGACGATCGGGTGAATTCCCTAGGAGGAGTATATCGAATTCCTGAACATGAGTTTCCAAACAACCCATAATAGCCGACTTCCTGTTGGGCTGGCGTAAAAAGTAAGAGTGCAAAGGATATATGAAACGATGAGATCTATATGTGTACCGATTTTCAGATTAATTCATGCAAGCGTGTTTGATATACGGACATGTTTTCAAATCCCGTTCCAGGGGGCGCTGTCGAGCCCCCCTGCCACGCCCGGGTACCATCTTCAGCCCGGCCCTGATGGCCGCGGGTTCTGACCCGTGTGCAAAGTTTCAAGAGTTTTCGAGCACATTAAGGGCCCCAAAAGTGCCCAAAAGGTAGTAAAATAATAATAATAATAATAATAAATAATCCTAAGGAAAACAATAGGGCCTTCGCCTTTTCAAGGCTTGGGCCCTAATAATAATAATAATAATAATAATAATAATAAATAATCCTAAGGAAAACAATAGGGCCTTCGCCTTTTCAAGGCTTGGGCCCTAATAATCCTAAGGAAAACAATAGGGCCTTCGCCTTTTCAAGGCTTGGGCCCTAATAAATAATCCTAAGGAAAACAATAGGGCCTTCGCCTTTTCAAGGCTTGGGCCCTAATAATAATAATAATAATAATAAATAATCCTAAGGAAAACAATAGGGCCTTCGCCTTTTCAAGGCTTGGGCCCTAATAATAATAATAAAATATGGCTGCAAGCAGCCATTACCGGGGCCAAGCGCAAGAAGCGGCAACAGATGCCATCATGGGCGTGAGTGGCAGACCAACTGCAGCAAGGAGCAATTAAAGACATTTTAAGAGAAGTTTGGGCAAATGGCTAAAAAATCATATATACAGTAACTTTTAAGATGATTTAATGGATTATCACTTTCGACCAATAGGTGGCGCAGTTACGAAATCGATGTGATGTGGTCAGAGTGAGGTGACAATGACACATACAAACTTTGGTGTCAAAATGTCAAGGCATTGCAGAGATAAAGCCCGAGTAGTCATTTTGTCAGCATGCCTCAACTTTGCTGCTGCGGTATACGAAAACGGTTTCGTCTATCGTCAAGAAATCCATAACTTTTAGTCGGCACGGTCTGGAGATGGTGGGATTCGATTTTGGTGAAAATCGGACAAACGGCCTTGAAGGAGTTCGAAAAAGTAGGTATTCGATGAAAATCAAGATGGCGGACAGGAAGTTTCTCCAAATACGTCAAAATTGGTATCCATGTTCTCGGCATGACCCAAGGAATCTATTAAGACCAGTGTCATTACAATAGGCTGTTTTATTCAAAAGTTATTAGCATTTTTGGAAATGTAATTTGAATTTTTGACCAACAGGTGGCGCTGTCTCAAAATCTTTTCAGTGCCTTCAGGGCAAGGTGCTGGTGGCAATTTCTGAGTTGCATAATGTTACAGCAATGCATTCATTAAGTATAGCATTTTACATCACAAAACTATATTGAAATCAATGGGAATTTCACGTTTTGTTCTATTATAGCGCCACCAAGAGGTATAATCCTACAATTTTTTTTACGTGTCCTCAGAGTGAGCCCATACATATGTGTGTCGATTTTGGTGAAAATATCTCAATTCGCTTCGGAGTTATAGACATTTATGTGAAAAAACACGTCAAAAATGACTGACACGTGACTTTGATTGAATTTTACGACCCCTTACTATCAATATTTGGGCATTTGGGCATTGGTATATAGCCAGCGACCTATGTTTCCAAACTTCTGACGGTGGTTTCGTCTTGATCGGACTAGCGGTTTCGAAGATATCTGCAAATGTTTTTTAAGCGCTAAATTGCAACGCTGCACAAACCATATGCCGAAACCTGGCAAGTCTGGTATCGTTGGACTCGGAAAGGATTCAGGAGACTAATAATATGACTTTCGTGAAAATACGTCAACCACAGCCAGAGTTATAAGCATTTTAGATTTTAATTTTACCACTAGGTGGCGCTGTTTCGAAACTTCTCAGGCTCCTTCAGGGCATCGTACTGATGACCCATACCGAGTTTCGTAACAATTCGTTGATGCGTTCAAAAAATACAGCATTTTAGCACATAATTCAAAATGGCCGACAGCCAAAATTGCCGATCTGGGAAAATTGGATATCAGTCGACTCGGCATGACGCCCTGAATCTAACGAGACCACTTTTATGTTTTTTGGACGAAACAATCAGAAGTTATAAGCGAAAATAGCCATTTTTCATATCTCCGGACCAGTAGGTGGCGCTGCGCCGAAACGCAGCATGTAGCCTCAAGTCATGCTTGTGATGACATGTACCAAGTTTGGTCTGAATACGATTAAGCGTTGCGGAGATACAGCCTTACGTCTGTTTTCGCAAGCGCTTCGTAAAATTAGTTTGTGCGTTTATCGAAAACGGTTTGACAAATCAACTTGAATTCCATAACTTTTTGTCGGCCCTGCCTGGAGATGATCTGGTGCAATTTTGGTGAAAATCTGACAAACCGTCTAGGACGAGTTCGCAAAAGTAGGTTTTTTGGACCATTCAAAATGGCGGCCATATATTTATGACGGAAAATGACGTCATAGGATGCAATCGAATCGTCATGAGCTCAGGAATCAGAGGAAAAAAGAATTTTGTTGATAGGCCTTACGGTTCAAAAGTTATTAGCATATGTGGCGAACAGGACGGCCGAGGGACGTGAGAGAACGGCGCGAGGCCGGTGGTGCGATTGCTAATGAGCATCACATGTGAGGCACACCGGTCTCGCATCTCTCACGGAGGAGCGGAAGCATAAAGGAGGAGCGACGACGTTGATGATCGAGAGAGGAACAGGCCTGTATTTTAGTTGTGTTTTGTTTTTGTATTTTATTTTAGCCAGCAGTCGTCCGCGAGGGGCTGCTGGCAGTTCTTATGTTTATTTTCGGTAGCCAGCAGTCGTCCGCGAGGGGCTGCTGGTGGTATTTTGGTTGTTTGTTTTATTTTAAATAAATTATATTTTGATTGTTCGCCGGTTCCCGCCTCCTTCTTCCCTGAACATTGCTACACTGGTGCCGAAACCCGGGAAGAGGGAGGAACGCGCTGTCAGAGAGTTCTCGCCGGTGTGGGGAATCCGCGGTGCCATCGAGCATGGTGCGCGAGTCGCCGCCGCTCGCCGTGGGCCGGAGCCTGCTGCCATCCGCCGAGCGAGGGGAGGAGCAGGGAGCGGGGGACTCGCGGCCACGGACGCTCGAGGCGGTGCGCTGGAGTGAGTTGCCGGTGGGACGGTCGAGCTCGCTGCCGCCCGCCTGGGTATTGGAGGGGCGGCTGCCATCCGGGAGGGAGAGGAGGAGTCGCCGCCGCTCGCCGTGGGCCGGAGCCTGCTGCCGTCCACCAGTGAAGGGGAGGAGCAGGGAGCGGGGGACTCCTACCGTCTGCCCAAGGCACCCGAGGAGCCGTCGCCGTCCACCGGGCGGCGGAGGAGCGTCAAGCCGTCCACCGAGGGCTACCCAGCGTCACCGCCAGGCACCGCGGAGGAGATCGCCTAGCTGGTGGGGGACCAGATGGCAGCGCGTTGTGGGAACCGGACCAATTTTTTTTTTCCTCTCTCCCCTCTCTCGATCTGTCGCTCCTCATGCTTCCGTCTCCGTTTCCCTCGGTTTGTCTGTCCATACTCCCCAGGGATCGCCGCCGCCGGGGGGGGAGTAGGCACAGCCTCGTGGGTACCCCCCGGCCTGTGAGGGGCGATGGGGGTATGTGGCGAACAGGACGGCCGAGGGACGTGAGAGAACGGCGCGAGGCCGGTGGTGCGATTGCTAATGAGCATCACATGTGAGGCACACCGGTCTCGTATCTCTCACGGAGGAGCGGAAGCATAAAGGAGGAGCGACGACGTTGATGATCGAGAGAGGAACAGGCCTGTATTTTAGTTGTGTTTTGTTTTTGTATTTTATTTTAGCCAGCAGTCGTCCGCGAGGGGCTGCTGGCAGTTCTTATGTTTATTTTCATTAGCCAGCAGTCGTCCGCGAGGGGCTGCTGGTGGTATTTTGGTTGTTTGTTTTATTTTAAATAAATTATATTTTGATTGTTCGCCGGTTCCCGCCTCCTTCTTCCCTGAACATTGCTACAGCATAATAAAAGTGAAACTTTGGACAGGTGGTGGCGCTAGAGGGAATGAGTTAAAGACACCAAAATTGGTGCAATTACTATTGGGACTGTCCTCTATCAGAATGTCAAATCGGAACAACTTTCCCGGACACGGTTCTATGGGCTGCCATAGACGCCCAGTCGGAAGAAGAAGAAGAAGAAGAAGAAGAAGAAGAAGAAGAAGAAGAAGAAGAATAATAAGAACCGGAACAGATACAATAGGTGCCTCCGCACCTTCGGTGCTTGGCCCCTAAATATAGCTGCGAGCAGCGATTGCGGGCCCAAGCCGGTGGCACCGCCGCCCCGGTGCCTTTAGGGTTATTGTGCACGACGTGCAAAAACGTAACCCCGCTTTGACTGTTGAAAAGAAGTGTGCTGTAGAGCTCGCATCAGTGTGGCCTCTGCAAAAGTGCGTATCCAGGGCACATATAAACCACAAAGTATGCATGAGCAACCTTCTGAAACCCAAATTGAAAAATGAGACAGCCTACGGTCTCATGGATTTAACAGACACATGAAATAAGTACACAAGACCGAAAATTCATATGAAGTGTGCCATTTGGGGACAGGGCCTATGATCGTGAACCACAATAGCCACATATATGAGATCATTTAAATTTAGAATAATTTTTAGGTCAGTATGTTTTGCAGCACTTAAATGTGTAAATCCAGAAGCCCAGTATTTATCTGGAGGTCTTTGTCCTTTGCCTGTCAACCAAGTTTGTCTCTGCCTTTTCTGTTCTGCCCTGTTTGCCATTGTTCTCCCTGCCTGTCTTGACCATTCTTAATAAAAAGCTGCAAATGGATTCCCCTGGCCTGACCCTGCCTCGATACAACACACATGCTGCATCTGCTCGCTATCTGCCGAACGGCTCTGGCAGTTCCGCTTCAGCACTGATGATGTTGTAGGAATAGTGCGCTCTGGTTGGTCTGGATTATTCGGGAATTTTTATTTTATACAGAAATAAGTTATTTATAATTCATATATATATATATATATATATATATATATATATAGATAGATAGATAGATAGATAGATAGATAGATAGATATACATATATAAAGACACAGAGAATATTACTTGCCTTACCTGTTTAGTAAAATGAAAAAATAAAAATAAATAACTAGGGAAACCGAGATAATTATTCTGATTTGATGATACACTCAAAATATTCCACAAGCAATTGTTTAAATTTAATGATATTCAGAACACAACAAGAATTTTAAAAAAACTATAAACAAGAAGTAACCGAAATAATGTAAAGCGAAAGTGAAAGTAAGTGGTGTTAGGCTTATGTAACTCTCTCATTAGAATCAAACTGTTTCAACATTTGTGATGTATTTGGATGCTAAACTATTCTTTATTATAGGCTTTGTACTTCACTCACGTTCCAATATATGTGTGTGTGTGTGTGTATGTGTGTGTGTGTGTGTGTGTGTGTGTGTGTGTGTGTGTGTGTGTGTGTGTGTGTGTGTGTGTGTGTGTGTGTGTGTATGTGTGTGTGTGTGTGTGTTTGGTGTGTGTGTGTGGGTGAGGTGTGGGTGCGATTGAACTGTTACACAAAAACATACTCCGTCATTTTGTTCATCGAGGACGTAAATTCAAACTGCAAAGTGTTTACTTATATTTATGTACACTCACAATAAAACACAAAGTGCTTTTGTCAAACTATAAACTCAAACTGTAACCTACAACTGTCCCCCAACCAAACTCTCACCCACACACACCAACACCCACACACACAGTTTAAAAGCAAAAAAATATTTATCCAACCTTGTTTAAAAACAGTGAGTGAGTGCCATCTTTTGGACATTCATCATATTGCATTGGTTTTAATTTCTTGTCCTCAAACAGAGCACTAATTAGTTTATTTTTAAGTTACACATTCTACATTGATTAAAATAGAAAATCAAATGTGTTTTTTTAATGGTAGTATTATTTTATACAATAATTTATAAATCTGATGAGAATAAATGTAGTGTGCATACATTTTTTAAGGAATACATTGATCTAATATAGCACATTAGAGAGAGAGAGACGGAGGCGCGGGCGCGATCGAACTGTGTGTGTGTGTGTGCGTGTGTGTGACGGGGCGCGATCGAACTGTGTGTGTGTGTGGGAGAGAGAATAAAATTTTTAAAGAAAACATATTGATCTAATACAGCACATTAGAGAGAGAGAGAGAGAGAGAGAGAGAGAGAGAGAGAGAGAGAGAGAGAGAGAGAGAGAGAGAGAGAGAGAGAGAGAGAGAGAGAGAGAGAGAGAGAGAGAGAGAGAGAGAGAGAGAGAGAAGGGCGCGGGCGCGATGGAACTGTGTGTGTGTGTGTGCGTGTGTGTGTGTGAGAGAGAGAGGCGCGGGCGCGATCGAACTGTGTGTTTGTGTGCGTGTGTGGGAGAGAGAGAGGCGCGGGCGCGATCAAACAGTGTATGTGCGTGAGACAGAGAGAGGCGCGGGAGCGATCGAAGTGTGTGTGTGTGTGTGTGTGTGTGTGTGTGTGTGTGTGTGTGTGTGTGTGTGTGTGAGAGAGAGAGAGAGAGAGAAAGAGAGAGAGAGAAAGAGAGAGAGAGAGAGAGAGAGAGAGAGAGAGGCGCGGGTGCGATCGAACTGTGTGTGTGCGTAATACAGGTAATAAATGAATAAAAGTGCGTATAAATAAAATTTTGGACACAAGAGGGCAGTATGGCCCTATGAATGACTTTGTGTTTAAACTATCACCCGAAGATACCCCCTCCCCCTCCCCCTCCTCACACAGACACACACACACACACACATGCAGAATGGCAGGGTGCATTCTCTCTGTCAGAGAGAGGGAGAGAAAATTCTCAGAATCCACATTCAAACTACAATATCTGACTTTCTGTTGGTCTGAGCTAATGACAATAAATTAGAAAGTTGTTCGGCTTGACAAGAACAATATACACGCAGAGTTTTGTAACTGTAGGTAAAATTAACTAATTTATAACACACTTTATGTGTCCTTTTTTAGTCATAAATTCATTTCCTCGCCACGGCCAAACCGTTCGAGATATCAAAAATCCGTTCGCAATTTAGCATCCTCAATGTCTCGACTTCACGCTGACTGAGTTTCGTGGTGTTTGGATTAATTCTCTAGGAGAAGTATATTAAAAAAAAGCATGCATTTTCCAAACAACCCATAATAGCTGACTTCCTGTTGAGCTGTCGTAAAACTTAGAGCACGAAAGTTGTTCGGCCCGATGCGATCTATAAGTGTACCGAGTTTCATATTATTACAAGCAAGCATGTTTGATATATGGACAAGTGTTCGAATCCCGTTCCAGGGGGCGCTGTCGAGCCCCCCTGCGACGCCCGGGTACCATCTTCAGCCCGGCCCTGATGGCCGCGGGTTCTGACCTGTGTGCAAAGTTTCAAGAGTTTTCGAGCACGTTAAGGGCCCCAAAACCTTGAAAAACTAAAATAAAAGCATTCTCACTCAGCAGACAAACCCCCCTCCCCTCAAACACACGGAGAGACGTAGGGTCAGAGAGAGTGGAAGAGAAAATTCTCCAAAACATCCACATTCAACCCAAAATATCTGATTTCCTGTTTGTCTGAGCTAATAAGTGTAAATTAGAAAGTTGTCCAGCTCGATATGAACATTATACATGCTGAGTTTTAAGATTGTAGATAAAAGTATAGACCTAACTCCCCCTCTTTTGTCAAAAGGTGGCGCTACTGAGCCCCGGCAACACGCCCGTTTCTGAAACTTTGCACATGTCTACTGGCTAATAAATGTGATGTGTCTGTTGAGTTTCATGCAATTTCAAGTATGCTAAGGGTCTCAAAAGCATAAAAAAAGAATCTTAAAGTTTGATGCGTTGCCACGGCAACAGTATCTAAGATATCAATAATCCTTTCACAGGTCTAAATCTGCCGTGTGTTTACATTATACACATAAAGTTTGAAGCAAATCGGGTAAAAATAAGAGGGTGATTTCAAAGCATTTTGAAAGTGACACACTTCCTGCTGCCAGTTGGTGGCGCTATAACTTTGACTCACAATAGTCACATCCATGTGATCGGCCTCTTACAGCGAACACACTGCTGAAGTTTCATCAAGATCAGTCAATGTATGCAGAAGTTATAACACACTTCCTGTTTCCATTATTCGCCATAATTTCGTTTCCTCGCCACGCCCAAACCGTTCGAGATATCAAAAATCCCCTGGCAATTTTTCATCCTCAATGTCTTGAATTCATGCACACCGAGTTTGGTGACGATCGGGTGAATTCCCTAGGAGGAGTATATCAAATTCCTGAGCACGAGTTTCCAAACAACCCATAATAGCCGACTTCCTGTTGGGCTGGCGTAAAAAGTAAGAGTGCGAAGGATATATGAAACGATGAGATCTATATGTGTACCGATTTTCAGATTAATTCATGCAAGCGTGTTTGATATACGGACATGTTTTCGAATCCCGTTCCAGGGGGCGCTGTCGAGCCCCCCTGCCACGCCCGGGTACCATCTTCAACCAGGCCCTGATGGCCGCGGGTTCTAACCCGTGTGCAAAGTTTCAAGAGTTTTCGAGCACGTTAAGGGCCCCAAAAGTGCCCAAAAGGTAGTAAAATAATAATAATAATAATAAATATAGCTGCGAGCAGCGATTGCGGGCCCAAGCCGGTGGCACCGCCGCCCCGGTGCCTTTAGGGTTATTGTGCACGACGTGCAAAAACGTAACCCCGCTTTGACTGTTGAAAAGAAGTGTGCTGTAGAGCTCGCATCAGTGTGGCCTCTGCAAAAGTGCGTATCCAGGGCACATATAAACCACAAAGTATGCGTGAGCAACCTTCTGAACCCAAATTGAAAAATGAGACAGCCTACGGTCTCATGGATTTAACAGACACATGAAATAAGTACACAAGACCGAAAATTCATATGAAGTGTGCCATTTGGGGACAGGGCCTATGATCGTGAACCACAATAGCCACATATATGAGATCATTTAAAATTAGAATAATTTTTAGGTCAATATGTTTTGCAGCACTTAAATGTGTAAATCCAGAAGCCCAGTATTTATCTGGAGGTCTTTGTCCTTTGCCTGTCAACCAAGTTTGTCTCTGCTTTTTCTGTTCTGTCCTGTTTGCCATAGTTCACCCTGCCTGTCTTGACCATTCTTAATAAAAAGCTGCAAATGGATTCCCCTGGCCTGACCCTGCCTCGATACAACACATATGCTGCATCTGCTCGCTATCTGCCGAACGGCTCTGGTAGTTCCGCTTCAGCACTGATGATGTTGTAGGAATAGTGCGCTCTGATTGGTCTGGATTATTCGGGAATTTTTATTTTATACAGAAATAAGTTATTTATAATTCATATATATATATATATAGATAGATAGATAGATAGATAGATAGATAGATAGATATACATATATAAAGACACAGAGAATATTACTTGCCTTACCTGTTTAGTAAAATGAAAAAATAAAAATAAATAACTAGGGAAACCGAGATAATTATTCTGATTTGATGATACACTCAAAATATTACACAAGCAATCGTTTAAATGTAATGATATTCAGAACAGAACAAGAATTTTAAAAAACTATAAACAAGAAGTAACCGAAATAATCTAAAGCGAAAGTCAAAGTAAGTGGTGTTGGTCTCACGTAACTCTCTCATTAGAATCAAACTGTTTCAACATTTGTGATGTATTTGGATGCTAATTTTTTCTTTATTATAGGCTTTGTACTTCACTCACGTTCCAATATGTGTGTGTGTGTGTGTGTGTGTGTGTGTGTGTGTGTGTGTGTGTGTGTGTGTGTGTGTGTGTGTGTGTGTGTGTGTGTGTGTGTGTGTGTGTGTGTGTGTGGTTGAGGTGTGGGTGCGATTGAACTGTTACACATAAAAACATACTCCGTCATTTTGTTCATCGAGGACGTAAATTCAAACTGCAAAGTGTTTATTTATATGTATGTACACTCACAATAAAACACAAAGTGCTTTTGTCAAACTATAAACTCAAACTGTAACCTACAACTGTCCCCCAACCAAAATCTCACCCACACACACCAACACCCACACACACAGTTTAAAAGCAAAAAATATTTATCCAACCTCGTTTAAAAACAGTCTGTGAGTGCCATCTTTTGGACATTCATCATATTGCATTGGTTTTAATTTCTTGTCCTCAAACAGAGCACTGATCTGTTTATTTTTAAGTTACACATTCTACATTGATTAAAATAGAAAATCAAATGTGTTTTTTTTAATGGTAGTATTATTTTATACAATAATTTATAAATGTGATGAGAATAAATGTAGTGTGCATAAAATTTTTAAGGAAAACATTGATCTAATATAGCACATTAAAGAGAGAGACGGAGGAGCGGGCGCAACCGAACTGTGTGTGTGTGTGTGTGTGTGTGTGTGTGTGTGTGTGTTTGCGTGTGTGTGAAAGGGGCGCGATCGAACTGTGTGTGTGTGTGGGAGAGAGAATAAATTTTTTGAGGAAAACATATTTATCTAATATAGCACATTATTGATCTAATATAGCACATTAGAGAGAGAGAGAGAGAGAGAGAGAGAGAGAGAGAGAGAGAGAGAGAGAGACAGAGAGAGAGAGAGGCGCGGGCGCGATCGAACTGTGTGTGTGTGTGCGTGTGTGTGTGAGAGAGAGGCGCGGGCGCGATCGAACTGTGTGTGTGTGTGTGCGTGTGTGGGAGAGAGAGAGGCGCGGGCGCGATCAAACTGTGTGTGTGCGTGAGACAGAGAGAGAGGCGCGGGAGCGATCGAACTGTGTGTGTGTGTGTGTGTGTGTGTGTGTGTGTGTGAGAGAGAGAGAGAGAGAGAGAGAGAGAGAGAGAGAGAGAGAGAGAGAGAGAGAGGCGCGGGTGCGATCGAACTGTGTGTGTGTGTGTGTGTAATACAGGTAATAAATGAATAAAAGTGCGTATAAATACAATTTTGGACACAAGAGGGCAGTATGGCCCCATGAATGACTTTGTGTTTAAACTATCACCCGAGGATACCCCCTCCCCCTCCCCCTCCTCACACAGACAAACACACACACACATACAGAATGCCAGGGTGCATTCTCTCTGTCAGAGAGAGGGAGAGAAAATTCTCAGAATCCACATTCAAACTACAATATCTGACTTTCTGTTTGTCTGAGCTAATGACAATAAATTAGAAAGTTGTTCGGCTTGACGAGAACAATATACACGCAGAGTTTTGTAACTGTAGATAAAATTAACTAAGTTATAACACACTTTATGTGTCCTTTTTTAGTCATAAATTCATTTCCTCGCCACGGCCAAACCGTTTGAGATATCAAAAATCCGTTCGCAATTTAGCATCCTCAATGTCTTGACTTCACGCTGACCGAGTTTCGTGGTGTTTGGATTAATTCTCTAGGAGAAGTATATCAAAAATAAAAGCATGCATTTTCCAAACAACCCATAATAGCTGACTTCCTGTTGAGCTGTCGTAAAACTTAGAGCACGAAAGTTGTTCGGCCCGATGAGATCTATAAGTGTACCGAGTTTCATATTATTACAAGCAAGCATGTTTGATATATGGACAAGTGTTCGAATCCCGTTCCAGGGGGCGCTGTCGAGCCCCCCTGCCACGCCCGGGTACCAGCTTCAGCCCGGCCCTGATGGCCGCGGGTTCTGACCCGTGTGCAAAGTTTCAAGAGTTTTCGAGCACGTTAAGGGCCCCAAAACCTTGAAAAACTAAAATAAAAGCATTCTCACTCAGCAGACAAACCCCCCTCCCCTCAAACACACGGAGAGACGTAGGGTCAGAGAGAGTGGAAGAGAAAATTCTCCAAAACATCCACATTCAAACCAAAATATCTGACTTCCTGTTGGTCTGAGCTAATAAGTGTAAATTAGAAAGTTGTCCAGCTCGATATGAACATTATACATACTGAGTTTTAAGATTGTAGATAAAAGTATAGACCTAACTCACCCTCTTTTGTCAAAAGGTGGCGCTACTGAGCCCCGGCACCACGCCCGTTTCTGAAACTTTGCACATGTCTACTGGCTAATAAATGTGATGTGTCTATCGAGTTTCATGCAATTTCAAGTATGCTAAGAGTCTCAAAAGCATCAAAAAAGAATCTTAAAGTTTGATGCGTTACCACGGCAACAGTATCTAAGATATCAATAATCCTTTCACAGGTCTAAATCTGCCGTGTGTTTACATTATACACATAAAGTTTGAAGCAAATCGGGTAAAAATAAGAGGGTGATTTCAAAGCATTTTGAAAGTGACACACTTCCTGCTGCCAGTTGGTGGCGCTATAACTTTGACTCACAATAGTCACATCCATGTGATCGGCCTCTTACAGCGAACACACTGCTGAAGTTTCATCAAGATCAGTCAATGTATGCAGAAGTTATAACACACTTCCTGTTTCCATTATTCGCCATAATTTCGTTTCCTCGCCACGGCCAAACCGTTCGAGATATCAAAAATCCCCTGGCAATTTTTCATCCTCAATGTCTTGACTTCATGCACACCGAGTTTGGTGACGATCAGGTGAATTCCCTAGGAGGAGTATATCAAATTCCTGAACATGAGTTTCCAAACAACCCATAATAGCCGACTTCCTGTTGGGCTGGCGTAAAAAGTAAGAGTGCAAAGGATATATGAAACGATGAGATCTATATGTGTACTGATTTTCAGATTAATTCATGCAAGCGTGTTTGATATACAGACATGTTTTCAAATCCCGTTCCAGGGGGGCGCTGTCGAGCCCCCCTGCCACGCCCGGGTACCATCTTCAGCCCGGCCCTGATGGCCGCGGGTTCTGACCCGTGTGCAAAGTTTCAAGAGTTTTCGAGCACGTTAAGGGCCCCAAAAGTGCCCAAAAGGTAGTACAATAATAATAATAATAATAATAATAATAATAATAATAAATATAGCTGCGAGCAGCGATTGCGGGCCCAAGCCGGTGGCACCACCGCCCCGGTGCCTTTAGGGTTATTGTGCACGACGTGCAAAAACTTAACCCCGCTTTGACTGTTGAAAAGAAGTGTGCTGTAGAGCTTGCATCAGTGTGGCCTCTGCAAAAGTGCATATCCAGGGCATATATAAACCACAAAGTATGCGTGAGAAACCTTCTGAAACCCAAATTGAAAAATGAGACAGCCTATGGTCTCATTGATTTAACAGACACATGAAATAAGTACACAAGACCGAAAATTCATATGAAGTGTGCCATTTGGGGACAGGGCCTATGATCGTGAACCACAATAGCCACATATATGAGATCATTTAAATTTAGAATAATTTTTAGGTCAATATGTTTTGCAGCACTTAAATGTGTAAATCCAGAAAGCCCAGTATTTATCTGGAGGTCTTTGTCCTTTCCTGGTTTGTCTCTGCTTTTTCTGTTCTGCCCTGTTTGCCATTGTTCTCCCTGCCTGTCTTGACCATTCTTAATAAAAAGCTGCAAATGGATTCCCCTGGCCTGACCCTGCCTCCATACAACACACATGCTGCATCTGCTCGCTATCTGCCGAACGGCTCTGTTAGTTCCGCTTCAGCACTGATGATGTTGTAGGAATAGTGCGCTCTGGTTGGTCTGGATTATTCGGGAATTTTTCTTTTATACAGAAATAAGTTATTTATAATCCATATAGATAGATAGATAGATAGATAGATAGATAGATAGACATATATAAAGACACAGAGAATATTACTTGCCTTACCTGTTTAGTAAAATGAAAAAATAAAAATAAATAACTAGGGAAACCGAGATAATTATTCTGATTTGATGATACACTCAAAATATTACACAAGCAATCGTTTAAATGTAATGATATTCAGAACAGAACAAGAATTTTAAAAAACTATAAACAAGAAGTAACCGAAATAATGTAAAGCGAAAGTCAAAGTAAGTGGTGTTGGGCTCACGTAACTCTCTCATTAGAATCAAACTGTTTCAACATTTGTGATGTATTTGGATGCTAATTTTTTCTTTATTATAGGCTTTGTACTTCACTCACGTTCCAATATGTGTGTGAGTGTGTGTGTGTATGTGTGTGTGTGTGTGTGTTTGGTGTGTGTGTGTGGTTGAGGTGTGGGTGCGATTGAACTGTTACACATAAAAACATACTCCGTCATTTTGTTCATCGAGGACGTAAATTCAAACTGCAAAGTGTTTATTTATATGTATGTACACTCACAATAAAACACAAAGTGGTTTTGTCAAACTATAAACTCAAACTGTAACCTACAACTGTCCCCCAACCAAAATCTCACCCACACACACCAACACCCACACACACAGTTTAAAAGCAAAAAATATTTATCCAACCTCGTTTAAAAACAGTCTGTGAGTGCCATCTTTTGGACATTCATCATATAGCATTGGTTTTAATTTCTTGTCCTCAAACAGAGCACTGATCTGTTTATTTTTAAGTTACACATTCTACATTGATTAAAATAGAAAATCAAATGTGTTTTTTTAATGGTAGTATTATTTTATACAATAATTTATAAATCTGATGAGAATAAATGTAGTGTGCATACATTTTTTAAGGAAAACATTGATCTAATATAGCACATTAAAGAGAGAGAGACGGAGGAGCGGGCGCGATCGAACTGTGTGTGTGTGTGTGTGTGCGTGTGTGTGCGTGTGTGTGTGACAGGGGCGCGATCGAACTGTGTGTGTGTGTGGGAGAGAGAATAACATTTTTAAGGAAAACATATTGATCTAATATAGCACATTAGAGAGAGAGAGACAGAGAGAGAGAGAGAGAGAGAGAGAGAGAGAGAGAGAGAGAGAGAGAGAGAGAGAGAGAGAGAGAGAGAGACAGAGAGAGAGACAGAGAGAGAGAGAGAGAGAGGCGCGGGCGTGATCGAACTGTGTGTGTGTGTGTGTGTGTGTGTGCGTATGTGTGTGTGTGAGAGAGAGAGGCGAGGGCGCGATCGAACTGTGTGTGTTTGTGCGTGTGTGGGAGAGAGAGAGGCGCGGGCGCGATCAAACTGTGTGTGTGCGTGAGACAGAGAGAGAGGCGCGGGAGCGATCGAACTGTGTGTGTGTGTGTGTGTGTGTGTGTGTGTGTGTGTGTGTGTGTGTGTGTGTGTGTGTGTGTGTGTGTGTGTGTGTGTGTGTGTATGTGTGTGTGTGTGTGTGTGTGTGTGTGAGAGAGAGAGAAAGAGAGAGAGAGAGAGAGAGAGAGAGAGAGAGAGAGAGGCGCGGGTGCGATCGAACTGTGTGTGTGCGTAATACAGGTAATAAATGAATAAAAGTGCGTATAAATACAATTTTGGACACAGGAGGGCAGTATGGCCCTATGAATGACTTTGTGTTTAAACTATCACCCGAAGATACCCCCTCCCCCTCCTCACACAGACACACACACACACACGCAGAGAATGGCAGGGTGCATTCTCTCTGTCAGAGAGAGGGAGAGAAAATTCTCAGAATCCACATTCAAACTACAATATCTGACTTTCTGTTGGTCTGAGCTAATGACAATAAAATAGAAAGTTGTTCGGCTTGACGAGAACAATATACACGCAGAGTTTTGTAACTGTAGGTAAAATTAACTAAGTTATAACACACTTTATGTGTCCTTTTTTAGTCATAAATTCATTTCCTCGCCACGGCCAAACCGTTCGAGATATCAAAAATCCGTTCGCAATTTAGCATCCTCAATGTCTTGACTTCACGCTGACCGAGTTTCGTGGTGTTTGGATTAATTCTCTAGGAGAAGTATATCAAAAATAAAAGCATGCATTTTCCAAACAACCCATAATAGCTGACTTCCTGTTGAGCTGTCGTAAAACTTAGAGCACGAAAGTTGTTCGGCCCGAAGAGATCTATAAGTGTACCGAGTTTCATATTATTACATGCAAGCATGTTTGATATATGGACAAGTGTTCGAATCCCGTTCCAGGGGGCGCTGTCGAGCCCCCCTGCCACGCCCGGGTACCATCTTCAGCCCGGCCCTGATGGCCGCGGCTTCTGACCTGTGTGCAAAGTTTCAAGAGTTTTCGAACACGTTAAGGGCCCCAAAACCTTGAAAAACTCAAATAAAAGCATTCTCACTCAGCAGACAAACCCCCCTCCCCTCAAACACACGGAGAGACGTAGGGTCAGAGAGAGTGGAAGAGAAAATTCTCCAAAACATCCACATTCAAACCAGAATATCTGACTTCCTGTTGGTCTGAGCTAATAAGTGTAAATTAGAAAGTTGTCCAGCTCGATATGAACATTATACATACTGAGTTTTAAGATTGTAGATAAAAGTATAGACCTAACTCCCCCTCTTTTGACAAAAGGTGGCGCTACTGAGCCCCGGCACCACGCCCGTTTCTGAAACTTTGCACATGTCTACTGGCTAATAAATGTGATGTGTCTATCGAGTTTCATGCAATTTCAAGTATGCTAAGAGTCTCAAAAGCATCAAAAAAGAATCTTAAAGTTTGATGCGTTACCACGGCAACAGTATCTAAGATATCAATAATCCTTTCACAGGTCTAAATCTGCCGTGTGTTTACATTATACACATAAAGTTTGAAGCAAATCGGGTAAAAATAAGAGGGTGATTTCAAAGCATTTTGAAAGTGACACACTTCCTGCTGCCAGTTGGTGGCGCTATAACTTTGACTCACAATAGTCACATCCATGTGATCTGCCTCTTACAGCGAACACACTGCTGAAGTTTCATCAAGATCAGTCAATGTATGCAGAAGTTATAACACACTTCCTGTTTCCATTATTCGCCATAATTTCGTTTCCTCGCCACGGCCAAACCGTTCGAGATATCAAAAATCCCCTGGCAATTTTTCATCCTCAATGTCTTGACTTCATGCACACCGAGTTTGGTGACGATCGGGTGAATTCCCTAGGAGGAGTATATCAAATTCCTGAACATGAGTTTCCAAACAACCCATAATAGCCGACTTCCTGTTGGGCTGGCGTAAAAAGTAAGAGTGCAAAGGATATATGAAATGATGAGATCTATATGTGTACCGATTTTCAGATTAATTCATGCAAGCGTGTTTGATATACGGACATGTTTTCAAATCCCGTTCCAGGGGGCGCTGTCGAGCCCCCCTGCCACGCCCGGGTACCATCTTCAGCCCGGCCCTGATGGCCGCGGGTTCTGACCCGTGTGCAAAGTTTCAAGAGTTTTCGAGCACGTTAAGGGCCCCAAAAGTGCCCAAAAGGTAGTAAAATAATAATAATAATAATAATAATAATAATAATAATAATAATAATAATAATAATAATAATAATAATAATAATAAATAATCCTAAGGAAAACAATAGGGCCTTCGCCTTTTCAAGGCTTGGGCCCTAATAAATAATCCTAAGGAAAACAATAGGGCCTTCGCCTTTTCAAGGCTTGGGCCCTAATAAAGAAGAAGAATAATAAATAATCCTAAGGAAAACAATAGGGCCTTCGCCTTTTCAAGGCTTGGGCCCTAATAAATAATCCTAAGGAAAACAATAGGGCCTTCGCCTTTTCAAGGCTTGGGCCCTAATAAATAATCCTAAGGAAAACAATAGGGCCTTCGCCTTTTCAAGGCTTGGGCCCTAATAAATAATCCTAAGGAAAACAATAGGGCCTTCGCCTTTTCAAGGCTTGGGCCCTAATAATCCTAAGGAAAACAATAGGGCCTTCGCCTTTTCAAGGCTTGGGCCCTAATAATAATAAATAATCCTAAGGAAAACAATAGGGCCTTCGCCTTTTCAAGGCTTGGGCCCTAAATATAGCTGCGAGCAGCGATTGCGGGCCCAAGCCGGTGGCACCGCCACCCCGGTGCCTTTAGGGTTATTGTTCACGACGTGCAAAAACGTAACCCCGCTTTGACTGTTGAAAAGAAGTGTGCTGTAGACCTTGCATCAGTGTGGCCTCTGCAAAAGTGCGTATCCAGGGCACATATAAACCACAAAGTATGCGTGAGCAACCTTATGAAACCCAAATTGAAAAATGAGACAGCCTACGGTCTCACGGATTTAATGGACACATGAAATAAGTACACAAGACTTAAAATTCAAATGAAGTGTGCCATTTGGTACAGGACCTATGACTGTGAACCACAATAACCACATCTATGAGATAATTTAAATGTAGAATAATTTGTAATGTCATAGGTCAATATCTTTTGCAGCACTTAAATGTGTAAATCCAGAAGCCAGTATTTATGTGGAGGTGTTTGTAGAGGTTTATTAATGTAATTATGTTTTACGCTTATCTTTTTCTATGATATACAATGGTAGTAAATGTTAATGTTTAATATGGGTGTTTTTATAACACATAGCATACGAGATAATATCTTAAGATTATTCATATTTATGTTTAGTACAGTATTACAAGTTAAGATAGTAAATTTATTTATATATTTTGTAGTAGCTAATACAACAAGCAAGTACACTGCGGGGAATTGAACCCCACCCAAGTGGTTAACTTGGAGTACCATTACCAGTGTATTTTTACTTTGTGTAATTATTTTGGCTATAAGGAAAAGCAAAAACTTGTATTAGCAACAGCATAGTGTAACTATGTTGATCTGGGTACGTTAGCATGAGATTAAGGGAAACATTAAGTATAGTATGTATTTTATGTGATTTTAGGTGGAATGTCTACATTTTTGACGACACTTTTTGAAATCACAATATTGCAATAACAGTTATGTATTGTTTGTAATATACAGTATATACAATATACAGTATATTTACAGATAAGTTAATTCAAATGTAATAGAATCATACATGTGAATGTATTTATCTTGTAAAAATGCTTTTAATATTTAATCAGTAAGCTATAACAAACTATGGGTATTGGCATGTATTTTATGGTGTAATATAGTGAAGTTGTCTGAATTTGTTAGATTTACATATAAAGTAGAACTATAGATATTGTTGTGTTATTCAAATGCTGTTGCAATGCAAGAAAAACAAAACCTTTTTTGTTAAAATATGTGTTAATAAAAAAAACGAATATATTTGTTTAGAAATGGTAAAGTTTACATACTTGTATAAATGTGTAGAATATTTTTTTGAAGGATTTAATTCATATGTACATGCTAAAGTTTTAAAGTTACATATAAATGTATATAAGTAAATTAAGGAGAGCATAATAAAGGTGTTACGGAATAAACTTAGGAAGCAAGTGCAAGTAAAGCAGTTTAATAGGAAGAGTACAGACACAGTCCAAGGGCAACAGGCTAGCGGCGCAGGGACTCGATGGTCAGATGTAACAGAAGTGGAAGTGATGAGAAGTGACGATCAACGAGACGAATCCAGAACATCCACGGGAACAGACAGGAACAAGGAAGGATAACTGGAACGTAGAGGGGATCAGACACCGGACACCAACAAACAACGATCTGACAATGGAGATGAGAAGTTGATGAGATTATATACACAGGAATGGATAGACTGCAGCTGGTGATGAGGTAATGAATGATTGCTGAACGAGCGCTGATGAGCGGCCACGCCCCTCTGATCAGCGCACACACATACAACAACAGAAACACGAGACAAGAAGGAGACATAGGATTTACCAACCGTGACAGTACCCCCTTCCCTAGGAACGCCTCCTGGCGTTCCCAGACTCCCTTACCTGCCGATTGTAATCATCGATAAGGGAGTGATCCAGGATGTCTCTAGCCGGTACCCAACTTCTCTCCTCCGGACCGTAACCTTCCCAGTCCACCAAGTACTGAAATCCGCGTCCCCTCCGTCTCGAGTCCAGAACACGATTGACCGAATAAGTGGGTTCCCCGTCTACGAGACGCGGCGGGGGGGGAACCGGGGCTGGCGGATTAATGCGAGCAAAAAAAACGGGCTTAATTTTAGATACATGAAAGACGGGATGAATCCTCCTGTACACTGGAGGAAGATTCAGGCGGACTGTCACCGGACTAATAATTTTGGTGACAGAAAACGGGCCAATGAATTTAGGTGCGAGCTTATTCGAAACGGAGCGGAGAGGAATGTCCTTGGTAGAAAGCCACACTTTAGAACCGACGACGTATACGGGAGGCCTCCGCCGGTGGCGATCGGCTTTGGTCTTGGTGCGCGCCCCCACTTGGAGTAGAGTCTCACGGGCTCTAGTCCAAGTGCGGTGACACCTCTGGACGAAGGCGTGGGCAGAGGGGACCGCGACTTCGGATTCCAGACTAGGAAAAATAGATGGCTGGTAACCTACGCTACACTCAAATGGAGATAGGCCCGTGGATGACACCGGCAACGTGTTGTGGGCGTACTCCACTATAGACAGTTGCTGACTCCAAGAGGAAGGATTCTTGGACACTAAAGATCGCAACGTTCACTCCAAATCCTGGTTGGCTCGCTCAGTTTGACCATTGCTCTGGGGGTGGAACCCAGAGGACAGACTGACAGTCGCCCCCAGAAGTCTACAAAACTCTCGCCAAAATTTGGACACAAATTGGGGTCCCCTGTCAGAAACCACGTCTGTCGGGAGGCCATGAATCCGAAAGACGTGATCAACGACAATCAACGCTGTCTCCTTGGCTGAAGGTAATTTGGGCAAGGGAATGAAATGGGCAGCCTTCGAGAACCGGTCCACCACGGTCAAAACTACCGTGTGACCCTGGGAGGGTGGGAGGGCGGTGATAAAATCTAGTGCGATATGG
The DNA here is from genome assembly GCA_030578275.1 of Meda fulgida. Lineage (NCBI taxonomy): Eukaryota > Metazoa > Chordata > Actinopteri > Cypriniformes > Leuciscidae > Meda > Meda fulgida. The sequence continues at coordinate 19,627,508 of CM060627.1, forward strand.
GACCAGGGTCTCGAAGGTACCGGCAACGGTTGGAGTAACCCATCTGGAGGTCGATTGGAAGTTTTACCCGTGGCACAAACTGAGCAGGCCAATACAAAACTTTGAACATCACGAGCCATGAGAGGCCACCAGAATCGTTGCTTGACTAAAAACGTAGTACGATTAACTCCCGGATGACAAGCCACATTGGAACAGTGTCCCCACTGAATAATGCTGGACCGTAAACTCTCCGGCACAAACAAACGATTCGGTGGGCAACGAGTCGGAGGCGTTACCCCTTCTAAGGCCTTCTTGACCTTCGATTCGACCTCCCATGTGAGTGTAGAGATAAATAGGGTCTCTGGTAAAATGCACTCGGGAGTAGACGGGCGATCGGAACGGTCAAAAATGCGCGATAAGGAATCGGGTTTGATGTTTTTAGAACCCGGGCGGTACGAGAGAGTAAAGTCAAAACGTCCGAAAAAAAGAGCCCACCGAGCCTGCCTGGAATTAAGTCTTTTAGCCGTACGAATGTATTCCAAATTCTTGTGATCGGTCCAGACGATAAAAGGTACCCCCGACCCTTCTAACCAGTGGCGCCACTCCTCCAATGCTAGCTTGACCGCCAACAACTCTCTGTTGCCAATGTCATAATTGCTTTCGGCAGGGGATAGACGATGAGAAAAAAACGCGCAAGGGTGCATCTTGTCGTCTGAAGGAGAGCGCTGGGATAACACTGCACCTACGCCCACCTCTGACGCATCGACCTCCACCACGAACTGACGTGAAGGATCAGGGGTTATCAGGATGGGGGCTGAAACAAAGCAACCCTTCAGTTTGGCAAACGCAGCTTCTGCTGCGTCTGACCACCTGAACGTCGTTCTGGGGGAGGTCAAGGCGGTCAGAGGCGCGGCTAGTCGGCTGAAATTGCGAATAAAACGCCGGTAAAAATTGGCAAACCCCAGAAACCTCAGTAGGGCCTTACGGGAATCTGGACTTGGCCAATTTACCACAGCCTTAACCTTGTCAGGATCCATGCGCATTCCCTCAACCGAGATGATGTGACCTAGAAAAGGAACAGACTGTGCATGAAACACGCATTTCTCCGCCTTGACAAAAAGCCCATTCTCTAGCAACCTCTGAAGCACTTGTCGGACGTGTTGCACGTGTTCCTGGAGAGACGATGAAAAAATCAATATATCATCCAGGTAGACATATATGAATTGATCGACCATGTCTCGCAAAACGTCATTGATAAGTGCTTGGAAGACCGCTGGGGAGTTGGAAAGGCCGAACGGCATAACCAAATATTCAAAGTGCCCTCTAGGGGTGTTAAAAGCGGTCTTCCACTCATCCCCCTCCCTGATGCGGACCAAATGATAAGCATTTCTTAAATCCAATTTCGTGAAGATAGATGCTCCTTGCAACCTCTCGAAGGCTGAAGACATCAACGGCAAAGGATAAGTATTCTTTACCGTGATGTTGTTCAACCCCCGGTAATCAATACAAGGTCGCAACGATCCATCTTTCTTCCCCACAAAAAAGAACCCCGCCCCCGCTGGAGAAGAGGAAGGGCGGATGAATCCCGTTGCTAGAGAATCAGAAATGTATTTCTCCATGACCTCTCTCTCTGGAACAGAGAGTGAATATAACTTGCCCTTAGGCGGAGACGTACCTGGCAGTAACTCTATAGCACAGTCATAGGGACGATGTGGAGGAAGAGAATCAGCCCGAGACTTACTGAACACCTCCTTCAGGTCCCGATACTCTGTGGGCACGCTAGATAAATCCACAGTCTCCTCCTGTAACACATGAACAGAAACAGACGGACAGGCAGATACGAGACAGGACTTATGACAAAAACTGCTCCACGCCGCTACTGATTTGAGCTGCCAGTCTATTTGGGGGTTGTGACGAGTGAGCCATGGGTGACCAAGAACAATGGGTGCAAGTGGAGTGTCCAGGATATAAAAGGAGATAGTTTCTGAGTGGTTGCCTGACGTGATGAGGGTGATATCTTCAGTGACCAGAGATATAGTGGGGAGTTCTTGGCCGTTGAGGGCGTGTACTGCAATCTGATGGTTGAGGGGTTTGAGGGGGACTTGGTGGTTGAGTGCAAAGGTGTGATCCATGAAGTTACCTTCGGCGCCCGAGTCCAGAACTGCGTGACAGTCGTGACGGTGGTTGGACCATCGGAGTCTAACCGGAAGGAGAGTCGATGTCGATGAGGTCTTCTCGGCGGAGATCCCACCCGATAGTAGCCTCATACTTACTATCGGGCTGGGCCTTTTAACGGACAGTTATAGGCGAAGTGTCCCTTTCCTCCACAGTACAAGCACAGGCCCTGGGATCTCCGCCTCTCCCTCTCCTCCCGGGAAAGCCGGGCTCGACCCACCTGCATGGGCTCGGGATCGTAAACGGGGCTGACCGCGTCCCCACCTCCAGTGCGTTGACCCTCGGATTCCACCGAAGAACGATAATTGGGTACTCTCCGATCCACTCGAGACAGCCTGGCGTCCACTCTCAATGCTAGAGCGATTAAATCGTTGAGTTTGGGGGGTAAGTCCAAAGCATATATCTCTCTTTGGACGCGGTCAGACAGCCCATGCAGGAACATGTCCCACTGCGCCTCCTCGTTCCATTGGCTCTCCGCCGCTAGAGTACGAAACTCAATAGAGAAGTCCGATACGGATCGTTGTCCTTGCCGCAAATCGGCCAGCATTCTGGCTGCTTTTCTCCCCACCAATGCCCGGTCGAAGACACGTTTCATTTCGTCGGAGAGCGCTTGGAACGAGGTGCAGCAGTCGTCCTGGTTCTCCCACACCGCCGTTCCCCATAGCGCCGCTCTCCCAGTCAGCAGCGTCAATACAAAGGCCACCTTGGTCTTTTCCTCATGGAAGGTTCTAGGTTGTAGAGAGAAGTGCATGGAGCATCTAGTTAGAAAAGCTCGACAAAAATTGGGTTCACCTGAGTATGTCTCCGGGGCTGGTAAGCGGGGCTCCGACTGGGAGGGGTCCACTGGTGGTATTTGGGGAAACGGCGGTGGGACCGGCGCAGTGGGAACGCGCAGCTGTTGGACTTGCTGGGTGAGCCCGGACACCTGCGCCACTAACGCCTGAACAGCGCGAGCTGTGTCATTGATGTTTCTCTCTTGATTTTCCATACGCTGTCTGCTGTGGTTGACAAAATCCTCCAAGCTTTCTGAAGTGCCACTCGCTGCTTCCATCTTTGGGTCAGATCGTTCTGTTACGGAATAAACTTAGGAAGTAAGTGCAAGTAAAGCAGTTTAATAGGAAGAGTACAGACACAGTCCAAGGGCAACAGGCTAGCGGCGCAGGGACTCGATGGTCAGATGTAACAGAAGTGGAAATGATGAGAAGTGACGATCAACGAGACGAATCCAGAACATCCACGGGAACAGACAGGAACAAGGAAGGATAACTGGAACGTAGAGGGGATCAGACACCGGACACCAACAAACAACGATCTGACAATGGAGATGAGAAGTTGATGAGATTATATACACAGGAATGGTTAGACTGCAGCTGGTGATGAGGTAATGAATGATTGCTGAACGAGCGCTGATGAGCGGCCACGCCCCTCTGATCAGCGCACACACATACAACAACAGAAACACGAGACAAGAAGGAGACATAGGATTTACCAACCGTGACAAAAGGTTTCATAACATATGAGTGTAGTTAAGTACGCTCATTAACAGTACTGATTTGAACTGTGTGTTTGTGTAAATCTAATACTGGGTGGCTTTTTCAGCACACTCACCCAGCGTATAGTAGCACACTCAGTATCGCACATAGGAATAAAATACCAAAGCACTGCAATTAATGATGCATATTAATAAAACACAGATCAGAAGTGTGTGTGTGTGTGTAAATCTAATACTAGGTGGTTTTTTCAGCACACTCACCCAGCGTATATAAGCACACTCAGTATCGCACATAGGAATAAAATACCAAAGCACTGCAATTAATGATGCATATTAATAAAACACAGATCAGAACTGTGTGTGTGTGTAAATCTAATACTAGGTGGTTTTTTCAGCACACTCACCCATATTAGCACACTCAGTGTCGCACATAGGAATAAAATACCAAAACACTGCAATTAATTATGTATATCAATAAAACACAGATCAGAACTGTGTGTGTGTGTGAATCTAATACTGGGTGGTTTTTTCAGCACACTCACCCAGCGTATATTAGCACACTCAGTATCGCACATAGGAATAAATACCAAAACACTGCAATTAATTATGTATATCAATAAAACACAGATCAGAATTGTGTGTTTGTGTAAATCTAATACTGGGTGGTTTTTTCAGCACACTCACCCATATTAGCACACTCAGTGTCGCACATAGGAATAAAATACCAAAACACTGCAATTAATTATGTATATCAATAAAACACAGATCAGAACTGTGTGTTTGTGTAAATCTAATACTGGGTGGTTTTTTCAGCACACTCACCCAGCGTATAGTAGCACACTCAGTATCGCACATAAGAATAAAATACTAAAACACTGCAATTAATGATGCATATTAATAAAACACAGATCAGAACTGTGTGTGTGTGTAAATCTAATACTAGGTGGTTTTTTCAGCACACTCACCCAGCGTATATTAGCACACTCAGTATCGCACATAGGAATAAAATACCAAAGCACTGCAATTAATGATGCATATTAATAAAACACAGATCGGAACTGTGTGTGTGTGTAAATCTAATACTAGGTGGTTTTTTCAGCACACTCACCCATATTAGCACACTCAGTGTCGCACATAGGAATAAAATACCAAAACACTGCAATTAATTATGTATATCAATAAAACACAGATCAGAACTGTGTGTTTGTGTAAATCTAATACTGGGTGGTTTTTTCAGCACACTCACCCAGCGTATAGTAGCACACTCAGTATCGCACATAAGAATAAAATACTAAAACACTGCAATTAATTATGTATATCAATAAAACACAGATCAGAACTGTGTGTGTGTGTGTAAATCTAATACTGGGTGGTTTTTTCAGCACACTCACCCAGCGTATATTAGCACACTCAGTATCGCACATAGGAATAAAATACTAAAACACTGCAATTAATTATGTATATCAATAAAACACAGATTAGATCTGTGTGTTTGTGTAAATCTAATACTGGGTGGTTTTTTCAGCACACTCACCCAGCGTATATTAGCACACTCAGTATCGCACATAGGAATAAAATACCAAAACACTGCAATTAATGATGCATATTAATAAAACCAGATCAGAACTGTGTGTGTGTAAATCTAATACTGGGTGGTTTTTTCAGCACACTCACCCAGCGTATATTAGCACACTCAGTATCGCACATAGGAATAAAATACCAAAACACTGCAATTAATGATGCATATTAATAAAACCAGATCAGAACTGTGTGTGTGTAAATCTAATACTGGGTGGTTTTTTCAGCACACTCACCCAGCATATAGTAGTACACTCAGTATTGCACATAGGAATAAAATACCAAAACACTGCAATTAATTATGTATATCAATAAAACACAGATTAGATCTGTGTGTGTGTGTAAATCTAATACTGGGTGGTTTTTTCAGCACACTCACCCAGCGTATAGTAGTACACTCAGTATCGCATCAGTATTGCACATAGTTATACAATACCAAATCACTGCAATTTATTAAGCACAGACTAGAAAAGCTAAATACTGTGGTTTAACAAGGATCCAAAAGATATAGCTAAGCTCTGTTCTTGGGGTCCCTGTCTCCTTTACCATGTAATCAGATCTGTACATAACCAAATCTATCAAATTAAGGTTTTACCACTGATGGATCTGTGTAAAAGTAATATATCATCTATAAGCTATAGCTGTGGAACAAGTTGTCCAACACATTTAAACATGTAACTGTTGAAATGAACACAAAACTCCCTCATGTGTGCTAAAGTAAACTGGCACAACATTTGTGTGCACAGAAAAGTTGTTAATGTTCTTCACGTACACATGGTCAATTAAGGTTCCCTTTTCAGATGTTGGCTTTGTAACAAGTTGAACAAAACCATGATCTGACATGAAAGAGCACAGGGAATTTGATTTTAAAGCGTCATTATTAAAGTCTCCTATAAGTACAATTTTATTGCAAAGCGAAGTCATTAAATGAATCAATTTACCTACATTTTCTTTGAAAATGGATAAAGGATATGTTTGTGGCCTATACACAACTCCAAGTAATATGTCAATATCAGTGAAGTGTGTGAGTATGCACTCCAAGTTAAGATTTGGGAATGTTATAGTAGTGTTTTCCACACCACATGCTGTATATAACCCGACTCCACCATGTTGTTGAGCTTTCAAATCATTAAAAAGAGGACTATCGTTTGTGTATGCGGCTGATCGAGAAAGATTAACAAAGTTATAATTGTCTAAGTGCACATTGTCTGACTGATAGAAAGCAGGCAACCATGTTTCAGTTAAACCTATACATGTGGGTTGCAACTGTTGAACACAAACCATCAAATCTTGTTTGTGGTATTGCAAACTCTGTACATTTAACAAAAACACAGAAAAAGAGGTATTTGGCATAGTATAATCTAAATCATCATGTGTCATAAAAGAAGACATTTCATTAATTGCCTCAAAGACTTTGTCATTACAATAAATACTTTTTTCTTTGAAGTGTTTTATTGTCAAACCAGACAAAGTTCTTACACGACTTAATGCTACATAAGCCTGTCCTGCAGTAAAAACTCTTTTTAAACTAACAACAGCACTATCAACAGTTAAACCCTGAACTTTATGAACTGTGCACGCCCAAGCTAATTTTAAAGGAAACTGTCGGCGAAGTGCACCTTTCGTACAAACGGTTTCTTCTTCTACATATATTGGTGTAGATTGAACCACTCCTGCTGGTTCAGTCAAACACTGCTTACGTCTTTTCATACCAACATTACTATCATCAAAACAAACGTGAATAGTTTCAGGTAATTTATTTTTATCTGAACGTGCTATGTGTGTAACTGTACCACAAACACCATTAACTAGTCCATCATTGATATCAAGATTTTTTATTAACATGACACGTGCATTTATGCCTAAAAGCAACTTTGCTGCCAAGCTTGTATTATAAACTTTTACATGATGTCCAGCAAGTAATTCTAATTTACCAGTCTGCTTGCTACGTCCAAAATCTTCAGCTTCTATAGTTTCAATATCTTCGCAGATTTTAATTAATTGCTCTAGGTTGTGCTCATGAACTTCATCATTAGTAGAAAATATATGTAAAGAGTCGCTATTTTCATCATTCTCACAGCTTGATAATATTTCCAAATCATCTTTTTTTAGTGGAGATTTCCTGTTTCGCCTTCTTAGTCGATTTAATAATTCAGCAAAAGTGCTGTCTTGTTGTCTAACAACCTGTGTCAACTCTACAACACTAAAATAATTCATCCATAAATCGATTCCTGGCACATCCACAAAGAGCGGTTTACCCTTCACAGGAGGTAATTGGAAGAAATCGCCAACAGCTATGACAGCAATATTACCAAAAATAGAAAAATCTCCGGTTTGCTTAATTTGTCTCAATCGTCCATGAATATATGTTAGCAGTTTATGGTCTACCATTGATATTTCGTCTATAATTAATATTTGAAGGCTGTGGAATTTTGTGCGTAAAGAATTTAGCTTGTCTTCGCTCAAAGGGGTGTACGGCAACTTCACATTTGTGCTAATAGAAAAGGTTGTATGAATTGTTGAAGTTTTTAGTTGGTACGCTGCGATGCCGGTAGGAGCGGTTAAAAGAACAGTAATGTCATCTGGGTGCAGTGAAGTTTGAGACAGTAATCTTGTTGCTTCATATTGTATGGCTTTAATTAAATGACTTTTTCCTGTGCCTGCTCCACCAGTAATAAATACATGAAATGGTTTTGGGCTTTCTCCTCTGATTTTATTCAAACACCACTGTCTAATTTTATAGAAAATAGCCATCTGGGTTTTGTTTAAAGAGCGAATTAAGCTCAAGCCATCTACACGATTCAAACAATTATTATTTTTTTCTATCTGAGCATTTTGCTGATTGTTACATGCTAAATCTGGAATGCTCTCATGTCCCTCTATTTCCTGATCTGTTTCCTGTCTAACCTGTTTACACTCAAAACGTTGTAATTGCTGTTCAGGACAAAGTGCACACCATGCATTTTTTAACATGTCCTCATTATGAACAGTATTTTGTGCAGTGTCCATCACATCTGCATCCTTTTCAAAAAATGCTCTGTTTGTATTTACGACATGTTGTACTAATTGTGCTGATCCATCGCTAAAAGAAACCTCACCTTCCCTATAAAAATGTTCATAATTAGTATATCCTTCAGGTTTCAGTTGACTATCTGTACGGTATGGAAGAAACAGTTGTAATAAACTTTGATAAAATTTTTCAGGACTTTTTGTCACTGAGAATCGGGCAAAACGCACAATAGCAGGTTGAGTGCGTGTTCTTTTCACAACGAAGCCTAAGTTGTTTTGCAATTTAATTTTATTGGAACAAGGCTGACTTTTGTATGCAATCCGGTACTCTGATGCAAATGTGGCTATACACATATCATGAAAAACATGCTGATTTGGCCTATTCTTGTAACGATCAACAAAACTTGTCATCCACATCTCCTCACTTTTCAGGTTCTGAGAATCTAACTTGTTTTGAATAACGCTTAGTGGCAAACTCATACGAACAGTATCGTCACCTGTAGGAATAAACTGAACTTTCCTTGAACACTCTTTTAAGTGCATATTGGTTAATCTATAAACTGCTTCCTGTGCACTAACCTCTCGATTGTGTAAATACACGGTCCCTAGTTTTTTCAAAGCTTGTTTTGCATCAATATTACCCTGCGTTGTTGATTCACGTTGGGCATTAGCTAACAACAAACCCATTTCCCTTTCAGATTTTGAAATGTAGGAAATTACATAAACAATGCAGGCATAAGCATCGGTTACATATTGAATATCCATATTAGCATTCCAGCACTGAAGGCCAAACTTATTATACTGATTAACCCACAGTTCATTTAATTGTCGTTTCAAGACAATGTGTGTAGTATTATTTATACACTTATATGCCATCTCAAACAAATTCTGATTTATTCCAACACTGTCAAATAAACTTTGTATAGAATCTATCTTCTCTTCTAAAACAGCTGTCTTAACTGCTGTCATTATGCCACGAGCATATGCTACATTGTCGTTATCCTTTACAGTTTCACTTTTAGTTCTATCTTGACAACTATTTGTACTATTACCATTATTGGGCACGTCTTCTTCCGACACATCTACTTTTCTACGACATATGAATGTTTGCATTGACGGTGGCTTAGGAAAGTTAAAACGACAGACTGTGTTTTTCTTTTTGCATGTTTTAGAATGACGTTTACTGTGACATTGCACTGATGTGACAATGCTGTGTAAGTTCTCATCTTCTATGGGCACTTCACAAGTAACATATCTATCTATAAAGTCAACAACCTCTTCGTCAGAATTTTTATCTATTTGTGGAGCATTTTTGATCCAAAACAAACAATGGACATGGGGAGAACCACGTTGTTGAAATTCAACCCTATAAAAATAATCTACAATTTCTCCAATGGGGTGGACTGGTGACATGAGCACCTCTTTCAAAAAACAATGCCACCTAAAATCAAATATGCGAGCTGCAGTAACAGGATTACGACGCAACAGCTCACATTTGTCAGCCCATTCAAGCTGATCTATGGTTTCCTGCCTTCCTTCATGTTTTAAAATACTTGACATCAAATTTGTCCATCTCATGTCAGCAGATGAAAACGAGCAAAACCAAGTGGGAATGCCTAACTGTCTTACCATAGCAAACAAATCTTTTTGCACACCTTGCCAGAATGATGGAGTGCCGCGGATGGGCTTCAAAAACCTGTACCCTTCATCAAAATTAAGAACTTGCCTCAAGGACTCTGTGTCTTTAAACATGTCACTTGGTATGGATTTACTACCGCCATGCCCTTTCCTTAGAGCAATAGACACACTAGACACTACCTTTTCAACTTCCGACAAATACTGTGCATAAAAAATGTATTCAACGTTTTGTGCAAATCTTCCATCTGCATGTAAAATTCTATTATTAAAATAGCGTGACAGTGTTAATCTTTGCGCTCTTTTGTCATGATAAATTGAACAACCATGTGGAAATAAAACTGGAAAACATTTTGCCTCATTTGTTTCATCTGCAAGCATTTTCACTGGATTATTCCCTTCAGCAGGTGCAACACTCAAGATCCCATCAAAGTACTGATCAAGAACTTCTTGCCCAATATCTACAGGCTGTAAACACGTGTCCATAAACACACAGTGCTGTTGCCTATCATGTAACTCCTCCTCAACATGTGCATTTTCTACTTCATGTTCTTCAACTATATCATCTTCATTTTCTTGCCTAGTAAACTCATTTAACCAATCATCATTAAATACTACATCTGAATACAAGTTGTTGTATTGTTTTAAGTAATATAACGCCTGTTTAATTTTATTTGTATCAACATACTGATACTTATAATGACCTTTATAAGTTAATTTGCGCTTTAACTTCACACAAACGAAAGACCCCTCAGCTTCTGTTCTAGGCAAGACATTTGTTGTGTTTTTAACATTAGCTGGTACACAAGTCACAGGACCATGAACTCCATTTTGACCACCTTTTGGCAAAGCCAACATTTTCATAAATGGAATATGCAATGAAATTAAATGTTGCTCTAAATTATTAAGGCGACTAAGCTCTTCTGGTATTGGTTGCAATTCCAGATTGTTAACAGCACTTTCTGCTGGCTTTTCTCCTTTTTTCAACTTAGAATGACAAGTATAGCAAATCCAAAGCTGACCTTTACATGAATTTGCCAAATTACAGGGAATCTCAAATTGTTCATCACACTTATGCAAAAAAGTCTCTGTAATACATGAGTTGGCTATCAACGAAGTTGCAGAATTGTTATTGTAACATTCTTTGCTACAACATAATACTTGCTGTCTAAACAACAATCTATGGCAAACAGAACAAACAAACTCTAACCCAGAACTAACTTTATCGTCAAACTGTTTTCTGACAAAATCAGAAAGCTGCCGATTTTGTTTTAATTGTTCTCTTTTCATCTTGTTAATTCTTTTTATATTTGCTTTGTGTAATGCGTTGTTCTGATATATTAAGTTACTTGCTTCTTTTATTGTATTTCTGTGCTTTTCATTATTATGGTATTTCACTCTGTTGTATTTTTTCAGTTCATTCTTATGTTGTTCATTGACCCTGTATTTGACCCTATTGTACTCTTTAAGATTTTTCCTGTGTTCCTCGTTGACCCTGTATTTGACGCTACTGTACTCTTTAAGATTCTTCCTGTGTTCCTCGTCGACCCTGTATTTGACGCTACTGTACTCTTTAAGATTCTTCCTGTGTTCCTCGTTGACCCTGTATTTGACGCTACTGTACTCTTTAAGATTCTTCCTGTGTTCCTCGTTGACCCTGTATTTGACGCTACTGTACTCTTTAAGATTCTTCCTGTGTTCCTCGTTGACCCTGTATTTGACGCTATTGTACTCTTTAAGATTCTTCCTGTGTTCCTCGTTGACCCTGTATTTGACGCTATTGTACTCTTTAAGATTCTTCCTGTGTTCCTCGTTGACCCTGTATTTGACGCTACTGTACTCTTTAAGATTCTTCCTGTGTTCCTCGTTGACCCTGTATTTGACGCTACTGTACTCTTTAAGATTCTTCCTGTGTTCCTCGTTGACCCTGTATTTGACGCTACTGTACTCTTTAAGATTCTTCCTGTGTTCCTCGTTGACCCTGTATTTGACGCTACTGTACTCTTTAAGATTCTTCCTGTGTTCCTCGTTGACCCTGTATTTGACGCTACTGTACTCTTTAAGATTCTTCCTGTGTTCCTCGTTGACCCTGTATTTGACGCTATTGTACTCTTTAAGATTCTTCCTGCGTTCCTCGTTGACACTGTATTTGACCCTACTGTACTCTTTAAGATTGTTCCTGTGTTCCTCATTGATGGTGTACTTCACAGCACTGTAATTTTTAACTTTTTCTTTATGTTGCTTATTTTTTAAATATTTAATCTTACTTGCTTGCTTTAATGACTCATTATATAAAACATCTGAATGATATCTTGTTCTAGTAACACTTTTCACATGTTGTTGAAACTCTTTATTGCTATGATACAACTCTTTGATATGGTCTTTGTTCAAATTATTTTTACTTTTAACTCTTTTTAATGTAAAATAATTCTTTACATACCTGCTCTTATTAACAGATACATTCTTATTTCTATCTTGATCAACAGAAACTGTCTCCATGTGATTTATATTAACTTCATTCTGTGGCTTTACACTCTGTCTTGTGCATATTTTCCTTTCATCTTCTTTTTCATTCTGACACAACTCTCTAGCAAATGTGGTTATCAGGTTGTGTCACACAAATAACAACTTCATAGTGATTTTCATTGCAGTGTTTTAAATATATCCCTTGGTTACACGTCCTTCTGTGCACACAACTGTACTTTAACCATCTCTCATTATGATAAGTATAAATATCAACTCCTAAATAATTAGCTGTCGATTGAATTTCCACTTCTGTGGCCCATGATCCTACAAACTTCATTTTTGATTTTGACAAATAATCTTCCATAGATGTATACTGACATCTTAAGAGATTATTGTATTCCACACTATGCAATTCCATGTGCTTTACAATTGCAAGTCGAACTGCTCTATGAGCTTTTTGTGAGCCACACACTGCTTGTGCCACTGCTCTGAAGAAACAATTCCCATCACCTACAATACTAACTGTTTTACAAGGACTGCCCATTGGTCCACTTTCTGTTGGTAAAGGAACATTTTGAGCATGGCACTCTATATGAAGGTTCTCACTTAATTTTTGCTTAACTTCATGACATAGTGGACTGAAATCAAACATTCTGTTAATTCCACTTCCTAAACAAACTACATCTGAATTGTCAAAAATTGCAACATTTGATTTGCTAACCTCAGTGCTGTCCTTGAAACATTGTTTCTGTTTTTTCACAACCACACATTTTTTATTTTCTTCCAAACTCAGTTTTGAACCCTGCAATTTCCTTTTCTTATCAACACAATGCTGTGTTTGTGATTCACGGACAGTTGCTTTACTGCTTTTAACTTGATGTACACAAATGCCACTTAATTCAAATAGCTTTCGGTTTCCTCCAATACAAGCAGACATATTTTCAATGTGCCTTAAAACACAGCTCAGTGTATTGTAATATACAACCACACTAAACCCATCACAATCAACCATCCCAGTACTATTACGGGCATGAGAATCTACTATAGCAAACTGCCCATTTTGCTTAATAATACCACAGGTATTACCACTTATAGTTAAAAAGCATGTATCATATTTTTCAAACATTGATTGTAAACCATCAAGCAATGTTACACATGCACCAGACAAAATAAATTCTTCGTCAACCACATCTACAAATCCAGAAACAAAGTCGCCATATTCAAATTTAAATGTATTTGAATTAAAAGAGTATTGTTGAGGAAGATCTTGAATGCACAACGACTTGTCCTTCGTTGGATCAGTGATTGAACCACTTTGACGCAAACTGGTATACAAGCTGTCACCATCAGTCACAACATTATCTAAATCTTTTTTTCCCCATGAGAACACACTACGTACACTGTGCTTTGCCATTGCAGCCAAACTAATTGCAACACACTGTTTTCCTGCCCACTGGAACCGTCCATCGGCCTGATGAAATGATCCACGAATGCTATGAACACTTTCTCTTTCATTCGATGTAGATGGCAGGCTTTGTTCAGTATGTTTGACTGTACATGCACTTATTTCTCCTACAACATCACTAATGTCAAAGCATTGTATGTCTGATGAGATGATGTCTACATTAATACCACAAATACTAAACTTATCTGCAGACAAGCTCGTCATTAAATTATCCATGTGAAAAACTAGGTCTTGCCAGTTTGTGTTAAAAACAACAACTGATGTACCAATGTCAGAGCCTAAACCACATGCGTTACGGACATTACAGTCTACAACGACATAGAAATTGTTATGTCTCACGATAGTGCACATGTCTCCATTTATGGTCATTAAACAATACTCATGACTGAACAGCATCTCTTGTACTTTCTCATACAGCTCGTTCTTTGATCCATCCAATGCCTTTCCTAGTTTTACATTGCATGTTTTATTGAAAACATTATATTGCCCAGCAAAATGATGAGGAAACTGACGGTCTCCATTAGACTCAGCTTTCATGTCCTTAACTAATTTTCTTCCCTTATTATGAATGTCTTCAAGATCTGATTTTTGCCATGTACACACATTATGTATCTTGTGCTTGACTATTGAAACTACACTGCAGGCTACACCTGTAAACTCCTCATTCACTTCTGCAGACTGCAATCTTACCTCATTGCCTGCTACGATGCCAGACACATCTGGACACACGCAAACAGGAGAATTAGAGATATCAGTCTTACTATTGTTGATTAAGGGCTGGCGCCGCATACGAAATCGCTTCAGCTTAGGCATCTAAGGAAAAACATAAGATCACATTAAAATTACAAAAAAATCTAATTGTGTACTTTAACACATACATCAACATTTGAAATAATACAACGTGTATTTATAATCTTTATACATTTCAATTATAAACCAGGGTTGCTTCACACTTTAAGTCAAATTTAAGGCTTTTTAAGACCTGAAGGAATAAAAATTAATACTGTACATTAGGGGGGTGCAATTTTGACAGAAAAATTATATCAAGATATTTGGAAAGTTTTGATGATAATAATGTGTTTTTGTGCTGGTACCATGGTTTGTTTATATCTGTTGTTGATAGCTGACTCATGAAGACATTAATATTATTCATATTCTATGCGGTGGTTAGTTCACAGCAGTGACAGAAATGATCATGTTTATTAAAGCGCAATATTTGTAATCTTAAAGATATTTGTAGGGGCATTTTTACGACGAGCTTCTTGCTGACTCTCGATTTATTCTTATTTGATTGGTTCAATAAACACGCCAGTCACCAGAACACATCTTTATCTTCATTTGGCTCAGACATTCTCGTTGCTGAAATGGTACTTTTAATGCACAGACATACATGTTAAATAATAAACAAATAAATAAATCATGATTGCTTAGGCTGTGCACCATTAGGCTGACTATATGAGTCAATACTGAATTTCGAGCTGGTGTGTTAAGAAAGAAAATGTCTGTTTTCTGTGCATGTATCCTGTTCTTCAGGCCATATTTGTTTGTAATATTGATGCTGCTGAATGTAGGCCTAGTATCTATCTGTACTACTAATAATTTCACCTGTTTACTGATCAGGGGGATTCCAGAATTATTATTTTACTAAAATTAGTTACACAATAAAGGGAAAAAATATTATTGTATGTCAAGAGCATCTCTAAATTATGCACCATTTATCACCTGCAATGTCATCGTGTATCCACTAGATGGCGGTATAGCCCTATATATAAATATATCAATGCAGTGTATTCCCTGGTTGTTGGGTTTTTAATTCAAACATAATTACTTTTTGTCAAAGTTGAGTTTGTTGATTTAGTATCAGTTTTTCATTACAGTAAAACCTGGACACAGAGAAAGCATTTTGTTATTCATACTAGCTACATATAATAGCTTGATCAGTCACATGAAAGTAATCAGAATCAATATTGACAGTGCGACCAAGACAATATTTCAGAATATATAATTGAGTGTCAAATACTATAAACAGACACATGATGTGAAAAACACTGCATTAAAATGGTTTTCTTACATAATGAATGGGTATTAAATGCTTTGATTGTAAAGTTTAACATCATTTTAGTGGTGTAAGAGATTATATAATATATACAATTTCAATTCAATATCTTTAACACTAGCTTGAAATTCAGTATGAATGTCAGTCAGCCTTAATCAGCCTAATGGTGCACAGCTTATTACCGTAAGCAAGCATGATTTATTTATTTATTCATTCATTCATTCATTCATTCATTTATTATTTAACATGTAGGCCTATATGTGTGCATTAAAAGTAGGCCTACCATTTCGGCAACGAGAACGGTGTCTGAGCCAAATATAGATAAAGATGTGTTCTGGTGACTGGCATGTTTTTTCAACCAATCAGATAAGAGTAAATCGAGAGTCAGCGAGTAGCTCATTTGATTGGCTACATGAATAAGGTGGACCCGCCCTCAACTTCGCGCTGCAGTTGGAACAACGTCAAGCAAACCCATCATTTCAGCATTAAGGTAGTTTTATCAGAAAATTAATCAGAAAGAAAAACAATCGCAAAACAATAATGATAAAAGCGGCTGTTTGCTGCCATTTTTGTTGTTTTCTTTAAAACGTAAAACAGCATCGATGTTTTATCACAGGTTTACAATATAAAGTGATACATTGATCAAAATGAATTCATTTGTGTAAAGATTGCACATTAGTCACACAGAAATAAAGTGGTGTAACAGTATTTACAAAAGAGAGAGGACATTAGCCTACTTATTCCGTCGCGTTTGTTTCTGTTTATTTGTAGTTAAGGCAAACACAACAAACTGTAACCCAGAATTCTCTATCTTGGCGTTGTTGAAAATAACTGTGAAAATGGCTTTTTGATTTGAGTCGTTTTGTTTTATGTTGTATGTGGTTGCACTGAATTATTTTGTTAATTTTAACTTTTTACTTTTTTTTCTTGAACTTTTTTTCATGTTTTTTTAATTATAACAAATCAGTTATATGCTTTAGATTCAAGGATAGTCTCGATTTGTGAGTACACAGAAATTACCTTTTAAAAAGAAATACAAGAATACATTTAAATGTTTAAAAGTACCTGTTAAGACTTTTATATAATTACAAAAGTTTTTTTCAAATACATGATGTTCATTTGAATTTTCTGTTTACCAAACATCGAGAAGAAAAGTAACTTTACACAAATATATGAAGTAGCGCAACCTTTTTCAACATGGAAAGAAGAGCAAATTAGCATATGAAAATAATTTTTTAATGATCACGTGACAGTGAAAGCTGGAGTAACAATGTAGAAAATTTTTATTTGGCATTACAGGAATACATTTTAAAATATAGAAAATTACAGGAAGAATGTACTTCTAATAATATGTCATAACATTATTTCTGTACTGAGTTAAGGGGTAAAATGAAAAACTTGGCAATAGCTGTTAATTTCCGTTGTTATTATTGTTTGTAATTATACAGACTTTTGAGTACAATTGAAAATAAAAGATTATTTTGAAATAATTTATTTTCTGAAAATTTGGATTCTCTAAAGAGTA
This sequence comes from Meda fulgida, assembly GCA_030578275.1. NCBI lineage: Eukaryota > Metazoa > Chordata > Actinopteri > Cypriniformes > Leuciscidae > Meda > Meda fulgida. The sequence continues at coordinate 19,644,888 of CM060627.1, forward strand.
CAAATTATAAAAAAAGTAGCATAATACATAAAACATTTGAAAGAGATGACAGTCCAAAACAGGGATGTCTTCTCCTTTTTCAATGATGCTCCTTAACTGTTGATCGACACATTTCTTAGGTAATTTTTAATATAGTTTACTGGGGAGGAGACCTATCAGAAAACGTTTTGAGTTTCAATGTTCAGAAATAATTTCATACTATCATTGTTGTACATTTTAAAGTTCTACAATATGTTACCATAATAATACAACATTATAATATCATATGTGCTTAAGAGCTGGCATTAAACGTGCAATAGGCCTATTGGACACTAATAACCTTGCCAGAACATTCTAATTAATTTTAGTAAGTTTAAGTAAAGCTTTTTATATATTATAAACAGAAGTAGTTATTACCGGACACCATGTGTCAAAATGATTGATGACTTCCGGTTGACCTTTGACCTTTTCCGGCCCCGCCTTTTCCTGGTGTGCATCCGTTATCTATAGATAAGGATTGACCTATTGACCCCACCCATCCAATCGATGTGTTTTGAGAGATTGTGCATCCGGCGTCTATTGTTAAGGGTCAAGCAGTTGACCCCGCCTATCCGATCAATGAAATGTTTTGACCATCTGGCCTCTATTGATAAGGGTTGTGGTGTTGAGCTATCTGATCAATCAACTGTTTTGGCATTCCAGAGGCCATAGTGGTTTCAATGTGATGTGGGTAATGTGAGAGGAAAAAAGTCAGTGTCACCGGGGGTCCCTTTGTATGTGTGTCACAGACGCTCCCCCTACCTCTGCTCTGGCCTCTATTGATAAGGGTTGTGGTGTTGAGCTATCTGATCAATCAACTGTTTTGGCATTCCAGAGGCCATTGTGTTTTGCTGTGTAATGTGAAAGGAAAAAAGTCAGTGTCACAGGCTGTCCCTCTGTATGTGTGTCACAGACGCTCCCCCTACCTCTGCTCTGGCCTCTATTGATAAGGGGTGTGGTGTTGAGCTATCTGATCAATCAACTGTTTTGGCATTCCAGAGGCCATTGTGTTTTGCTGTGTAATGTGAGAGGAAAAAAGTCAGTGTCACAGGCTGTCCCTCACCTCCCCTCTCTATGTGTGTCACAGACACTCCCCCTACCTCTGCAAGTGTGGCATTCCAGAGGCCATTGTGGTTTCCTCTGTAATGTGAGAGGAAAAAAGTCAGTGTCACCGGGTGTCCCTCTCCATGTGTGTCACTGACGTTCCCCCTACCTCAGCAAGTGTGTCACGGGGGTTCTTGCCTACCCCTCCATGTCTGCTCTGATATCTGAAACAATGTTACATAAACAGGGTCTATCGTTTAAAATATTATTCAAATGAAAGCAGAGTTGAAAAACATACTGGTCTTTATAAATGTTTATAAAATAATTTAACTACAGTTGAAAACGTATAGTTTAAATGATGTAAATGAAATGTTTATAAAATAATTTAACTACAGTTGAAAACGTATAGTTTAAATGATGTAAATGAAATGGTTATAAAATAATTTAACTAAGGTTGAAACATACTATTCTTTATAAATGTATAAATGAAATGGTTATAAATAATTTAACTAAAGTTGAAACATACTATTCTTTATAAATGAAATGGTTATAAATAATTTAACTAAAGTTGTAAACATATAGTTAAAATGGTGTAAATGAAATGGTTATAAAATAATTTAACTAAGGTTGATCGTTTAAAATATTATTCAAATGAAACTAGAGTTGAAAAACATACTGATCTTTATAAATGTATAAACGAAATGATTATAAAACAATTTAAGTTGAAAACGTAGTGTTAAAATTGTATAAATGAAATGGTTATAAAATAATCTAACTAAAGTTGAAAACATACAGTTAAAAGAGTATAAATGAAATGGTTATAAAATAATTTAACTGTATGGTTGAAACATGCAGTTAAAAGTTGTAAAACAAAAAAAAAACAGTGTTTCTCACGAATGAGTTTACAATGTCTATAATACTAAACAGTCGTGACTACAGTGTCTATAAAAGTAAAAGCACCGTGTCTCTATGTATGCTTATCAGTGTGTGTGTGTGTGTGTGTGTGTGTGTGTGTGTGTGTGTGTGTGTCACGGTGTCAAAGCAGTAAACAACCTATCTCTGATACACACGGATGAATAGGTATTTGTTTAAAAACACAAATGCGGACATTTACCAGTCCGTTTGACAGCTTGATTATATTACGAGACTACGGTTTGCTATCTGGTCCGTAACGATAGCGATAGCGACATCCTGGATGCGAAGTTATTCCTTATGCAATACCTCCATCTAGTGGCGAAAGAGTACTGTTTTTCACCACGTGCTACAGGTGTATAAATAAAGCTTGGATTCCAGCCAAACGCTAAAAACATTTGTCAACCACGCTAGTCTGCCGAGTATCAACGAACACCGTCGCCAAGATGCAAAAAAGTAAGTGTTTATATGTTATATTAATATACTGTTTTTATACATTAGGAATAATTTAGTACTGGTTTAATCATTGGTCGAGTAGTTGTTGGAGTTATAGAATTGTTTTATCTAAAAAGATTGTTTTAACTATATTATTTTGATCTGATGTTTTTAACTCTATGCTATTGTTAGCTTTTACCAGTTATTTGTATCGGCTATCTGTTATTTTTATCCGCTGTCTGATGTTTTTAACTGCTTTATCTGCCATTGCACCCATTATCTGCTATCTGCTATTTTTATCCGACGGTAGCTTTTATCAGTTATTTGTATCGGCTATCTGTTATTTTTATCCGCTGTCTGATGTTTTTAACTGCTTTATCTGCCATTGCACCCATTATCTGCTATCTGCTATTTTTATCCGGCGGTTGATGATGCTGGATGCATTGGTTAAAATCTCTATCATTGTTACGATATTAATTTTATACATACCCATGGCTTTAATTATGAAAAGACTAGACCTGCCTTAATTTAGGTTGAGTGTATAGTTAGCATGCTACAATGTTTTTCTATGTTCGACAATAAACAGAGACAAATATTTTTTTCTTACCTTAATCGTATCCCATATACTAACGCGACTGTAGACCGATCTCATTTCTGCAGTCTACATAGTTCTGAAGTTAGATTGGTTTGTTTTCGCGATGTTTTAAAACCTAAAAGCATGTTTTAACACTGTCTGAAAGTTAATGTTGTTGTTGTTAGTGTTTTAAAACTGCCGCCACATAGCATCCCTTAGCCACGGGCATGTGTGTACTTCATCCTGATTTGCGAAATAGGTGCATCTTGTGGTTGTAACTGGTATGACATGTTGATTTGTGAAATAGGTGCATCTTGTGGTTGTAACTGGTATGACATGTTGATTTGTGAAATAGGTCCATCTTGTGGTTGTAACTGGTATGACATGTTGATTTGTGAAATAGGTCCATCTTGTGGTTGTAACTGGTATGACATGTTGATTTGTGAAATAGGTCCATCTTGTGGTTGTAACTGGTATGACATGTTGATTTGTGAAATAGGTCCATCTTGTGGTTGTAACTGGTATGACTCGTTGATTTGTGAAATAGGTCCATCTAGTGGTTGTAACTGGTATGACACGTTGATTTGTGAAATAGGTCCATCTTGTGGTTGTAACTGGTATGACACGTTGATTTGTGAAATAGGTCCATCTAGTGGTTGTAACTGGTATGATATGCTGATTTGATTTTAGGATCGATAATCTTTTTTAACATAATTATTTTAATTCTTCTCATTTATTTATTTTTTATTTAATTATTATTATATTTTTTTTTTAACATAATTATTTTAATTCTTCTCATTTATTTATTTTTTATTTATTTATTATTATTATTATATATTTAGGGCCCAAGCCTTGAAAAGGCGAAGGCCCTATTGTTTTCCTTAGGATTATTTATTATTATTATTATTATTATTATTATTATTATTATTATTATTATTATTATTATTTTACTACCTTTTGGGCACTTTTGGGGCCCTTAACGTGCTCGAAAACTCTTGAAACTTTGCACACGGGTCAGAACCCGCGGCCATCAGGGCCGGGCTGAAGATGGTACCCGGGCGTGGCAGGGGGGCTCGACAGCGCCCCCTGGAACGGGATTTGAAAACATGTCCGTATATCAAACACGCTTGCATGAATTAATCTGAAAATCGGTACACATATAGATCTCATCGTTTCATATATCCTTTGCACTCTTACTTTTTACGCCAGCCCAACAGGAAGTCGGCTATTATGGGTTGTTTGGAAACTCATGTTCAGGAATTTGATATACTCCTCCTAGGGAATTCACCCGATCGTCACCAAACTCGGTGTGCATGAAGTCAAGACATTGAGGATGAAAAATTGCCAGGGGATTTTTGATATCTCGAACGGTTTGGCCGTGGCGAGGAAACGAAATTATGGCGAATAATGGAAACAGGAAGTGTGTTATAACTTCTGCATAAATTGACTGATCTTGATGAAACTTCAGCAGTGTGTTCGCTGTAAGAGGCCGATCACATGGATGTGACTATTGTGAGTCAAAGTTATAGCGCCACCAACTGGCAGCAGGAAGTGTGTCACTTTCAAAATGCTTTGAAATCACCCTCTTATTTTTACCCGATTTGCTTCAAACTTTATGTGTATAATGTAAACACACGGCAGATTTAGACCTGTGAAAGGATTATTGATATCTTAGATACTGTTGCCGTGGCAACGTATCAAACTTTAAGATTCTTTTTTGATGCTTTTGAGACTCTTAGCATACTTGAAATTGCATGAAACTCGATAGACACATCACATTTATTAGCCAGTAGACATGTGCAAAGTTTCAGAAACGGGCGTGGTGCCGGGGCTCAGTAGCGCCACCTTTTGACAAAAGAGGGGGAGTTAGGTCTATACTTTTATCTACAATCTTAAAACTCAGTATGTATAATGTTCATATCGAGCTGGACAACTTTCTAATTTACACTTATTAGCTCAGACCAACAGGAAGTCAGATATTTTGGTTTGAATGTGGATGTTTTGGAGAATTTTCTCTTCCCCTCTCTCTGACCCTACGTCTCTCCGTGTGTTTGAGGGGAGGGGGGTTTGTCTGCTGAGTGAGAATACTTTTATTTTAGTTTTTCAAGGTTTTGGGGCCCTTAACGTGCTCGAAAACTCTTGAAACTTTGCACACGGGTCAGAACCCGCGGCCATCAGGGCCGGGCTGAAGATGGTACCCGGGCGTGGCAGGGGGGCTCGACAGCGCCCCCTGGAACGGGATTCGAACACTTGTCCATATATCAAACATGCTTGCTTGTAATAATATGAAACTCGGTACACTTATAGATCTCATCGGGCCGAACAACTTTCGTGCTCTAAGTTTTACGACAGCTCAACAGGAAGTCAGCTATTATGGGTTGTTTGGAAAATGCATGCTTTTATTTTTGATATACTTCTCCTAGAGAATTAATCCAAACACCACAAAACTCGGTTAGCGTGAAGTCAAGACATTGAGGATGCTAAATTGCGAACGGATTTTTGATATCTCAAACGGTTTGGCCGTGGCGAGGAAATAAATTTATGACTAAAAAAGGACACATAAAGTGTGTTATAACTTAGTTAATTTTATCTACAGTTACAAAACTCTGCGTGTATATTGTTCTCGTCAAGCCGAACAACTTTCTAATTTATTGTCATTAGCTCAGACAAACAGAAAGTCAGATATTGTAGTTTGAATGTGGATTCTGAGAATTTTCTCTCCCTCTCTCTGACAGAGAGAATGCACCCTGGCATTCTGTATGTGTGTGTGTGTGTCTGTGTGAGGAGGGGGAGGGGGAGGGGGTATCCTCGGGTGATAGTTTAAACACAAAGTCATTCATGGGGCCATACTGCCCTCTTGTGTCCAAAATTGTATTTATACGCACTTTTATTCATTTATTACCTGTATTACACACACACACACACAGTTCGATCGCACCCGCGCCTCTCTCTCTCTCTCTCTCTCTCTCTCACACACACACACACACACACACACACACACACAGTTCGATCGCTCCCGCGCCTCTCTCTCTGTCTCACGCACACACACAGTTTGATCGCGCCCGCGCCTCTCTCTCTCCCACACACGCACACACACACACACAGTTCGATCGCGCCCGCGCCTCTCTCTCACACACACACGCACACACACACACACAGTTCGATCGCGCCCGCGCCTCTCTCTCTCTCTCTCTCTCTCTCTCTCTCTCTCTCTCTCTGTCTCTCTCTCTCTCTCTCTCTCTGTCTCTCCCTCTCTCTCTCTCTCTCTCTCTCTCTCTCTCTCTCTCTCTCTCACTCTCTCTCTCTCTCTCTCCAATGTGCTATATTAGATCAATAATGTGCTATATTAGATCAATATGTTTTCCTTAAAAATTTTATTCTCTCTCCCACACACACACACGCACACACACACACACACAGTTCAATCGCGCCCGCTCCTCCGTCTCTCTCTCTTTAATGTGCTATATTAGATCAATGTTTTCCTTAAAAAAAATTTGCACACTACATTAATTCTCATCACATTTATAAATTATTGTATAAAATAATACTACCATTAAAAAAAACACATTTGATTTTCTATTTTAATCAATGTAGAATGTGTAACTTAAAAATAAACAGATCAGTGCTCTGTTTGAGGACAAGAAATTAAAACCAATGCAATATGATGAATGTCCAAAAGATGGCACTCACAGACTGTTTTTAAACGAGGTTGGATAAATATTTTTTGCTTTTAAACTGTGTGTGTGGGTGTTGGTGTGTGTGGGTGAGATTTTGGTTGGGGGACAGTTGTAGGTTACAGTTTGAGTTTATAGTTTGACAAAAGCACTTTGTGTTTTATTGTGAGTGTACATACATATAAATAAACACTTTGCAGTTTGAATTTACGTCCTCGATGAACAAAATGACGGAGTATGTTTTTATGTGTAACAGTTCAATCGCACCCACACCTCAACCTATAAATAAACACTTTGCAGTTTGAATTTACGTCCTCGATGAACAAAATGACGGAGTATGTTTTTATGTGTAACAGTTCAATCGCACCCACACCTCAACCACACACACACACACACACACACACACACACACACACACACACACACACACACACACACACACACACACACACACACACTCACACACATATTGGAACGTGAGTGAAGTACAAAGCCTATAATAAAGAAAAAATTAGCATCCAAATACATCACAAATGTTGAAACAGTTTGATTCTAATGAGAGAGTTACGTGAGCCCAACACCACTTACTTTGACTTTCGCTTTAGATTATTTCGGTTACTTCTTGTTTATAGTTTTTTAAAATTCTTGTTCTGTTCTGAATATCATTACATTTAAACGATTGCTTGTGTAATATTTTGAGTGTATCATCAAATCAGAATAATTATCTCGGTTTCCCTAGTTATTTATTTTTATTTTTTCATTTTACTAAACAGGTAAGGCAAGTAATATTCTCTGTGTCTTTATATATGTATATCTATCTATCTATCTATCTATCTATCTATCTATCTATCTATCTATCTATCTATATATATATATATATGAATTATAAATAACTTATTTCTGTATAAAATAAAAATTCCCGAATAATCCAGACCAATCAGAGCGCACTATTCCTACAACATCATCAGTGCTGAAGCGGAACTACCAGAGCCGTTCGGCAGATAGCGAGCAGATGCAGCATGTGTGTTGTATCGAGGCAGGGTCAGGTCAGGGGAATCCATTTGCAGCTTTTTATTAAGAATGGTCAAGACAGGCAGGGTGAACAATGGCAAACAGGGCAGAACAGAAAAAGCAGAGACAAACTTGGTTGACAGGCAAAGGACAAAGACCTCCAGATAAATACTGGGCTTCTGGATTTACACATTTAAGTGCTGCAAAACATATTGACCTAAAAATTATTCTAATTTTAAATGATCTCATATATGTGGCTATTGTGGTTCACGGTCATAGGCCCTGTCCCCAAATGGCACACTTCATATGAATTTTCGGTCTTGTGTACTTATTTCATGTGTCTGTTAAATCCATGAGACCGTAGGCTGTCTCATTTTTCAATTTGGGTTCAGAAGGTTGCTCACGCATACTTTGTGGTTTATATGTGCCCTGGATACGCACTTTTGCAGAGGCCACACTGATGCGAGCTCTACAGCACACTTCTTTTCAACAGTCAAAGCGGGGTTACGTTTTTGCACGTCGTGCACAATAACCCTAAAGGCACCGGGGCGGCGGTGCCACCGGCTTGGGCCCGCAATCGCTGCTCGCAGCTATATTTTTTATTTGTTATTTTTGTATGTGTGTGTGTGTGTGTGTGTGTGTGTGTGTGTGTGTGTGTTGGTCTAATTTGTTAAAAGAACAGCCATTTAGATTCTAGCGTCAGTTACCCTCTCGAGGCTGAAGGTTGTATATGTGGATTACATTACATGCGTATGTGTTTTATTATTCAGAGTTGATGTGTATAAAATCATCTCACCAATTTGTCTTTCATGCATAAACAGGTTTTATATTTTCCAGGCACAAATACCCCGAACATCGAATTGGGTGTCTTCCAAGCCATTAATGACGCATGTGAGAACTTTTATATTGTATTACAAATTAAAATGAATTATTTTATTTTAACATAATTTTTAATTCGCAGTATTAGATGTCGTGGATCTTACACATGTTGATAATGACGGTGAGAGTGCAGGACCGTGTGATGAGCCTTTGAGAAAAGTCAGAAAGACCGACGGTTCCAGCACGTCCGATACCACACCGCTTGCCGTACCACCCCCCAGTCGTATCACCCCGTATGCCGGTTCTCCTTCCGTCCCTCAGGCCATTTTACCTAACACCCCATCGGCTACTCCGCCTGCCATTACCCTTGGTAGCTTGGCTATCAACCAGTCTGCTGGTCCATCTACCAGTCGGACATGCAACTTTCATCTCAGTCCTAATACGACAGTGTTTTACGGTAAGACTTACTACATTATCGCAAGTTTAAAAATCTAAATTGAACAAGACGATTATGATTTTGTTATTTTTCTACACAATAGGTTCGAGCGGAAAGCATAATGATATGACGGATTGGAATAGCGATCAACTGGAAGCATGGTCCGGTGGTTCTTGGGCGAGCGGGCTCGACGACGAGGTATCGGTCATAGTAGTTGTTTTCATCTATAGTCTGATTAGTTTCTATCACCAATCGTCGGAAGAAGATCAAGGGCATATCGCTGCTGAAGTAGTACCAGCGACTCGGCCGGCTGATGATGAGCATCCTACTCCTCTGATGCATGCGCTTATTGATTCAGTAGAATCATTGAGACAGCAGTTTCGTGATGCACACACCGATACACAAAACCGCTTAGAGACAATCCATGCTGAGCTTCGCAACGCACATATTGATACACTTGGTAGAATAGAAACACTGCAAGTTCAGGTTTGTGATGCGCAGATCGAAACACATAGTAGATTATCCTCATTTAGCAGAGATCTTCGCAATTCTCAGCAGGAGATACATGACAGAATCGATACGCAAGATCGATTTATTCGAAATTTGGGTGACGAAATATTTCGTCGTGTCAATAGAAACGAGCAGATGTTCACCGAATTCCATCGCGAACTGATACTATTGATTCATCATCTTCTTCTCATTCTCCTTGAACAGTCGGATGAGTAAGATAGAGCTGTGTTATCAAATCACGCATTTCATTTATTTCTATTTCATGTATGCTTTTTTATACTTTTTACATATACTCTGATTTTGTACTATTTCGTGTATGCTTTTTATATTTCATGTTTTGGTCTGAAATCTAAAATGGAGGGTGCTAAAAGCTTTGACGATACAGAACTGTCACCGGACGAAATCGAAATGCTAAGTATGCTTCCGAATTGTTTAGAAGACTATTTGGTTAATTTAGAATCTTCGCAACCCGTCGCTAATTTGGATCTTTTCGAATTAGCGGTAAATCCAAATATGAATTTATTCGATCCTGTTGTACAATTCGCCGGTGTTTTAAACAACCAACCATCGCAATCACCAAAGCTCCCTGACGGTAATGATGCATCACAACCATCAACATCAGGTAATGTTGATTCTACTACACAGCCTCGATTAAACCGCACCGACATCGATAGATTGATTCGCGACGGTGGGGACATTAACGGATATCATGTTTTACCACGACCTCGTTTCAATGGCGTAACTCTGAGAAGGACTATGAATCTGAGAGAGATTAACTCTACAGATTTAGCCTCTTATCATACTTACTCACACGACATGTTAGCAGGGATTGTTAATTTTGCTAGAGAATTCGACCAGAGTGAGCCCGTAATCAATATTACATTGTCAGCTCCCAGTCTCCAAGAATCCGTCAGCGGGATTTTAACTTGCGGTAATAATTATGACATAGATCCGGTTTTTGATCAAATTGAAAAAGTTTTACAGAGCAACAATCGGTTACTATCTGACCAGTCCGTTGAAATCGACGCGTCTGTAGTCTTTAACCGACAAGGTGGGGGTCGACGTAAACTAACAGATCTGGCTGTTGATGAGGTGATTAAAAGAAAAAAGACGAACTTATTCTGCCCCACAAATATTTCGAATAATTTGTGTTTCTCCATCTGTCTCGCCCGTTTTCTTAACCCCCAATTACCCGAGAATGAGTTAGAAAAACTGGCTACCACTATCCAAAACAACGCCGGCTTCTCAATCCAAGATCGAATCGGTCTTGATGACATAGCATCGTTTGAACGAGCGCTAGACATTAAAATTGTCGTATTTTACAGATCTAATGCTATGATCGTAGAAACGTTTAAAAATTCTGACGAACCCCACCCAAAAACAGTTTTCTTATACATCCACAAAGATCATTATTACATGATACTGAATTTGGAGGGATTCATGGGTTCTAGATACGTGTGCTCATTCTGCTATAAAAGTTATAGCTGTCGCGGAGACCATCGATGTAAGCATGTCTGCAACATCTGTTTCGACGCCGATTGTTACACGTTCCCTGTAAGAATCATACATTGCCCCGATTGTCTGCGTTACTGTAAATCTGCCTATTGCTTCGAAATGCATAAAAAAAACTCACCTCCCGGTAAGGAACACCCCGCCTGCGATATTATAAAATTTTGCAAACTATGTAACAGGCGTTAGGACGTTAAACCGGGCGACAAGAAAACCAAACACACATGCGCCTCGGACAGATGTGTGCATTGTCGGGAGCGTCTGACGGGGGATGGTGAGCATCAATGCTTCATACAGCCCCTACCGCCTAAGGAACTGTGTGAGAAATACATATTCTACGATTTTGAAACGCGTTACGAAAACGGTAGACACGAGGCCAATTTTGTTTGCGCCATCACATTCAAAGGGGAGAAATTTACCGCTCACGGTACCGACTGTATCGCTAAGCTAATCAATCGCTTCCGACAACCGCGATATAATGGTTACTGCTTCATAGCGCATTATTCATCCCGATTTGACTCCTTTTTAATTCTTGAGTTTTTCTGCAAAGCCGGGATTGCGTTTCATGTTATAATGCAAGGCTGCAAATTAATTTTCATGTACGATGAGGCGTATGCCCAGAGATATATCGATAACTACTCATTTTTCCCAATGGCTCTTGCCAAAATGCCCGCGGCGTTAGACTTAACGACGACTGAAAAAGGTTACTTCCCCCACCTTTTCAATAGGGTGGAAAATGAGAACTATTTTGGGCCATACCCTGACAAAAAGCTCTACAATTACGATAACATGTCGGTCAAAGAAAGACAAAAGTTTTGCGAGTGGTACCAGACGGTTGAGGGTAAGTTCTTTGACTTCAAGAAAGAACTACATGAGTACGGTGTTAACGACGTCGTCTTATTACGTGAAGGATGTATGAAATAGAGGGAGTCTTTCATACATTGCACCCAACTCGACCCTTTTTCGTTCACGACGATCGCCGGCTGTTCGATGGGGATCTTCAAAACACATTATCTCACCAGAAACACGCTCGCCCTCACTCATAACAAAGCGTACATCCATCAGAATAAGACTTACTCAAGCGGTGCGATAGAATGGATCGAGTATATAAAAAAGACTCGAAACGTAGACGTACACCACGCCTTAAACCACGGCGAAGTATCGATCGGTAACTACTTTTTAGACGGATTCTATGAACACGATGGTATTCGACACGGTCTAGAGTACGCGGGTTGTATTTTCCATGGTCATTGCTGTCGCTTTACACCTCATCAGACGCATCCCTTGTCCGGAGTACCCTACGGGGTTCTCAGGAACCAGTTTGACGATAAGATCGAAATTCTGCGGAACGCGTACGGTTTGCAAATCGAAGTTCTTTGGGAATGCCAATGGACCGATATGAAAAAAACCGACCCGTCCGTGATCGAATTTATGACTGATTATTCCGCGCCAGAGAGATTGAACCCGCGAGACGCTCTGTACGGTGGGAGAACGAACGCCTATAAACTCTATCACAAAGTGACCGGTGATGAGAAAATAAAGTATCTGGACTTCACCAGTCTGTACCCGTATTGTCAGGCGAGGAAAAGCTACCCGATTGAACACCCCCAAATCATTTTCAAAGATTTTGAACCGATTGAAAATTATTACGGCCTTGTCAAAGCGACCGTGTCCCCGCAAATTACTGCACCCGGTTCTCCCCTACAGATGCCAAGGAAAACTCATGTTTCCCCTTTGTGCCGCGTGTGCTCACGACCAAAACCAGACCACGAGCTGCACCCATACGGACAAGGAAAGAGCGCTCTCTGGTTGTTGGGTCACTATCGAGCTTTTAAAAGCCATCGAGAAGGGTTATGTGGTAGCCAAGATAGACGAGGTTTGGCATTTTCCACAACAGTCTGACACGTTGTTCGCTGAATATGTAAAAACGTTCTTGTGTTTGAAACAGCAAGCGTCGGGCTACCCTTCGAATGTTGTCACGGATGCTGAGAAAGAGACTTACATTCGTGACTATTTTGAAAAAGAGGGGATTCAACTCGACCCTGAAAAGATCAAGTACAACGCCGCCCAGAGGGCAATCACAAAATTAATTCTGAATAGTTTGTGGGGGCGCTTCTCTTTAAGACAGAACTTGCCTCAAACGACTCTGGTGAGCGACCCTGAAGATTTCACCAGAATCGTTTTTGGCAATACCGACACATTGACGTATTTCTCATTCATCGCAGAAGACGTAGCTCTCGTCCAGCATAGACCGTCTAAAGAGGACGTTTGCAAGGCACGCGATGTGAATGTTTTTGTAGGGGCCTTTACTACCGCACACGCCCGACTGGAATTGTACGAATTGATGGATAGACTCGGCGACCGACTGTTATACTCTGACACAGACAGTGTCGTATTTGTGTCTAGGGAAGGGGACTGGGAGCCTCCGTTGGGGGATTATTTAGGGGATCTTACTAGCGAATTAGACGATGGTGACCATATAACGGTCTTTTGCTCGAGCGGGCCCAAATCGTATGGTTTTGAAACTGTCAAAGGTAAATCGTGCATGAAGGCTAAGGGGATAACCCTGAATGCTAAAAATTCCCAAGCTATCTGTCTCGAATCCCTGATTGGTCTGGTTGACAGCTATGTGACGTCGCATGATAGATCCAAATACATCCTGGCTCAGACGGAAGACATTGTGAGGAATAAAAAGTCTCTCACACTGCACAACAAATCAGTCGTTAAAAGGTTTAAGGTGGTCTATAATAAACGTAGGCTTCTGTCTGATTTCACCACACTTCCTTATGGCTACTGATCAGATGATGCATAGAGGGGGTCAGGATGTTTCCGATTTCGATTTCAGACTTCAACACCCTTTCAGTTGTGTCGTGAGTGGGCCTTCCAACTCTGGAAAGTCATATTTTGTAAAACTTTTGTTGGAAAAAGGTTTGAATATCATTTCCATGAAAATTGAAAACATTGTTTGGTTGTATGATTGCTGGCAGACTTTGTATGATGATTTACTTCAATTGTACGACATTAAATTTGTGCAAGGAATACCCCAGACTCTGAATGATGATGATTTACTGCCTGTCACCAAAACAAACTTGCTCGTGGTGGATGATTTAATGGAGCAAGCTAGCGGTAACGTGGAACTTCAACGTGTTTTCACCCAATACTGTCACCACCGCAATCTCAGCTCTATCTATATAGTGCAAAATTTATTTGCCCAGGGTAAGTCCAGCCGAACCATAAGCTTAAACGCCAATTATATTATTCTGTTTAAAAATCCACGAGACGTCAATCAAGTGGCGATGCTAGGACGTCAAATGTACCGGGAAACACAAAATACTTTATGGAGTGTTATCACGATGCTGTCGATCGGGCTTTCGGCTACCTAATGATAGACTATAAAGCGAAAACTCCGAAGCAGTACCGTCTCAGAAGAGGATTACTTTCCGACCGTCAAGTGGTTTATATTCCGAAAAAAAGAAGAACGTTATAAATCAGCATGTCTGCCAGACTTCGTAAACATTTGCCTATGTTAAAACTGTTACATAAAGCCAGTCCTAAACAGAGACGTCTTATTTTACAATCGGCGTCCGACGAATTCATTTTAGCGCTGTGCGAAGTGGCTCTTAACATCCTCTACGGTACCATCCCGGTCAATAAGCAACAGTATCGAAAGTTGAAAAAGAGAAAAGCCGAAATCAATTTTATAGTCGATAAAAAAATTGGCATAACTGCTAAGAAACGAGTCTTTAACCAGAAGGGCGGATTCCTGTTGCCACTCCTAAGCGTCGCAGTGCCCTTTATTACAAGTTTAATAGCGAATCGATAGGATGGAGTATGCAGAGAAGATGTATTTAGTTCCGCGCCATCAACTGGATAAGATGAAGAGTGAAACCCCCCGCGAGAACATTCAACGGAGCGTAGAGAACGATTTGGATGACGCCATAAGAGATATTCTACGTCGCACAGACTTGAATCCGTACGAAAAAGCCAAACTTTACACCAAAACCCTTACCAGGTTTTTGAACATCGTTAAACAAGGCGATCCTGAGAGTAGCGTTTTAACGCTTTCGTTACCTATTACTGATTCCGGTCATAAAGATGAAACCCAGGGGGGTGCTGCTGGTGCTATCGTTGAAGACGGCAGAGCTGTGGGGGAGGATATTGTCGATGAAGTTCTGAAGAATATCCCTTCGAGAAGCATGAAAAACAGCAGATACATATTAGACAAGATGTCTAAAGCTAAAGGTCTATGCGCATGGAACGAATCGGGCGGGTTTGTGTTCAGGGGCAACACCGTACGAGGGTCACACATGGTCGATTTGTTAAAAAATGTTACGGCCCCTCAAAAGGTTAGGGATGATCGGAGACCTATAGGATGGACAGAGTTTCTACGGGCGTTTGCTGAATTAAACATCCCATTTTCTACAGTGCCGAATCAGCAGGTCAGACACAAAATTAACTCTCTAAAGCGTAAACCCGGCACCCCAAGCCCTCGCCGTGTTAGACCTTATAAAAAAACACAAAGATATACGCCTTACGCGGTTCCAGAGTCCAAAGACACTGTGTTTAAATCGCCGACTCTCAAACGAAAGCGATGGTTGGAATTTTAATGAACATTTCTATTCAATGTATACATTAAATAAAAGACGATAAACAAATATATAATGATTTAAAGCTTTTTATTTATACGTCAAACACGTCTGCACACAGTGAATGCATGATAACATTTTATCATTACAAGCATGTGGTCTTAATCTCTTTAGAAATAGGGACACCATTTTATCATTTTTAATAGAATCATCAGTGTATAATTTCATCACATGGTTATAGTCGTAGCCTCTAGCTAAATGATACAGAAAAAACACGCAGTGCTGTCCGCAGGTATCCGATGAAAAATCCTGGACACGTCTGCCGGAATGTAACACATCAACATCGTTGGTTGTTAGAAAGTTATTGATGCTGATTGGAAAGCGGGGGCTGTCGGGTGGATTACCGAAGCTGTCGAAAAAACAAGACGGTCCATCCTGGGTTAAATAAACGGCGACCCAATGCTCTCCCGGCAGCTGTGCAGGGTGAGTGTTTATGATGGCCATAGACGGTAAGATCCTCAGCGTTTTTTTGGGAAGTTGATCGCATGGTAGCACTCCGAGAAAATGAATCCTGCACGTGATTTTATCCATGACAGCGGTGAGCTGTAGCGTATTCATCTCAGTAGTAATCGACTAGTACCTGTCTGCGATTAGACAGTTCTATAATCGAGTCAAATACCCAGTAAATTAATAAATTAACGGTATTCGGCAATGGGTGTCTGAATCGTGCTTCGAGTCTGATATTCCCGGACTTGATGAGCGATATGTGCTGACCGCAGTCTTCATCAGGCGTCAGGTTAAATGCGTAAAGTGTGTATCCGTTCAGGAAATCACCCCTGTCTATGGAGAGTGCTTGGTTTTTAAGATGTCTCCCCGTCGTCATCGCCAACTGATAAAATTCGCGTACAGCCGTACCGGCTTCGAAATTAGGTTGTAGAGGCTTTGCGGGGAATTGTTGTCCGTCGACGTAGACGGCTAGGAACTCCAGATCGTAATGTTTGAATGCAAATGGATTTTTTTCGTAGGAACCCGTGAATGCGTCATTGTCGACCATAGCTATGACGATAGATTTTGGTAGGGTTCCTAAAAACAGATTTTCTTGATTTGACACACGCGTCCCCTCAGGTATGGAGAAATTTTTTAGAACCACCCTATCTATGGGATACTTGGCTGTTGTCGAGAGTAACGCCTGGGCATGTCCCAGTCTCACCGGCGGTGCTACAGTGACTTTCTTGACAAATAGGGATGCTGACTCTATTTTTATTTTGTAAGCCACATCATCGCACCTCATCAGACAGAATTCATCTTTTGCTCTAATTAGGCGTATTTTGATGTCTACACCGTTTAACAAAAGTTTTTCTTGAAAGAATATATCGCTATGTATAGGGGCCATCAGTTCCACCACCTTGCTCTCGCTAGTGTACATCGATCTCTTCGTCAGCCCTGAGTTACGCCCAACTGGGTCGTTAGAATCCATATGACCAGAAGTGTCTTTGTAAAACAGTCCGGCGGAGAAAAGAGATTCCAACGAATCTTTACTATAGTTGATCAGACTCTCTATGATGCATCGATAAGGATAGGTGTTCGAACTCTGCGATATCAGACGATCGCCTAGGGTCACGTCGACTTGTGAAAATATTGTGGCGCCGGGATAATTTATTAACGCAACTCTTGCTGGATGTACGATGTCGGTTCCATTAGGTCTTGTGATTTTCAGACGTAGGTAGAGCATCGTGTTATTTAGATCTACATAATCATCGCCGTTGCCCGCGATAAAAAACTCTAATGGGGCGGTGTCCGATATGGCGGATAAAGGGGCTACTTCTAAATAACTGTTTTTCTCAATAACCGTCTGTGTCAGCGGGACTGTAAATAAGTCCAACTCGGACTTGATGCATTCTCCCGACATACGATGCAGTAGCGCCATGCTAGAATATGGTTTTTACGAATCTCTTGACGGATGATTTTCGACTAACAGACTTCTTACGCTTTCTGCGTATGACTGGTCGCTTCTTTGGTCCACTTGTTGTTTTCTTCTTCTTCTTACCGCATTGACCACGCCTCCTCACACCGGGTGGTTTAGACATCCTCTTACGGGCCATGACCATCAGCCCTGATCCGTCTTGACCATTAGCATTATTGCTATGGGCACGCGTCAATACGTTGGAGACGACGTCGGATACTATATTTTTAGCAGCGGATTTTAGATGGAGTTTCGCGATGCTAAATCCTCTTTTTAACAGAGGTATGGCCATCCTGAACAGACCTCTGAAAAGTCCTCCCAGTTCAGCTCCGTACATAACCGACCCCCCGGAATAGCCTGGCAAACCCCCTCCGGCCTGATTTCGGTAACAGTCCACATAGTCGGCTGTATGGGGCTCTCTAGGGTTATAGTAATAACTAATTTTTAAAGAATAGAATGATTCGCTGGTTTAAAGTGTAGTTTTACGATGACTTTCCCGTAAGAAAATGGTATCTCACGGTTTTGGTCGTCCTTCAACTCTATAGTAATGCTGGTGATGTGATCCTTGTTTATCGATACGTAATGGGGGGAGTCGTATCTAGCAATGACAGTGTCATTGGTTTTACCGGATATATGTACGCATCTCAAAAGGGGAACGTAAGAATCGCCGACCGATTGATATTGGATGATGTCGGTGTAAACGTACAATGTGTAGAACCCACCGTTGATATCGGATTGATGAGGAGCATACGTAGTGACGCTCCTAGTAAAATCGGCTGCTTCATGGTAGTTTGAACGTCCAAGATTATCGTGCGGTATCATTCCTAAAATAGTAGCGAGTTTACCTTGGAAACTGACTGAAATGTTGGGTCTCGCGACCAGAAACACTTTGTTTTTTAATTCATCGTGATCCAACACTGCCAAGGGTGCGAGAACTTGATTTATCAAACGGATGATTGCACGAATGTTTGCGTAGTACCCCCCGCTTATTTGTAATTTCCTCGATACAAAAAACCCTGATAAGTCTTTTTTAAAAGGCCCGCTGTCTGTAGGGGAGGCGTTATTCGTAGGTCCCGGGGCTGTGTGTAGGACGAAATAACCGTCTTCATCATTAAAGTTATACCAGCTTCTAGGATATTCGATTTCGGCTAGTCCCACCTCCCATTGTCCTTTCAATTCTATAGCTTTTGCTATCCTGGTTGTGTAGGCGGATATACGATTTCCGGGGTAAACTGTCGAAGATGCATTGCACGGTAGCGTGACGTAGAAACCTTGATCGTCCATGGTAATCCTTCACTCGTATGATCTCATCCGTTAAACGCAGGCTTGTTTTAAGGAGATTGTAAGTCCACCAGAGTTTTTTTATCTATATAACTATTGAATTTTGAAGGCCAGCCTACCCATTTCACTAAAACAAGCGTAGATTTTCCCTGTTTTTTCTGACCTAAAATCTTTTCCACCTTAAAAGATTTGTTTTTACTCACAATTATTTTTTGCATCTCTTTTTCATAAAAAACTCCCTCGATGACATCGCCGTCGTAATCTGTGAGTCTGTAGACAGGTGGTTTGCGCGGAATGCGATCGGATACGGTGAAAAATTCTTCCGTGTAGTTCTGCTCATAACCTTTGGCGAATGGGCCTCTCACTTTAGAAATCCTGACAATGTCGCCGACTTTGAAATTAAATGTGGGTCTCTCGGTCTTCTTTATACCCCCGTACAAGTTTTGAAACACTTGACCCTCATTTAGTTTGTTAACGTCCACGGGTCTCATTTTAATACTTCGGTGATAACTGACGTTGTACCCCTGCATAATGTCTTGTAAAACATCTATGTATCGTCGTGAATTTGTAGCCGTTAAAAATCTCCACATTCGACTTTTTAACGTTCTATTAAATCGTTCCACGACGCTGGCTTTCAAACCGCTAGCAGTAGCGAAATGATTAATATCGTGCTTTTTCATTACATCTTGAAATTCTTTGTTAAAAAATTCCTTTCCCTGATCCGTCTGCAATTTCTGCGGCACACGTCCCTCTTCGAGTATAGACTCGAACGCTCTAGTAACCTCTACGCCACTCTTATTCTTCAACACGCGAACCCACGAATATTTACTAAACACATCTATACAGGTCAGCAGATATTTATTATCGTCATTGTCCTTGGCATACGGGATCATGTCGACTAGATCGGCCTGAAACTGCGTATCGACCCCGTACACAACTACTCTATTTCGTTTGTATTTTATAGGGGCTGTTTTGTGTAAAGTGTAAGCATCCTCACCAGACAGCCATTCTGAAACCTTTTTATCGCTAAGATGGACCCCGCTATCTCTTAAGATGGCTTCTTTTAATCGTTTTTTACCCCCTAAAGAACCGGGGTTGGAGGGTGTATAATAAGCCTTTTTCATGAGCTCCGTCATGCTGTCGTTTCGATCACTGTAAAAGAATAACTCGTACATGCAGTTTGAATCAATCTTTTATTAAAAAAAAAGTTACAGGATACACAATTTAAGTAAATGGCAATAATATAATACATGATACTAGACATGGCTATTATAATAATAATAATAATAATAATAATAAAAATCAAATAGAAAGTAAATAGAATAATATTAGTACTACAAAATCTAAGTAAAATTGAATATAACGAGGTTAGTACAAAATGCATATAATAAAATATATAATAATTGGATATAACGACGTTACATGCATAGTCTAAGTATAATGGAGGGTGATAAAAGCAGGATAGTCATAATGACGTCACTGATAGTCGAGCCAGAAAAGAAAATCGCGACAGGCCAACATGTGTTTGTCTAGGATGTAGTCGATATACATTACAACAATTTTGTCGATGGTGGTACTGATTTCGTCAATTTTAATACCATCATCGTCATCATCCGGGTCGTATTGTTCTGACCTCAAGGTTAGCATGGTACAGACATCTGCCACATACGTACAAGTACAGAGCATGTCGATGACCGAGAGCTGGGATTGTGATTCACACATCATATCCAAAATCTGTTTTATCATCACGTCGGGTTTTTCGATACCATGAATGCATTTGCCCACCAAATCATCCCAGGAATTAGCCAGTCCTCTTATATACACCATTTGTTTCTTGAAATTCGCTTCACGTGTAGTGTCCTCCATAAATGGATGACCATCGCGCGATGCATCTGTAATAATCTTATTCACCAGTTTGGTCATCTGTCGGTTGTAATGTCTTTTAAACATGAATTCCATAGTGTTCTTTACGGTACAGGCAGCTCCCATACCGGTGGCGTCTTGATCAGTCTCCATTCACGATCGCGAGACCTTCCCAGAGGTTTCTCCAGAAGTCCAACTCTGATTTCTTCAAGCTTAACACCAATGAATGGCTCGTCTTTTAATTCGTGCAGAATAGTCCCGACTGTTCCTTGAATCCGTTGAGGGTCAGATTTTAACCCACAGCGTTTTAGCAGGATAGCGATGATGACATGAAAATAGGGTCTAAACAGTTTGGTTGAAAGTTCATCAAAATGCGTGTCCAAGTAGTAGTTAGGAGGGTCAAACAGGCAGGAATGCTGCAGCTGGCTGGGGTGATCAATCTCACACCCCTCGCACTCGTTCTTCAGCTTCGTTCCGATGAGATGTTGGAGCAAAACCGCAGTCGCAGCTTTTATGAGTTTGAACCCCAACACATTGAAACATCCGTCTGTGACGTCGAAGGTTTGATTAGCACGTGGCAGGGGCCGGTCGATTTTAGATCTGTCGTACGATTGCTGATCGTTATGGAGCTTGAAAATTTTGAATGTCTCCAAATCCTGGTCTTTGTCGCGCTCGATACAGTTACCCGGACCGATGTCGTTTTGCGTGTTCAATGGTTCAGGGTTGATAATGTTAGCCGGACCCCAATCGTTTTCAATGCACGTTTCAAAGCCTATGCGACGTTTGATAGTTTTAGTCGAACCCCAGTCTTTGTGGTGGTCCGGCGGGTCACAGGCGTTG
The DNA here is from genome assembly GCA_030578275.1 of Meda fulgida. Classification (NCBI taxonomy): domain Eukaryota; kingdom Metazoa; phylum Chordata; class Actinopteri; order Cypriniformes; family Leuciscidae; genus Meda; species Meda fulgida. The sequence continues at coordinate 19,666,363 of CM060627.1, forward strand.
TCGTTGGGAGGGTCAAGAATGCTGCCGAAAGAAATTCCGCAGCTGCATACATGGTCGGCTTCTGAACCCCTATCTTCACCCATGGTTTATAAATGATGCATAGAGGGTTTGGGTCCCTGAATTTATGGTCTTTGTAGTAAAGGGGTGGAGACGCCGATTTATAAACGACGCTTGGGAGGGTCTCCCCGTCGAGGTTTATGATGGCTGTACCGAATGGTGGAGGACGGTAGACAGTCTATACCGCTGCGCACGCATCTCTCAGGGTGGAACAACTGTACTTTAATCTTGTTGTATCCGTCATGCATGTCACACCATTTGAACATTTTGTTGATTGAAAAAACACCATTCAGCAGATTCAGATCACACCACTTGAACAAAAATTGCATTTCATACAGGTCATGATGATCCTTGGGGAGGACACTTCCTGATCGGGTGTTGGTGAGCTTAGTCTTGTCTTTACAGCTGAATATGTATACAGAATCATTCGGCGGCTTGTTAGTATGGTCGCCTACCACACGGTATTGGACATTCGGGGTCTCCCCGACCCACTCCGCCACATACAAAGGCTCTTCCCCAGCGTCATTCAGATCCTTCCAGACAAATTTGTAAAATAGACCCCAGTCTTTTTCAGGAAATGTCACACATGGATCTTCCCCAGCCTGAAACTCGCCGACGCCGTCAGTGGTGTAGAGCATAACCACGCGTGTTGGTTTGTGAAATTTATACCCGAATACACGATTACCTCACATCATAAATTCGGCTTCAGTCCATTCCGAAACTTCATGGAGAAAATTTGTCAAACGAACATGACCATAAGGTTTTCTCGGAGCCATAGTCAAACTTTCCATCATCCTGCTGGTCAGCCCCGTCTCGGGGGGTTGTGGGGAGGCTAAACCGTCCATGCTCATGTAGCTCATGGTTCTGTTGGTTGTAGAACACACTGACCCCATTTATATATAGAGCTGCCCTATGGAATGCCGGTGGTACATGTTCTATAACAACCGCCTCAAACTTTCTACCATAAAAAAAAACGCACAATGCTTATGCCAAAACAGTTGATTGATCAGATAGCTCAACACCACAACCCTTATCAATAGAGGCCAGAGCAGAGGTAGGGGGAGCGTCTGTGACACACATACAGAGGGACCCCCGGTGACACTGACTTTTTTCCTCTCACATTACCCACATCACATTGAAACCACTATGGCCTCTGGAATGCCAAAACAGTTGATTGATCAGATAGCTCAACACCACAACCCTTATCAATAGAGGCCAGATGGTCAAAACATTTCATTGATCGGATAGGCGGGGTCAACTGCTTGACCCTTAACAATAGACGCCGGATGCACAATCTCTCAAAACACATCGATTGGATGGGTGGGGTCAATAGGTCAATCCTTATCTATAGATAACGGATGCACACCAGGAAAAGGCGGGGCGGGAAAAGGTCAAAGGTCAACCGGAGGTCATCAATCATTTTGACACATGGTGTCCGGTAATAACTACTAACAGATGAATGAATAAATATAGTACAGATAACAGGAAAAAGTAGCAAAATGTAGGTCTACAACTATAGAGACAAAAATAAGTAATAAACGAAAATAAATAGCCTATAAAACCATAACTGGAAAGATATTTTGTAAGATATAAAAATAAATAATGAACAAACAGTAAATAACACTTGAAATATAAATAGGCTATCACATGATGTTGTTTTTTTTCCTGACCGACAATGTCTCTTGTTAAACGATTAGGCAAGATTAAATTAGATATCAGTTAAATTAATATGGAATAGTGTGTGTGGCCCAATGAAAATGGCAAAATTTTCAACGCGTTTAGATTTACATGCAAATATCAAACGATAAACAACATAATATTTGAATTCACGCAACAATTACGCATCAACGGAGCACAACAGAATAAAACTTAAAGAAACAACAGGCAGTGACGCGATATGTTTTCACTTATATGAGCAGATCAACAAAAGGAATGAAAGAAAACTGGCTATTTGCTGAGTTAGCTCATTTTTGCGCGCGCTGCTTCACAGAAAGTTAATGAGACACCGGAACGCGGTATGGTGTTGTTTTATTTATTCAAGAAAAGAACAATATATTTTGTTTATATTGTGAGAGTAAAAATATAAAAACCAATATTTTATTGTTTGGAATAATTTCTTAATGTGTATGGTCAGTATTTTAGTTTTTTTTCTGCTGTTAAAAGGGAAACGATCTTTATGATCTAACATTAAAAAGCTAACTTTAAATGATTGTTAAAAAAACACAAAACCACATACCGTGATAAAAAACCTCTTCGTAGCCTAATTGTCGAAGTTGTAGAGATGTCTCCGAAGAATCCAGTAACAGGAACAATAGTTTAATCCCGCTTGTCTCAGGTAGCAGTAGCTAGTCTAGTCTTTGCTGTTTTACGCCAATACGTAGAATTGTGCAGAAAAAGTCCTGGCGCCTTGTTTTATGCGAAAATGAGTTGATCATGGTTTTGGCGGTCCTTTCAGCTTGATGCATGTGATTCAACAAGGTCCTGTACTGTAGACTACCCAATATGGATGACGCGGGGTCTCGCATAGGCTCCACCTTGTTTAGGGCGGTGCTGAAGGCGCGGGCGCAGTTTTGTCACAGAGTGATTTAACCAGTCCAAGGAGCAACTCAATACTTTTCTTGCCTCAAAGACTGCAAAAGGTAAGCTTTAATTTTCTTATAGCCTGCATAAAATCCAAATTGCTTTAACCAAACTGTAACCTATGTTTTAGTTAAGTCTGTCTCTTCCACTATGATTCTTATTTATCGCTGGCCCCAAGTAGGCTGCTGTAAAAAACAAAACAAAAAAAACGTTATTAACGACTCTCTCTCTCTCTCTCTCTCTCTCTCTCTCTCTCTCTCTCTCTCTCTCTCTCTCTCTCTCTCTCTCTCTCTCTCTCTCTCTCTCTGTATATATATATATATATATATATATATATATATACAATTTATTATCGTTATTCATTTGAGCATAGCCTATAGGTTTTTTTTTTATAGCATTTTAGTCTTAGTTAATGCTATTGTTCGTACCTGTTTTTTGTTGCAGTATGATGAGTATTGTAATTTAACAATAACTGATAGATTAGTGTCAGTTATACAATTTAAAAAGTAGGCCTACTTTAAGAATTTTTTCAATTTAAATATTAACACTGTAAAGATTTGGAAAAAGTTTGCAGCATGGTTAAATACATTGCACATATAAAAATGTGATTTTCAAAGTTGTGTTGGTCTGAACCAGTCAGTTTTGTTGCTATTAGTTGTGTATCACACCATGTTGTATGGCTAATGTAGTGCATGTGTATTTGTTGTGACTAGTTTTTAGTGAGTTGTGTTTAATTTATTTATATGTTTGTTGCAGGAAAAATGGCTTTCAATAGTCCAACCAAAATCCCCCATGCAGAAGGAGAACAGTTCAGAAAAATGAGGAACCAGTTCTGTTTGTTAGCAGTAAGTATTGGGTTTTGTGCATAGTTCTATGTGGTTTAAATAGTGCTTTAAGGGTATATTTTTTGGAAGTGTTACTTAGTTCTTTTTTGTGTTTTGTTGTTGTAGTATTCTGTGTTGGATGAGGCGGTGTGCAGAATGGCACTGCAGCAGGAGCTGACGGAACTGGGGGTCACAGTGATGAGAAAAGACGCTGCACTCGATGCAGAAAAAAAATTTTGGCGGAAAGAGTTGGCTGACACACTGTCCAAATTGGAGAAAACAGAAAGGGAGCTGGAAGTTTCAAGGGCAGCTTTGGATTTTGCAAGAGATGGTGTGTAATGTGATGATGCTGGCATTGTTTTGTTGTTGGACTCTTTAATTATGCACTGTAAAGATAGTTTTTTTATTATTATTTATGTCAGTTTTTAAAATGTGTGTTTTTAAACTACAGATATGTTGGAACTTGAGTTGGAGGATGTTGGACAAGACGGAGAAGACACAGACATGCCCACAGTTGAAGAAGATGTTAAAGCTGAATAAAAACATCAGTGTAAATAGTAATAATTGTATATATTTTCTTGTGTTGTTTAAATATTGTTGATATTCTTATTGTAGTGTGTGAAATGTGTGTGTATATATATATATATATATATATATATATATATATATATATATATATATATATATATATATATAAAAACATTTTTAATAAAATAATCTTTATTGTTTGTGTTTTTTGCAGCATACATTAATAAATATAATTGTGATGAATGAAAGAAGGAAAAACCACAAATCTGATTATGTGTCACTTTTTTATTAAAAAAGATATGTAATTTGTGATAATTTACAATATCTCAATGTTTTGTAGTATTATGTTAACCGTTATTTGGCTCTTTTGACACCTGATTTAAATACATTTTATTGAATTGAGCATAACTGGTTACTTGAGACAGTGCTGACAATAAATTATTAAAGATCTTAAAAAAAGAACACTAGTCACAAACACAGTTATGTATTTGTTTAATCGGTTGTAAACAAACTTATATTAGTTGATTTATTAAAAAAAAAATCATAAACTATAATATTAGACTGTATTTTTGAAAAGCAAAGTAAACTAATAATTGAATAATTATCATTTAGATGCATCATTTTATAGCCTTTATACACTGAACATTTTAATATAATTTGAGTTAGTTGTGCAACTTTTTTCTTTGATTAGTCTGCAAGATAAAAACAAGGCATATGTTAGTGTTGTCATTTGTAGTTTGATGAATGTGATCACTATTAATGATGCTTTTATAATAATTTAGAGGTATGGATTCAGATATTTATAATAAGCAAATTGTGTTTATTTGTGTTTAAAAATAGTATTTAAAATGGTCTCTATAGTTAAGGCTGTTAATGTTTGTTACCTGTTGCTTAAAACTGTTGTGTAAATATACGAAATGCCTAAAATAAATTAATACATATATTTACATCTTGTTTTCTTTGCTTGAATACTACTAACATGTGACTAGTTACATTAAAGAAAACTGAACATGGTGGAGTGGACAATGGATGAGGAGCTTTGGAGAAGCAATTAATGAGAATTAAAAGTCAAACTTAGACTACATTTGCATGCATTGTTGTTTACGTTATTCTTTTTATTGTATTATCTGTAAAATGTATTAAAAAATAGTTTACATACTATTTTAAACTAATTGTTTACATGGTTTATTATTGTTGGAGAATAAATAATTTTTTTAAGATTTTTTTGTGTGTGTCCCCAAATACACAGCTAGTATAGTCAAGTGCCGGTGGCAGACAGTGATTAACCTCATTCTTTTGTCTTAACAAAAACACACATTTGCATAAGCTATCGCCTCACTTGGTCAATGCCGCAGTTACGTGACCTTTAAGCATCTTTAGGTTAGATGCCAGATTTTTTTAAAGGTTTAAATATATAAAAACAGAAAGATTTTTTTTTACACTGAAAAACGTGCAATGAAAAACAGAAATAGTTTAACTTTGTAATGTCATTGCTGTGATCACTAGTAATGTTGCTTCTATAATAATTTACAGGTATGGATTCAGAGATATAAAAAGCAAATAGTGTTTACTTGTGTTTAAAATGTTCTCTATAGTTACAGGAAATTCAAGTTTGTTACCTGTTGATTAATACTGTTGTGTAAATCGAAATGCCTCAAATAAATTAATGTATATTTACATCTGTTTTTCTTTGCTTGAATAGCCTACTGATAACAAACGACTAGTTGCATGAAAGAAAACTGATAGACCACCGATGAGGAGCTTTGCAGAAGCTATTAATGAGAATAAAAAGTCAAACTTAGACAACATTTTATGCATTGTTGTTACGGTGCTCTTTTTATTTTATTATTTGTAAAGTGTATTTAAAAATAGTTTAAATACTATTTTAAAAATAATTGTTTACATGGTTTGTTGTTGTTGTAGAAGAAATGCGTTTTTTAAGGATTTATAATAATAATAATAATAATAATAATACGTTTATTTTATATAGCGCCTTTCAGAATACTCAAGGTCGCTTTACAATAAAGAACAAATAAACATGACATAGAAACATGACATAGAAACATGATATAGAAACATGGCATAGAAACAATAAAAATGAATTGACATAGTGGTACATAAACATAGAAATCAAGGGAAACAAGTAGCAAAAAGAAAAGTTTTAAGGTGAGTTTTGAAATCGTGTAATGATGAAAAGATTTGTTGTGTGTCTCCACCAATACACAGCTACTAGAGTCAACTGCCGGTGGCAGACAGGGATTAAGCTAATTCTTTTGTCTCTATACAAAATGAGACATTTGCATATAACCAAAGCGAACATTATTGCCTTACATGGTCAATGCCGCAGTTCAACCTGGCCACACTAAATGCGTCATATACAGGTGATTTGTCTTTGTTCTGTTATCTTTTTTCTATAAAAAAAAAAAATAATTCAGTGGAATTAAAATAATCGTTGCACATTTTCGAGGCAGTTCTGGCTGACCAGGGAACATCTACTATCAGATCAATCCACTATAATTATAAACTTATAGTAAATCATAATAACATTTTTTTGTAAACTTCAGAGAAGATCCAGGTAGGCCTATAGCTTATTCACAGAAGGTATTTTAAGATGGTAAAAGGTCATTTAAAAGCTTATTTAAATAAGCGTTGTAGGCTATACTTATAAATCAAGAGGACAACATGTCTGCATATATACAGGATATCAACAATCAATAAATTAAATGTTTTGAAAAGAATAGTATTTATTCATATTCAGTCTGTTCCATACATAAAACCAGATAATTTTTTAGGACCATAGCGTAGCCTACTTTATACTATTATAATACTGATACTAGTCACATCTGTCTATTGAAAAAATTGCCTAATAATGTGCTCACGAGAAGGAGTATAACTTATACTCCTTCTCGTGACAGGGCACCCTAGCAGGCCCGGTTCTACGGGGGTGCTAGAGGGTGCTAAGCACCCTCAAACAAAAGTGAAAGCACCCTCAGATGAAATTATTAATAGCACACATGTAAACGAGATTTCGCCGACAATAGAATCACAGACGGATTTCACACACATACAAAATAAATCTATTTACACGGTTTTTCAAATCAGAATTTATTTAATTATGCTTTCATGTTTAATGCATGTGATTGGTTGTGTCCTTTTGCGATCGTGATACGCATAGGTGAAGCTGTCTCTTAAATTGCCAACTTTGCTTGCGTGTGTGCGTCCCGCTCAGGAAATTAGTTCGCTGACTTTCTGAGACGGGGCTTTAAGTAGTCTACAAATATGAATTGTCCATTTTTTCATCATGGACATAAGATATTGGCTCAAGAAAGCTCAAACCTCTAGTACATCACAAGATGAAATGACACCGCCTGCCGATGACAGCAGCGAACCCCGCCCTACAACCTCACTCTCACCGCTTGACACCCCTGCAAACACCGGCGACAAACCTAGTGTCGCGGCCGATGGCGATGGCGCCGCCGAGTGACCTTAATCTTTAAATCAGCTGTTTCGTTCAAAAGGACTGATTCATTGTCGTCAGAAACTAAATGTTTAAAATGTAAGTTACTTATATTCATTATTCAACTGCAGAATAAAATCAATTTCAATACTTCACATGTTTGCAATAGGCCTGCTAATATTTGGGAAAAACAGCACTCTTTGTGTAACATTTCTTAACTGTATCATATGATATAAATGTAAAGAACAAAAACTCGTACAGGGCATTCCCCCCTATTTTGAACTTTGACCATTCTAACTGCATTTAAACCATGCAGTAAATCACTCTAAATGCATCCCCGGTCTCCCTACTATTTTCAGACAGCCCGATCTCATCAAAGTGGGTATCAATACCACAAATGTTATTCCTCGCGCCATTTATACGCCAAAAATTTGTTTTTGCGTGTATATGATACAGAGTTTTCACGTGCATATGATAGGCCTATGCACTTTATGGCGTGTAGCCTAATACGCATACACCCCATCCCCCCTCCCCCTAATCCCACCCAAGGGGTTTTCAGTGCGTAGCATATACACGCAAAAAACATTTTTGCCATATAAATGGCACGAGAAATAACATTCGTGGTATTGATACGCACTTTCATGAGACTGCGTTGTTTCAGACTGATGACGATTGGGAGCCATTTCCTATGTTTATGTAAGCAGTAAGCACCCTCACTATTTTCAGAAGCACCCTCAGTGATTTGGTTCTAGAACCGGGCCTGCACCCTAGACAGAGCTACTAATAATTAAATGGAAATTAAATGTGATCATGTATTGTGTAATGAAAATGACCAAGGGAAAAATTGGAAATAGCTGTTGTGTGACTTTTAATTATAGCCTAAACAAGACCGAAACACACTGGGATTCTTATTTTGAAATGTCTGCCTTTTTATTGGAAGTTTTATGCCAATACGTAGAATCGTGCAGGAAAATTCTTGGACCCTGTTGTATGCAAAAATGGGGCGGTCCTTTCAGCTCGATGCATGTGATTCAACAAGGTCCTGTAGCCAAACTGTCTGAGGCGGAGTCTCGCTTTGGCTCGACCTTGTTTAGGGCGGTGCTGAAGGCGCGGCGCAGTTTATCACAGACTGATTTTAAACACACTGGGATTCTTATTTTGAAATGTCTGCCGTTTTATTGGAAGTCTAAAACACACCATATCCACATCACAAACATTGTCACAACCCATAAACAATCGTTCATAAGCAATCGCTTGCCCAAATGTGCGATATAAATCATTGATTGTGAGCTGCTCTAAAGTGCTGTTGGGTGGGGCTTGTAGAATGTCCAACAGCTCCGCCCTTTGGCAATCAAACGTGCAACACTCATCATAAATACTGGTGGTAAATCACATTCCCTCACAGTTCTTTGAGATGGCACCACGTGTATGGATAATAGGGAGTTCCATCATCCGCAGATTGCATACTCACATCTGTGAGCAGCGCCTGCACGGAAACATTGCACTTCAGTGTGAGATCACCTGGGACGGCAGAGGAGGAAGACTCTGGGAACAGCTCTTTCAAGCTCTGCGTTCTCTCAGGGCCAAAGCTCCTACTCCAGATATCATCATTATTCATCTGGGTGGGAACAGTTTGTGTCGGGAGGGCCGCAACCGCCTCGATTTCCTTCGGGAAATAAAGAGTGACTTGGCCGAAGTCTGCCGAATGTTTCCCAGAAGCAGGCTGGTGTTTTCTGGCATTCTGCCTCGTCTGAATTGGAGAGGTCAGACGGGCAGGACTGGCTATGGCATTGAACGGAGCCGGCGGTGGATCAACGGCGCCATATCTGGCTTCTTGGCAGAGAGGCAGATGCGCTGCATTCACCACAGAAACATCGGCTTGTTCCATCTGTGCAGAGACGGGGTCCACCTGACACCAGAGGAAAACCAGCTTCTGCTGAACAACCTCCGAGAAGCTCTGCAGGTGGAGCTCAGAAGATGAATCTCCCATGTCATTTTAAGGGCAGCAACAAAGGCTCTTTTAAGAGCCAAGTTCACTCATTCAAAAAAAGAGCATTTTTCCAAGTGTGTGAAATTCTTTGTTCATCACCTTAGTTGATGTCAGGTTTCGGATGGTTTTAAAATAAAACAAAATACATTCCTCTTATCAATTTCTTTGTAAGCATATTAATATGACTTTAAACCATTCAAGCGTGAGATACTAATCAAATTTTCTTCAGGAAATACATTCTTAATATTACTATTATGAATTTAAAATTGTTTTATTTTATTTATTAAAATTGTTGTTTAGTCCTATCTGCCTGGCCTTATTATATATTGTTCCTCTATTTGAGTTCTTCTAGCATACATAAAAAAACAGCATGTAAGGTATTTTTATTTTATTTAATTGACATTGCAGATAAATGAACAGGAAATACAGACAATAATCACTTACTTTATATGCAAGCACACAGTACCCAAATAAAGCACAGATGAAAGAATTGTAATACAGCTGACAAACTTTTCACTCTCACATATTTTAACAGATGAACCGCAGAACCATCATAGCAGTGTGAGAAATGCTATTAAATGTTCAAGCTTTGTTTTCATTTTATTATTTTTTTGTTTAAAGCTTTGTTCAATTTATATTGTTAATCATTTGACACAACAAATGGATAAAGTATTATTTTAACTTTTAAAAAACTATTAACGTTTGTTAATACTCAACCATTTTACAACTAACACTTTTTTTCATAGATCAAACACAACATAATTCTATGGTGGACTGAAACAAAAATTATTAATTAAATAAAATTATTGTTTTCCTCTGAAATGGCAAAAGCATCACACATTAGATGTACCTAGTCTAAATAAATAATAGTAGGACTAATTCAATAAAAATACAAAATCGAACTAAATAAAACAAATTATTAAAAAAACAAAATCAAACCAAAGAAAATAAATCTTCGCGGGCGCGATCGAACTGTGTGTGTGTGTGCGTGTGAGAGAGAAAGAGAGAGGCGCGCACGTTCGAACTGTGTGTGTGTGTGCGTGTGTGTGCGCGCGCTCGTGTGTGTGTGAGAGAGAGAGAGGCGCGGGCGCGATCGAACTGTGTGTGTGTGTGTGTGTGTGTGTGTGTGTGTGTGTGTGTGTGTGTGTGTGTGTGTGTGTGTGTGAGAGAGAGAGAGAGAGAGAGAGAGGCGCGGGTGCGATCGAACTGTGTGTGTGTGTGTGTAATACAGGTAATAAATGAATAAAAGTGCGTATAAATACAATTTTGGACACAAGAGGGCAGTATGGCCCCATGAATGACTTTGTGTTTAAACTATCACCCGAGGATACCCCCTCCCCTCCCCCTCCCCCTCCTCACACAGACACACACACACACACACACACACATACAGAATGCCAGGGTGCATTCTCTCTGTCAGAGAGAGGGAGAGAAAATTCTCAGAATCCACATTCAAACTACAATATCTGACTTTCTGTTGGTCTGAGCTAATGACAATAAATTAGAAAGTTGTTCGGCTTGAGGAGAACAATATACACGCAGAGTTTTGTAACTGTAGGTAAAATGAACTAAGTTATAACACACTTTATGTGTCCTTTTTTAGTCATAAATTCATTTCCTCGCCACGGCCAAACCGTTCGAGATATCAAAAATCCGTTCACAATTTAGCATCCTCAATGTCTTGACTTCACGCTGAGCGAGTTTCGTGGTGTTTGTATTAATTCTCTAGGAGAAGTATATCAAAAATTAAAGCATGCATTTTCCAAACAACCCATAATAGCTGACCACCTGTTGAGCTGTCGTAAAACTTAGAGCACGAAAGTTGTTCGGCCCGATGAGATCTATAAGTGTACCGAGTTTCATATTATTACATGTAAGCATGTTTGATATATGGACAAGTGTTCGAATCCCGTTCCAGGGGGCGCTGTCGAGCCCCCCTGCCACGCCCGGGTACCATCTTCGGCCCGGCCTTGATGGCCGCGGGTTCTGACCTGTGTGCAAAGTTTCAAGAGTTTTCGATCACGTTAAGGGCCCCAAAACCTTGAAAAACTAAAATAAAAGCATTCTCACTCAGCAGACAAACCCCCCTCCCCTCAAACACACGGAGAGACGTAGGGTCAGAGAGAGAGGAAGAGAAAATTCTCCAAAACATCCACATTCAAGCCAAAATATCTGACTTCCTGTTGGTCTGAGCTAATAAGTGTAAATTAGAAAGATGTCCAGCTCGATATGAACATTATACATACTGAGTTTTAAGATTGTTGATAAAAGTATAGACCTAAATCCCCCTCTTTTGTCAAAAGGTGGCGCTACTGAGCCCCGGCAACACGCCCGTTTCTGAAACTTTGCACATGTCTACTGGCTAATAAATGTGATGTGCCTGTCGAGTTTCATGCAATTTCAAGTATGCTAAGGGTCTCAAAAGCATAAAAAAAGAATCTTAAAGTTTGATGCGTTACCACGGCAACAGTATCTAAGATTTCAATAATCCTTTCACAGGTCTAAATCTGCCGTGTGTTTACATTATACACATAAAGTTTGAAGCAAATCGGGTAAAAATAAGAGGGTGATTTCAAAGCATTTTGAAAGTGACACACTTCCTGCTGCCAGTTGGTGGCGCTCTAACTTTGACTCACAATAGTCACATCCATGTGATCGGCCTCTTACAGCGAACACACTGCTGAAGTTTCATCAAGATCAGTCAATGTATGCAGAAGTTATAACACACTTCCTGTTTCCATTATTCGCCATAAATTTGTTTCCTCGCCACGGCCAAACCGTTCGAGATATCAAAAATCCCCTGGCAATTTTTCATCCTCAATGTCTTGACTTCATGCACACCGAGTTTGGTGACGATCGGGTGAATTCCCTAGGAGGAGTATATCGAATTCCTGAACATGAGTTTCCAAACAACCCATAATAGCCGACTTCCTGTTGGGCTGGCGTAAAAAGTAAGAGTGCAAAGGATATATGAAACGATGAGATCTATATGTGTACCGATTTTCAGATTAATTCATGCAAGCGTGTTTGATATACGGACATGTTTTCAAATCCCGTTCCAGGGGGCGCTGTCGACCCCCCCTGCCACGCCCGGGTACCATCTTCAACCCGGCCCTGATGGCCGCGGGTTCTGACCCGTGTGCAAAGTTTCAAGAGTTTTTGAGCACGTTAAGGCCCCCAAAAGTGCCCAAAAGGTAGTAAAATAATAATAATAATAATAATAATAATAAAATAAATATAGCTGCGAGCAGCGATTGCGGGCCCAAGCCGGTGGCACCGCCACCCCGGTGCCTTTAGGGTTATTGTGCACGACGTGCAAAAACTTAACCCCGCTTTGACTGTTGAAAAGAAGTGTGCTGTAGAGCTTGCATCAGTGTGGTCTCTGCAAAAGTGCACATCGAGGGCACATATCAACCACAAAGTATGCGTGAGCAACCTTCTGAAACCTAAAATGAAAAATGAGACAGCCTATGGTCTCATTGATTTAACAGACACATGAAATAAGTACACAAGACCGAAAATTCATATGAAGTGTGCCATTTGGGGACAGGGCCTATGATCGTGAACCACAATAGCCACATATATGAGATCATTTAAATTTAGAATAATTTTTAGGTCAATATGTTTTGCAGCACTTAAATGTGTAAATCCAGAAGCCCAGTATTTATCTGGAGGTCTTTGTCCTTTGCCTGTCAACTGGTTTGTCTCTGCCTTTTCTGTTCTGCCCTGTTTGCCATTGTTCTCCCTGCCTGTCTTGACCATTCTTAATAAAAAGCTGCAAATGGATTCCCCTGGCCTGACCCTGCCTCCATACAACACATATGCTGCATCTGCTCGCTATATGCCGAACGCCTCTGGTAGTTCCGCTTCAGCACTGATGATGTTTTAGGAATAGTGCGCTCTGGTTGGTCTGGATTATTAGGAAATTTTTATTTTATACAGAAATAAGTTATTTATAATTCATATATATAGATAGATAGATAGATAGATAGATAGATAGATAGATAGATAGATAGATAGATAGATATACATATATAAAGACACAGAGAATATTACTTGCCTTACCTGTTTAGTAAAATGAAAAATGAAAAATAAATAACTAGGGAAACCGAGATAATTATTCTGATTTGATGATACACTCAAAATATTACACAAGCAATTGTTTAAATTTAATGATATTCAGAACAGAACAAGAATTTTAAAAAACTATAAACAAGAAGTAACCGAAATAATGTAAAGCGAAAGTGAAAGTAAGTGGTGTTAGGCTCATGTAACTCTCTCATTAGAATCAAACTGTTTCAACATTTGTGATGTATTTGGATGCTAAACTATTCTTTATTATAGGCTTTGTACTTCACTCACGTTCCAATATGTGTGCGTGTGTGTGTGTGTGTGTGTATGTGTGTGTGTGTGTGTGTGTTTGGTGTGTGTGTGTGGGTGAGGTGTGGGTGCGATTGAACTGTTACACAAAAACATACTCCGTCATTTTGTTAATCGAGGACGTAAATTCAAACTGCAAAGTGTTTATTTATATTTATGTACACTCACAATAAAACACAAAGTGCTTTTGTCAAACTATAAACTCAAACTGTAACCTACAACTGTCCCCCAACCAAAATCTCACCCACACACACCAACACCCACAAACACAGTTTAAAAGCAAAAAATATTTATCCAACCTCGTTTAAAAACAGTCTGTGTGTGCCATCTTTTGGACATTCATCATATTGCATTGGTTTTAATTTCTTGTCCTCAAACAGAGCACTAATCTGTTTATTTTTAAGTTAAACATTCTACATTGATTAAAATAGAAAATCAAATGTGTTTTTTTAATGGTAGTATTATTTTATACAATAATTTATAAATCTGATGAGAATAAATGTAGTGTGCATAAAATTTTTAAGGAAAACATTGATCTAATACAGCACATTTGAGAGAGAGAGACGGAGGCGCGGGCGCGATCGAACTGTGTGTGTGTGTGGGAGAGATAATAAAATTTTTAAGGAAAACATATTGATCTAATATAGCACATGAAAGAGAGAGAGAGAGAGAGATAGAGAGAGAGAGAGAGAGAGAGAGAGAGAGAGAGGGGCGTGGGCGCGATCGAACTGTGTGTGTGTGTGCGTGTGTGTGTGAGAGAGAGAGGCGTGGGCGCGATCGAACTGTGTGTGTGTGTGTGCGTGCGTGGGAGAGAGAGAGGCGCGGGCGCAATCAAACTGTGTGTGTGCGTGAGACAGAGAGAGAGGCGCGGGAGCGATCGAACTGTGTGCGTGTGTGTGTGTGTGTGTGTGTGTGTGTGTGTGTGTGTGTGTGTGTGTGTGTGTGTGTGTGTGTGAGAGAGAGAGAGAGAGAGAGAGAGAGAGAGAGAGGGGCGCGGGTGCGATCGAACTGTGTGTGTGCGTAATACAGGTATTAAATGAATAAAAGTGCGTATATATACAATTTTGGACACAAGAGGGCAGTATGGCCCTATGAATGACTTTGTGTTTAAACTATCACCCGAAGATACCCCCTCCCCCTCCTCACACAGACACACACACACACACACACACACACACACACACACACACACACATACAGAATGCCAGGGTGCATTCTCTCTGTCAGAGAGAGGGAGAGAAAATTCTCAGAATCCACATTCAAACTACAATATCTGACTTTCTGTTGGTCTGAGCTAATGACAATAAATTAGAAAGTTGTTCGGCTTGACGAGAACAATATACACGCAGAGTTTTGTAACTGTAGGTAAAATTAACTAAGTTATAACACACTTTATGTGTCCTTTTTTAGTCATAAATTCATTTCCTCGCCACGGCCAAACCGTTTGAGATATCAAAAATCCGTTCGCAATTTAGCATCCTCAATGTCTTGACTTCACGCTGACCGAGTTTCGTGGTGTTTGGATTAATTCTCTAGGAGAAGTATATCAAAAATAAAATCATGCATTTTCCAAACAACCCATAATAGCTGACTTCCTGTTGAGCTGTCGTAAAACTTAGAGCACGAAAGTTGTTCGGCCCGATGAGATCTATAAGTGTACCGAGTTTCATATTATTACAAGCAAGCATGTTTGATATATGGACAAGTGTTCGAATCCCGTTCCAGGGGGCGCTGTCGAGCCCCCCTGCCACGCCCGGGTACCATCTTCAGCCCGGCCCTGATGGCCGCGGGTTCTGACCCGTGTGCAAAGTTTCAAGAGTTTTCGAGCACGTTAAGGGCCCCAAAACCTTGAAAAACTAAAATAAAAGTATTCTCACTCAGCAGACAAACCCCCCTCCCCTCAAACACACGGAGAGACGTAGGGTCAGAGAGAGAGGAAGAGAAAATTCTCCAAAACATCCACATTCAAACCAAAATATCTGACTTCCTGTTGGTCTGAGCTAATAAGTGTAAATTAGAAAGTTGTCCAGCTCGATATGAACATTATACATACTGAGTTTTAAGATTGTAGATAAAAGTATAGACCTAACTCCCCCTCTTTTGTCAAAAGGTGGCGCTACTGAGCCCCGGCACCACGCCCGTTTCTGAAACTTTGCACATGTCTACTGGCTAATAAATGTGATGTGTCTGTCGAGATTCATGCAATTTCAAGTATGCTAAGGGTCTCAAAAGCATCAAAAAAGAATCTTAAAGTTTGATGCGTTACCACGGCAACAGTATCTGAGATATCAATAATCCTTTCACAGGTCTAAATCTGCCGTGTGTTTACATTATACACATAAAGTTTGAAGCAAATCGGGTAAAAATAAGAGGGTGATTTCAAAGCATTTTGAAAGTGACACACTTCCTGCTGCCAGTTGGTGGCGCTATAACTTTGACTCACAATAGTCACATCCATGTGATCGGCCTCTTACAGCGAACACACTGCTGAAGTTTCATCAAGATCAGTCAATGTATGCAGAAGTTATAACACACTTCCTGTTTCCATTATTCGCCATAAATTCGTTTCCTCGCCACGGCCAAACCGTTCGAGATATCAAAAATCCCCTGGCAATTTTTCATCCTCAATGTCTTGACTTCATGCACACCGAGTTTGGTGACGATCGGGTGAATTCCCTAGGAGGAGTATATCAAATTCCTGAGCACGAGTTTCCAAACAACCCATAATAGCCGACTTCCTGTTGGGCTGGCGTAAAAAGTAAGAGTGCGAAGGATATATGAAACGATGAGATCTATATATGTACCGATTTTCAGATTAATTCATGCAAGCGTGTTTGATATACGGACACGTTTTTGAATCCCGTTCCAGGGGGCGCTGTCGAGCCCCCCTGCCACGCCCGGGTACCATCTTCAACCCGGCCCTGATGGCCGCGGGTTCTGACCCGTGTACAAAGTTTCAAGAGTTTTTGAGCACGTTAAGGCCCCCAAAAGTGCCCAAAAGGTAGTAAAATAATAATAATAATAATAATAATAATAATAATAATAAATAATCCTAAGGAAAACAATAGGGCCTTCGCCTTTTCAAGGCTTGGGCCCTAATAATAATAAATAATCCTAAGGAAAACAATAGGGCCTTCGCCTTTTCAAGGCTTGGGCCCTAAATATAGCTGCGAGCAGCGATTGCGGGCCCAAGCCGGTGGCACCGCCACCCCGGTGCCTTTAGGGTTATTGTGCACGACGTGCAAAAACTTAACCCCGCTTTGACTGTTGAGAAGAAGTGTGATGTAGAGCTTGCATCAGTGTGGCCTCTGCAAAAGTGCACATCGAGGGCACATATCAACCACAAAGTATGCGTGAGCAACCTTCTGAAACCTAAAATGAAAAATGAGACAGCCTATGGTCTCATTGATTTAACAGACACATGAAATAAGTACACAAGACCGAAAATTCATATGAAGTGTGCCATTTGGGGACAGGGCCTATTATCGTGAACCACAATAGCCACATATATGAGATCATTTAAATTTAGAATAATTTTTAGGTCAATATGTTTTGCAGCACTTAAATGTGTAAATCCAGAAGCCCAGTATTTATCTGGAGGTCTTTGTCCTTTGCCTGTCAAACTGGTTTGTCTCTGCCTTTTCTGTTCTGCCCTGTTTGCCATTGTTCTCCCTGCCTGTCTTGACCATTCTTAATAAAAAGCTGCAAATGGATTCCCCTGGCCTGACCCTGCCTCGATACAACACACATGCTGCATCTGCTCGCTATCTGCCGAACGGCTCTGTTAGTTCCGCTTCAGCACTGATGATGTTGTAGGAATAGTGCGCTCTGGTTGGTGCGGATTATTAGGAAATTTTTATTTTATACAGAAATAAGTTATTTATAATTCATATATATAGATAGATAGATAGATAGATAGATACATATACATATATAAAGACACAGAGAATATTACTTCCCTTACCTGTTTAGTAAAATGAAAAAATAAAAATAAATAACTAGGGAAACCGAGATAATTATTCTGATTTGATGATACACTCAAAATATTACACAAGCAATTGTTTAAATTTAATGATATTCAGAACAGAACAAAAAATTTAAAAAACTATAAACAAGAAGTAACCGAAATAATGTAAAGCGTAAGTGAAAGTAAGTGGTGTTGGGCTCATGTAACTCTCTCATTAGAATCAAACTGTTTCAACATTTGTGATGTATTTGGATGCTAAACTATTCTTTATTATAGGCTTTGTACTTCACTCACGTTCCAATATATCTGTGTGTGTGTGTGTGTGTGTGTGTGTGTGTGTGTGTGTGTGTGTGTGTGTGTGTGTGTGTGTGTGTGTGTTTGGTGTGTGTGTGTGGGTGAGGTGTGGGTGTGATTAAACTGCAGTTTGAATTTACGTCCTCGATGAACAAAATGACGGAGTATGTTTTTGTGTAACAAAGTGTTTACTTATATTTATGTACACTCACAATAAAACACAAAGTGCTTTTGTCAAACTATAAACTCAAACTGTAACCTACAACTGTCCCCCAACCAAAATCTCACCCACACACACCAACACCCACACACACAGTTTAAAAGCAAAAAATATTTATTCAACCTCGTTTAAAAACAGTCTGTGAGTGCCATCTTTTGGACATTCATCATATTGCATTGGTTTTAATTTCTTGTCCTCAAACAGAGCACTAATCTGTTTATTTTTAAGTTACACATTCTACATTGATTAAAATAGAAAATCAAATGTGTTTTTTTTTTAATGGAAGTATTATTTTATACAAAAAAATGTTATGCACACTACATTTATTCTCATCAGATTTATAATTTAAAGGAAAACATTGATCTAATATAGCACATTAGAGAGAGAGAGACGGAGGCGCGGGCGCGATCGAACTGTGTGTGTGCGTGTGTGTGCGTGTGTGCGTGTGTGTGTGTGTGTGGGAGAGAGAATAAAATTTTTAAGGAAAACATATTGATCTAATATAGCACATTAGAGAGAGAGAGAGATAGAGAGAGAGAGAGAGAGAGAGAGAGAGCGAGAGAGAGGAGCGGGCGCGATCGAACTGTGTGTGTGTGTGTGCGTGTGTGCGTGTGTGTGTGTGAGAGAGAGAGAGGCGCGGGCGCGATCGAACTGTGTGTGTGTGTGTGTGTGCGTGTGTGGGAGAGAGAGAGGCGCGGGCGCGATCAAACTGTGTGTGTGCGTGAGACAGAGAGAGAGGCGCGGGAGCGATCGAACTGTGTGTGTGTGTGTGTGTGAGAGAGAGAGAGAGAGAGGCGCGGGTGCGATCGAACTGTGTGTGTGCGTAATACAGGTAATAAATGAATAAAAGTGCGTATAGATACAATTTTGGACACAAGAGGGCAGTATGGCCCCATGAATGACTTTGTGTTTAAACTATCACCCGAAGATACCCCCTCCCCCTCCCCCTCCTCACACAGACACACACACACACACACACATACAGAATGGCAGGGTGCATTCTCTCTGTCAGAGAGAGGGAGAGAAAATTCTCAGAATCCACATTCAAACTACAATATCTGACTTTCTGTTGGTCTGAGCTAATGACAATAAATTAGAAAGTTGTTCGGCTTGACGAGAACAATATACACGCAGAGTTTTGTAACTGTAGGTAAAGTTAACTAAGTTATAACACACTTTATGTGTCCTTTTTTAGTCAGAAATTCATTTCCTCGCCACGGCCAAACCGTTCGAGACATCAAAAATCCGTTCGCAATTTAGCATCCTCAATGTCTTGACTTCACGCTGACCGAGTTTCGTGGTGTTTGGATTAATTCTCTAGGAGAAGTATATCAAAAATAAAAGCATGCATTTTCCAAACAACCCATAATAGCTGACTTCCTGTTGAGCTGTCGTAAAACTTAGAGCACGAAAGTTGTTCGGCCCGATGAGATCTATAAGTGTACCGAGTTTCATATTATTACATGTAAGCATGTTTGATATATGGACAAGTGTTCGAATCCCGTTCCAGGGGGCGCTGTCGAGCCCCCCTGCCAC
Source organism: Meda fulgida (assembly GCA_030578275.1). Classification (NCBI taxonomy): domain Eukaryota; kingdom Metazoa; phylum Chordata; class Actinopteri; order Cypriniformes; family Leuciscidae; genus Meda; species Meda fulgida. The sequence goes on from CM060627.1 coordinate 19,686,196, forward strand.
GCCCGGGTACCATCTTCGGCCCGGTCCTGATGGCCGCGGGTTCTGACCTGTATGCAAAGTTTCAAGAGTTTTCGAGCACGTTAAGGGCCCCAAAACCTTGAAAAACTAAAATAAAAGCATTCTCACTCAGCAGACAAACCCCCCTCCCCTCAAACACACGGAGAGACGTAGGGTCAGAGAGAGTGGAAGAGAAAATTCTCCAAAACATCCACATTCAAACCAAAATATCTGACTTCCTGTTGGTCTGAGCTAATAAGTGTAAATTAGAAAGTTGTCCAGCTCGATATGAACATTATACATACTGAGTTTTAAGATTGTAGATAAAAGTATAGACCTAACTCCCCCTCTTTTGTCAAAAGGTGGCGCTACTGAGCCCCGGCACCACGCCCGTTTCTGAAACTTTGCACATGTCTACTGGCTAATAAATGTGATGTGTTTATCGAGTTTCATGCAATTTCAAGTATGCTAAGAGTCTCAAAAGCATCAAAAAAGAATCTTAAAGTTTGATGCGTTACCACGGCAACAGTATCTAAGATATCAATAATCCTTTCACAGGTCTAAATCTGCCGTGTGTTTACATTATACACATAAAGTTTGAAGCAAATCGGGTAAAAATAAGAGGGTGATTTCAAAGCATTTTGAAAGTGACACACTTCCTGCTGCCAGTTGGTGGCGCTATAACTTTGACTCACAATAGTCACATCCATGTGATCGGCCTCTTACAGCGAACACACTGCTGAAGTTTCATCAAGATCAGTCAATGTATGCAGAAGTTATAACACACTTCCTGTTTCCATTATTCGCCATAAATTCGTTTCCTCGCCACGGCCAAACCGTTCGAGATATCAAAAATCCCCTGGCAATTTTTCATCCTCAATGTCTTGACTTCATGCACACAGAGTTTGGTGACGATCGGGTGAATTCCCTAGGAGGAGTATATCAAATTCCTGAACATGAGTTTCCAAACAACCCATAATAGCCGACTTCCTGTTGGGCTGGCGTAAAAAGTAAGAGTGCAAAGGATATATGCAAAGGTACCATCTACAGCCCGGCCCTGATGGCCGCGGGTTCTGACCCGTGTGCAAAGTTTCAAGAGTTTTCGAGCACGTTAAGGGCCCCAAAAGTGCCCAAAAGGTAGTAAAATAATAATAATAATAATAATAATAATAATAATAATAAATAATCCTAAGGAAAACAATAGGGCCTTCGGCTTTTCAAGGCTTGGGCCCTAATAATAATAAATAATCCTAAGGAAAACAATAGGGCCTTCGCCTTTTCAAGGCTTGGGCCCTAATAATAATAAATAATCCTAAGGAAAACAATAGGGCCTTCGCCTTTTCAAGGCTTGGGCCCTAATAAAGAAGAAGAATAAATAATCCTAACGAAAACAATAGGGCCTTCGCCTTTTCAAGGCTTGGGCCCTAATAAATAATCCTAAGGAAAACAATAGGGCCTTCGCCTTTTCAAGGCTTGGGCCCTAATAAATAATCCTAACGAAAACAATAGGGCCTTCGCCTTTTCAAGGCTTGGGCCCGAATAATCCTAAAGAAAACAATAGGGCCTTCGCCTTTTCAAGGCTTGGGCCCTAATAAATAATCCTAAGGAAAACAATAGGGCCTTCGCCTTTTCAAGGCTTGGGCCCTAATAATAAAGAATAATCCTAACGAAAACAATAGGGCCTTCGCCTTTTCAAGGCTTGGGCCCTAATAATCCTAACGAAAACAATAGGGCCTTTGGCTTTTCAAGGCTTGGGCCCTAATAATCCTAAGGAAAACAATAGGGCCTTCGCCTTTTCAAGGCTTGGGCCCTAATAAATAATCCTAAGGAAAACAATAGGGCCTTCGCCTTTTCAAGGCTTGGGCCCTAATAATCCTAAGGAAAACAATAGGGCCTTCGCCTTTTCAAGGCTTGGGCCCTAATAAAGAATAATCTTTAGGAAAACAATAGGGCCTTCGCCTTTTCAAGGCTTGGGCCCTAATGACATATTAGGTGGATGAGGGCGAGGGTGATCCTCGCTCCGATGCGGGACAACAGGTCAAGCTGGGCGCGGTACAGGCGGAAGTACCGCTGAAAGCGGCCGTGATCCAGACACGGCTCCTGGAGCGAGCAATTTTGAATCTTGCCAAACTGGGTTCGCCTCCGAAGGGTCTTGTGGACACAAATACGGCAACGATGATCCCTACGCCGCTGTTCTGCTCGCCAGAGCAAATACAGAGCGGTGACTCTCCCGATGAATGCTCGATCAAAATAAAAAAGATGGCCACCAACGGGTTTCGAATCCGACCCGCGTGACGGCATAAATTTCGCTTCAAACTTTTGTTTTTACGCGCGCCAGTTTCACTCTTGACGCGCAATTAACACAAAGTGGTCAAGCGTCAAACTAGACGCGGTAGACGCGAATTTGATGCGCTGTGTTAAACAATCAGTGTTACACTACATTTACTCTTAATGGTGCGTTCACACCAGACGCGAATAGCGCGTCAGGCGCGAGTGATTTCATTAAGTCAATGCAAAGACGCATTACCCGCGCAAAAAATTCCTGCGCCGTGAATGAGGCGTAGAGCGTGGCACGGTAGACGCAAATACGCCTCATTTGCGCGTCAAGTTCGGGCGAATGGCGCGAATTAAGCGTCTGGCGCGTGAAGCGCGTTACGCGCGAATGATCTAGTTAGTGCTATTTGTGCATTCACGAATTTGCGTCTGCCGCCTGAGTTGAAAAATCTGAACTTCTGCGTCAATTCACGCCGCGTTAACCAATCAGGAGCCTGCTTGCTTCACGTGGCATAAAGTGACATAGCATAACAAACTCACGCTCGAAAGTCATTCATTCCAAATGGAGGAGAAACTTCTTTTTTTTTAATTGATTAAAGCAAATACAAACAAAAATCAGGAACAATGTCAAATCTTACTACGAAAAAAAAAAAATTAAAAGAACAGAAGAACATGGAGCATGTTATGGCAAAAATGGCATTTAGACAATCAAAAGAAAATAAACTAAAAGGGCAATTATTTAATAAGATTGTTTACAAAAGAAGCCAGTTTCTCAGCATTCTTGTTATTAATCAATAACAAAGAGTTATAAAAAAGGTTTCAGCTCATTTCTCCAATGAGTAATGTTAGGAATTGTCTTGTAAAAACGACATTTATGAATGAAATGTTTACTTAACAAAATGACATTGTTAATGCCAAAATCATTGTGATCATTACGAAAAATAGCAAATTTTGTATCATTAATTGTTAGATTCATCATCTGAAATCCTTTGGAGACGAACAATTGTTGAAGGTTCAGCCAAAACCTTTTACAACTTCACACAAACAGAACAGATGATTCAAATCTTCGGGTTCAATTTCACAGAAGTTACAGTTTCCTACATCCATTTTAAATCATGTTATAACAAATCTTTAGTTGGATAAATCCTATTTATAATTTTAAATTGCATTTCTTTCATCTTTGGCGGGACTGGAAATTTAAGTATTTACATCTAATCTTTTTTATTATCTCCTTTTCAAAGTCTTTGAGAATATAATCTCTTTTGAGAGATTGAAGTATAAACTTGTTGTTACATTTGCAATTCAGAAAATTAATACCATTAATGTAAAGTTGTCTTAAGGTAGGCGTGACTTTTGAATATATTATATCCTGCTTAATCATAGCTACAAGTGATACTGGGAGAGCTTTCACAATCTGTTTAAACTTCTTTTGGGTACATCTAATTTGAAATTTGTCACAGAATTCAACATGTTGTAAAACATTTCCTTCCACATCCATGAAGTGGGCAAAAGCCCAGACACCAGAGAACCATTCTGGAATAAAAAGAGATTTTCTATTAACCAATATATACCTATTTTTCCAAATTGGTGTATTGTGTGGAGTGAAATTATGCTTGAATATTAGTTTCCAATACAGAAGAACCTGTTGGTGGAAATCTGAAAGTTTAATAGATAAGTTTCTTAAAATCAAAATCGCATTCAGGAGAAACTCATTTTAGCTGTGAGTGGTCACCCGGAGTTATTTGACTCAAGTTCATACTTTTAATAGAGACAAGAACAAAAATAAACTTTTGAAACTTTCGCCTCTGATGCGCGTAAATTTCGCTTCAAACTTTTGTTTTTACGCGCGTCAGTTTCACTCTATATGCGCAAGTTAACACAAAGTGGTCAAGCGTCAAACTAGACGCGGTAGACGCGAATTTGACGCGCTATTCGTGTCCGGTGTGAACGCACCTTAAGGAGTTGATTTAACAACAAATAGTGAAAGATACCCCCTAGCAGTGTTGCCAACTATTTTCAACGATAAGTAGCTAACGCCTTCCCTAAAAGTCGCTAGATGACGTTATACGTCAATTAGCATATTCATGACGACATCGCGTCATTCTTGCGTTCTGCCTGCCTCTGTGTTTTCTCTCTAAATTAATGCTCACATACTGTATTTTAATATCATATCATATAATATAGCCGAATGTCAAATAAAGCTGTTTTCATTTCCTATATTATTTTTTTGTCAGACAATAGAACAAGTGGCCTAGCTACTGATATAGTGAATGACAAAATTAAAAATATCTGAATTGAGAGAGTTCAGGAACTGGATGAAAGCACAAAAAAAAAAAAGGAAAATAACAGATAAGTGATAAGTCCGTCGAAAAAAAAAAAAACCCTGCCGTGTGCTCAACAGAGGAACAAGCCGCTGCTCCTCTCAGCCAATCACTGAACAGGGGAGACGCAGCTAGAGAGAGTGACGGCAGGGAGAAAGCAAGAGCTTGCGCTCGCACGACTGACAACGTTTGGAGGTTATTGAGGTTTGTCTGAAATTTCGTTAGATTTGTCGCTAGTCACTTTTTTAAAAAAATGTCGCTAAATGGGTCTGAAAAGTCGCTAAATATAGCGACAAAAGCACTAAGTTGGCAACACTGCCCCCTAGTGTGGGTGAAAATTATCAGAGTTAAATTGTCTCCTTAACTTTACTCTGTTAAGCTAAACATAAATGTGTAAATATTACTGTATACCGGTATGTTGTAGTTTGATGAACTTTGTGTAATGTGATCCATTCAAACTCCGAATGGAACAAACTTCGCGGTGAGTTTATGTGATGGAGAAATATTTATTTCGTCACAATGTGGTAATAATAAATGTAGAATGATGTAAATGATCTTATATAATTTGTATTTCTGTTGGTTACAGTTGGTATTGTTATATACAGATAATTTTATTTTTAAACAATGAATTATCTGCAATGCATTAGCCGCCCGAGTTTATGGGACGTCGAAATGGCAATGTTTAAATTCAAAGAAGACCTAACGTTAGTTTAAAATACTGTGGTGACTATACAAACTGTTGCAACAGATTGTCTTTACTTATTTATTTGTTATAGGCACAAAACGCGTTTCCACTGTCATTTGTGTAAAACTGTGTTTCTTATTACAGAGCATGTTGGTTAAGGTGAAACTTGGGGATGGCCAAAAATTTGTTAAAATATCCGAGCTGAGCCTGAAGGAATTTTTGTCTGTTGTTAAGAAAAATATATAAGTTGCTTTTATAGCGATAAATCGTTTAAATATCATGTTCCTGACTCAAATATGCGTTTTTTATGCTGCTGACACTGAGCAGCTGTGTGAAACACATTCAGTCTTTTCAAACACACATCCATCGAATCCTTGTTTCTGTGTTGCAAATATTAAAATGAATCACTGAAGTACTGGGATAAACGTCTAATGTCTTTATTTGGTATAAATCGAGCAAATCACCTTTTTTACACTTCAAATTAAAATTGTACCAATTACATCGTTACGCCACAAGATGACGCTAAGAGACTGGAAAAATGTATTTGTTCTTGAATCATTCATTCCAAAGATTAATTCAAAAGGCTGATTCATCAGCAATGAAACATTTGATTTTATTAAATAATTCATTCTAATAAAGAAAAGATAGAAAATAAATATTTGAGTGCAGTAAAGTGGTTAGAAAAAATGGCAGATCACGTGACAATCGGCCAATTCCGGTCACCGGCTGATCAGTCGGTGCATCTCTAATTGGTTGGTATTTGGTAATTGTATTTTATAATACTGTCACATCTTACATTTTCTCTGATATTCAGAGTTACCAACAAGTAACTGATCAACCTTGTAATGTAAACCCTTTCTCATTAATTGGCATAGATTTTTTTCCAGCTTTTTTAAAGTTTGGTGTCTCAACTGTACCCGAGAATGTGAAGGTTGTTGATGAATCGGGGACTGAGGTGGATGAGGATGTTTTTGAGGATATAGTTAAAGATCCCTCAGTTGGTGTTCTCACCATAAAACATGGTGCAGGTTTGTATATTTTTTATTTACTATCTATCAATTTTCTCAGTGCTTGCTTGTTAGTATCATGAGGACTTTTACCACCCTATATTCAACTAGACTTGCAATCTGCCTCTCCACAAGCCTCTACTGTGCAGTTAAATGTGTTCCTGTCTTCATCAATTGACTCCACTGACTCACAGGAGACAGTAATTATTGAAGAAAGCTCTTCAAGTAAAAGAATGAGACTAGATGATGAAGCTAAAAAGGTGGGCATCGAGGTGGTAAAATTCATCAATCTGAAATAATAGCCTTTTTTTATTATTATTATTACATATTTTGTATCAGGTAATGTTTTGTACTTTAACATGCCATATTTATGCCTTTTTGATTAAGTTGGTGTAATCCATTCTTGTCCATAAACCTGGTGGGGAGCATATAATAAATCCGGTTTAAGACTTTGGGAGATGAAACGAGGAGGAAAATGGTGAACATCCTGGCAGCTGACATGACAGAAAAGAATGGGTAATCTACATATCTTTAACTGGTGTATATCTCTCAATGTAGTTCCATAATTTCTTGTTTTTTTTTAACCTGTGCTAAAGATAGGTTATTTATTTATCATTATACAGTACATCACCACCAAGGCAGGTTAAAGAAAAATATGCCAGAGGAATTGTCTTTGTTCCCTTACCTCAGTGACCCCTTGTCCAAAAAAGGCTACGTAAGTATCACCTCATTTTTTTATTTTAATTCTGTGTTGACATGTCTTAAATTCTGATGATCACACACAATACAGGTGGTGTATTTTGCTCTTGAATTAAGACTTTTTTTTCTCTCTTTATGTATTTTTGTCTTTCTAAGGAGCATTACTATGATGGTGACAGTGGCACTGGGTACTTGGCATAGAGAATCAAAACCATGCAAAGAGGCCTGGCTAAAGAACGAAGAGCATCATTTGATGGTACAGGATGAAATTCAGAAATCAACTTTTTGTACTTTTTTTCATAGCTCATTTTGCCATCTATCACAGTTTTGAAATTTTGTTACTATTGAGTTGCCTTAACTGACATTTTAATTTGTATAAAGATGAGCCTCTTTTACCTTTTTTTATTTTTTTTTAGTATGAACTGTATATAGTTATCATCTTTATGCAGTGTTGAAGGTTCTAAAATGCTTTATTCATCAGGACAAGGATTGTCTGCTGAGGGGATGTCTGGTGGACCAACTGTAAGACGGGAGTCAGAGTTTACTCCGGAGACTGTCTTGAGTGAGGATAAATGCAATGATTCCCCTTCTTAGATTGAGCAAGACTTTGTTCTGATGTTTGGAGAATTAGTGTCAGGCAAGCTATTGGAGAAGTGGACGATTGCATTCAAGAAAAAAGTGATTCAGCAGTGCAAAAAGCTTCCAACCACCAGTGATATTGGAGAATTCCTGCTAGCAGCTGAATCTCTGTCTGATGACTCAGAAGAGGGTGTTAATTTTTGGTAAAATGTTTAAGATTAATTTAATACTTAATTTAATCTTAAACATCTAAAGTAATTTTAGTAATATATAACAGTAATTATAACTATATATAATTTAGTACTAAATAATTATAACACTGCCTAGCCAAAAAAGGTCTCTGTTTGGATTTAAATAAGCAAATGCTTAAGAGTATGATTGGATCATCATTACAGTGATTTTTTTTTCTATCATGTTATATGTTTGGGAACAGTTATTTTAAACCATAATTGATGGAGTGTGTAGCCTTTCATTCCTTAAACAACTATGAAGGCACATCATGGCCATATTCCAGGATTGACAATGTGAAGATTCATCAGGCTCAAACTGTGAAAGAATAGTTGGGAAGGTAGAATAGAATAGTTAGCCATGATATTGTAATGTGTGTGGCATGTTGGGATATTTTCTTGGCAACTAATTAATGAGATTGATTGGGAAATGAGAAACACCAGGGAGGGAGTGGTGTATTGAGGGGCTGGGTGTGGAAAAGGTTTAAATGGAGCGCAAAAGACGATGGTGGGTGGCTCGGTTCGGTCTGCATTGTGGACAAGGTACAAGACGGCGGTACTCACCTTTTCTTTGGGAGGGGGGTGTCGTTCGCGGTTGGATAGGACCGCCGGCGAGATAGATAGATAGATAGATAGATAGATAGATAGATAGATAGATAGATAGATAGATAGATAGATAGATAGATAGATAGATAGTTTCTGCACTGCATGTATTGCCATTTAATGCAGATGTGATGCCGTATTGCCATTTAATGCAGATGTGATGTATTTTTGTTAATGTATGAGTGTTTCCTGAGCCTGAACGTTTTAATAAATGTTTTAAATGTGACATTGTTGAAGTTGCTTTCGTTGTTTTGAAAACTTGTTTTAAGAGTTCATTTGACATTGTAGAAGATTAATTGTTTTATTGTACTTACACCACAAAGAGAAATACTGACACTTACTCACCTGTTGCACCACAAATGGGTTTTAAGAATTTTACTCTGAGTGAGAATTTTTCACTATTAAAAATTTAAATAAATTCTACATTAGTGAAATATTAACACCAATAAGAGTTCATTTCCGATTTTTGTTTAACTGTGGTAACACCAAACAGAGTTAACTTCCCCCTAGTGTTAAACTGTGGTAACACTGTTCAGTGTAGAGCAGTGTTGAATTTTTACTCAAAATAGTTTATTTTACTCTGAAAATTTAACACCATGACTAGAGTAAATTTATCACCAATTCTGAGTGGGACCAAATACACTCGGACCAAGTATTAAATTTAATAAAGTGTGAAAATACAATTATTAAACACATTATAGATATGATTAATAGCGTGCAGTTATTATAAAGTGTTACCCTTAAGGGTAATATTAGAAATATTAATCTCTCTCTCTCTCTCTCTCTCTCTCTCTCTCTCTCTCTCTCTCTCTCTCTCTCTCTCTCTCTCTCTCTCTCTCTCTCTAACAGTGGCAGTAATATGCCATTCGTTTTACTATCACTTGTATTCTTTATTCATTTAAATTAATATGTTTGTTTGAAAGTCCAAAAATTATGAGACCTAAACTAAATAGGTTCTAGCGTGTCACGCAAGAAGATTACAGATTTCGTCTTTAACGAATCATATTTTATTGATAAGCTCTTATGTATGTGTGCTGTTCAGTGTTCAATAAGTTTAAATTAAATCAGTTGAATGATGAACTCACCTGTCGATCTCTGAACTCTTTGAACAAGTCAGGATGAGCAACTGACGAATGCTTCGACAGTTTTGACGTGTTGCCTCCCATGGCAACACTTTCTTTAAAGCAACGTTTGCAGAGTGGTGCATTGAGGTCTGTTTCTTTACTTTTCTCATTACTTTTGTAGGCAAAGTAATGCCTTATTTCACTCATACTGCTCTCTTTATTTATTGATTTCGGGCATGTAGAGCTTATAGAGCTAATTTAACACTGCAAAATTTACTGTGTAGTGAGCCCTGAGCACTTACCCATCCAAAATCCTCAGAATGTCCCAGTTGACTTACCTGTTGTTGAATCTGTAAGAGAGAGTATACCCACCTGTGAATTCTCAGGGGAGGATCCAGTGGAACCTGTAAGAGAGAACTTACCTGAATCTGGAGAAGTAGAAGCTCCTGTTTAGATAGAATCTGGTCGTATTGATTCAGAGGTTCCGGTGAGGGAAGAACCAGGATTTGATTTCTGTTCTGAGTTTCCTTCTCAGGAGGCTGAAACATAGATTGGTTGTGAGGTTAAGAGCAGAAGTAAAGAGAACCTAGTTCTGAGTGAAAGAATGCTGGAATTGATCAGAGTGAACGAGAGAATGGCACAGAGTTTGAACAGGGAGTTATTTCCAGACGTTCGCAAAGAGAGCGACGACCTGCAAAAAGGCTTGAATATCCCCAGTTAGGGAATCCACTTACCGTAGTGATTCAATCTCTGTTGCAAGGTCTGAGTGTGGCATTCAGTACTACTTAGGAGGAGGTGGTTGCTTCTTCTATTGATGATGTGCCTGTGGTTGTGACTCAACCCCAAAAATATGCAGATGCAGCGGGATGTGCATGTATTCAAGAGGGGAGAGTGTAACCCAGGTCACTAAAGAGATCTTGCTGAAGTAAAGAAAAGAAAGAGACTAACACTTATGAACGGTTATTTTATTAAATGTCTGTGTAGAGAAAAAAAATAAGAAGAATACATAAATTTGAATTTGGTAAAAAAAAAAAAAAAGAAGAGTGGTTTAATCTAATAAGACCATGATTGGTCTAAATAGACGAATGAGAGTTAGCCCACCTAAAATTCTAAAATAAGAATTTTATCTCTTAATCATATTAAATTAAAAGTTAATCAGGTGCAATTAGATTTAAACTAAATAGGGAACATACATTTATAATAGATAAAATGAAAAAAAGGGGTTATAATTAGATTTTTGGAACACGACTTTTTGGTTTATTTTCTTATATGTGATATTAATTTTATTGTCTTCTACATACTTTTATTTTATTCACTTGTTATTCCTCTAAATACAGTCGTGCTCAGAATTAATGGTACCCCTGGTAAATATGATAAAAAATGGCTGGAAAAAATAAATCTGCATCATTTATCCTTTTGATCTTTCATTCAAAATATTGGCAAAAATCTAAACTTTCATTGAAGTAAAAGAATAGAATGTGGGGGGGGAAATCACATTATGAAATAAATGTTTATCTCCAAAACACGTTGGCCACAATTATTGGTACCCTTTTATTAAATACTTTTTGCAATCTCCTTTTGCCAAGATAACAGCTCTGAGTTTTATCCTATGATGCCTGATGAGTTTGGAGAACACCTGACAAGAGATCAGAGACCATTCTTACAGAATCTCTCCAGATCCTTCAGATTCCCAGATCCATGTTGGTGCTTCTTCTCTTCAGTTCACTCCACTCATCAGGTCTGGGACGGTCATGGCAGAAGCTTCATTTTGTGCTACTTGACACATTTTTGTGTTGATTTTGATGTTTGTTTTGGATCGTTGTCCTGATGGAAGATCCAACCACGGCCCATTATAAGATTTCTAGCAGAGGCTGTCAGGTTTCGATTTTTTATCTGTTGGTATTTGATAGAATCCACGATGCCATGCATGTATCTGAACAAGAAGTCCAGGACCTCCAGTAGAAAAATATGACCACAACATTAAAGATGGTATACTAAATTGTACACATGGGGTACTTTTTATCCTTGTGTGCACCAAACCCATCTTGCATGTTTGCTGCCAAAAAGCTATTTTTTAGTTTCATCTGACCACAGAACCCTATGCTGTTTGAAGGTCCAGTCATGTCTGACAACTGAATTTGCTGGGGTTTGTTTTTGGATGAGCAAGGAGGATTTTTCTTGAAAACCTCCCAAACAACATGTGGTGATGTAGGGGTTGTTCAATTTTTTTTTAATAGGCTTTCTGAACCCAAGACTCAACTAATCTCTGCAATTCTCCATCTGTGATCTTTGGAGAGTCTTTGGCCACTCAAACTTTCATCCTCACCATGCATTAAGACAATATAGACACACGTCCACTTCCTGATAGATTTGCAACATCTTTAGTTGATTGGAAGTGCTTAATTATTGCCCTGATGGTCAAAATGGGGATTTTCAATGCTTTAGATATTTTCTTACAGCCACTTTCTATTTTGTGATGCTCAACAATCTTTTGATGCACATCAGAACTATATTCTTTGGTTTTACTCATTGTAATGGATGATTAAGGGAATTTGGCCTTTGTGTTTCCCCATATTTAAACTCTTGTAAAACAAGAAGTCATTTGATTTTTGCCAATTTTTTGAATGAAATATCAAAAGGATAAACGATGCAGAATTATTTTTTACAGCCATTTTTCATCATATTTACCAGGGGTACCATTAATTCTGAGCAAGACTGTATATCTTACCTGTTCCAACGCAACCAGTGTTGCCACTGTACTCTTCTTGTTGCTGACACAGTCTCTTGAGCGAATTTTAGTCTTCTGATCGCTGGTCCATATATCGAAGCAGTGCCTTCCTTCACGCTCCTCTGTATCTCTTACTGATGAGAGTGAGGGTTGTACTCTTGCCACGACACGGGTTACATAAAGCTCACAGTGGACCAACTCCCAGAAAAATGCACCGACCTCGAAAGCTGCAGCAGAAGACAAAGCATCCGCATACTTAACATTAAAGAGGGCGCTGAATCCTAAGTTAAACCTAGAGATTTCGTTGCCCAATTCCTTGCAGAGTCCCTGTCACTAGAAAAACCTCCACACTTGGACCGCGCCCACCGAGCTCTACGTGCCCTACAACTGAGAGTCTCGCACAATGGCAAAGAGTATTTCTTCACCGATCCGGACAAATCGGTCAAGTTTGCTGAATGTAACTTTGAAATTCCAGGACCAGTCTAAGGGACACTGTTGGAGTCAATTAAGATAAACATAACGTGACTGACGAAAACACATTGACTGTTTACATGATGTTTATAAAATTCATGTTGTGTTATGTTTAGTACTGGGCAATGATTAATTTATTTAATCGCATAAAATTCAATAATGAATTCAAAAGTAGTGTATTGTGCACTTTTATTTTAAAAATACTGCTATATAAACAAAAGGGCTATAAAATTTGGTTTGCAAACACTTTAAATAATTTATAAATCAAATAAGGTAACATTTATAAATCGTTTTTCTTTTCTTTATTTTTTCTGAACAGGTACCAGCAGAAACATTTTTATTTTATCATGGGGCAGCATAAACGGTCTGTTCAGTTGCAAGTGTACCTGTTAGAGTGAGGTGAAGTGGTCGAGCACAAAAAAAAGTACACAGCCTGGATTCACTGTGCAGGTGAATTTTAGGTACTTTTTTAGTCTGTGAAGTCAACTTTGTAGAGGTTAAAAATATAAACTCCACCGTCTGGAAGAGATTTAAAATTAAAATGTTCATGTTGAGGGGGTCGCACACCGGACGAGATGCGCAGCGCCACGGCCAAAAATTTTCATACAGTGCACACACACCGGCAGTCTGCAGCGTCCAGCTGCAAAATCCATAGTTTTATATTAAATTTACATCACATTTTTCTCATATCGTTGTTAATGTAGCCTTCTGACTTCAACCTGTGCTCCAAGATACATTTAGTTTTACATTCATTTACATAAATCAGCTGCGTGGATGAAAATTGCTGAAGTTATCGGATTTTCACGTGAGATTCTCAATTCATTCAGTTAATGGACGCTCTGAGGTAAAGTATTCAGACTGCAGACTCAGCAACGATTGTATTTAATTGTACAGTACAATCATAACATAGTACAGACATTATCTTAATTTCATAAACATAACAATATTGCTGGCCATAAACTGAGAATGTGCACGCACCGGTGTGCGATCCCTTGAGTTGTCCAAAACGCGCCACTACGCTCCTCGTTCGGTGTGCGAGCTCCTTTAGTTTAGGCCCACCCCAAATGCTCCCTTTTTTTTGAGACGCGTGAGGACGCCCATCCACGCCAGTAGTGAGCAACATCTCACCCCTCCTGTGACCCATTGTTTGTCTGTATGTGTATTAAGAGCCAGTGAGCAACGGACTTTCAATATAATATTAATAATAAAATCTTCGTTAATGTGCGATAAAATAATTGTCGGCGTTAATTATTGCGTTAACACGATGATAACATGTTAACTTGCCCAGTCTTGGTTATGTTACATTGAGATGTTCACCCCTGAACTCTTTATTACGGAGCTGTGCTGATACAATTTTTTGATAAATGACGGGATTAATGTTTGAGTTTTGGGAAATGGGGGGTGGGGGCCTGTTTATAATGGTGCAAGGTATGAAATGAGCAGTGATGATGACTAGCCTGATTTTCAATCACGTAAAGAAAAACGACAACTCAAAGTAACAGAAGGGGTCTTAAATTTACCTTGTGGAATGTAAAAGGATTAAACCATCCAGTTAAGAGAAGCAAGAAATTATCACATCTAAAATCGCTCTCCTCAGATATAATCTTTCTGCAGGAAACTCATCTCAAAGTGGACTCTAAAAACTAATTAAAATCCGGATGGATAGGACAGATCTATCAATCTAATTTCTTAAATAAATCTAGGGGGGTTGCTATCAAAAAGCCTTAAACAAAAAGCCCTGAGACCTGATCGGAATGATTTTGATTTTGTCTCTTATCCCCTATATGTCCAAAACAAATCTTGTTTAGACTTTGTGTCCTTGACGCATATCTCGATAGATCGTCGTTTAAAATCTCCCCGCAATCTAATTCAAGAAAATTCTTGATGCTTTCATTAATAATTCTAATTTGGTAGACATATGGATACTTCTGCATCCAACTGAAAGGGATTATACATTTCATTAGCATGTACATTATGTATATACTCGTATTATTTCTTTGTGGACAACAATCTTATTTCTAATATCCTATATTCTAAAATTCACAATACTGACTTCAGACCACGCCCCAGTTTCATTTGAAGTTGTCCTTGATCAAAAATCTTCTATGGAGGATGGACCCTCAACTTATTGAAGACCCTAAGTTCATTGATTTCATACATTCACGACTGGATTTTTTTTTTGATAGCAACGATAAGCCAGAGACATCACCAGGACTGCTCTGTGAAACTTTAATAGCTTATATAAGAGGTTGTGTTATATTATATCAGGGCCCACTAAAAAAAACTATTCAAAACGAAACTAATTGATTTAGGGAAACAAATTCATCGGTTAGAAAATTAAAACACACTGAATCCCTCACCAGATACTCAAGAATTTTACAGTTAAGATTTGAATACAATAAAATAGTCTCTACTAAAACATTTCGTTAAACAGAAATACTTTGAATTTGGGGAGAAGCCCCATAAATTATTAGCCAGATAATTGAGAAAAATAAATAGTGAAGGGACAATTCATAAAATAAAGACAAAATGTGGGACACAATGTATCGCAAATAAATAGATAAACCTTTAATGATTCAGCAGACACAAGGGAATCCATATGCAGCTTTTATTAGAGTAGTCAGAAAGGCAGGGATCAACACCAGCAAACAGGGCAATGGAGAAAAGGCAGAGACAAACCAGATAACAAGCAATGGTCGGGGCAGGCGGCGAGAAGCAAGGTCCAGTAACAATCCAAGTCGAGGTAGGCAGAGAACAATCACAAACGGGGTACACCGTCCAAGGTCAAGGCAATAAACAATCCACAGTGATCAATGCTCAGAATGACAGCAAGGAAAGTCAAGACTTCACAGAGAAGTGGTGTGGAAATGGCTTTTATGTGTGTAAATGAAGTGCAGGTGTGTGTAATCAGTGCAGTGCAGGTGTATGGTGTTTGGTGTAATCAGTCCAGGGAGGTGTAGGGTGGGAAATGTGGTCCAAGTTAACCCAGGAAGTGTGTGGCTAATCGTGACAGAGCCAAAAACACTAGAGTTCAGGAGAGTGGTGAAGCGGAGGTGGTCTTGGGGTAGGGATGGAGAGCCAGGTCCATGCAGGGGAACGGGACTAGGGCATGCAATGGTCCCATCGTGGAGCGGGGGCGTAGCAGGCCGTGCAGGCGGGCGGCCAGGGTGGCGCAGGCCGTGCAGGCGGGCGGCAAGGGCGGCGCAGGCCGTGCAGGTGGGCGGCCAGGGCGGCGCAGGCTGTGCAGGCGGGCGGCCAGGGCGGAGCAGGCCGTGCAGGCGGGCGGCCAGGGCGGAGCAGAAAGAAACTGGAACAGACAAAGACACTGGCTCGGCAGAAGTGACGTGGACAGGCTCTGGCTGGACAGGCTCTGGCTGGGAGACGGGGCCCTGGGACGACGGTCTTCTTGAACCTCCGCACTAACATCAGTGGGGGTTGTGCCACAGTGGAGATCAGTCCTGGACACCCATAAACCAATGCCATGGCTAGCTTGATGGCTGAAGTGACGAGAAGAACAGGCTGAGGGGGTACTGCGGTTCACAGAGCTCCTTTTCCTCCACAGTAAACAGAACCGCTCAACAACAGGGTCAGGTCTATGTAGTGCTCTAAAGTCCAGTGAGGATCATGCAAGGGCATGAATGAACTGAGCGGTTCAGATAGTCCTCCCTGAAAAAAGATCATAATGCACTCTGTGCTCATTGAGGTGAGATGTGCCAGTTCAATAAACTCTTCGACATACTTCTCAATCGAACCGATTCCCCTGACGGAGACGCAGGATGTATACATGTATACATGGTTGACCTCGCTGCTGGATCTAGGTGTGGCGAAGTCTTCTGTATTGATTCAGCAGACACAAGGGGATCCATATGCAGCTTTTATTAAAGTAGTCAGAAAGGCAGGGATCAACACCAGCAAACAGGGCAATGGAGAAAAGGCAGAGACAAACCAGATAAGCAATGGTAGGGGCAGAAGGCAAGAAGCAAGATCCGTTAACAATCCAAGTCGAGGTAGGCAGAGAACAATCAGAAACGGGTACACAGTCCAAGGTCAAGGCAATAAACAATCCGCAGTGATCAACACTCAGAATGACAGCCAGGAAAGTCAAGACTTCGCAGAGAAGTGGTGTGTGGAAGTGGTTTCTATGTGTTTGTAAATGAAGTGCAGGTGTGTGTGTAATCTGTGAGCCTGTTTATTGTTCCAATGAGGGTTTCCAATAATACAGGTGAAGTTCTCTGCGGGTTACTGTCTTTCCTTTTACGCAACACAACAAGATTAAATGGAACACATTTCTCATATGTATTGACTCGTTATTTCATCTGACTCCATAAATGAAAAGGGTTTTAATGATATCTGGGTATCATTAAAAAGTGAGCGAATGTTTGATTTTTCTTTTGAAACTCCTTAATTATGTTTTACCCGTTCAGATTAGGAAACTATGCCGCTTAGAGGTCCTTGCATCTTCTGCGGGTCTCACGATCACAATCTCGTCAGTTTCGTCACTAAACAGAGGTTTTTGACTAATATCTCAGGCGGTCGGATTCACCCAAAACACAATCAGAGATACTTTTCGTTTAGTCCCCTTGAATTGCATACACTTGAACTTAATTTAATAGTTATACTTTAGTAGAGGTTTTGGCCCTATTATAGCTATGAGTTGACCAACAATACTTCCCTCATAATAGTTTAGACTGGCCAAGCCCGTGATTTCTCACCTACACTTATCTAAAGTTACTTTAAATTAAGACAGAGGTAAAATAGACGTACCAAAATTTAGGTTGGTCAAGTAGCACGTTAGCTACCCTTAACGGAATGCCCCGTCTCTACAAAACAAGTACACTTGAATTAGTGACAAAGTATTAGCCGTCGCCAATCTGATGCAGTCTTGCGGGAGCATACGAATCCGATAATCTCCTTGGGAGAACAAACTCAGAGTCAATCAGAATAAAATCAAATGTTTACAATTTAATATGTCAGGTAAATGTATCATTACAATTTCGTAATCAATTCAAAGATAACCAATGCAAAACATCAAATGCTCTTGAACAAAGAGAAAAAAGTTTACCCGACAAGAAATGCGTGAGGCTGAGAGTCTCGCAACTCTCAGCCTCACGGGCCGATCTCAAATGCAGAAAAGGCCCCGAGCTCTGCGTTTCATTATATACCCAGACCTCATTTCAAATCTAAGCATCATCCACAGTGGAAATTTACCTGTAAATCACCATTTGCTAGCAGTGGAAAATTAGCATTCAGTCAAATGGTCAGAAGGTGTTAACTCAAAGACACACCCTCCGGTGTGGAAGATATTTCTAAACTTCCTAAGAACTTTATTATCTTTTGGTTTACTTCTTTGGGAATGAGACATTTGTACCAGTCGCATCAAGACATTTCAAATAATACCAAACATGTATGATAATCATTCACATTAAACCATTTATATTCTTGTGTGAGTTTGGGAGATCTCTGCCAGGATGAAGAATGGGGGAGAGAAATGTAGATTAGGAGGAGGGAGGTGGGACCTTCGTCTCAATAGTGCATGAGAGGGAGTTCAAATGTTAATTTCCTTTGTTTTCTCAGAGAGTGGTCCTCTCTTAAATTCCTTCTAGTTTTTCCAGTCTTACAGATTGGCCTCTTGACCACATGGGTCAAATTCAGATGAACACTTACGTGGTCACAGTAAGACGGTTGTTGTAATCCTTGAGACGTAACTCAAAAATTGTCTTTGCAATGTTCGCATCTGTAGAAGCTTTCAGAGAGCTGTGTTCACCTGCAGAACGCCTGATTTCACCAGGTGTATGTGGCTTGAGTTCAGTAGGTGGATGAATGCGTTCAGGTTTTCTTCTTGCATTTCAGCCTAGAATGTGAAGTTCATAAAGTCAATCTGGACCTTTGTGACTTGTTCAGTCGACGTCTCATTCCTTCATAGAGAAACTTCTGCTTCTCTGGCACCTTCCCCATGATGATAATCTGACCCTTCTTGACCGATCCTGTCACCTCCAGCGGTGCAGTTGTCTGGGCAGACCTCAGTGGATGAAGGAGTTATCCTTGGTTCCACACTGCTTCGTGTGAGACACCTGAAAATCATCTTAAATGTCCACTTCGCGATTGAGCACTTATGAACTTAAAAACATGAGGAAATGCATACGAACACATAATGCAACAAAACAAAACAATGGATGGGTTCATGTCAACAAGTGCGATTGGTACATCTGGTCTCAAATGTTTCTAAAAGGTCCTGAATGGTAAGGTGGTCTCATTTCAAATATCCAATTCTCCATTACCACTGTGATGAAGTTAAATGGTAGTGGAATTATAAATATTCTTGGTCTGAATCATTTAAAGGAAAAAGCAAGAGATCAGTGTAATCGAAACAATCAAATGGATTCTATGCATCAATAAATCATGTAATAATAATATTTAATCAAAATTTATGAAGAAATACACACATATACACATATATATCACTGTGTTTGTTCAGGAATCTTCTAATGCAAGTCACCTATGTAGACATAAGAAGTGACTTGGGACATGCTTAGTCATTCATTAATGTAGATAGTTCATTCCTTGCAACAGGTGTTGAGTGGGTTTGTGTGTGTGTGTGTGTGTGTTCTAGCTATGTCACAGTCGATGGCAAGGTTATATTATAAATTTTGTGTGTGTGTGTTTACTGGCTAAGTCAGAGTCGATGAAAGGGTTGAATTGTAAATTTTGTAATAGATTGAAGCGCTCACACTTCAGATCTATCCATTTTATGATGTTTTTGTTATTAGTGGTATGTTGAGATATCAGGGGCCCTCTGATTTTCCAACCACCCAAACAACAAATGATGTTTCCTAACAAAGTTCGGGAGGAGCATGTTCAGATAATTAAACACATGTGGAGCACATTCAGGTAATCAAGCCTAATTAGACACGAGTGGAGCACACTCCCAATCAATGAGGTAAGAGGTATATATTCAGCAAACTTAACTCAGTTCTTTGACAGTCTAACAGCATATTGGTTCGACCTTTTTGCTACCATGTCTCAACTCCAGCTCTTCCCATCCGATGAGGAATCTAACTTCTCGCCGGATCCTCAGCCACAATCAGCTGACCCTAGGACAACTCCTTCTCTGCCCAACATTTCAACTGATCCTCAGGCTTCTCCACGCGGCCGCCTGCCTGCCCGAACAGCTACACGCTCGCCTAGACGCAGAGGCCAGCCCTCGCCTCCACCAGCGAGACATCACAATCCCTCCCCTGCTTCTTCCTATCGCTCGGCCATCCCAACAATTCCACCAATTGGAAAGTGGACAGTTTTAGGATTGAGGCAAGCGCTGATCAATTCAGATGTTCAGTTCTCGCGAAGGATGAACAAAGCGGAACTATACGCCTTGTATGTATCCTTGCAATCAACTAACCTCTCTCCGAAGTCCTCCGGCCCCGAAAAGGACCAGCAGGCAAAGCAAAGCTCAGGATTCACCTCGCTCGACAACACCACCATCGCAGCGTACCAAATCCAGTTCTCTTTCAGCATCAAACCGCAGCAGAAGGCCTTCAGCAAGCTTGGGCCGCGCCCCAGTTCCTTCTGCTGTCAGACCTCGCCAGCAGGCTGCAGCTTTGGTTGAAACCAGGCCCGCCGACCTTCCCTCAGCATATCAGAACATGGCTCCTGCTGTTTCTAATAATCCTTTTTCTTTTCAGTGGCCTCCAGCACCTGTCCCAGATGCTAGCGCGAGGCTGCCTCCGATAGCATTGGAGGCCCAATCATTTCAACCTACCTTTGCAACAGCTACTAATCCCTCTTCTTTTCAGTGGCCAGCAGCTCCAGTAGCTCAAGCTAGCGTGAGGCTGCCTCCGCTTGCAGCACAAGCCCACTTTTCTCAGTTTCAACCTTCCTTTCCTTCTCATACTTTTAATCCTCTTCCCCAAGCCCCAGAGGCCAATTCAAGCGTGAGGCTGCCTCCGCCGACAATTGCAGCCCCGGCCTCGGCTCCTTTCAGCTCTCTTCTCCAGGCAAAATCTCTCCACTCTCTCTTCACAGCAACTCAGATGCCCGTCCCATCGAACGCCGTTGCCGCGGAGCCGCCCCCAGTGTCCCACAACATCCGAGCACAGATCCTGTCAGAAATTCAGGATGCTGGCTCCAGAGGCAGACCAATTCCCAACTCCAGTACCTCACTATTCAGAACTAATATTCCCGTAACCCACCCTCTAAAACAACTCCTCGACACATCACTGGACACCATCCTCCAAGCAGTTTCTCCCAGGACCCTCCAATCTTATGTGACAGCTTGGAGGTGTTTTAAAGCATTCCACTTCTCATACATCTTGCCATTCCCTGATTTTTCTCTCCTTTCAATCACCTCATTCATCTCCTACCTTAACAGCATTAAGGGCCTCCAAGTTGGAACCATCAAAGGTTACCTGAGCGGCATCCAGTTTTTCCACAAATTGATGTACGGCGCTCCCTCCCTAGAGATAAATAATTCACAAACCTCCCTTCTGGTCAAAGGAATTCAACAATCTCATCCCACCCATCCCGACACCAGACAACCCATAACACTAGATATTCTCACAAAATGTATTCATGCCCTCCGCACAGTCTACCAGCCTCTCGAGACAGCCCGTACACTCGATGCTATGTTTATTCTAGCCTTTTTCGGCTTTCTTAGATGCTCGGAACTCGCCATCACTTCCAAATTCGACCCAAGAGTCCACCCCACCATCTCAGACTTATCAGTACTGGATAGTGAAACCATCTCATACTTGATTAAGCAAAGCAAGACAGACCAATCCAAAAAAGGCCATTTCATCTACATCTTCAAACTCTCATCGCCAATCCAACCATACCAATCCATTCAGGCATATCTTCATTGGAGAAGCTCCCAGGCTAAATCCCCTCTTGATCCCCTATTTATAGATGACTCCAACAAACCTGTGACACGCTTTTGGTTCCAGAAACATCTCAAATCCGTTCTTCAACAGTCAGGCATCCAAGCAAAACACTTCTCCAGTCACTCTTTCCGCATCGGAGCAGCAACTTCAGCTGCCCAAAAAGGCCTCTCCCAGCAGCAGATACAAGCTCTCGGAAGATGGTCCTCAGACGCTTTCCAAAGCTACATCAGGACCAACCGGTTCCACATTAAAAAAGCCCACCAAACCCTCATCGAAAGAAACCCTCCGGGTCGTCCACCTGGGTGTTCTTCCTTCTTCCAGTGATCTAAATTCCCAACTGACAAAGCAAAACTCTCCCAGCGGACATTGCTTAATTCTGTCCAGCGAGCATTGGTCTCCCAGCGGACATTGCAAGCATCTATGTTTTCTCCTTTTTCTGTCCAGCGAGCATTGGTCTCCCAGCGGACATTGCAAAGCATCTATGTTTTCTCCTTTTCCTGTCCAGCGAGCATTGGTCTCCCAGTGGACATTGCAAGCATCTATGTTTCCTCTTTTCTGTCCAGCGAGCTTTGGTCTCCCAGCGGACATTGCATAATTCTGTCCAGCGAGCATTGGTCTCCCAGCGGACATTGCATAATTCTGTCCAGCGAGCATTGGTCTCCCAGCGGACATTGCATAATTCTGTCCAGCGAGCATTGGTCTCCCAGCGGACATTGCAAGCATCTATGTTTCCTCTTTTTCTGTCCAGCGAGCATTGGTCTCCCAGCGGACTTTGCATGCATCTATGTTTTCTCTTTCCCATCCAACAGGTATCGATTTCCCAGCGGACAGCAAGAAATCTCCAGTCCGGGCTTCCAAAAAACGCGCCACTCCACCGTCAGCCGGTAGGGCCCATCAGCCCGACGCTGTGAGCTGCTCCCGTCGGAAGCTACATGGGCCCTCCCGGTTGGGCATTCCCAAATCTTGTCAACCAGTAGGGCCCGTCCGCCCAGCGCAGTGAGCTGCTCCCGCCAGAGGCAACACGGGCCCTCCTGGTCAGGCGGCATAAATCAAGCTGTTCCTTATCCATAGGCCAGTAGGGCTCGCCCGTTCGACGCAGTAAGAGGCTCTCGTTAAGAACAGTGCAAATTCAAACGGACCCAGCCCGCCAAATTCTGCATTCGGGGGGGTCTTTAGTCTGGCGGCTGTCCTTTGCTCTTTTGCTTTTGGGGGAGCACTCTGGGTTCGGGCAAAAATTTCCGAGCTCGGAGCCCTCCCCCTGGACAGCACGCCAAATACGCATAATCTTTACTCTGTTTAATTGATGTAAATGTGAACTCGTGAAATGATGTTTCCTAACAAAGTTCGGGAGGAGCATGTTCAGATAATTAAACACATGTGGAGCACATTCAGGTAATCAAGCCTAATTAGACACGAGTGGAGCACACTCCCAATCAATGAGGTAAGAGGTATATATTCAGCAAACTTAACTCAGTTCTTTGACAGTCTAACAGCATCCCTCCACCACCCCATCTCCTCACTTCTTCTCCTAAATACTCTTACAACAAGGGGGGAGCACTCTGGGTTCGGGCAAAAATTTCCGAGCTCGGAGCCCTCCCCCTGGACAGCACGCCAAATACGCATAATCTTTACTCTGTTTAATTGATGTAAATGTGAACTCGTGAATCAGAAAATTTTAACATTTTGAAATTGAATAGCAGGTCTGTCTCTGCTCATAATTTGCATCATCGATTTGTGACTGTGGCCATTCATATCTATATTACAGTGTCTTCCCATGAGTTGGCAGAGTGTTGTGAATAGCGTATGCTATGCTCACAAATATTAACATGTAATGTTAATCTTCCCTGCCTAAACAGGGGATACACTTTCATCTCTAAAAAAAAACTTTTAAAGGGTAACTTTAGTTAACCAGACTACAGCTGTCTGATAACTCTTCTTTGACGGTGCAGGGGTTAACACATTTGTACTGGTCTGCAGTGGTTCTTTGAATTGACCAAATCTTTAGTTGTGCGGAAAGATTCTGTCCGGAAAAACTCAGTCAAAAAGGTTCATTCTTTGTTGAAATTCAGTTCTGGAACTCAGTCAGCTTTGTTGAGATCTTTTTTTCTTCTCAAGTGTAGGAAACACGTTTACACAGTATACACAAGATACATGGCCTAGAATGCATGGCATCTACAGCCTTAACCTAAGTGCTACATCCAACACTTACAGTTAAGCAATAATGTGTTTCAAAGAATAAACTTAACTAGCCTGTGTGCACATATAGTAGCACAAACAACCATAAAGTGTGTTCTATGAGCACAATGTGTTAAGTACAACTACAAATCCAAAAATACAAACGAAGCTTTTTAGTCCCATATCCTGTTAATCATTTTTTGGGAGACGCATGGTCATAGCATTTAGCTTAGCCTTGGAATCTGACGCATGGTCATAGCATTTAGCATAGCCTTGAAATCTAAATTTTAACCTGTGACCATAATGTAATCCTGTTTTTTTTCCAAATTTGCTTTCCATAAACAAATGCATCAACTTGCCTTTTTATATAAAATCACATGTTTTCCGATTGTTTACAAACTTAGAATTTTCTTTCTGTTGTTTGCTCATTTTTAACCACGTGTTGCTCGTTTGTTTCAACAAGGCCATGCAACAATGGAGAAAACATGCTGACTTTAAATTGTGACGGTCGCAGACCTGTCAGTTCCTCCTCCGTTGCGGTTTTGCCTGTTCATTACGTCTCTCCTATAGGTGAGAGGAGAGCAGGTGTGGCGTGTTGCCGGTGATTGCTCCAGGGCCGCGTGTGGTTGCTTCCAGTATCCTGGGTGTTTAAAGCTCTCCAGACTTGGTTGAGAGAGGCCGCCGCTTCTCCTTCTCTCCTGCACCGTTTTGCTGATTTTTTTTTGTTTCTTTTTGCATGACACTTCACATACCCTGATTGCATTTGTTTTTGTTTTGAGTTATACATTTATACTGACTTTAATTATTTTATGTTGCTCTTTTCTTGTCTTTAATAAATACTTATTATTTGAATTCACCTAATCCGCGTGGTCTCCCCTCTCTGTTGCATGGGCCGGCACAGGCGGTATGTAACAAAATCTTGAGGCTCAAATTTACAGCTCTTCATCGAGTATCAGAATATAATTTGGAAGATGTTTTCCAATTTAGGTTTCGTTTCTTGTTGCGTATGTAAACAAGGATATCTTTAAAATCTATTAACAAGGGGTTTCATTCTTCATCTGCGCCGCCACTATCACGTCCTCACGTGTTTCAGTTCCGGACTAAACAAATGGCTTTTCGATCCGTAATAATGCAAACAACATTTTCTCAACACTTCTAAAAAAGGGCAGAAAAAGTTGACTTACCATAACGGTGGAAGAAAGAGAAGATGTTCAAACCTCAAGTTGATTTTAAAATCCCAATACTTTGCTGGATAGGACGTTGCTCGCTTGTGATGCGAGATCACAGAGGCTGGTCACCACTTTGTAAGCCTGTTTATTGGTCCAATGAGGGTTTCCAATAATCCAGGTTAAGGTCTCTGCGGGTTACTGTCTTTCCTTTTACGCAACACAAAAAGATTAAATGGAACACATTTATCATATGTATTGACTCGTTATTTCATCTGACTCCATAAATGAAAAGTGTTTTAATGATATCTGGGTATCATTAAAAAGTGAGCGAATGTTTGATTATTCTTTTGAAACACCTTAATTATGTTTTACCCGTTCAAATTAGGAAACTATGCCGCTTAGAGGTCCTCGCATCTTAAAAGGAGGTCCTCTCACGATCACAATCTCGTCAGTTTCGTCATTTAACAGAGGTTTTTGACTAATATCTCAGACGGTCGGATTCACCCAAAACACAATCAGAGATACTTTTCGTTTAGTCCCCTTGAATTGCATACACTTGAACTTAATTCAATAGTTATACTTTAGTAGAGGTTTTGGCCCTATTATAGGTATGAGTTGACCAACAATACTTCCCTCATAATAGTTTAGTACCCAAATTTAGGTTGGTCAAGTAGCACGTTAGCTACCCTAAACGGAATGCCCCGTCTCAACAAAACAAGTACACTTGAATTAGTGACAAAGTATTAGCCATCGCCAATCTGACGCAGTCTTGCGGGAGCATACGAATCCGATAATCTCCTTGGGAGAACAAACTCAGAGTCAATCAGAGTAAAATCAAACGTTTACAATTTAATATGTCAGGTAAATGTATCATTACAATTTTGTAATCAATTCAAAGATAACCAATGCAAAACATCAAATGCTCTAGAACAAAGAGGAAAAAGTTTACCCGACAAGAAATGCGTGAGGCTGAGAGTCTCGCAACTCTCAGCCTCACGGGCCGATCTCAAATACAGAAAAGGCCCCGAGCTCTCGCTGCGTTTCATTATATACCTAGACCTCATTTCAAATCTAAGCATCATCCACCGTGGAAATTTACCTGTAAATCACCATTTGCTAGCAGTGGAAAATTAGCATTCAGTCAAATGGTCAGAAGGTGTTAACTCAAAGACACACCCTCCGGTGTGGAAGATATTTCTAAACTTCCTAAGAACTTTATTATCTTTTGGTTTACTTCTTTGGGAATGAGACATTTGTACCAGTCGCACCGAGACATTTCAAATAATACCAAACATGTATGATAATCATTCACATTAAACCATTTAGATTCTTGTGTGAGTTTGGGAGATCTCTGCCAGGATGAAGAATGGGGGAGAGAAATGTAGATTAGGAGGAGGGAGGTGGGACCTTCGTCTCAATAGTGCATGAGGGGGAGTTCAAATGTTAATTTCCTTTGTTTTCTCAGAGAGTGGTCCTCTTTTAAAGTCCTTCTACTTTTTCCAGTCTTACAAATCAGTGCAGTGCAGGTGTATGGTGTTTGGTGTAATCAGTCCAGGGATGTGTATGATGGGAAATGTGGTCCAAGTTAACCCAGGAAGTGCGTGGCTAATCGTGACAAAACCAATGTTTTAAGAATTTAAAGTTATACTCTTTGGAAATTGATTTGGACCCACAAGCAATGGATGAATTTTTTCGCAAATGTACTCTTCCCAAATCTCCAGATGATCGGGCATCTCTTAATCAAGATATCTCTTTAGAGGAATTGAAGAACACAATAAACTCTTTAACATGATCCACTCTCTTTCAGTCACCATTGCTTGTAGTAGCCTAAACTCAAAACAGCTGCGAGGAATCTTTTTATTCTTCTTCTTATTCTTCTTCTTTTGGTTTTATGGCGGGTTGCGAACCAACTTTACAGGTGCATACCGCCACCTACTGTGATGGAGTGTGAAAAGAATGAACTAAATATCCCTATATCCTATTGTATAACTGTGAGAAAGCCTCACTAATGACACTGATTTATGACGTGGATGAATAAGAGCGCTCTCTTCCCGATCGCGGGGACTCTTATTTTGGCGGAACGCAGATCATTTGGTGGAGTGCTTCAGAGCGCAGTGCGCGTGCAATCCAGTCTGGCATCAGCCGTCATCTTCAGCGAGAACGAGCCGTGAAATTCCCTTACTGAATGCCGTTATATGATCACTGTTATGTTCCTTTGAGTTTTTAAAGTTGTGTGCGTCCAGAGAGAAAGTGAGTCTTGTAACTTTCATTATGTTATTCGAGCTGAGTGGATTGTTGCTTACTGAATAGAGAAGTTAAGAGTGATGACACAAAATGGATGCTAATGTGAAGTATAGCAGTATTCGAGTTATTGTCCAGTACAGTGTAATCATGTAAGCTGTGTATTTGGTTTCATGTTCCACGGTATTCAAAAACAACACTGTGTTGTAGTTTGGGGGAAGCCAGTGGTTTTAATGCCATTTATGTTGTTATGAGTGTGATTGTGATAAGAAAGAAGCATTGTTTGTTAGAGCATATATTTTCTTTGTTTGTTACAGACCACACACATATGCTGACCCACTTCTACGGACATAAAGCACGAGACGATACCATTCAGTGCCAGTATTCATGCTCAACCTTGATATGTGTACGGAGAGCGCTGTTTAACTCAACCTTCTATGATCTGGCTCCCCCTCTGCATATGTTTGTTCAAATAAATCTGTTGAACTGGATTCCTTCTCAGACTTTGGTGTTCTAAGCGGCACACCCGGATCAGCTCCATCTTGTTAGCAACAGCTAGCACCTTACAGTCCGTTATTGTTAGCACAGCATGCTAGTATTAACGCGCCACCCGCGCTCATTTATTTATTATTTTCTCTCGCGCGCCCGCGCCTTTGAGTTCATAAAAGCCCAGGTAAGTAAGAATCAGTCAACACAAACGGTGAGTAATGTCTTGTCCTGTTATTGTCACCTGTGTCACATGTCATATGTTTAGTATAGCCTTCTCCGATGGCAATATAGGATTTATTTGTGATAAATGCAAGGAGACAGTCAGGCTGACGGAGAAGATTTCAGAGCTAGAGACATGCATCCAAACAATAATTGAGGATAGTAAGGATAGTACTAGAGCTTGAAATACTATTTTGGATGCGCCTAGCACAGTGAACTCTGTACATGATTCGGTTCCGGCTGAATTAGGGCCCATACAGCAGGGCAATTTGGTGACAGTGAGGGATCGCTCTAGTCGCGGATTAAAAAAACACTCTTCCGTTCCGATTACCATAACAAATCGATTTGCCCCACTCAGTGAAATACCCACAGAGAATTCTGTTGATTGTGCCCTGGTAATTGGTGATTCGATCACACGGAAAGTGAAAATAGAGACACCAGCCACCATAGTCACATGTTTGCCGGGAGCCAGAGCGCCTGACATCAAAGCCAATTTAAAAGTGCTGGCTAATGCTAATCGTAAATTCTCTAAGATCATTATTCATGTTGGCACTGATGATGTTCGACTCCGCCAGTCGGAGATCACCAAAATTAATATTAAAGAGGTGTGTGAACCCGCAAGTACGATGTCAGGCACTGTAATTTGCTCTGGCCCCCTTCCTGTTCGCAGGAGTGATGAGATAGTTAGCAGATTGGCCTCACTCAATGGTTGGTTGTCTGAGTGGTGTCCGTTGAATAATATAGAATTCATAGACAATTGGAAAAGTTTTTGGGGCAAGCCTGACCTGTTGAAAAGAGATGGTATTCCTCCCTCCTGGGATGGTGCTGCTCTTCTCTCTAGTAATATGGCACATAGTCTTAGAGCTAAAACATGACAATCTGGGACTCAGATCAGGAAGCTGAAAGACTGGCTAAACCGACCGTCTGCTAGCAGCCTCACGTCACCAAGGTCAGGTAAATCCCATCACATAGAGCCTCTTTCACCTAGATATCATCATATAGAGACTGTGTCGGTTCCCCGAATTTGGAAATCCAAAAAACGTCAGGTAAAACATTTAATTGATGTTCAACAAATAAAAATCATACAATACAGATGAGCAAATGATAAAGCTTGGGTTGCTGAATATTCTATCCCTTACTTCAAAATCGCTCATAGTTAATGATATGATTTCAGATTATAATCTAGATGTGCTGTGTTTGACAGAAACCTGGCTAAAACCAAACGATTACATTACTTTAAATGAGTCAACCCCACAAGGTTACTGTTATAAACATAAACCTCGTCTAAAAGGCAAAGGGGGAGGTGTTGCTGTAATTTATAGTAATATTTTCAAAACCACTAAGAAATCTATTTTTAAATATACTTCTTTTGAAGTGTTGGTGCTTAATGTAAAAATATATAGTGTAAACGATAAATCAAGTTTGAGAATTCTGCTGGCTACTGTATACAGGCCATCAGGGCACCATAAAGATTTTATCAAAGAATTTGCTGACTAATAGTACTAATAATTGGTGATTTTAATATACATGTAGATACTGAAAAAGATGCTTTGGGATTGGCACTTAAAGACATTGTAAACTCAATTGGAGTTAGACAACACGTGTCAGGACCCACTCAATGTCGTAATCATACTCTAGATCTAATATTATCACATGGAATAGATGTTGATGCCGTTGAAATTCTGCAGCAGAGCGATGACATCTCAGACCATTATCTAGTCTCATGTAAATTACATTTAGCCAAGGCTGCAAAGCCGACTCCGTGTTATAAATATGTTAGACCTATAACTTCTGCCACTAAAGATTGCTTTATCAATAATCTTCCTAATCAGTTTCATCACCTCAGCATCCAGGATAGCTTAGAAGAACTTGATATTGCAACAGAAACTTTTAACTCTCTCTTTTCCAGCACTTTAGACGCAGTTGCTCCGTTGTGCTTAAAGAAGATTAAAGATAATAGTCCAACGCCGTGGTACAACGAGCACACTCAGGCCCTTAAGAGAGCAGCCAGAAAAATGGAGCGCAACTGGAAGAAAACAAAA
This sequence comes from Meda fulgida, assembly GCA_030578275.1. Classification (NCBI taxonomy): domain Eukaryota; kingdom Metazoa; phylum Chordata; class Actinopteri; order Cypriniformes; family Leuciscidae; genus Meda; species Meda fulgida. The sequence goes on from CM060627.1 coordinate 19,716,059, forward strand.
CTAGAGGTATTTCGGATTTCATGGAAAGAGAGCTCGATTGCTTACAGAGAGGCTTTAAAAGCTGCTAGATCTGCTAATTTTTCAACCCTATTAGAAGAAAATAAACATAATCCTTGATACTTATTTGAAACAGTGGCTAAACTAACGAAAAAGAAAGCTTCAAGCACAGAAGTTTCCGGGCAACACAGTAATGACTTTATGAACTTCTTCACTTATTAGATTGATAATATCAGGGACAAAATTATAACTATGCAACCGTCTACTACAGCATCGCATCAGGGAGTGCATTGTAGTCTCCCTGAGGAAAAATTGTATTCATTTCTTCCTATAGGAGAGGAAGAATTCTGCAAACTCGTTAATTCATCTAAATCGACAACTTGTATGTTAGACCCTATACCGACTAAGCTACTGAAAGAGAAGCTTCCAGAGATCATAGATCCTCTTCTTAATATCATTAATTCGTCTTTGTCTCTAGGATACATACCAAAAACCTTTAAGCTGGCTATGATAAAACCGCTTGTTTAAAAACCACAACTTGATCCTTCAGAATTAGTCAATTACAGGCCGATCTCAAATCTGCCTTTTCTGTCAAAGATATTAGAAAAAGCAGTATCCTCACAACTGTGTTCCTTTCTTGAGAGAAATGATATCTGCGAGGATTTTCGGTCAGGATTTAGACCGTACCATAGTACTGAGACAGCTCTCATTAGAGTTACAAATGATTTACTTTTATCATCCGATCGTGGTTGTATCTCTCTAGTAGTGTTACTTGATCTTAGTGCTGCATTTGACACAATTGACCACAACATTCTTTTAAATAGACTAGAAAACTATGTTGGCATTAGTGGAATTGCACTAGCATGGTTTAAATCATACTTATCTGACCGTTATCAGTTTGTAGCAGTAAATGAAGAGATGTCTTGTCGATCACAAGTTCAGTATGGCGTACCACAAGGCTCAGTACTAGGACCGCTGCTGTTCACTCTGTACATGCTACCATTTGGAGATATCATTAGGAAACATGGAATTAGCTTTCACTGTTATGCCGATGATACTCAGCTCTATATTTCTTCAAAACCTCACGAAACTTACCAATTCACAAAATTAACGGAATGCATAGCTGATATAAAAAATTGGATGACTAGTAATTTCCTACTACTAAACTCTGAAAAAACAGAGATTCTAATTATTGGACAAAAAACTTCCAGACGTAATAACCTAGAAAACTGTCTAACACTTGATGGCTGCTTTGTTAAGTCTTCGTCGTCGGTTAAGAACCTGGGTGTGCTCTTTGATCGCAATCTTTCATTAGAAAGTCACGTGTCTAGTAATCTGTAAAACCGCATTTTTTCATCTTCAAAATATATCTAAATTACGCCATATGCTCTCATTAACAAATGCGGAACAATTAGTTCATGCTTTCATGACATCAAGACTAGATTATTGTAATGCTCTATTGGGTGGTTGCCCTGCAAACTTAATAAATAAACTACAGCTAGTTCAAAACGCAGCCGCTCGAGTTCTTACTAGAACCAGGAAATATGACCATATTAGCCCGATTCTGTCAACACTGCATTGGCTGCCTATTAAACATCGTATAAATTTAAAAATTTTGTTGATTAATTACAAAGCACTAAATGGTTTAGCTCCGCAGTACTTGAGCGAGCTCTTAACGCATTATAGTCCTTCACGTCTATTGCGATCTCAAAGTTCGGGCCAGTTGATAATACCTAGAATATCAAAATCGACTGCTGGCGGTAGATCCTTTTCCTATTTAGCGCCAAAACTTTGGAACAGTCTTCCTACCATTGTCCGGGAAGCAGACACACTCTGTCAGTTCAAAGCTAGATTAAAGACACATCTCTTTGACCTAGCATACACATAATACACTATAGACTTCTATAATTCAATGTTAGGCTGCATAAATTAGGTCAGCCGGAACTGGGAACACTTCCCTGAAATCCTGATGTACTCGTTACATCATAAGAAGAATGGCATCTACGCTAATTTTAGTGTCTTTGTTTATGCCGAGGTTTTCCCGCAGCCTGCCGGATCCAGGTCATATCCGTGTCTGACTAGGAGCTTTGCCTGGACCCTATAACAATGCAGTGCTGAAGTGCCAACTAGCCTCTCCCTATGGATGATCCCTTTCCCACTCTACAGATAAAACGTTGTGATTCCGGTTCGGGTACCCACCCCGAAGTGATAAAATAAAACAAAATTCTGTATCAAATTATAGTTACTGTATATCCGGCCTCTAGTTCATAAACGCCAAAGGAGAACTGGCCCCCGACTGAGCCTGGGTTCTCCCAAGGTTTTTTTTCTCTCCATTAAGTCACCTGATGGAGTTTTAGGAGACCAGTAGTTCACTTGATGGAGTTTTTCGGTTCCCTGCCACTGTTGCCTTTGGCTTGCTCAGTTGGGGATATTCAAATTAATTAACCAAAGTAGTTATTACCGGACACCATGTGTCAAAATGATTGATGACTTCCGGTTGACCTTTGACCTTTTCCGGCCCCGCCTTTTCCTGGTGTGCATCCGTTATCTATAGATAAGGATTGACCTATTGACCCCACCCATCCAATCGATGTGTTTTGAGAGATTGTGCATCCGGCGTCTATTGTTAAGGGTCAAGCAGTTGACCCCGCCTATCCGATCAATGAAATGTTTTGACCATCTGGCCTCTATAGATAAGGGTTGTGGTGTTGAGCTATCTGATCAATCAACTGTTTTGGCATTCCAGAGGCCATAGTGGTTTCAATGTGATGTGGGTAATGTGAGAGGAAAAAAGTCAGTGTCACCGGGGGTCCCTCTGTATGTGTGTCACAGACGCTCCCCCTACCTCTGCTCTGGCCTCTATTGATAAGGGTTGTGGTGTTGAGCTATCTGATCAATCAACTGTTTTGGCATTCCAGAGGCCATAGTGGTTTAAATGTGATGTGAGAGGAAAAAAGTCAGTGTCACCGGGGGTCCCTCTGTATGTGTGTCACAGACGCTCCCCCTACCTCTGCTCTGGCCTCTATTGATAAGGGTTGTGGTGTTGAGCTATCTGATCAATCAACTGTTTGGGCATTCCAGAGGCCATTGTGTTTTCCTGTGTAATGTGAGAGGAAAAAAGTCAGTGTCACAGGCTGTCCCTCACCTCCCCTCTCTATGTGTGTCACAGACACTCCCCCTACCTCTGCAAGTGTGGCATTCCAGAGGCCATTGTGGTTTCCTGTGTAATGTGAGAGGAAAAAAGTCATTGTCACCGGGTGTCCCTCTGTATGTGTGTCACTGACGTTCCCCCTACCTCTGCAAGTGTGTCACGGGGGCTCTTGCCTACCCCTCCATGTCTGCTCTGATATCTGAAACAATGTTACATAAACAGGGTCTATCGTTTAAAATATTATTCAAATGAAAGCTGAGTTGAAAAACATACTGATCTTTATAAATGTTTATAAAATAATTTAACTAAAGTTGAAAACATACTATTGTTTATAATTGTATAAATGAAACGTTTATAAAATAATTTTACTATAGTTGAAAACATAGCTAAAATGGTGTAAATGAAATGGTTATAAAATAATTTAACTAAGGTTGATCGTTTAAAATATTATTCAAATGAAACGAGTTGAAAAACATACTGATCTTTATAAATGTATAAACGACATGATTATAAAACAATTTAAGTTGAAAACGTAGTGTTAAAATTGTATAAATGAAATGTTTATAAAATAATTTAACAATACTTGAAAACGTATAGTTAAAATGGTGTAAATGAAATGGTTATAAAATAATTTAACTATAGTTGAAAACATATAGTTAAAATGGTGTAAATGAAATGGTTATAAAATAATTTAACTAAGTTGAAACATACTATTGTTTATAAATGTATAAATGAAATGGTTATAAAATAATTTAACTAAGGTTGAAACATACTATTTTTTATAAATGTATAAATGAAATGGTTATAAATAATTTAACTAAAGTTGAAAACATATAGTTAAAATGGTGTAAATGAAATGGTTATAAAATAATTTAACTAAGGTAGATCGTTTAAAATATTATTCAAATGAAACTAGAGTTGAAAAACATACTGATCTTTATAAATGTATAAACGAAATGATTATAAAACAATTTAAGTTGAAAACGTAGTGTTAAAATTGTATAAATGAAATGGTTATAAAATAATTTAACTAAGGTTGAAACATACTATTCTTTATAAATGTATAAATGAAATGGTTATAAAATAATTTAACTAAGGTTGAAACATACTATTCTTTATAAATGTATAAATGAAATGGTTATAAATAATTTAACTTAAGTTGAAAACATATAGTTAAAATGGTGTAAATGAAATGGTTATAAAATAATTTAACTAAGGTTGATCGTTTAAAATATTATTCAAATGAAACTAGAGTTGAAAAACATACTGATCTTTATAAATGTATAAACGAAATGATTATAAAACAATTTAAGTTGAAAACGTAGTGTTAAATTGTATAAATGAAATGGTTATAAAATAATCTAACTAAAGTTGAAAACATACAGTTAAAAGAGTATAAATGAAATGGTTATAAAATAATTTAACTGTATGGTTGAAACATGCAGTTAAAAGTTGTAAAACAAAAAAAACAGTGTTTCTCACAAATGAGTTTACAATGTCTATAATAGTAAACAGTCGTGACTACAGTGTCTATAAAAGTAAAAGCACCGTGTCTCTATGTATGCTTATCAGAGTGTGTGTGTGTGTGTGTGTGTGTGTGTGTGTGTGTGTGTGTGTGTGTGTGTGTGTGTGTGTGTGTGTCACGATGTCAAAGCAGTAAACAATCTATCTCTGATACACACGGATGAATAGGTATTTGTTTAAAAACACAAATGCGGACATTTACCAGTCCGTTTGACAGCTTGATTATATTACGAAACTACGGTTACGATCTGGTCCATCACGATACCGATAGCGACATCCTGGATGCGAAGTTATTCCTTATGCAATACCTCCATCTAGTGGCGAAAGAGTACTGTTTTTCACCACGTGCTACAGGTGTATAAATAAAGCTTGGGTTCCAGCCAAACGCTAAAAACATTTGTCAACCACGCTAGTCTGCCGACCATCAACGAACACCTTCGCCAAGATGCAAAAAAGTAAGTGTTTATATGTTATATTAATATACTGTTTTTATACATTAGGAATAATTTATTACTGGTTTAATCATTGGTCGAGTAGTTGTTGGAGTTATAGAATTGTTTTATCTAAAAAGATTGTTTTTGAACTATATTATTTTTATCTGATGTTTTTAACTCTATGCTATTGTTAGCTTTTATCAGTTATTTGTATCGGCTATCTGTTATTTTTATCCGCTGTCTGATGTTTTTAACTGCTTTATCTGCCATTGCACCCATTATCTGCTATCTGTTATTTTTATCCGACGGTTGATGATGCTGGATGCATCGGTTAAAATCTCTATCATTGTTACGATATTAATTTTATACATACCCATGGCTTTTATTATGAAAAGACTGTAGGTTGACTGTATAGTTAGCATGCTTACAATGTTTTTCTATGTTCGACAATAAACAGAGACAAATATTTTTTTTCTTACCTTAATCGTATCCCATATACTAACGCGGCTGTAGACCGATCTCATTTCTGCAGTCTACATAGTTCTGAAGTTAGATTGGTTTGTTTTCGCGATGTTTTAAAACCTAAAAGCATGTTTTAACACTGTCTGAAAGTTAATGTTGTTGTTGTTAGTGTTTTAAAACTGGGGCCACATAGCGTCCCTTAGCCACGGGCATGTGTGTACTTCATCCTGATTTGCGAAATAGGTGCATCTTGTGGTTGTAACTGGTATGACATGTCGATTTGCGAAATAGGTGCATCTTGTGGTTGTAACTGGTATGACATGTCGATTTGCGAAATAGGTGCATCTTGTGGTTGTAACTGGTATGACATGTCGATTTGCGAAATAGGTGCATCTTGTGGTTGTAACTGGTATGACATGTTGATTTGCGAAATAGGTCCATCTAGTGGTTGTAACTCGTATGACATGTTGATTTGTGAAATAGGTCCATCTAGTGGTTGTAACTGGTATGACATGTTGATTTGTGAAATAGGTCCATCTAGTGGTTGTAACTGGTATGACATGCTGATTTGATTTTAGGATCGATAATCTTTTTTAACATAATTATTTTAATTCTTCTCATTTATTTATTTTTTATTTATTTATTATTATTATATATTTTTTATTTGTTATTTTTGTGTCTGTGTGCATGTGCGTGTGTGTGTGTGCATGTGTGCGTGTGTGCGTGTGTGTGTGTGTGTGTGTGTTGGTCTAATTTGTTAAAAGAACAGCCATTTAGATTCTAGCGTCAGTTACCCTCTCGAGGCTGAAGGTTGTATATGCGGATTACATTACATGCGTATGTGTTTTATTATTCAGAGTTGATGTGTGTAAAATCATCTCACCAATTTGTCTTTCATGCATAAACAGGTTTTATATTTTCCAGCCACAAATACCCCGAACATCGAATTGGGTGTCTTCCAAGCCATTAATGACGCATGTGAGAACTTTTATATTGTATTACAAATTAAAATGAATTATTTTATTTTAACATAATTTTTAATTCGCAGTATTAGATGTCGTGGATCTTACACATGTTGATAATGACGGTGAGAGTGCAGGACCGTGTGATGAGCCTTTGAGAAAAGTCAGAAAGACCAACGGTTCCAGCACGTCCGATACCACGTCGTCCACACCGCTTGCCGTACCACCCCCCAGTCGTATCACCCCGCATGGCGGTTCTCCTTCCGTCCCTCAGGCCATTCTACCTAACACCCCACCGGCTACTCCGCCTGCCATTACCCTTGGTAGCTTGGCTATCAACCAGTCTGCTGGTCCATCTACCAGTCGAACATGCAACTCTCATCTCAGTCCTAATACGACAGTGTTGTACGGTAAGACTTACTACATTATCAGAAGTTTAAAAATCTAAATTGAACAAGACGATTATGATTTTGTTATTTTTCTACACAATAGGTTCGAGCGGAAAGCATAATGATATGACGGATTGGAATAGCGATCAACTGGAAGCATGGTCCTGTGGTTCTTGGGCGAGCGGGCTCGACGACGAGGTATCGGTCATAGAAACTAATCAGACTATAGATGAAAACAACTGCTTTCACCAATCGTCGGAAGAAGATCAAGGGTATATCGCTGCTGAAGTAGTACCAGCGACTCGGCCGGCTGATGATGAGCATCCTACCCCTCTGATGCATGCGCTTATTGATTCAGTAGAGTCATTGAGACAGCAGTTTCGTGATGCACACACCGATACACAAAACCGCTTAGAGACAATCCATGCTGAGCTTCGCAACGCACATATTGAAACACTTGGTAGAATAGAAACACTGCAAGTTCAGGTTTGTGATGCGCAGATCGAAACACATAGTAGATTATCCTCATTTAGCAGAGATCTTCGCAATTCTCAGCAGGAGATACATGACAGAATCGATACGCAAGATCGATTTATTTGAAATTTGGCTGACGAAATATTTCGTCGTGTCAATAGAAACGAGCACATGTTCACCGAATTCCGAATTCATGCGAACTGATACTATTGATTCATCATCTTCTTCTCATTCTCCTTGAACAGTCGGATGAGTAAGATAGAGCTGTGTTATCAAATCTCGCATTTCATTTATTTCTATTTCATGTATGCTTTTTTATACTTTTTACATATACTCTGATTTTGTACTATTTCGTGTATGCTTTTTATATTTCATGTTTTGGTCTGAAATCTAAAATGGAGGGTGCTAAAAGCTTTGACGCAGACGATACCGAACTGTCACCGGACGAAATCGAAATGCTAAGTATGCTTCCGAATTCTTTAGAAGACTATTTGGTTAATTTAGAATCTTCGCAACCCGTCGCTAATTTGGATCTTTTCGAATTAGCTGTAAATCCAAATATGAATTTGTTCGATCCTGTTGTACAATTCGCCGGTGTTTTAAACAACCAACCATCGCAATCACCAAAGCTCCCTGACGGTAATGATGCATCACAACCATCAACATCAGGTAATGTTGATTCTACTACACAGCCTCGATTAAAGCGCACCGACATCGATAGATTGATTCGCGACGGTGGGGACATTAACGGATATCATGTTTTACCACGACCTCGTTTCAATGGCGTAACGCTGAGAAGGACTATGAATCTGAGAGAGATTAACTCTACAGATTTAGCCTCTTATCATACTTACTTACACGACATGTTAGCAGGGATTGTTAATTTTGCTAGAGAATTCGACCAGAGTGATCCCGTAATCAATATTACATTGTCAGCTCCCAGTCTCCAAGAACCCGTCAGCAGGATTTTAACTTGCGGTAATAATTATGACATAGATACGGTTTTTGATCAAATTGAAAAAGTTTTACAGAGCAACAATCGGATACTATCTGACCAGTCCGTTGAAATAGACGCGTCTGTAGTCTTTAACCGACAAGGTGGGGGTCGACGTAAACTAACAGATCTGGCTGTTGATGAGGTGATTAAAAGAAAAAAGACGAACTTATTCTGCCCCACAAATATTTCGAATAATTTGTGTTTCTCCATCTGTCTCGCCCGTTTTCTTAGCCCCCAATTACCCGAGAACGAGTTAGAAAAACTGGCTACCACTATCCAAAACAACGCCGGCTTCTCAATCCAAGATCGAATCGGTCTTGACGACATAGCATCGTTTAAACGTGCGCTAGACATTAAAATTGTCGTATTTTACAGATCTAATGCTATGATCGTAGAAACGTTCAAAAATTCTGACGAACCCCACCCAAAAACAGTTTTCCTATACATCCACAAAGATCATTATTACATGATACTGAATTTGGAGGGATTCATGGGTTCTAGATACGTGTGCTCATTCTGCTATAAAAGTTGTAGCTGTCGCAGAGACCATCGATGTAAGCATGTCTGCAACATCTGTTTCGACGCCGATTGCTACACGTTCCCTGTAAGAATCATAAATTGCCCCGATTGTCTGCGTTACTGTAAATGTGCCTATTGCTTCGAAATGCATAAAAAAAAACTCGCCTCCCGGTAAGGAACACCCCGCCTGCGATATTATAAAATTTCGCAAACTATGTAACAGGCGTTATGACGTTAAACCGGGCGACAAGAAAACCAAACACACATGCGCCTCGGACAGATGTGTGCATTGTCGGGAGCGTCTGACGGGGGATGGTGAGCATCAATGCTTCATACAACCCCTACCGCCTAAGGAACTGTGTGAGAAATACATCTTCTACGATTTTGAAACGCGTTACGAAAACGGTAGACACGAGGCCAATTTTGTTTGCGCCATCACATTCAAAGGGGAGAAATTTACCGCTCACGGTACCGACTGTATCGCTAAGCTAATCAATCGCTTCAGACAACCGCAATATAATGGTTACTGCTTCATAGCGCATTATTCATCCCGATTTGACTCCTTTTTAATTCTTGAGTTTTTCTGCAAAGCCGGGATTGCGTTTTGCGTTATAATGCAAGGCTGCAAATTTATTTTCAAGTACGATGAGGCGTATGCCCAGCGATATATCGATAGCTACTCATTTTTCCCAATGGCTCTTGCCAAAATGCCCGCGGCGTTAGACTTAACGACGACTGAAAAAGGTTACTTCCCCCACCTTTTCAACAGGGTGGAAAATGAAAACTATTTCGGGCCATACCCTAAAAAAAAGCTCTACAAATACGATAACATGTCGGTCAAAGAAAGACAAAAGTTTTGCGAGTGGTACCAGATGGTTGAGGGCAAGTTCTTTGACTTCAAGAAAGAACTGCACGAGTACGGTGTTAACGACGCCGTCTTATTACGTGAAGGATGTATGAAATACAGGGAGTCTTTCATACATTGCACCCAACTCGACCCTTTTCGTTCACGACGATCGCCGGCTGTTCGATGGGGATCTTCAAAACACATTATCTCACCAGAAACACGCTCGCCCTCACTCATAACAAAGCGTACGTCCATCAGAATAAGATCAGTGCGATAGAATGGCTCGAGTATATAAAAAAGACTCGAAACGTAGACGTTCACCATGCCTTAAACCACCGGCGAAGTATCGATCGGTAAGTATTTTTTAGATGTATTCTATGAACACGATGGTATTCGACGCGGTCTAGAGTACGCGGATTGCATTTTCCATGGTCATTGCTGTCGCTTTACATCTCATCAGACGCATCCCTTGTCCGGAGTGCCCTACGGGGTTCCCAGGAACCAGTTTGACGATAGGATCGAAATTCTGCGGAACGCGTACGGTTTGCAAATCGAAGTTCTTTGGGAATGCCAATGGACCGATATGAAAAAAACCGACCCGTCCGTGATCGAATTTATGACCGATTATTCCGCGCCAGAGAGATTGAACCCGCGAGACGCTCTGTACGGGGGGAGAACGAACGCCTATAAACTCTATCACAAAGTGACCGGTGATGAGAAAATAAAGTATCTGGACTTCACCAGTCTGTACCCGTATTGTCAGGCGAGGAAAAGCTACCCGATTGAACACCCCCAAATCATTTTCAAAGATTTTGAACCGATTGAAAATTATTACGGCCTTGTCAAAGCGACCCTGTACCCTCCCCGCAAATTACTGCACCCGGTTCTCCCTTACAGATGCCAAGGAAAACTCATGTTTCCCCTTTGTGCCGCGTGTGCTCACGACCAAAACCAGACCACGAGCTGCACCCATACGGACAAGGAAAGAGCGCTCTCCGGTTGTTGGGTCACTATCGAGCTTTTAAAAGCCATCGAGAAGGGTTATGTGGTAGCCAAGATAGACGAGGTTTGGCATTTTCCACAACAGTCTGACACGTTGTTCGCTGAATATGTAAAAACGTTCTTGTGTTTGAAACAGCAAGCGTCGGGCTACCCTTCGAATGTTGTCACGGATGCTGAGAAAGACACTTACATTCGTGACTATTTTGAAAAAGAGGGGATTCAACTCGACCCTGAAAAGATCAAGTACAACGCCCCCCAGAGGGCAATCACAAAATTAATTCTGAATAGTTTGTGGGGGCGCTTCTCTTTAAGACAGAACTTGCCTCAAACGACTCTGGTGAGCGACCCCGAAGATTTCATCAGAATCGTTTTTGGCAATACCGACACATTGACGTATTTCTCATTCATCGCAGAAGACGTAGCTCTCGTCCAGCATAGACCGTCTAAAGAGGACGTTTGCAAGGCACGCGATGTGAATGTTTTTGTAGGGGCCTTTACTACCGCACACGCCCGACTGGAATTGTACGAATTGATGGATAGACTCGGCGACCGACTGTTATACTCTGACACAGACAGTGTCATATTTGTGTCTAGGGAAGGGGACTGGGAGCCTCCGTTGGGGGATTATTTAGGGGATCTTACTAGCGAATTAGACGATGATGACCATATAACGGTCTTTTGCTCAAGCGGGCCCAAATCGTATGGTTTTGAAACTGTCAAAGGTAAATCGTGCATGAAGGCTAAGGGGATAACCCTGAATGCTAAAAATTCCCAAGCTATCTGTCTCGAATCCCTGATTGGTCTGGTTGACAGCTATGTGACGTCGCATGATAGATCCAAATACATCCTGGCTCAGATGGAAGACATTGTGAGGAATAAAAAGTCTCTCACACTGCACAACAAATCAGTCGTTAAAAGGTTTAAGGTGGTCTATAATAAACGTAGGCTTCTGTCTGATTTCACCACACTTCCTTATGGCTACTGATCAGATGATGCATAGAGGGGGTCAGGATGTTTCCGATTTCGATTTCAGACTTCAACACCCTTTCAGTTGTGTCGTGAGTGGGCCTTCCAACTCTGGAAAGTCATATTTTGTAAAACTTTTGTTGGAAAAAGGTTTGAATATCATTTCCATGAAAATTGAAAACATTGTTTGGTTGTGTGATTGCTGGCAGACTTTGTATGATGATTTACTTCAATTGTACGACATTAAATTTGTGCAAGGAATACCCCAGACTCTGAGTGATGATGATTTACTGCCTGTCACCAAAACAAACTTGCTCGTGGTGGATGATTTAATGGAGCAAGCTAGCGGTAACGTGGAACTTCAACGTGTTTTCACCCAATACTGTCACCACCGCAATCTCAGCTCTATCTATATAGTGCAAAATGTATTTGCCCAGGGTAAGTCCAGCCGAACCATAAGCTTAAACGCCAATTATATTATTCTGTTTAAAAATCCACGAGACGTCAATCAAGTGGCGATGCTAGGACGTCAAATGTACCCGGGAAACACAAAATACTTTATGGAGTGTTATCACGATGCTGTCGATCGGGCTTTCGGCTACCTAATGATAGACTATAAAGCGAAAACTCCGGAGCAGTACCGTCTCAGAACAGGATTACTTTCCGACCGTCAAGTGGTTTATTTTCCGAAAAAAAGAAGAACGCTATAAATCAGCATGTCTGCCAGACTTCGTAAACATTTGCCTATGTTAAAACTGTTACATAAAGCCAGTCCTAAACAGAGACGTCTTATTTTACAATCGTCGTCCGACAAATTCATTTTAGCGCTGTGCGAAGTGGCTCTTAACATCCTCTACGGTACCATCCCGGTCAATAAGCAACAGTATCGAAAGTTGAAAAAGAGAAAAGCCGAAATCAAATTTGTAGTCGATAAAAAATTGGCATAACTGCTAAGAAACGAGTCTTTAACCAGAAGGGCGGATTCCTGTTGCCACTCCTAAGCGTCGCAGTGCCCTTTATTACAAGTTTAATAGCGAATCGATAGGATGGAGTATGCAGAGAAGATGTATTTAGTCCCGCACCATCAACTGGATAAGATGAAGAGTGAAACCCCCCGTGAGAACATTCAACGGAGCGTAGAGAACGATTTGGATGACGCCATAAGAGATATTCTACGTCGCACAGACTTGAATCCGTACGAAAAAGCCAAACTTTACACCAATACCCTTACCAGGTTTTTAAACATCGTTAAACAAGGCGATCGTGAGAGTAGCGTTTTAACGCTTTCGTTACCTATTACTGATTCCGGTCATAAAGATGAAACCGAGGGGGGTGCTGCTGGTGCTATCGTTGAAGACGGCAGAGCTGTGGGGGAGGATATTGTCGATGAAGATCTGAAGAATGTCCCTTCGAGAAGCATGAAAAACAGCAGATACATATTAGACAAGATGTCTAAAGCTAAAGGTCTAAGCGCATGGAACGAATCGGGCGAGTTTGTGTTCAGGGGCAACACCGTACGAGGGTCACACATGGTCGATTTGTTAAAAAATGTTACGGCCCCTCAAAAGGTTAGGGATGATCGGAGACCTATAGGATGGACAGAGTTTCTACGGGCGTTTGCTGAATTAAACATCCCATTTTCTACAGTGCCGAATCAGCAGGTCAGACACAAAATTAACTCTCTAAGGCGTAAACCCGGCACCCCAAGCCCTCGCCGTGTTAGACCTTATAAAAAAACACAAAGATATACGCCTTACGCGGTTCCAGAGTCCAAAGACACTGTGTTTAAATCGCCGACTCTCAAACGAAAGCGATGGTTGGAATTTTAATGAACATTTCTATTCAATGTATACATTAAATAAAAGACGATAAACAAATATATAATGATTTAAAGCTTTTTATTTATACGTCAAACACGTCTGCACACAGTGAATGCATGATAACATTTTATCATTACAAGCATGCGGTCTTAATCTCTTCACAAATAGGGACAGCATTTTATCATTTTTAATAGAATCATCAGTGTATAATTTCATCACATGGTTATAGTCGTAGCCTCTAGCTAAATGATACAGAAAAAACACGCAGTGCTGTCCGCAGGTATCCGATGAAAAATCCTGGACACGTCTGCCGGAATGTAACACATCAACATCGTTGGTTGTTAGAAAGTTATTGATGCTGATTGGAAAGCGGGGGCTGTCGGGTGGATTACCGAAGCTGTCGAAAAACAAGACGGTCCATCCTGGGTTAAATAAACGGTGACCCAATGCTCTCCCGGCAGCTGTGCAGGGTGAGTGTTTATGATGGCCATCGACGGTAAGATCCTCAGCGTTTTTTTGGGAAGTTGATCGCATGGTAGCACCCCGAGAAAATGAATCCTGCACGTGATTTTATCCATGACAGCGGTGAGTTGTAGCGTATTCATCTCAGTAGTAATCGACTAGTATCTGTCTGCGATTAGACAGTTCTATAATCGAGTCAAATACCGAGTAAATTAATAAATTAACGGTATTCGGCAATGGGTGTCTGAATCGTGCTTCGAGTCTGATATTCCCGGACTTGATGAGGGATATGTGCTGACCGCAGTCTTCATCAGGCGTCAGGTTAAATGCGTAAAGTGTGTATCCGTTCAGGAAATCACCCCTGTCTATGGAGAGTGCTTGGTTTTTAAGATGTCTCCCCGTCGTCATCGCCAACTGATAAAATTCGCGTACAGCCGTACCGGCTTCGAAAATAGGTTGCAGAGGCTTTGCGGGGAATTGTTGTCCGTCGACGTAGACGGCTAGGAACTCCAGATCGTAATGTTTGAATGCAAATGGATTTTTTTCGTAGGAACCCGTGAATGCGTCATTGTCGACCATAGCTATGACGATAGATTTTGGTAGGGTTCCTAAAAACAGATTTTCTTGATTTGACACACGCGTCCCCTCAGGTATGGAGAAATTTTTTAGAACCACCCTATCTATGGGATACTTGGCTGTTGTCGAGAGTAACGCCTGGGCATGTCCCAGTCTCACCGGCGGTGCTACAGTGACTTTCTTGACAAATAGGGATGCCGACTCTATTTTTATTTTGTAAGCCACATCATCGCACCTCATCAGACAGAAGTCATCTTTTGCTCTAATTAGGCGTATTTTGATGTCTACACCGTTTAACAAAAGTTTTTCTTGAAAGAATATATCGCTATGTATAGGGGCCATCAGTTCCACCACCTTGCTCTCGCTAGTGTACATCGATCTCTTCGTCAGCCCTGCGTTACGCCCAACTGGGTCGTTAGAATCCATATGACCAGAAGTGTCTTTGTAGAACAGTCCGGCGGAGAAAAGAGATTCCAACGAATCTTTACTATAGTTGATCAGACTCTCTATGATGCATCGATAAGGATAGGTGTTCGAACTCTGCGATATCAGACGATCGCCTAGGGTCACGTCGACTTGTGAAAATATTGTGGCGCCAGGATAATTTATTAACGCAACTCTTGCTGGATGTACGATGTCGGTTCCATTGGGTCTTGTGATTTTCAGGCGTAGGTAGAGCATCGTGTTATTTAGATCTACATAATCATCGCCGTTGCCCGCGATAAAAAACTCTAATGGGGCGGTGTCCGATATGGCGGATAAAGGGGCTACTTCTAAATAACTGTTTTTCTCAATAACCGTCTGTGTCAGCGGGACTGTAAATAAGTCCAACTCGGACTTGATGCATTCTCCCGACATACGATGCAGTAGCGCCATGCTAGAATATGGTTTTTACGAATCTCTTGACGGATGATTTTCGACTAACAGACTTCTTACGCTTTCTGCGTATGACTGGTCGCTTCTTTGGTCCACTTGTTGTTTTCTTCTTCTTCTTACCGCATTGACCACGCCTCCTCACACCGGGTGGTTTAGACATCCTCTTACGGGCCATGACCATCAGTCCTGATCCGTCTTGACCATTAGCATTATTGCTATGGGCACGCGTCAATACGTTTGAGACGACGTCGGATACTATATTTTTAGCAGCGGATTTTAGATGGGGTTTCGCGATGCTAAATCCTCTTTTAACAGAGGTATGGCCATCCTGAACAGACCTCTGAAAAGTCCTCCCAGTCCAGCTCCATACATAACCGACCCGGCGGAATAGCCTGGCAAACCCCCTCCGGCCTGATTTCGGTAATAGTCCACATAGTCGGCTGTATGGGGCTCTCTAGGATTATAGTAATAACTCATTTTTAAAGAATAGAATGATTCGCTGGTTTAAAGTGTAGTTTTACGATTACTTTCCCGTAAGAAAATGGTATCTCGCGGTTTTGGTCGTCCTTCAACTCTATGGTAATGCTGGTGATGTGATCCTTGTTTATCGATACGTAATGGGGGGAGTCGTATCTAGCAATGACTGTGTCATTGCTTTTACCGGATATATGTATGCATCTCAAAAGGGGAACGTAAGAATCGCCGACCGATTGATATTGGATGATGTCGGTGTAAACGTACAATGTGTAGAACCCCCCGTTGATATCGGATTGATGAGGAGCATACGTAGTGACGCTCCTAGTAAAATCGGCTGCTTCATGGTAGTTTGAACGTCCAAGATTATCGTCCGGTATCATTCCTAAAATAGTAGCGAGTTTACCTTGGAAACTGACTGAAATGTTGGGTCTCGCGACCAGAAACACTTTTTTTAATTCATCGTGATCCAACACTGCCAAGGGTGCGAGAACTTGATTTATCAAACGGATGATTGCACGAATGTTTGCGTAGTACCCCCCGCTTATTTGTAATTTCCTCGATACAAAAAACCCTGATAAGTCTTTTTTAAAAGGTCCGCTGTCTGTAGGGGAGGCGTTATTCGTAGGTCCTGGGGCTGTGTGTAGGACGAAATAACCGTCTTCATCATTAAAGTTATACCAGCTTCTAGGATATTCGATTTCGGCTAGTCCCACCTCCCATTGTCCTTTCAATTCTATAGC
Organism: Meda fulgida; assembly: GCA_030578275.1. Lineage (NCBI taxonomy): Eukaryota > Metazoa > Chordata > Actinopteri > Cypriniformes > Leuciscidae > Meda > Meda fulgida. Next base: position 19,732,734 of record CM060627.1, read on the forward strand.
TTTTGCTATCCTGGTTGTGTAGGCGGACATACGATTTCCGGGGTAAACTGTCGAAGATGCATTGCACGGTAGCGTGACGTAGAAACCTTGATCGTCCATGGTAATCCTTCACTCGTATGATCTCATCCGTTAAACGCAGGCTTGTTTTAAGGAGATTGTAAGTCCACCAGAGTTTTTTTATCTATATAACTATTGAATTTTGAAGGCCAGCCTAGCCATTTCACTAAAACAAGCGTAGATTTTCCCTTTTTTTTCTGACCTAAAATCTTTTCCACCTTAAAAGATTTGTTTTTACTCACAATTATTTTTTGCATCTCTTTTTCATAAAAAACTCCCTCGATGACATCACCGTCGTAATCTGTGAGTCTGTAGACAGGTGGTTTGCGCGGAATGCGATCGGATACGGTGAAAAATTCTTCCGTGTAGTTCTGCTCATAACCTTTGGCGAATGGGCCTCTCACTTTAGAAATCCTGACAATGTCGCCGACTTTGAAATTAAATGTGGGTCTCTCTGTCTTCTTTATATCCCCGTACAAGTTTTGAAACACTTGACCCTCATTTAGTTTGTTGACGTCCACTGGTCTCATTTTAATACTTCGGTGATAACTGACGTACCCCTGCATAATGTCTTGTAAAACATCTATGTATCGTCGTGAATTTGTAGCCGTTAAAAATCTCCACATTCGACTTTTTAACGTTCTATTAAATCGTTCCACGACGCTGGCTTTCAAACCGCTAGCGGTAGCGAAATGATTAATATCGTGCTTTTTCATTACATCTTGAAATTGTTTGTTAAAAAATTCCTTTCCCTGATCCGTCTGCAATTTCTGCGGCACACGTCCCTCTTCGAGTATAGACTCGAACGCTCTAGTAACCTCTACGCCACTCTTATTCTTCAACACGCGAACTCACGAATATTTACTAAACACATCTATACAGGTCAGCAGATATTTATTATCGTCATTGTCCTTGGCATAGGCGATCATGTCGACTAGATCGGCCTGAAACTGCGTATCGACCCCGTACACAACTACTCTATTTCGTTTGTATTTTATAGGGGCTGTTTTGTGTAAAGTGTAAGCATCCTCACCAGACAGCCATTCTGAAACCTTTTTATCGCTTAGATGGACCCCGCTATCTCTTAAGATGGCTTCTTTTAATCGTTTTTTACCCCCTAAAGAACCGGGGTTGGAGGGTGTATAATAAGCCTTTTTCATGAGCTCCGTCATGCTGTCGTTTCGATCGCTGTAAAAGAATAACTCGTACATGCAGTTTGAATCAATCTTTTATTAAAAAAAAAGTTACAGGATACACAATTTAAGTAAATGGCAATAATATAATACATGATACTAGACATGGCTATTATAATAATAATAATAATAATAATAAAAATCAAATAGAAAGTAAATAGAATAATATTAGTACTACAAAATCTAAGTAAAATTGAATATAACGAGGTTAGTACAAAATGCATATAATAAAATATATAATAATTGGATATAACGACGTTACATGCATAGTCTAAGTATAATGGAGGGTGATAAAAGTAGGATAGTCATAATGACGTCACTGATAGTCGAGCCAGAAAAGAAAATCGCGACAGGCCAACATGTGTTTGTCTAGGATGTAGTCGATATACATTACAACAATTTTGTCGATGGTGGTACTGATTTCGTCAATTTTAATACCATCATCGTCATCATCCGGGTCGTATTGTTCTGACCTCAAGGTTAGCATGGTACAGACATCTGCCACATACGTACAAGTACAGAGCATATCGATGACCGTGAGTGGGGATTGTGATTCACACATCATATCCAAAATCTGTTTTATCATCACGTCGGGTTTTTCGATACCATGAATGCATTTGCCCACCAAATCATCCCAGGAATTAGCCAGTCCTCTTATATACACCATTTGTTTCTTGAAATTCGCTTCACGTGTAGTGTCCTCCATAAATGGATGACCATCGCGCGATGCATCTGTAATAATCTTATTCACCAGTTTGGTCATCTGTCGGTTGTAATGTCTTTTAAACATGAATTCCATAGTGTTCTTTACGGTACAGGCAGCTCCCATACCGGTGGCGTCTTGATCAGTCTCCATTCACGATCGCGAGACCTTCCCAGAGGTTTCTCCAGAAGTCCAACTCTGATTTCTTCAAGCTTAACACCAATGAATGGCTCGTCTTTTAATTCGTGCAGAATAGTCCCGACTGTTCCTTGAATCCGTTGAGGGTCAGATTTTAACCCACAGCGTTTTAGCAGGATAGCGATGATGACATGAAAATAGGGTCTAAACAGTTTGGTTGAAAGTTCATCAAAATGCGTGTCCAAGTAGTAGTTAGGAGGGTCAAACAGGCAGGAATGCTGCAGCTGCCTGGGGTGATCAATCTCACACCCCTCGCACTCGTTCTTCAGCTTCGTTCAGATGAGATGTTGGAGCAAAACCGCAGTCGCAGCTTTTATGAGTTTGAACCCCAACACATTGAAACATCCGTCTGTGACGTCGAAGGTTTGATTAGCACGAGGCAGGGGCCGGTCGATTTTAGATCTGTCGTACGATTGCTGATCGTTATGGAGCTTGAAAATTTTGAATGTCTCCAAATCCTGGTCTTTGTCGCGCTCGATACAGTTACCCGGACCGATGTCGTTTTGCGTGTTCAATGGTTCAGGGTTGATAATGTTACCCGGACCCCAATCGTTTTCAATGCACGTTTCAAAGCCTATGCGACGTTTGATAGTTTTAGTCAAACCCCAGTCTTTGTGGTGGTCCGGCGGGTCACAGGCGTTGTCGTTGGGAGGGTCAAGAATGCTGCCGAAAGAAATTCCGCAGCTGCATACATGGTCGGCTTCTGAACCCCTATCTTCAGCCATGGTTTATAAAAGATGCATAGAGGGTTTGGGTGCCTGAATTTATGGTCGTTGTAGTAAAGGGGTGGAGACGCCGATTTATAAACGCCGCTTGGGAGGGTCTCCCCGTCGAGGTTTATGATGGCTGTAGCGAATGGTGGAGGACGGTAGACAGTCTATACCGCTGCGCACGCATCTCTCAGGGTGGAACAACTGTACTTTAATCTTGTTGTATCTGTCATGCATGTCGCACCATTTGAACATTTTGTTGATGATTGAAAAAACACCATTCAAGTCAAGTCAAGTCAAGTGTATTTATATAGCGCTTTTCACAATATAAATTGCATCAAAGCAGCTTCACAATATCAATCAAATAACATAACAATGTTTGTTTCTTAGTGAAAAAAACATCCACGTTTGGTAGGGCTGATCAATGGTATTACTGCTTGGTTAATTATTTTGAATATCCCCAACTGAACAAGCCAAAGGCAACAGTGGCAAGGAACCGAAAAACTCCATCAAGTGACCTACTGGTGTCCTAAAACTCCATCAGGTGACCTAATGGAGAAAAAAAAACCTTGGGAGAACCCAGGCTCAGTCGGGGGCCAGTTCTCCTCTGGCGTTTGTGAACTAGAGGCCGGATTTACAGTAACTGTAATTTGATACAGAATTTTGTTTTATTTTATCACTTCGGGGTGGGTACGCGAACCGGAATCACAACATTTTATCTGTAGAGTGGGAAAGGGATCCTCCATAGGGAGAGGCTAGTTGGCACTTCAGCACTGCGATGTCATCGGGTCCAGGCAAAGCTCCTAGTCAGATCTGGATACGGCCTGGATCCGGTCGGCTGCGGGAAAACCTCGGGATAAACAAAAACACTAAAATTAGCGTAGATGCCATTCTTCTTATGATGATGTAACGAGTACATCAGGATTTAAGGGAAGTGTTCCCAGTTCCGGCTGACCTAATCTATGCAGCCTAACATTGAGTTATAGAAGTCTATAATATATTATGTGTATGCTAGGTCAAAGAGATGTGTTTTTAGTCTAGCTTTGAACTGACAGAGTGTGTCTGCTTCCCGGACAATGGTAGGAAGACTGTTCCAAAGTTTTGGTGCTAAATAGGAAAAGGATCTACCGCCCGCAGTCGATTTTGATATTCTAGGTATTATCAACTGGCCCGAATTTTGAGATCGCAATAGACGTGAAGGACTATAATGCGTTAAGAGCTCGCTCAAGTACTGCGGAGCTAAACCATTTAGTGCTTTGTAAGTAATAAGTGTAAGTAATAAGTAATATATATCCGTTAATTTTGTGAATTGGTAAGTTTCGTTAGGTTTTGAAGAAATATACAGCTGAGTATCATCGGCATAACAATGAAAGCTAATTCCATGTTTCCTAATGATATGTCCTAATGGTAGCATGTACAGAGTGAACAGCAGCGGTCCTAGTACTGAGCCTTGTGGTACACCATACTGAACTTGTGATCGATAAGACATCTCTTCATTTACTGCTACAAACTGATAACGGTCAGATAACTATTATTTAAACCATGCTAGTGCAATTCCACTAATGCCAACATAGTTTTCCAGTCTATTTAAAAGAATGTTGTGGTCAATTGTGTCAAATGCAGCACTAAGATCAAGTAACACTAATAGAGAGATACAACCACGATCGGATGATAAAAGTAAATCATTTGTAACTCTAATGAGAGCTGTCTCAGTACTATGGTGCGGTCTAAATCCTGACTGAAAATCCTCGCAGATATCATTTCTTTCAAGAAAGGAACACAGTTGTGAGGATACTGCTTTTTCTAATATCTTTGACAGAAAAGGCAGATTTGAGATCGGCCTGTAATTGACAAATTCTGAAGGATCAAGTTGCGGTTTTTTAACAAGCGGTTTTATCATAGCCAGCTTAAAGGTTTTTGGTACATATCCTAGAGACAAAGACGAATTAATGATATTAAGAAGAGGATCTATGATCTCTGGAAGCATCTCTTTCAGTAGCTTAGTCGGTATAGGGTCTAACATACAAGTTGTCGATTTAGATGAATTAACGAGTTTGCAGAATTCTTCCTCTCCTATAGCAACAAATGAAAACAATTTTTCCTCAGGGAGACTACAATGCACTCCCTGATGCGATACTGTAGTAGACGGTTGCATAGTTATAATTTTGTCCCTGATATTATCAATCTTATAAGTGAAGAAGTTCATAAAGTCATTACTGCTGTGTTGCTTGGAAACTTCTGTGCTTAAAGCTTTCTTTTTCGTTAGTTAAGCCACTGTTTCAAATAAATACCTAGGATTATGTTTATTTTCTTCTAATAGGGTTGAAAAATAAGCAGATCTAGCAGCTTTTAAAGCCTCTCTGTAAGCAATCGAGCTCTCTTTCCATGAAATCCGAAATACCTCTAGTTTTGTTTTCTTCCAGTTGCGCTCCATTTTTCTGGCTGCTCTCTTAAGGGCCTGAGTGTGCTCGTTGTACCACGGCGTTGGACTATTTTCTTTATTCTTCTTTAAGCGCAACGGAACAACTGCGTCTAAAGTGCTGGAAAAGAGAGAGTTAAAAGTTTCTGTTGCAATATCGAGTTCTTCTAAGCTATCCGGGATGCTGAGATGATGAAACTTATTAGGAAGATTATTGATAAAGCAATCTTTAGTGGCAGAAGTTATAGGTCTAACATATTTATAACACGGAGTCGGCTTTGCAGCCTTGGCTAAATGTAATTTACATGAGACTAGATAATGGTCTGAGATGTCATCGCCCTGCTGCAGAATTTCAACGGCATCAACATCTATTCCATGTGATAATATTAGATCTAGAGTATGATTACGACAATGAGTGGGTCCTGACACGTGTTGTCTAACTCCAATTGAGTTTACAATGTCTTTAAGTGCCAATCCCAATGCATCTTTTTCATTATCTACATGTATATTAAAATCACCAACAATTAGTACTTTATCGTTAGCCAATACTAATTCTGATAGAAAGTCCGCAAATTCTTTGATAAAATCTTTATGGTGCCCTTGTGGCCTGTATACAGTAGCCAGCAGAAATCTCAAACGTGATTTATCGTTTACACTATATATTTTTACATTAAGCACCAACACTTCAAAAGAAGTATATTTAAAAATAGATTTCTTAGTGGTTTTGAAAATATTACTATAAATTACAGCAACACCTCCCCCTTTGCGTTTTAGACGAGGTTCATGTTTATAACAGTAATCTTGTGGGGTTGACTCAGTTAAAGTAATGTAATCGTTTGGTTTTAGCCAGGTTTCTGTCAAACACAGCACATCTAGATTATAACTTGAAATCATATCATTAACTATGAGCGATTTTGAAGTAAGGGATCGAATATTCAGCAACCCAAGCTTTATCATTTGTTCATCTGTATTATATCTGTTTTTTATTTGTTGAACATCAATTAAATTTTTTACCTGACGTTTTTTGGATTTCCAAATTCGGGGAACAGACACAGTCTCTATATGATGATATCTAGGTGAAAGAGGCTCTATGTGATGGGATTTATCTGACCTTGGTGACGCGAGGCCGCTAGCAGACGGTCGGTTTAGCCAGTCTGTCTGCTTCCTGACCTGAGCCCCAGATTGTCATGTTTTAGCTCTAAGACTATGTGCCATATTACTAGAGAGAAGAGCAGCACCATCCCAGGAGGGATGAACACCATCTCTTTTCAACAGGTCAGGCTTGCCCCAAAAACTTTTCCAATTGTCTATGAATTCTATATTATTCAACGGACACCACTTAGACAACCAACCATTGAGTGAGGCCAATCTGCTAACTATCTCATCACTCCTGCGAACAGGAAGGGGGCCAGAGAAAATTACAGTGCCTGACATCGTACTTGCGAGTTTACACACCTCTTTAATATTAATTTTGGTGATCTCCGACTGGCGGAGTCGAACATCATTAGTGCCGACATGAATAATGATCTTAGAGAATTTACGATTAGCATTAGCCAGCACTTTTAAATTTGCTTTGATGTCAGGCGCTCTGGCTCCCGGCAAACATGTGACTATGGTGGCTGGTGTCTCTATTTTCACGTTCCGTGTGATCGAATCACCAATTACCAGGGCACAATCAACAGAATTCTCAGTGGGTGTTTCACTGAGTGGGGCAAATCGATTTGTTATGGTAATCGGAACGGAAGAGTGGTTTTTTAATCCGCGACTAGAGCGATCTCTCACGGTCACCCATCTGCCCTGCTGCCTGGGCTCTACTTCAGCCGGAACCGAATCATGTACAGAGTTCACTATGCTAGGCGCATCCAAAATAGTATCTAAAGCTCTAGTACTATCCTTACTATCCTCAATTAAAGTTTGGATGCGTGTCTCTAGCTCTGAAATCTTCTCCGTCAGCCTGACTGTCTCCTTGCATTTATCACAAATAAATCCTATATTGCCATCGGAGAAGGCTACACTAAACATATGACATGTGACACAGGTGACAATAACAGGACAAGACAATACTCACCTTTTGTGTTGACTGATTCTTACTTACCTGGGCTTTTATGAACTCAAAGGGCGCGGGCGCGCGAGACAAAATAAATAATAAATAAAAGCGCGGGCGGCGCGTAAACACGCGTTCTGTGCTAACAATAACGGAAGCTAGCGATGTAAGGTTAATCTGAGATGGTGGGTAAACTATATTTAGTAATATAAACAACTAGGAATGATAGTAAATGATGGTTCAAAACAGAAAGAAATACAAAGCTAATACGAGGCATAGAGCTTACAGCCTCGACGCAAACAAACTCACAGCAGGCAGGGAGGCAGACAGGAGCAATCGATCAGTGAACAGCAGATCCCAGCAGATTCAGATCACACCACTTGAACAAAAATTGCATTTCATACAGGTCATGATGACCCAATTTTGGTGAGCTCTTGCAAATTGTAGCCTCTTTTTCTTATTTGTAGTGGAGATGAGTGGTATCCGGTGGGGTCTTGTTTTTTGGCACACTTTAGGCCCCTTAGTGCCAATTGGGCATCGTTTAAATGCCACGGCCTACCTGAGCATTGTTTCTGACCACGTCCATCCCTTTATGGCCACCATGTACCCATCCTCTGATGGCTACTTCCAGCAGGATAATGCACCATGTCACAAAGCTCGAATCATTTCAAATTGGTTTCTTGAACATGACAATGAGTCCCCCACACCATTACACCACCACCACCAGCCTGCACAGTGGTAACAAGGCATGATGGATCCATGGTCTCATTCTGTTTACGCCAAATTCTCTCTCTCTACCATCTGAATGTCTCAACAGAAATCGAGACTCATCAGACCAGGCAACATTTTCCCAGTCTTCAACTGTCCAATATTGGTGAGCTCTTGCAAATTGTAGCCTCTTTTTCTTATTTGTAGTGGAGATGAGTGGTATCCGGTGGGGTCTTCTGCTGTTGTAGCCCATCCACCTCAAGGTTGTGCATGTTGTGGCTTCACAAATGCTTTGCTGCATACCTCGGTTGTAACGAGTGGTTATTTCAGTCAAAGTTGCTCTTCTATCAGCTTGAATCAGTCGGCCCATTCTCCTCTGACCTCTAGCATCAACAAGGCATTTTCGCCCACAGGACTGCCGCATACTGGATGTTTTTACCTTTTCACACCATTCTTTGTAAACCCTAGGAATGGTAGTGCGTGAAAATCCCTGTAACTGAGCAGATTGTGAAATACTCAGACCGGCCCGTCTGGCACCAACAACCATGCCATGCTCAAAATTGCTTAAATTACCTTTCTTTCCCATTCTGAAATACAGTTTGAAGTTCAGGAGATTGTCTTGACCAAGACCACACCCCTGAATGCTTTGAAGCAACTGCCATGTGATTGGTTGATTAGATAGTTGCATTAATGAGAAATTGAACAGGTGTTCCTAATAATCCTTTAGGTGAGTGTATACCCAGCGGTCTCACCTCGTTGCATTGGCAGTTTTTGCAGCATCCCTCCACTGCCCCTTTCTCCTCACTTCTTGTCATAAGCACTTACACACGGGGGGAGTACTCTGGGTTCGGGCCGAATTCCGAGCTCGAAGCCCTTCCCCCGGACAGCACGGACAGGGACCGGACAGGGATTAAACCTAATCCCTCTAATTATATGTAAGTGTGAACTAGTGAAATACCAAGATTGGATTGTTCTTCCTTTTCTTTGGAACTATAGTGGTGCGTTCACACCAAACGCGAATAGAGCGTCTGGCGCGAGTGATTTCAATGCATAGTATGGCAAGCCACGAGGGTCAGAATTACGCTATAGATAAATCGCGTTTACAGCCAAACCCTATTTGCACCACAAAATACGCCGTTGTAATTACAAACGACGTAAAAAACGCGCGAAATACGTCAATGACACCGTATTTGACGGCATTTTAGTGTGCATGAAAAGCGCCGCTTTTTACACCTTTCACCTCGCCATATAACGGCGTAAAAAACGGCGTTATGGTTGCACAGAGCGCACGTTATTTTACGGCGTTTTGCTTATAGTATATCAAGTCACGCCCAATGATTTCCACAGCCAGTAAGTTTCAACTGGTCTCTCCCAAACAATGATGAACTGCGTCAGACCAGAACAATTCAGCAAGGATCATTTGTGGTAATCCTCTTTCAGCTCACAATATTTTTGAAAAATGCAACTTAAATGGGCGTGGATGGCTGTGAGAAGAAGGGAGGGCAGTGGGAGTGGTATGGCACGGCAGGGGAGAGGAGAGGGGGGAACTGTCATCGCCAGTAGCCCATGCATATTGACTGTCACTAAAAATCAGGTTTTTTTAGCTGGCAAAGTTAAAGTCTAATGAAAAACACTGACACTTTTTTTTATTGTTCTTTCAAGAGCAACTGGATGCCCTGCTACATATATTAGCCTACAGTAATCGTAAGTCTATTTCAAACATATTAATGTACGTGTATAATTATAATGTCATTATAAAATATATAGTTGTTTATATACACACTATAAATGCCTATTTTTGAAAATAATATATTTTCCGCTTTAAATAAAAAACATTCCGTGCATAGCCTAGATCTACGCGCCCCCTGAACCTCAATAATAAAGATGGACAGTGACAGAAATTTGCAGTGGCAGCAGTACGCAGGGCTCTGGGCTAAACAGAGACATAATAGATGGCGTAGCAGCAGGTCCTCTGCCCTATCTATTTGAACCATTAACCCCTGCTGTGACTGTGAGGAAAACATGGACGAACCGGAGGCCGCGCGGATGGGAGAAGTATCAGAAGGGTAGCTAACTAATCAGAGAATACCAAAAACCCTTCTGCAGACACAAGTCCGACCTGAAATTAGCATAATGTTTTTATTCAGAGTCTAGCCCTGGCAGTATCACGGGGAAACATATTCAAAGCACTTGTACTATTGCACCACGAAAACAAACACTTGAGTCCCATGATTGCCTCTCTTGTACTAGGCGATCACAGTTTGACATGTCTGTCATTGGAAATATCCACCTGGTGTCAAGAATAATTAAGAGACATTGGCCCCATCTTGCACCCAGCGCAATTGACTTTGTACACCGACGCATGTGTATTTTGCACCCGTGCAAAGCGGACTTTTCCCTCCACAGACACACGCCCGCAAACTAGGGAATGAACTTGCTCTCCCTGGGTGGTTCAGCGCAAAAAAGGAGGCGTGTTCCGGCGCAAACAATCTCTGGTGCTATTTTGCAGTTCCAGAAAACAATTGCACCACTGACCAGAAAAAACCTAGTCTAAATGCAGTGGCGCATTGTACATTCAGATGCTATTTTAAGCGTGCATGCTTGGCCATAATACAGAGTGTGAACAACGCGCATACACTGTAGATGATTCTCTCATCTACACAGATGTATTTTACTTTTTGCAAATGATACATTATTATAAGGAAAAATATTAAAACACGAGGGAAATCATTGTTGTGTCCATGACGATGGGAAAAATAGGCATAAAGCTTACACATTTACCCAAATTATTATATGCATGTTTAACCGAAGCTAATTTGAGTGGGTTTGTCCCATCCCCAATGTCACTTCTCTTTCTTTAATGGCCCTGACGAGAACATCCATCTCCTCGGCTGTGAACCGATTCTGAAGCGTGCCTGGTAAATGCGCCCTGTCATAATAGTATTGCGCCATGGAATGAATCGGTTACCTAACGTAACCTCGGTTCTCTCTAGAAGAGGGAACGAGTATTGCGTAAGTTAGCTTACGCAATGGGAAAGATTCATCTTTTCGAGATATTGAAGCCAAAAAATTATCCTTAATTTTGTATTCATTGCCAACGCAGTGCTGCAGCAGCCTACCAGTGAGCCTGACGTGACATCACGTCCAATCAAGGCCCGCCAGAATGGGCGTGGCTTAGCGTATACAAGCAGGGCTCGGAGGCTGAATCTCTGGTTTTCATCGACTGAAGCGAAAATAGCGCTCATGGCACGAGCACGGCAGGTTACCCAATACTCGTTCCCTATTCTAGAGAGAACCGAGGTTACGTTAGGTAACCGATTTGTTCTCTTACGAGAGTTTCTCTCGTATTGCGTAAGTTTAGCTTACGCTACGGGAACCCTTTGTCAACGCCGTGCGCGACAGCATCCACTTTGAGAGTCCCAGAAGTCCGGGGATCCCAGATAAGCGGGAATAAGCGCATGTATATAAGCACTCACAGGGAATACAGAGCGGCGACGCCGGTCAATGTATAACCATATAGCACATAACCTGATACAGTGCAGCTCAACCAGAAGAGCTAAGTCATATGAGAGTAGCTTGCGCACGATAACACCTGGGCAGAACTGACCTCTCACTTAAACTGACAGCAGTTTCGCCTGCAGGGCGGGAACTTCCAAGTTATAAAACCTGACAAAGGTGGACGGGGAAGCCCAGCCCGCCGCCACACATATGTCATGAATAGAAATTCCGCTGGACCATGCCCACGAAGAGGCCACGCCTCTGGTGGAATGAGCCCTGACGCCCAGAGGGCATTGCAGACCTTTTGCCACATAAGCAGCTGCAATCGCGTCCACTTCTAGATAGAGTCTGTTTCGAGGCGGCGAGACCTTTGGTGCGAAACGAAAAGCTGCTCAGAGCGCCTGAAAGGGGCGGAGCGCGTAATGTAAACTCTCAGCGCCCTGACAAGGCAGAGGAGATTAATATCACTCTCACTATCGGATGCTGGCAGAGCCGATAGGGAAATGACCTGTGCTCTGAAAGGAGTGCCAATCGCTTTAGGAACATAGCCATGTCTAGGTTTGAGGATGACCTTTGAGTCATTCGGGCCAAACTCAAGACTCGCAGTGCTGACAGACAGCGCATGCAAGACAACGCATGCACGCCACGCCTCCTTACACAAATCAACTTTATAGCTAATGCTGGAAAGACATAAAATATGCATTAAATGTTTGTTTTACAGTGTGAGAATGGATATGTGCAGCAATATCTCCTGCAGCACATAGATCTAGCCTATACTGAACATTTTATCTGCAAAGAGAAGGATCAGCATTGTTTTGTGTGGCTTACAATCTGGCTAAAGCCTGTGCAATACTTCTTGGACTCACACAATTAAACTGTTATGTTTTCAGCTCTCTTTCTCAACTTCAGTGGAACAAATATATGCACCATTACCTGTCTTCACATCTACTGTTAGACATTTTTTAAAGTTAAAAGTTGTGAAATCCAAACTTGAATGAATGAATGAGGCATTTATATAGCGCTTTATATGTACTACCTTACACCCAAAGCTCTTTACAATCATATCAGTTATCTCTCCTCAACCACCAGCAGTGTGAGCATCCACTTGGATGATGCGACGTTAGCCACAGTACAACAGCGTGAGTGAGCTCACCACACACTGTAGGAGAGACACACTATAGGTGGAGAGGAGAGAAAGTGAAAGAGCCAATTCAGTGAATAGGGGATTTCAGTGAACTTGAGGATATCATTAAAATATATATTTAAAATGTATGGTCATAAGAGTAACAAACCATTGATTGAAGAAAGGGGGGTTCATACCAAATTAGTAACACAAAAGAACACAACACATCTTTCTAGTCAAACTCATGCAGTACAGGGTAGTAGTGCAATTATAATGTTCAATAAGCACAAGGACTAAATGCTGGGTGCTGTGTGTTAAATGAAATGCTGGTGTTGATTTAATATTTCAACCTCCCCCACCTTAATGAAATGTGGATCATCCCTTGCTCAATCTCTCTCTGTATCTGATTGAGAAGCAACTAATCTATTTAACAAAGTTTGATGAATTATACATTTTTCACACCATTACATATAATCAATTTAAAATGAATAAATATGAATTTAAATAAAAAATCAGAAAACTATTTTAATTCTGGAAGGAGAAGCTATACCAACAAACTTGCCACATTTTTTAGAAATGGCAAAAAATACATTCGTCTGATAATTTTCAAATAGGCCTATAGGTTATTTAAAACACACAAATTCTTATGGCGTCTACGCACGCACTCCAGACCCTAATCCTACTCAAGCGGTTTACAGTGCGTAGCATATGCACGTATATGCACGTTTTTGGCGCATAAATGGTTCAAGAAATTTAATTTGTGGTATAGATACAAACTTTTATGAGATTGTGTTGGTTTAAAACAATAACAACAACGATGCAACATGTAATGTGGCAGATAAAAAGGAACTCGTGCACAAGACTACAATGTTTGTAGAAAAATAAACAGTAGTAGTTATTTATATGTAGCCTACACTAATAATAAAAAGTATATCTCTGGCCTGAAGGAGCCCTAATAAGGCGATATTATGAGCCACGCAAGGCCAGTGTTGTTGGTTTATGTCGTGTGCCGCTCGAAAGGGAGGCAAATGGGCCCTATGGTTTTAACCCATTGGCATGAAAATGTCAATTCGGGTACTGTCCTACAACTGCCGTGGCCTGCGCCTGGGACAGAGTGCAGGGGATACAGCTCGACGTTCTGTGGTGGACAGTTTGCTCGTAGAATGTGACATTTTATGTTTATAAGAGACTTTTATTTCCAAACAAGATCTAGAGAAACTGAACACTCTTAATAAAAATTTTTTGGGATGGGAGAGTCAACAACTGATCTTAGCAAGGCTATAGTCAGAGGCAGAATACCAGGGTTGTGGCTGTGTTCTGGGACAAAAAGCTTGATGCTGTGATAAAGCCGATCAGGCTTGATGTTGACTGGTGTATTGGTATACAATAAATATTAATAAATGTAAGTTAGAATGAGGTTTAATATCTCAATAGACTGGCTTTTATAAATGCTTTTATTCAAGACAATAGCATCTGCATTGTATATGTGGTATGCTTTTATTCAAGACAATAGCATCTGCATTGTATATGTGGTTGGAGATATGAATGCTGATATCAATGATAGTAACTCATTATTTGCTAAGCATTTGACCTGCTTCAGTGAAGATAATAACTTCACTCTATCAAGTAGAGTACTGTTGCCTGCAGATATTTATGCATACATAAGTGAAGCCTGGCTCTCGACATCATGGCTTGACCATTGTTTTAGTAAGGCTGATGGGCATGCAGCCATAGAGAATATGGGTATTAAGTATGGGGTCACAATAACAGACCATATACTGTTGGCCCTCACAATTAACATTGAAGAATTACCATCCACAGCCAGCAACAACAATGCGATCATGGTAATATGAGTACTAAATTAGACTGGTCAACTCTTTCTGAAGAGGATCTATTGGCTTATTATACTGACACAGACCAATATCTAAGTAATGTTTATCTGCCCAGAGAAGCTATTATGTGTAAGGATGTCAACTGTCAGATTGAGGAGCATAAGAGTAATCTATGTGCCATCTATGATGATTTTGTGGCTGCTCTGTTTGAGGGTGGTAAACCTTTTCAAAAACATAGGAGAAACAGGGCCTATAATATTAGACCAGGATGGAAAGAGCATGTAGCTCCATATCACACTGAAGCTCGGGAAGCTTACAAGCTTTGGGCCCTGCCTGGGAGACCTTGGCAGGCCCCTGAGCTTGAGAATAAAAAGCTTGCCAATGGCAGATAAAAGTATGCTGTTCGTTTTATATCTAGAAATGAGCAAGCCATGAGGGCTGACTCTATGACCAGAAAAATGATGAGCAACAATATCACTGACTTTTGGAAGGAGGTAAGGTCCCTCAATAACTGTAAATCTTCCCTTCCTTGTACTGTTGAAGGAGTCTCCAGAGAAGATAATGTTGCTGAAATATGGAGACAGCACTATAGCTCCATCTTTAATTGTTTAAAGCATGATCCACATGTGGCGGACTCTGCTATCAGTAATGAATCAATAAGTATTCTGACACATGAAGTATTTGATGCTATTTGGAAATTACCTAACAACAAAGCATGTGGCATGGATTTTATAACTGCAGATCTGCCCCCTTTAGAGTGTCCAATGGTGTTAGGCAGGGAGGAATCTTGTCCCCAGTTTTATTTAATTTATATATGGATGAACTGTCAAGGAGACTTAATGGTTGCAACACTGGCTGTATGATTGTTGGCATGCCGGTGAATCATATTATGTATGCAGATGACCTTGTTATTTTTAGTCCGAGTAGTGCTGGGCAGCAGGAGCTTCTTAATATATGCTCTGACTATGGGGTGGAATTTGATATAAAATACAATTCCAGAAAAGGTGCTGTTTTAATATGCAGAACAAAACAGGATAAATTGCTTAATTTTCCCGTGTTCATGCTAGCCAATAATTGTCTTGAGGTCTACAAAAAGATTAAATACCTTGTTCATTGTATTACAGATAATATGAATGATGATGATGACATATACAGACAGTGTTATAAGTTATATGCACCGGCAAACATCATAGCATGTAAGTTTAGTTACTGCTCTACTCAAGTAAAAGGGGCTCTGTTCAAAGCTTACTGTACACCACTCTATACTGCCCATCTGTAGTCTTCTTACAAAAAATCCAGCAGAAGTTAAAAGTTGCCTACAATGATGCAATGAGAAGTTTACTCAAGGTTCCCAGAGGAGGGAGTGCTAGTCAGATGTTTGTATCTGTATGAGTAATCACACTAAAAGCACTTTTAAGAAATTTGATGTTTAAGTTTGCAACGTCTGGATGAGTCTACCAACAGTATCATGGTGGCACTCTCAAATCCCTTAGTGGTACACATCCAGACTGAGAGTGCATTGGCTGAAATGTCTGAATGTATTTTAATTCTTGTATTTTTTTTTTTTTTTTTTTTTTTGGGTTTGTTTGTTTTTACTTGTCCTATCTTGCGTGGTTTTTTTGGACATGAGTCTGGCAAATAAACTGAATTGAATTGAATATACTAATTATAACAAGAATGTTTTCAATGATGATGATGATGATTATTGTAATTCTTAGATTTATTGGTGTAAAACAGTCCGACTCCAACCCTATCAGAGACTGACAGAAAAGCGAGAGTGGTGTTCACTGCAATAATATTTGGACCAAGTATTACTTTATTGTAGGATAACCACATGTATTTTTAAAGTATCTAAACAAGTAATTAGTATTATTGATTAAATGAATGACCTGTAGCCACTTAAAGCAGTACTACTCGCCTGTCCGTAGTGTTTTTTAGGGGTTCAAGCACTTCAGTGCTGAAACCCTATCGTTATTGTTAATTTTCCCATTATGCAACATTCTCCATGTAAAACTGATCGGGCAGGACGAACCGTAAGTCGTAGAGACTTGAAACTTTGGGGGCTGGTAGTACTCACACCGCCTACAGCCTCACCAAGGCACGCCCCGATTGGCCCATAGGTGGCGCTACAGCAGGCAAAAGTACGAAATGGCTCATAACTCCTCAACCGTCGGGCGTAGGCTCAAGTGTCTTACATCGTTGGAATCCTTGGCTCGAGCCGGACAAGATGCATGCCTCGGATTGGCTCATCACCAGGGTGCATTTTCGGGTATTTTGGGTTTTTCGTAAAACTTACTTTTGCTAACTAGTCCTAGGTTTTTGGCCCGAGGCACATGTTAAAAGGCTTCATAAAGTTTTTGGAAAGCAGCAGCACAAGCATCAAGTGCGTGGACCATAAGTTTTTTTTTTTAAAGGCCTTTTTAGTCCCTTTTTATTAGGGGTTCAAGCACTTCAGTGCTGAAACCCTATTGTTATTGTAAATTTTTCCATCATGCAACATTCTCCATGTAAAACTGATCGGGCAGGACGAACCGTAAGTCATAGAGACTTGAAACTTTGGGGGCTGGTAGTATTCACACCACTTACAGCCTCACCAAAGCACGCCCCGATTGGCCCATAGGTGGCGCTACAGCAGGCAAAAGTACGAAATGGCTCATAACTCCTCAACTGTCGGGCGTAGGCTCAAGTGTCTTACATCGTTGGAATCCTGGGCTCGAGCCGGACAAGACACATGCCTCAAATTGGCTCGTCACCAGGGTGCATTTTCGGGTAT
The DNA here is from genome assembly GCA_030578275.1 of Meda fulgida. NCBI lineage: Eukaryota > Metazoa > Chordata > Actinopteri > Cypriniformes > Leuciscidae > Meda > Meda fulgida. The sequence continues at coordinate 19,749,992 of CM060627.1, forward strand.
TTGGGGTTTTTCATAAAACCTACTTTTGCTAACTAGTCCTAGGTTTTTGGCCCGGCCGGAACCAAACCACTGCAGAAATATTCCCTGGAGTCTGATTGTCAATAATCATCAAAAAAAAATTAAATTTAAATTGTCGGTCGCTAAGGGGAACCAAAACGTTTGATGGCACCAGAGCCACTTTCACTTAAATGGTTATAACTTGTGAACGGAAAGAGATATTTTCGCTAAATTTGGGACACATGTTCATGAGCACAATCTGAGGTCACTTGAAAAAAATTGTGACGATTGGCCACTTGGTGGCGCTATAACATGGACAAAAATCATGACAATGGTTATAACCGCATCCAAACGTTAGTCTAATGAAAGATTGCATGCAGTGTCTTTGTCCAGGGTACCTTGATAGTCTATGAGAACATTGGTGTCTCTCAAAAAACTCAGCATACGTCATCGGCATAATGCCCTGAAGGAGCCTGAGACTTTTCAAGCCAGCGTTTTTTCTGGGGAGTGACCTCTTTGTACTCCTGAATCCTTGCCGAGTCCAACAATACCGCCTCAGAGGATGCGTTAAATTTGACATTGTCCCATTAGAGTAGAGCTACTCTGACGAAATCCACATTTTGAGCAGTTTTTTCTGTAGAACTTTTTTTAATGAATTTTTGAGTTTTGCACTTTAGACAGAGCACAATGAGCCGCCTAATGCATTTTCTGCCCATTTTGCGGGGCTGTTTCTCAGCTACCTCAGAGGGTGCGTTAAGGTGGACATTAGCTCATTATAGTACAGCTACTCCACTAACAAAATGCACATTTTTAGTAATTATTACTGTGGATTTTTTTTTTAATGGAGCTTTGAACTTGGCACTTTATTCAATGCACAACAACCCGCCTAATGCATTTTCTGCCCAATTCGCGCTGTGTCAGAGGGTGAGTTAAAGTGGACTTTAGCCTATTATAGTACAGCTACTCCTCTAGCAGCATTTGGAAGTTATGGACCCATGAAGTTGACAGATATGACAATACAGTTGGAACAGTCGTTGCATTGGTGGCCCAGTTGCCTTTGTGGGTTCATTTAAAGTCTCACTGGGGCCTTATACCCAGTGTGTTTGCATGCACAATTTCAGACATTGTTACTGTAGCATTTTGAAGTTATAGACCGTGAAAAAGAAAAAGTCAAATTAATATTATAACTCAATCAATCAATAAATCAATTAATCAATCAATAAATGTTGTATTATTGTGATGTGCTTTCAGTGTTTCATTATGTGTGCATATGTTGTAGAGAGCTGATTATTCCATTTAATTAAAAATTTGACTGGACGTATATATATTTATAAAAAAAATGATATTTTCACATTTACGGTTACATCTAAAATAAAATTACAAATGTCTGAATTTGTGCATGACAGTCAAGCACATTGAGTATAAGGCTCCAGTGCAACCATTAACACACACTCAAAAGCAGCTGGGATAAAGCCCCTCCAAATGGGCCAACAATTCAATGGCTATTCTAAGTGTATTATCGTATCTGACAAATTCATGGGTCTATAATTTCAAAATGCTACAGTAAAAATGTCTAAAATTGTGTATGATAATAACCAAACACACTGAGTATGAGGAGCCAGTGCGACTTTTAACGCACCTTCTGAGGCGGCTGAGAAACAGTGCCGCAAAATGGGCAGAAAATGCATTAGGCGGGTTGTTGTGCATTGAGTATAGTGCCAAGTTCAAAGCTTCATAAAAACAAAATTCCAAAGTAATAATTGCTCAAAATTTGTATTTCGTTAGAGGCGTAGCTGTACTATAATGAACTAATGTCCACCTTAACGCACCCTCTGAGGTAGCTGAGAAACAGCGCCGCGAAATGGGCAGAAAATGTAATATGCGGCTTATTGTGCACTGTGAAAAGCAAAATTCAAAAATTCATTTAAAAAAAATTCTACAGTAAAAACTGCTCAAAATATGGATTTCGTCAGAGTAGTAGCCCTACTCTAATGGGACAATGTCAAATTTAACGCACCCTCTGAGGCGGCCGAGAAACAGCGCCGCGAAATCGGCAGAAAATGCATTAGGCGGCTTATTGTGCACTGAAAAGTAAATTCAAAAATTCATTAATAAAAAATTCTACAGTAAAAACTGCTCAAAATGTGGATTTCGTCAGAATGGGACAATGTCAAATTTAACGCACCCTCTGAGGCGGCCGAGAAACAGTGCCGCGAAATGGGCAGAAAATGCATTCGGTCTTATTGTGCACTGTGAAAAGCAAAATTCAAAAATTAATTTAAAAAAAATTCTACAGTAAAAACTGCTCAAATTGTGGATTTCGTCAGAGTAGTAGCTCTACTCTAATGGGACAATGTCAAATTTAACGCACCCTCTGAGGCGGATGAGAAACAGCACCGCGAAATGGGCAGAAAATGCAATAGGCTGCTCATTGTGTAATGTGTCAAGTTTAAAGCTTCATAAAAAACAAATTACACTGTAATAATTGCTCAAAATTTGGATTTCGTTAGAGGAGTAGCTCTACTATAATGGGACAATGTCAAATTTAACGCACCCTCTGAGGCAACCGAGAAACAATGCTGCGAAATGGGCAGAAAATGCAATTGAAACCAAAACTGAAACTTTCCTATAACTGCAGTCACATCTGTCAACTTCATGGGTGCTTAACTTCAAGATGCGACAGTAAAAATGTCTAATTTTGTGCATGGTGACAGTCAAGGACAATATGTATAAGGCCCCAATGCAACTTCTAATGCACAATCAAAGACAGCTGAGATATAGAGCCCCCAATTGAGCCAACAATGCAATGGCTCTTCTAACTGTACTATGTTTTGTCAACTTCATGGGTCCATAATTTCAAAATTATACAGTAAAAACATCTGAAACTGTGCATGATTATATTCAAGCAGAGATGCAGGGTATAAAGCATCAGTGAAACCAAATAGGCCAACAATGTGATAACTCTTTTGTATTGTCAGATTGGGTCCATATCTTTCTAATGTACAGTAACCATGCAATGGCACTTTCAAGTCAATGCATTTTAATTTAATTCATACCTTCATTTGTATAACCCTTTTCACAATACATATCATTTCAAGGCAGCTTTACAGAAAATGCAGGTTTCTGCGTTACAAAACCACAATAGGATTTAATGAGATGATATCAGAAAGTACAGTTATAAGATACCACAAATTATAGTATTTACAAATATCATATATGCATTTAAGCTAAATCAATGTGTATGTTAAAGCAATTATAAAATTATAATTTTGTATAATCATTCATGTTTGATGTTCTTGAGTCCTTGGGGTAGGTGTCATCTATTCAAAGGTGCTGGGTCATCTGAAGTCTTCACAAGAGGCTGGATCCAAGCTGTCATGATCCTGCCTCGTCCTCTGTCTCCCTCTGCTGGACACTCTCCTACTCACTCACACACACACACACACTCTCTCGCTCCTCCACTCACCACTTTCTCTCATTACTGACAGCTGTGTCCACTTTCCTTCTCGCTTGTCTCTTCCCACCTGTTCCTCATCTCCTCTCATTATCTCGGCTTTTTCTAACCCTCTCTTGTCCTGTCTTGTTGTCAGATTGTTCTATGTCTCTGTAGCCAACAAACCAGAGTTTATCTCCTGCCTCGTCCTGTCTACCTTCTCTGCGTTATACTTCTACCGGTATTATCCTGTACTCTTCTATTCGCCCACTGAGACCTTTCGTGCAAAGAGGCTGAAGACCTGTTCCCAGTTTATCATCAGTTTCCAGTTCCGTGAGTCCCCGAGCCGTGCTATCTCCGGCCTGCTGTTCGTTCTACCCGTACCACAAAGGGGATTTGTGTTCGTGTGATGTTGTCAGTTTCTACCGCTGGATCGCCTGCCTGCTGTTCGTTGCTATCCGTACTACAGAGGAGATTTATGTTCATGTGATATTACCAGTCTACTGGGATCTTCTGTTGCTATCCAGCCTTCTGTTCGTTCTATCTGTACTACAGAGGAGATTTATATTCATGTGATATTGCCAGTCTACTGGAATCTTCTGTTGCTATCTATTGACTATCTGTTTGTATTACCTGAGGTCCCATCCTTGTCTCATTAAAGGAACTGTGACTGACACTCTCGCTCTTGAGTCCTCCCTTCCATACCACAGAACAATCTGACCAGGATATGGACTCAGCGAGTGGCAGCGCGTTCCAGTCGGCGGTTAGACATCAGGGCGTTCTCCTGGGCAAACATGAGGAGGACCTCTCCGCCATCCGCCACGCCGTAGAGACGCTGGCCGTTCAGATGTCAGGTCTCTCCTGCCAGGTCCACAGTATGCGCCACCAGCCATCCACTTCGCTGGTATCTCACGACTCGTCGGAGCCTCGGATCAACAATCCTCCCGTCTATTCTGGTGAGCCGACTCAGTGCCGCTCTTTCCTTACCCAGTGCGAGGTGGTGTTTTCCCTACAGCCCGTGACGTTTACGAAGGAGCGGACTAGGGTCGCCTACGTCATCTCTCTCCTCGCCGGTCGGGCTCGAGAATGGGGAGCGGCTAACTGGGAGGCTGAGAAGGATTGTGTCTTCAGCTTTTCACAGTTTAAAGACGAGATGATTCGGGTGTTTGACCGTTCCGCTCATGGTGTGGAGGCCTCGCGACTACTTTCTTCTCTCCGGCAGGGGAGGCGCTCCGTGCCGGATTTTTCTATCGAGTTCCGGACACTCGCCACCTCCTGCGGCTGGAACCAGCCCGCGTTGGTCGCCCGTTTTCTGGAGGGCCTCTGTCCAGAAGTGAAGGACGAGATCTACGTCCGGGAGGTTCCCACTCGACTCGACGATCTCATCGATCTGGCGATACGGGTCGAGAAGCGGTTTGATCAACGGCGCAGAGCCCGCCGTCTGGAGTCCGTTCTCCTGTCTCCGCCCCCTGCCATCTCCGCTCCTCCTATCAAGAGCTTTGGCTTCGAGCCTATGCAGATTGGAGGACTCCGGATCTCTCCTAAGGAGCGCGAGAGGAGGATTACTAATCGTCTCTGCATGTATTGCGCAGCTGGCAATCATTTCGTCTCTTCATGTCCGGTAAAAGCCAGCGCTCGTCGGTAGACGAAGGGTTACTGACGAGCGCTATCACCAAGGATACCCCTTCAGGCACCTGCACTGCGCTACCCGTGCACCTTCAGTGGTCCCGTTCTTCTGTCACCTGCTCCGCCATGATCGACTCTGGAGCAGAGGGGAGTTTTATCGATGAGAAATTGGCACTACAGCAAGGTATTCCCCTCACCTCTTTAAAGAACTCCACTCGCCTTTTCACCCTTGATGGTAGTTCCCTACCTAGGGTCCAGAGACAGACAATCCCTTTGACTCTTACCGTTTCTGGTAATCACAGAGAGACTATTTCTTTTCTAGTTTTTCGTTCTCCGTTTTTTCCTATGGTATTAGGCCATCCTTGGCTAAAGCTCCATTGCCCTCATATTGATTGGAACCAGTCCGCTGTTTTGTCTTGGAAACTGTCTTGTCATGTTGATTGTTTGGTGTCCGCTGTTCCCCCTGTGTCTTCTGTTTCTGTTTTTCAGGAGGAGGCAGGGGATTTGTCCGAAGTACCGGAGGAGTATCACGATTTGCGAGAGGTGTTCAGTCGTTCCCGAGCCACTTCTCTTCCTCCTCATCGCCCGTACGACTGTAAGATTGATCTCCTTCCGGGGACCACACCCCCGCGGGGAAGACTCTATTCTCTTTCGGCTCCCGAGAGGGAGGCGTTAGAGAATTATCTTTCTGAATCTCTTAACGCCGGCACTATAGTTCCGTCCTCGTCTCCAGCCGGTGCTGGGTTTTTCTTCGTTAAGAAGAAAGACGGGTCTCTGCGTCCCTGCATTGATTATCGGGGGCTGAATGACATCACTGTCAAGAATCGCTATCCCTTGCCACTGATGTCATCGGCCTTCGAGATCCTGCAGGGAGCAAAGATTTTCTCCAAGCTTGATCTCCGTAACGCTTATCATCTCGTACGAATTAAGGAGGGGGACGAATGGAAGACCGCGTTTAACACGCCCTTAGGGCACTTTGAATATAAGGTTCTTCCGTTCGGATTGGTCAACGCTCCCGCCGTCTTTCAAGCTCTAGTCAATGATGTCCTCCGGGATATGCTTAACATATTCGTATTTGTTTATCTCGATGACATACTGATCTTTTCACCCTCTCGCCAGGTCCATGTGCAACACGTTCGCCGCGTTCTCCAGCGTTTACTCGAGAATCGACTCTTTGTCAAGGCCGAGAAGTGCTCTTTTCACGTATCCTCCGTTACGTTCCTGGGCTCGGTTATCTCGGCGGAGGGGATCAGTATGGACACCTCCAAGGTCCAGGCAGTTCTCGACTGGCCAGTTCCTGATTCTCGCGTCGGGTTGCAACGCTTCCTTGGTTTCGCAAATTTTTATCGCCGCTTTGTACGTAATTTTAGTCAAGTGGCCGCCCCGCTTACCGCCTTAACCTCGACTAAGTCCTGTTTTAAGTGGACAGAATCCGCTCAAAGGGCTTTCGACCGGTTGAAGGTTTTATTCACCTCGGCGCCTATTCTTCTCATGCCTGACATAACTAAGCAGTTCGTTGTCGAGGTCGACGCTTCCGAGGTGGGGGTAGGGGCCGTGCTCTCACAGCGGTCGGCCTCGGATAACAAGTTACATCCGTGCGCTTTCTTTTCTCACCGACTCTCCCCCGCGGAACGTAATTATGATGTAGGTAATCGCGAGCTGCTCGCCATACGCCTGGCTCTAGGTGAATGGCGACAGTGGCTGGAGGGTTCTTCCGTCCCATTTATTGTCTGGACTGATCATCGTAACTTGGAATACATACGCTCCGCAAAGAGATTAAATGCCCGGCAAGCTCGCTGGGCGCTCTTCTTCACGCGTTTCGATTTTACCATCTCGTACCACCCAGGCTCTAAGAACGTCAAGCCTGACGCGTTGTCTCGTCTCTTTGATTCCTCACCCGCCGACTCACCTCCGGAGGAGATTATTCCTTCCGCTCGTGTGGTGGGAGCTGCGGTCTGGGGAATTGAGAGACAGGTCAAGCGCTCTCTCTCTCGTGTCGCCACTCCGCGTAACTGCCCTAAGGGTTTTCTGTTTGTCCCGGTGCCCGTCCGTCTAGCTGTCCTTCAGTGGGGTCACGCTTCCAAACTGTCAGCCCATCCCGGCGTCCGGGGCACAATCGCTGTTATCCGTCAGCGTTTCTGGTGGCCCACCTTAGATCGGGACGTGCGTCGTTTTATCGCTTCTTGCTCTGTCTGCGCCCAGACCAAGGCTGGGAATTCCCCACCTGCTGGTCTGCTGCGTCCGCTACCTGTTCCCACTCGTCCGTGGTCACACGTAGCTCTCGATTTTATCACCGGGCTTCCCCCCTCGGCCGGCAATACCGTCATTTTAACAGTGGTCGACCGTTTCTCCAAGCCCGCTCATTTCATTCCCCTGACCAAGCTCCCCTCTGCCAAGGAAACGGCTCAGATCATGGTGGATCATGTGTTCAAGTTACACGGGTTGCCTACCGACATAGTTTCAGATAGGGGGCCACAATTTACCTCGCAGTTCTGGAAAGAGTTCTGCCGCCTCATTGGGGCTACTGTCAGCCTTTCTTCGGGTTTTCACCCCCAGACAAACGGCCAGGCCGAACGTACTAATCAAAATATCGCCCGCATTCTTCGCAGTTTGGCCTATCGTAACCCGGCGTCCTGGGCAGAGCAGCTCCCCTGGGCAGAGTATGCTCATAACTCTCTCCCGTCCTCTGCCACGGGGCTCTCACCCTTCCATTGCTGTCTTGGTTATCAACCCCCGTTATTCCCTTCTCAAGAAGCCGAGTCTAATTGTCCGTCCGTTCAGACGTTCATCAACCGTTGCAAGCGCACTTGGAGGAGGGTGAGATCTTCTCTATGTCGCTCGAGGAAACGTATGATTGTCTCCGCCAATAAGTCCCGTGTCAAGAGCCCTCGCTATAAGGTTGGCCAAAGGGTATGGCTTTCAACTTCCAATTTACCACTCCAGGGCGAGTCTCGTAAGCTTACGCCCCGTTTCATCGGACCGTTCCGTATAGTCAAGATCGTTAATCCTGTCGCTGTCAAACTCTGGTTGCCTCCTAACCTTCGTCGTGTGCACCCCGTCTTCCATGTCTCATGTATTAAGCCCGCCAACCGGTCGCCCTCCGGCGCCTCATTCTCCGCAGTACCTATTGAGGATTCCCCCGTCTACACTGTTCGCAAGATCTTAGACAGGCGTCGTCGGGGTCGTGGGTATCAATACCTAGTCGATTGGGAGGGGTATGGTCCTGAGGAGAGAAGCTGGGTCTCCCCTCGGGATATCCTGGACCCATCGCTTATTGATGACTTCCTCCGGTCTCGCCAGAGTTCTTCCTCGGGAGCGCCAGGAGGCGCTCTTTGAGGAGGGGGTACTGTCATGATCCTGCCTCGTCCTCTGTCTCCCTCTGCTGGACACTCTCCTACTCACTCACACACACACACACACTCTCTCGCTCCTCCACTCACCACTTTCTCTCATTACTGACAGCTGTGTCCAATTTCCTTCTCGCTTGTCTCTTCCCACCTGTTCCTCATCTCCTCTCATTATCTCGGCTTTTTCTAACCCTCTCTTGTCCTGTCTTGTTGTCAGATTGTTCTATGTCTCTGTAGCCAACAAACCAGAGTTTATCTCCTGTCTCGTCCTGTCTACCTTCTCTGCGTTATACTTCTACCGGTATTATCCTGTACTCTTCTATTCGCCCACTGAGACCTTTCGTGCAAAGAGGCTGAAGACCTGTTCCCAGTTTATCATCAGTTTCCAGTTCCGTGAGTCCCCGAGCCGTGCTATCTCCGGCCTGCTGTTCGTTCTACCCGTACCACAAAGGGGATTTGTGTTCGTGTGATGTTGTCAGTTTCTACCGCTGGATCGCCTGCCTGCTGTTCGTTGCTATCCGTACTACAGAGGAGATTTATGTTCATGTGATATTACCAGTCTACTGGGATCTTCTGTTGCTATCCAGCCTTCTGTTCGTTCTATCTGTACTACAGAGGAGATTTATATTCATGTGATATTGCCAGTCTACTGGAATCTTCTGTTGCTATCTATTGACTATCTGTTTGTATTACCTGAGGTCCGATCCTTGTCTCATTAAAGGAACTGTGACTGACACTCTCGCTCTTGAGTCCTCCCTTCCATACCACACAAGCTGGTGCATAATCTCTGGTTACCTTGTGAAATTCTAATTTGTAATAATATTTATTTATTTTTAAATACATGCATTGAATACATCCAAATGATGTTAATTGCAATAATTGAAGAATAATGTAGGCCTAATTATAGTTTTACAGTAGTTTATGTGTTATTATTATTTGTTATTTACCTTTCAAAATAGTTTATTATTCTTTTCTGAAAACATAAACAATACAAACAGGGTCTCTAATAAGTGTGAATATGTGAACGTGATCCGCAAGTATCCTGTTTTGAAACTAGGCCTATCAACTGGTTAGATGGTTCCAATTTTCTTTCGTTTTTCGGACTCAAAGGACTTTGATTCATGGGATTTAGTGATTGATTGGTTTATTTTTGCCTCTCAAATATGGACAGACTTTGTTTTTTGTACTTGAACTGATCGGAGAAGTTTGAACAACTCTTTAAACTGAATCCTTTGATTCACGAACTTTGTTCAACTGAGTCGTTTTATTCATGAACTTTGTTCAACTGAATCTTTTCATCTTTCCAGCATTTCCAATTCAGATTGTTGAACATGCTGTTTACTATTGACAGTAAATGTTTATTGGAAGGAATTCTGAATCATTGTGTTTTGAGTTGAATACAATATCTGATTACATTTCTTTTTGTACATTTCATCATTCATTCATCCCAAAAGAAATGACTTGTCGTTAAGGCTGTAACGTTAGTCAACCAGACAAATCCTTAGTCGACCAAAGTCCTGTCCTGCACAACGATCAGTCAACAAAATAAAAAAAAAGATGCAATGTTTTGCATTTTTATTGAATATTAAACAATTGTCATAGAGCATTTATAAAACAACAACAACAAAAAAATCAATAAAACTATAATAATAAAATTAGTTGAAAATTAAGTGATTTTTTTAACTGCAAAGTGAGAAGTTCTGTCCTAGATCTATAGTGACCGTCACAATCGCGTACCTGACCACACCACACGCTACAAAAAATAAAACTGCCAAATAATGAAAAATCATAACAAAAGCTCTCGTTTATACTGGTGTATATTCTTCTTTACTTTCAAAGCTTTGGGTTAACTTTAGTTCAGCCGATCTAGGCATTTTAAAACACATACCCAAATAGCCTAAAAAACAATCCTAATAATTATAGGCTGTATAGTAGGAAGGCATATAGGTTTATTTTTGTTTTGTTACATTATTCAGGCTATTTTCAAACGCGTCCAGTGTAAAAATAAAAACAAAAACATAAAACACAATCTATTGAGTCAGTCTAATAAAGCCGTTAAGGCTACTTACAGATTTGCAGGCCTAGTCCACCTTTTTATGTTGTGGGCCAAAACACTAACATGTCCACATTCTTGGGTAAAAGACAGCTCCTCGACTTAACAATAAATCCTGCTTTGGAAAATATGTGCTCTGCAGGAGTGGAGGTTGCAGGGATGCAGAGCAGGCGTCTTTTGCGTGCTCAAGTTCGTCATTTCAAATGTAGGCGCGCGGCATGCAAGCTCATAATGGAAGCGACGCGGTCGCGGTGCGACACATAGACATAATAAATACATAGACGCCCTATTGGCTGCTTTGGAGCGTTGCTGCGATACGTCAACGTGTCCGCCATTTTGCGGAGGGCAAGACTGCGCTGTGAACAAATGCAAGTAAACGGGTGAGCTGCGGTTTTCCTGGATAAAAACAATAATAACGTTTACATTTATCAGCCGATTTCAGTGGTTTGCACGTGGTGTACGTTACTATTACTAATTATATAATTACCAAATACAACCAGAAAAAAATGTTCAGTCTTGTTTGTGAAAGGTAATTCCCCGAGACCTGTTTTCAATTGTGTGGCGACTTGTACAGCCCCAAGCAGCGCACGACACAGCCATTTTTTTTCAATTCCCATAATGGGAGGTATGGGCAAGTTGCCCTCCTTGATATGGCGGCGCCGTTGACGTACGCTCCAGCAGCCAATAGGGTGTCTACGTATTTATTTCTACGCATTTTTTCCAAGCGCGTCCGCGCCGCATCGAGACAAAAACATCTCAACTTTCCAGAATGCTGCAAAGGCACCGTGCGTCACGTGACAAGAACCTTAACAACAACAACAAGCTTCGAAACGACAGACTCCTCCGGAGTGCAACCGCCCTAGCGCTTTGGGAAAAGGAGAGCGCGGTGCGACTAGCGTTTTCTACGCCTATATGTGAATGGTTCAGCAGCATAGCTTGCACTCCACAGTCTTGTCTATTTTTGTAAAATGCAGCCAAACAAAACATTTAGATTTCTTGGAGATTTTGTCGACTAAAGCTAAAACAAATAGCATTCTAACTGAATGAATACAGCAAAACTACCTATATTCCTTACTGAGCGCAAAGCAGCAGTGCAGCCAGCCGCAGGTGCAGTTCCTGGGTGTTCTACGTGGTGCGCCAAACTGGCGCAGAATAGCTTAAATGAAAACATTTAAATTTGGGGATAAAACATAGGCTAATTATATTTAAAATGCAGTAATATATAACTGCTTATAAAGGAATAAACATCAAGGAGTAAATCAATTAATTTATTTCTGTTGGTAAAAAATTATGCAACTGGTCGACCAATGAGAATGTCAGTCAACCAAGACGGCATCGACTGATTAGTCGACTAAACGACTAAAGTTGACAGCCCTACTAGTCAGTGATGTCTGTTTTGATTTATTGACTGTTATAAATTGTTTATATTTGTCACTCATCTTTCTAAAACAAACTACAAAGAGAACTATTTCCTTTTTATAAGGAAATAAATATAATTTTCTATTTGATAGGAATACCACTGTCACATGACGCCTACCACAGGTCTGAGCTCGTCACTGTCATCACTGCAAAAAACAAAACAAAATAAACCTTTACATGTTAACACTGTGTCGAATAACATGGATTCATTGGTTGTAACGATATGGATTGTGTCTAATGACATTGTGTCTTACATGGATTCATGGTTTTCTAAACAAACCTTATCAAAACATGGAGCAAATCCGACCTTTCGCCTTTTTTGGGGAGTGCAATGTTCCACGACGCAGCATTTGATTTCAGAAGCGTCTCTCCACGCCGCTTCCCTAAAGATAGGCGCCTAGTTTATATTCGACTAACATCATGTCCAAGCCACACCGCACCTTATGTAGGCTACAAAATAAGAGAAAGTCAATTTCAAATATTTTGCGAACTAGTCACTGTTTTTTTGCCCAAACGGGACCAGACCAGTCTAAGACAATTCTCTGGACTCTCTAGGTCAATAATTATCGAAAAAGTTGAACTTTTGCATTTTTCATATTGTTATAACAGGATGATTTAGAAAAGGGGCGTGGCAATAAAAACTCAAAAGCCTATTAATCATCATAAATAATAACTCAGAACTTCACAAATTGGTGAGCATGTTACAACATAGTTAACAAACATGCAACATTTTATGGAGATCGGACCATAGATGGCGCTATAACTTAAAAAGCTTTAAAACCATATTTCCTATGGTAAATTGCCTGTATTGGCTGTAAATTGTTGTTTCCATCTAGTATGTTAGGGTTAAGAGGCTCAAAATGAACGTTTCGGGAGGAGCCTATTTTTCTAAAATGGCTTTAACTCGAGAAGTAAATGATATCTTCACCAAACTTGGTACACATGTGAATGAGTTCAATCTGAGGTCACAGTAACAAAAATCGCGACGATAGAACAGTAGGTGGCGCTATAACATAAAAATGGCTATGACCACGTGACCGTTAGTCCGATTGACCTGAAATTTGGTGTGCACTGTACATGCTACCAAGGTACCATGTACAGGTCCTTCTAAAAAAAATTGCATATTGTGATAAAGTTCATTATTTTCCATAATGTAATGATAAAAATTAAACTTTCATATGTTTTAGATTCATTGCACACCAACTGAAATATTTCAGGTGTTTTATTGTTTTAATACTGATGATTTTGGCATACAGCTCATGAAAACCCAAAATTCCTGTCTCAAAAAATTAGCATATCATGAAAAGGTTCTCTAAACGAGCTATTAACCTAATCATCTGAATCAACTAATTAACTCTAAACACCTGCAAAAGATTCCTGAGGCTTTTAAAAACTCCCAGCCTGTTTCATTACTCAAACCCGCAATCATGGGTAAGACTGCCGACCTGACTGCTGTCCAGAAGGCCATCATTGACACCCTCAAGCAAGAGGGTAAGACACAGAAAGACATTTCTGAACAAATAGGCTGTTCCCAGAGTGCTGTATCAAGGCACCTCAGTGGGAAGTCTGTGGGAAGGAAAAAGTGTGGCAAAAAACGCTGCACAATGAGAAGAGGTGACCGGACCCTGAGGAAGATTGTGGAGAAGGACCGATTCCAGACCTTGGGGGACCTGCGGAAGCAGTGGCCTGAGTATGGAGTAGAAACATCCACAGCCACCGTGCACAGGCGTGTGCAGGAAATGGGCTACAGGTGCCGCATTCCCCAGGTCAAGCCACTTTTGAACCAGAAACAGCGGCAGAAGCCCTGACCTGGGCTACAGAGAAGCAGCACTGGACTGTTGCTCAGTGGTTGCATGTCATTCGGAAATCAAGGTGCCAGAGTCTGGAGGAAGACTGGGGAGAAGGAAATGCCAAAATTTCTGAAGTCCAGTGTCAAGTACCCAGTCAGCGATGGTCTGCAGGGCTCTACAGTGCGACCATTTTGCTCGCATATGCCCCTAAAAATCGTTACGTGCGAACCGGAAAAATGATTTACGAGCACAATGTGCGAGTAACTACAACCTACCATAATCGAAAACGAGAGGATAACTACATAAAAACTAATTTTGAATGACAAAAACTATGACACAAATCTATTGACATCTATTTTCGTCAACGAATACAAACTAGACAAAAATGTTAGATAGTGAAGATTTTGGAAGCGATCCAGTCAGATCTGATGTCCTGCGTTTGTGGTAGATGCGCACATTTGTGCTGTAACGAGCTGATCTACCCAGCGGCACACGAGTGCGCATGCGCTGCATGTCTCATAAAACGTTAAAAAATGTAAACGTCTGGGAGAATGAGTTGAGCGGACATATAGATCTGAATAAGAGTGACGACGCAAAAAATAGCACTATTTGGTTCGGTTTTCTGTGCGCACACACCCGACCTGAAGCGTGCAGCCATGCACATGTAGCTACAGCGCGCGAGAACAGGATCCGCTGTCTTAAAGTGACAGTGGGTAATAATACAGTGCAGTCCGTGTCCTTAATATTGATCAAGCAACAAAAGAAAAAGAAAAGCATTCACTGCTCGTTAATAGCTTTAATAAGGATTAATTATATTTAATTCATACAAATAAATATGTCTGCTGCTTGAAAGAATAAAGAATGATGTATGCAAGTAGGCTAGTTAGCCTATAAAGAATGCATATATCATTCATTGAAAAGAAGACTATTCTACTTTAGGAAAAGTGGTTTTATTTGATTGTAAGAATTTTTTTTTAAGTCACAGTAGTTAAAACTGTATCTGTATTGCATGTTCAAACTTTAAAACCATTTATATTAAGAGCTTAATAGATGTTTTCTCCGGGAGTATATGGGTTTGGAAATTTAAGAGAAATTCTAAATTAATGCATTACAATTGAACTAAACCCATTATATTTTAGTCATCTGAATTGTTTTAGTTTTAGTCTAGTTTTAGTCGACGAAATACAATAAGATTTTATTCGGCTAAATCTACAAAAATTGGTGTCTCTTCTGAATCTACTGTAGATTTAAATCTGTAGATTTAGTCGACTAAAATAGTATTGTATTTCGTCGACTAAAACTAGACTAAAACTAAAACAATTCAGATGACTAAAATATTGACTTAAACTAAATCAAAATTTGCTGTCAAAATGAACACTGACTTTCAAATGTTGAAATCCTCCTGCATGAATAGTTCTGATTATTGATGAGATGGTAGCATTAACAAATTAGAGACCAATGTAGGCCATTTTTCTTGCACAAGGATTTAATGAATGAAAACAAATTTGAAACTGTTCTTTTGTCCGACTGGAATAAATATTATACCTGTGGTAAGCTATATAGCATATTATTACATAAAATTACAATGCTAGTAAAATTAAATCATGAATATATTAACATACTAACAGTATACTATTAGATTAAAATGTAACTTTTTATCTAATAATATAAATACTAATACACTCATTTAAACTATAGTTTCTCCTCCATGTTGTGGAAAGAGCCTCTGCAGTGGAAAGATGCAGATTTCACAGGTGTGCCAATGTCTGAGAGCAACACGTTCCCCTTGTTCTGTTTTACTAAAGTGATTGTAAAGTGTGATTTATACTTCTGCATCAAATCGACGGTTTCACACCATAGTTGAACACAGAGAAGGACACACGTAGTATAATAAATAGTTTGTTAAACTCTGTTACTTGAACATTTTTCACTGCGCTCCAAAATTTCTTTGTGTGCTCCTACATTTTTTCATTTAGGAGCACATGTGCTCCTTGGGAAAAACCTTAGCGTAGAGCCCTGGTCTGGGGTACCATGTCATCTGCTGGTGTTGGTCCACTGTGTTTTATCAAGGGCAGGGTCAATGCAGCTAGCTATTAGGAGATTTTGGAGCACTTCATGCTTCCATCTGCTGAAAAGCTTTATGGAGATGACGATTTCATTTTTCAGCACGACCTGGCACCTGCTCACAGTGCCAAAACCACTGGTAAATAGTTTACTGACCATGGTGTTACTGTGCTCAATTGGCCTGCCAACTCTCCTGACCTGAACCCCATAGAGAATCTGTGGGATATTGTGAAGACAAAGTTGAGAGACGCAAGACCCAACACTCTGGATGAGCTTAAGGCCGCTATTGAAGCATCCTGGACCTCCATAACCCCTCAGCAGTGCCACAGGCTGATTGCCTCCATGCCACGACACATTGAAGCAGTCATTTCCGCAAAAGGATTCCCGACCAAGTATTGAGTGCATAATTGAACATAATTATTTGAAGGTTGACTTTTTTTTGTATTAAAAACACTTATTTTATTGGTCGGATGAAATATGCTAATTTTTTGAGACAGGAATTTGGGGTTTTCATGAGCTGTATGCCAAAATCATCAGTATTAAAACAATAAAAGTGTGCAATGAATCGAAAATATATGAGTTTAATTTTTATCATTACATTATGGGAAATAATGAACTTTATCACAATATGCTAATTTGTTGAGAAGGACCTGTATCTAAAAAAATCATGGCCGCCATCGACCAATGAAGTTTGAGCACCTATTAAACAAGGTTAACGGAGGCCGATCAGAACAAAACTCGATGGGCATGTTCAACTCGTGGCCCTAGAGGTCTGTAAGAATTTTGAAAGAAATCGGCCACTAGTTGGCGCTAACGAGTTTTACAGCTCTGTAATCAGGGCTCGAATTTCGGCGCGGGTATTGCGCATAATTCTAATCATTCCCGCAGGTCTCCCATTTATAATGCGGGAAATTCCCACAATCGTAATCCACACCGATTATAAAATCAAATCATTATTTTAACAACTCTCTCCCAGATGCAATTTCACAAACAGCGTGAGTGTTCAGCGGTGCCGCGTCTTCTCTCTCTTCTCTCAAAATGTGTTGGCAAGCATCAAGCGCTGCGGCGATAATAGCTACACACTTACGTTTAGGAGTCGGGACATGACGCAATATTCACTTGCACAATCGGGCCAGCAGTGCATCATGAAGTTTGCATTTGCACGTCTTTTTAAGTCTTACCAGTTTAAACATTCAAGCGATTTTAAACTAATCAGTGCTCACACGCTCTCTGAGATGATTTTTCTATGCGCACATTCATAGAAAATCCGCCTCAAAAACAGCTGGCCAGTAACAAGTTATTTTTCGTGGATTATATTGCTTTAACACGCAAAGTTGTGTCAATTTCGGTCTTCGTGGGTATACTCTAAACATAGTCGGGTTTGTCTCTAATAAGCATAAAACACATGCCAGTATAATGAACACAGGATCCGTGCACTAGCTCTTAAAGTGACGGAAGCCATATGTGTCTGTCATTAATTTTGTTGTCAAAACAACCAAAGATAGCTTTAAGTTAAAGGAATCAGGATTAATAGCCTATATATTTTATTTATTCAGGACTAAAATATACCAGTCTTATTTTCCATTTGATTACTTTATTCAGTTTATTTATATGAATACTAGTGTTAGACCTATTCAAAAACTTTTCTCTTTATTTGTATCTTTGTTCTATTGTATTTATTTGTGCTACTTTTTTTTCAATTTAATTAAACAATTTAAATCAAGCTTCCTCGTGATGTGTAAATTCTTAACAACAATATTAGGCCTACCCCATTGTAAAAATGCAATGAGCGCAAACATTTAGGCAAGATAAATGTAATAATTTTGTTTGGAAAAAATTCCCTTTCTCCCCCTCAAACAAAAAAAAAATCCCCTCCATGAGAATCATCTAAGGGGTGATTTTCCCCCCATTTTTCAAAACGAAGTTCAGGCCCTGGTAATCACGTGGTGTGGCACACATCCTCACAATATGCATATCGTTTGATAGATCTAGTTACTAACGAAAATGTTAACCTACTTTTGGAACTAGTCCTAGCTTTTTCGCTCGATCGCAACCAAACCAGTCTAGAACATTTCTCTGGAATTGTTGAATTTCCTATGGTAAAATGCCTGTATTGGCTGTAAATGGTCTTTTCCATCTATTATGTCAGTGGTTAAATGTGTGCTAAATAAAACTTAATGTCTTACATGCTTATGTGATTAAAGGCCTTAACTGCTTGAACCCCGCTAAATGCTGCTTGCAGCTTTAATTTTTACATATATTTTAATGATTTCCTCAAGTTTCACAACTTTTAACTTAAAAAAATGTTGAGCTGAAAATATAAGTTTCATTGTGAGAGTCCAAATTGCACAGGTTTTAGCCAGATTGTAAGCCACACACGACTTGCAGCCCCTCCAAAACAATGTGCAACCTATGTGCTGCAGGAGATATTGCTGCACATCTCCATTCTCACACTGTAAAACAAACATTTAACACGTATTTTATAAGTCTTCCAGCATTAGCTGTAAGTTGATTTGTGTAAGGTTTTAACAAAACAAAATGTACTTATGCAGAAGCTGCGCTTTTCATGCACACTAAAACGCCGTTGAATATGGCGTCATTGACGCGTTTGGCTGTAAACGCAATTAATCTATAGCGTAATTCTGACCCTCTTGGCTTGCCATACTGCGGCGTGAATGAGGCGTTTAGCGCGGCAGACGCTATAGAGGGGTGCATAGACATAATAAATACATAGACATCCTATTGGCTGCTGGAGCGTACCTCAACGGCGCCGCCATATCAAGGACGGCAACTTGCCCATACCTCTCATTATGGGAATTGAGAAAAATGCCTGTTTTGTGCGCTGCTTGGGGCTGTACAAGTCGCCACACAATTGAAAACAGGTCTCGGGGAATTACCTTTCACAAACAAGACTGAACATTTTTTTCTGGTTGTATTTGGTAATTATATAATTAGTAATAGTAACGTACACCACGTGCAAACCACTGAAATCGGCTGATAAATGTTAACGTTATTATTGTTTTTATCCAGGAAAACCGCAGCTCACCCGTTTACTTGCATTTGTTCACAGCGCAGTCTTGCCCTCCGCAAAATGGCGGATACGTTGACGTATCGCAGCAACGCTCCAAAGCGGCCAATAGGGCGTCTATGTATTTATTATGTCTATGGAGGGGTGTCACGACACGACATCAATCCGGAAGCCGGCCGTTTTGGACATAGACATAATAAATACATAGACACCCTATTGGCTGCTGGAGCGTACGTCAACGGCGCCGCCATATCAAGGAGGGCAACTTGCCCATACCTCTCATTATGGGAATTGAGAAAAATGCCTGTTTCGTGCGCTGCTTGGGGCTGTACAAGTCGCCACACAATTGAAAACAGGTCTCGGGGAATTACCTTTCACAAACAAGACTGAACATTTTTTTCTGGTTGTATTTGGTAATTATATAATTAGTAATAGTAACGTACACCACGTGCAAACCACTGAAATCGGCTGATAAATGTAAACGTTATTATTGTTTTTATCCAGGAAAACCGCAGCTCACCCGTTTACTTGCATTTGTTCACAGCGCAGTCTTGCCCTCCGCAAAATGGCGGACATGTTGACGTATCGCAGCAACGCTCCAAAGCGGCCAATAGGGCGTCTATGTATTTATTATGTCTATGGAGGGGTGTCACGACACGACATCAATCCGGAAGTCGGCCGTTTTGGACATAGACATAATAAATACATAGACACCCTATTGGCTGCTGGAGCGTACGTCAACGGCGCCGCCATATCAAGGAGGGCAACTTGCCCATACCTCTCATTATGGGAATTGAGAAAAATGCCTGTTTCGTGCGCTGCTTGGGGCTGTACAAGTCGCCACACAATTGAAAACAGGTCTCGGGGAATTACCTTTCACAAACAAGACTGAACATTTTTTTCTGGTTGTATTTGGTAATTATATAATTAGTAATAGTAACGTACATCACGTGCAAACCACTGAAATCGGCTGATAAATGTAAACGTTATTATTGTTTTTATCCAGGAAAACCGCAGCTCACCCGTTTACTTGCATTTGTTCACAGCGCAGTCTTGCCCTCCGCAAAATGGCGGACACGTTGACGTATCGCAGCAACGCTCCAAAGCGGCCAATAGGGCGCCTATGTATTTATTATGTCTATGGTTTTGGAGGCACAGAACGTAAATAATGCCACCGAACTGAATGGACTCGGAAATTTGGCTGATTATTGCTGCTGAAAAATGGTCGAGTTTTGGTCTGTAACAATCGGTCACATCGGGACAAAACATGTCGAATGCTATAGACTGTCAAAAGTTAAAGAGAAGAGTGCAAAAAACTGATGAAAGAAGGCGTTTGTGGTTGAGAGAGGTACAGCATCAGACACATGTGTAAATGAAGCGTTGACTATGGCTAAAATGTCGACGTAGTTAATTATGGGTACATTCACACTGTCAGTCCAAATCCGATTATCTTTGTATCAAATTGGAATCTGATCTAAAATGATGATCTGTGTATCGCAACTGTTCAGATCCGACGTGTGTCCATTCAGGTTATTTGGTAATATGGCAATAACTTTGCGTTGATGGAGGGGGTTGCATTTGCAATATAATGTTAGATGTTTTCTTATTTAAATGTTACAACATGGAAATGTGTAGCTGCCGCGATGGACTACTACGGCAGAACTGTAGGAGGCTAGTATGTACTGCTTTTTTCCCCACGCTCGTCTGCGCCGGTTTCAGAAAAAATACTTTTCTGCTCGTCCGGCACTTTGCAACAACACAGCATTGTTCCGGCAGTGACTTTCAGCATGTTTCCTATAAATGACGTTTACATTTTAAGACATACTAAGCGAAATATGATCATTCAGACTGAAGCTGATGTCCTGATATGTGATTTGAATAGGATTTCAAACCACATATGGATGTAGCTTGAAACGGATTTCATGTACTTTTTTGGACTGACAATCTGAACGTATCCTATGTCGGGATAATAAATAGATGGAAGAATTGCAGTAATGTTACGTGCTAGAGAAGCTAACTTGTTCGGATCATTACCACATATTAACTTTAGTTTGTCAATTTTGCGCTCTCTCCTGCTTCCCAAGTCCTTCTCTATATGATTTTGCACCGACCACGTTTTTTTCCCGTGGTTTATTAGTGTAACAATGTGTTCAGTACTACATAAACAGTGCAATCCATGCTGTTGTTTACATCCGAGTGCCTCCATAATGGCCGCGCATCCGGGTTACCGCCCAGAACGTGACGTTGGTGAAACCGCTTTATAGGTCAGAGTTTCCCCTACCATTATATAAGGGGGGCGCCCCGCCCTCCTAATGGCTCGCCCCGTCCCCCTTGAAATTTGTAAAGTAAAGTAAATTTGATTTGATTTTCTTTAAAGCGCCAGATTACAACTTGTTATTTTATTAAACAAACTAAATAGTCCTTAAGTAATATGTTATTTATCTTATTTCCACCATGGCATGTCTTTTCTGTCTGTGTTTGCGCGTTTACAATTATCCAAATGAGTGCGCACACTCACACACAAACAAACACTTGCGTCACATACAGATGAGAATTTGCGGACAGAGAGCGCGCGGCGGGAATTATGTCGCGTCAACGAGATGAAAACCAGACAAAAATATTTGCGTTTTTTAAACGCTCGCAGGGAACTGAAGATGGTAACACTCGCTCTACTGCGAGTAGCAGCCGGAGTAGCTCTCCTGCTCCAAGTCTAAGTGCCGCATCCTGCCCCTGACAAGCATCAAAAGTCCAGTCATCACCGGATATATCATATATATCACCCGATATTTCCCGTCACTATCCTCGGGCCGGGCCCTTGATCTAGAGACGTGCACTGCCAACGCAATAGAGTGCGGCGCGGGACTAGATTTGATGGCCGAGTGCGAGCGCGGACGGTAATGGAGTCTCACTCTGTGTGCACGTTGCGGGAGAATAAAACGATTCACGGGACTCCCGCAAACTAGAAAGATCTATGAATAAAACATAAAAACTAATAAATTTTTTATTCATCTGTTGCAGAAAAGCAACAAGAACAACTAAAACAAAATAGAAACAATTTACAGGCCAGAGTAGCTTTTTATAACATGTTTGCAGCGTTGAGTGATGTAGCCGATCACAGACAAATGTGTTGATTTCTTGAACACAATGGCCAATCAGAAGCATTTAAGATAGAATCCCCTCACCGCTCAAAACGGACTTTTTGTTCATAGCTGAATTCTGTATGCTGGCAAATCCTCTAATTATAACAAACAAAGTATATATATTATGAAAGATTCATTGTGCAGTCAGCTTCATTGAAAATAACAGAGACATGTGAGATCGCGATGAACTGATGTCAGCTTTTTAGGAATTATTAAGGGAGCGCACTTTGCGCTCATTCATGCCAAACCATGCACGCAGTAGCTGCTTGCTTTTATGTTATAACACAAACAGTGGTTTGTGTGTTAATGCTTTAATAACAAATAATTTATCAGGAGCATTTATGCTGATGTGTATGGTGGCGACACGTAGGCTAACTTGAAAGTATTTGGAGGTACAGAAAAAGTCTATTTACGGGCGGGAGTGGGACAAAACATAAACGTTGCGGGAGAAAGTAACAGAAAGTAGTTGAGAACGTCAGTTATAACGACCCACGTATTAAAAAATGGTCGGGTTTAAATCGGGCTCGGGCTCATAATTACAGTTAATGTGTCGGACCAGGCCGGGCTCGGACACAACGTGCACGGGCTCGGGTAGGGTCGGGCTTGATTTTTTGGGGGGTTAAATCACATAAAAATAAATGTTCCAATGTTTAGTTTAATGTACAGTTCAAATAATTGTTCAGTTAATATATTCACTGCTGCCATTAAAAGAAGCAAATGAACACCATGACTTTCCAAACCAACCAAAGCCCCCCCCCCCCCCCCCCCCCCAAAAAAAAAAAGCTGTAAACCTAGGGGAAACACTGTAGGTGATCATATAGAATGATAATAGGCTTTTTTTAGATGCGCCTTGCCTCTACTGAAATGTAGGCGGCTGCAGAGGAGTGAAAAAAGCGCAGGCAAGACAGACAGATCTCTCTTCTCGCGGTGGATCAGACACCTGCGAGATCAAAGGCAGATATCGCGGGATTCACGGGAATCACACTCGTGCACTGTTTTGCTAATAAACTGGATGTAATTTAAGTTCTGTTGTTTTTTATATGAAAATAAATATAATAAACAAGACACCCAAATTATTTGTTATTTAATTCCAATCCAAATACGTTTTTATCAGTATTTTTTTCTTTAATACATATGTTTTTATATATTTGTTTTTAATAAAAATGACATCACAGTTTATTCACACATAACGTCCCAGCCAGCACGTTTATGTGGGGCCCATATGGGTTATAAATGGGCTACAGGGGTACAGAGTGGGCATGGGCTCAAAATGGGCTTCTTATCTGGGGCCCACTTGGGTTAACTAAGTAGGTCCAATATGGGCAAACCCAGTTGGGCTCCCTATGTGGGCCCTAGTTGGTTCACTAATGGGAAATGAGTACATGGGTTGGAAATGGGCTACACTGGGGACTAATTCAGTTTACCAAGAAGAAGTGCAAACAGTCGATCCCAATTTGGTTGATTACAGATAGTACACAAATATGCACCTTTGAAATTATTTTTATTGTTATTTTGACACTTTAACATGTGACTTCAATCTATAAAAAAATCTAAAAATACCAACACAATTGCAATTTTACCCAATTTTCTGCCATTTAAAGGATCAAGACACTGCAGATACTGTCACAGTGTAGGAGTCAAAAGTCCCAATGCAAACTTTTACTCACAATAAAATTAAAACAGGTACATAGAAGACTTGCAGTACGTACAAACACTTAATACAACAGTGACAGATACAGAAAAAAAGGCTCACAAAAAAAAGAGTCAAAAGTTTACAAAACGTTTGCAGGATGGATCTCGCGATATTTCTTTTAGCAATTCCCATCCCCCACTCCCTGTTCGCGCCCGCGCCAGATTCAATCTCACATTCTGCTATCAATTTCGGGAGGAGATTCCATGGGGAGATTCTCGCTGTCAGCATAGTCAAGGTAAGAACTACATTTCAAAATAGTAATGTTAATTCAAATACATTGTTTTCAAAACATAATTTTAACCAAAATTGGTTAACATTATTTTTTAAAAACAAAAGCTTCTTGTCACATTAGAGTTTCAGTTAGAATTTCGAATTCCCTCAGATCGCGCCATATTTTCCCTAAGGCTATTTCTGGCGCCATGACCAAAGCGATCTGTACGCTATTATAGTAACATTCTTATTTTTTTTTTTTTATAATTGTTAATACACCAACTGTGTATTATAACAAATTGATTGGAATTGAGACTCCAGCTTTATCATTTTACCACTGTTTTACGATATAAATCCCACAATGGTAGCAATTTCTTAGTTTGTATAAGATGTGCACATCAAACATCCAAAATGAAAGCCAGGCTTATTATTTTTTCAAATGCAATTATGAGACAAGCCTGTTTAATCGTGTCGATCTGCTCCCGTTTATTTTGTAATCACAGAACAGCGCCATACAGCTACAATTTTAGGTTTTATTTTAAAAGTGTGCACATTCAATAAAATAAATGGATTCTCAAATGTTTCATTTTAAATAAATCTTTAAAAAAATGTATATTTCGTCACAGAACAACTATTTTCCACCGAATTATGAGATCTGAGAAGCTTTAACACCTCTGCTGATTCCTATGCTCTTTTTTCCTTTCTTTCTTTAGTGCTAATTCAAATAACAAATGCACAAAAGATATCCAATATAGTTACACTTTAGAATACTGTTCCAAATATTTAGTAATTCCTTCCCAATTATACAATATGAACCCGTATAGTAGTTCTCTGGGAGGTATGAAAAAAATAGCTGTTATTGATTAGTTAACGTTAATAGTGAACTACCACATTCAACTGAGTGCTGCTATTACTTACTATTTCATTAATCAGAGTTCCTTGTTAGTTAATAGTAGTTACTAGAATAGTGTGTTACTCATCTGTTCCTGTGTAGTTATTCATTACTGACGGAAGAGTCATTACTCAAAATATTAATAATAAAAATTATTTGTTGGCCGCCATGGAAAGCGAGAGTTTGGGGGGCTCAAACTGTTTGAGGTTGTAGATGGTATGTTTACTCGCTGTTTGACATATTAATGTGCAAACAGAGGTTATTCTGTAGAGTTGAGTTCTTCATAAATCAATTTGATTGTATGCAAATAATTGTCCATACTTGGACAGAATACCCTGAATTAGGACTATATGGACCAGGTATACTGCACCATTCAGTGATAAGTAACTGTTAATTAGTGTTGTAGCAATCACACAACTCATGGTTTATTATAAATAATACAGTTCAAACATTATTAAAGACAAGTGAGCTAATACAAGTGAAGTACTACAAATACACAAGTTACAAGCATAGATTAATAAGAGAATATTATATCCGATACCATTTTTGTATTTCCTGAAAAATATCAAGGTGGATATATCTGCTTTGTTGCAAGGGCTAAATTATGGAATTTAATCTCACTCTAATGCTCTTTATGTATTTTACAGGAAGCTTGAAAAAAAATGCCCTTACAAACCAAATTACCAGAAGAGAGGCTGAAAAGGCAGTGTCAAAGTGGCTAATTGGTGCCAGGGACAGGGGAGGAAACCGTACTGCGAGGGCACGTGGTGGAGAGCAAGATAGGTAAAAGTCTTAATATATGCTTATTTTTATGTGAAAATACAAACTTTAAAATATAGCTGCGAGCAGCGATTGCGGGCCCAAGCCGGTGGCACCGCCGCCCCGGTGCCTTTAGGGTTATAGTGCACGACGTGCAAAAACGTAACCCCGCTTTGACTGTTGAAAAGAAGTGTGCTGAAGAGCTCGCATCAGTGTGGGCTCTGCAAAAGTGCATATCCAGGGCACATATAAACCACAAAGTATGCGTGAGCAACCTTCTGAAACCTCAATTGAAAAATGAGACAGCCTACAGAGGATTGGATGGATTTAACAGACACATGAAATAAGTACACAAGACCGAAAATTCATATGAAGTGTGCCATTTGGGGACAGGGCCTATGATCGTGAACCACAATAGCCACATATATGAGATCATTTAAATTTAGAATAATTTTTAGGTCAATATGTTTTGCAGCACTTAAATGTGTAAATCCAGAAGCCCAGTATTTATCTGGAGGTCTTTGTCCTTTGCCTGTCAACCTGGTTTGTCTCTGCCTTTTCTGTTCTACCCTGTTTGCCATTGTTCACCCTGCCTGTCTTGACCATTCTTAATAAAAAGCTGCAAATGGATTCACCTGGCCTGACCCTGCCTCGATACAACACATATGCTGCATCTGCTTGCTATCTGCCAAACGCCTCTGGTAGTTCCGCTTCAGCACTGATGATGTTGTAGGAATAGTGCCCTCTGGTTGGTCTGGATTATTCGGGAATTTTTATTTTATACAGAAATAAGTTATTTATAATTCATATATATATATATAGATAGATAGATATACATATATAAAGACACAGAGAATATTACTCGCCTCACCTGTTTAGTAAAATGAAAAAATAAAAATAAATAACTAGGGAAACCGAGATAATTATTCTGATTTGATGATACACTCAAAATATTACACCAGCAATCGTTTAAATTAAATGATATTCAGAACAGAACAAGAATTTAAAAAAACTATAAACAAGAAGTAACCGAAATAATGTAAAGCGAAAGTCAAAGTAAGTGGTGTTGGGCTCACGTAACTCTCTCATTAGAATCAAACTGTTTCAACATTTTTGATGTATTTGGATGCTAAACTATTCTTTATTATAGGCTTTGTACTTCACTCACGTCCCAATATGTGTGTGAGTGTGTGTGTGTGTATGTGTGTGTGTGGTGTGTG
The DNA here is from genome assembly GCA_030578275.1 of Meda fulgida. Lineage (NCBI taxonomy): Eukaryota > Metazoa > Chordata > Actinopteri > Cypriniformes > Leuciscidae > Meda > Meda fulgida. Next base: position 19,776,663 of record CM060627.1, read on the forward strand.
TGTGTGGGTGAGGTGTGGGTGCGATTGAACCGTCATTTTGTTCATCGAGGACGTAAATTCAAACTGCAAAGTGTTTATTTATATTTATGTACACTCACAATAAAACACAAAGTGCTTTTGTCAAACTATAAACTCAAACTGAAACCTACAACTGTCCCCCAACCAAAATCTCACCCACACACACAGTTTAAAAGCAAAAAATATTTATCCAACCTCATTTAAAAACAGTCTGAGTGCCATCTTTTGGACATTCATCATATTGCATTGGTTTTAATTCCTTGTCCTCAAACAGAGCACTAATCTGTTTATTTTTAAGTTACACATTCTACATTGATTAAAATAGAAAATCAAATGTGTTTTTTTAATGGTAGTATTATTTTATACAATAAATTATAAATCTGATGAGAATAAATGTTGTGTGCATAATTTTTAAGGAAAACATTGATCTAATATAGCACATTAGAGAGAGAGAGACAGAGGCGCGGGCGCGATCGAACTGGGTGTGTGTGAGTGCGTGTGTGTGTGAGAGAGAGGGGCGCGATCGAACTGTGTGTGTGTGTGGGAGAGAGAGAGAGAGAGGAGCGGGCGCGATCGAACTGTGTGTGTGTGTGTGTGTGTGTGTGAGAGAGAGAGGCGCGGGCGCGATCGAACTATGTGTGTGTGCGTGTGTGCGAGAGAGAGAGGCGCGGGCGCGATCGAACTATGTGTGTGTGCGTGTGTGTGAGAGAGAGAGGCGCGGGCGCGATCGAACTATGTGTGTGTGCGTGTGTGGGAGAGAGAGAGGCGCGGGCGCGATCAAACTGTGTGTGCGTGAGACAGAGAGAGAGGCGCGGGGCGGGAGCGATCGAACTGTGTGTGTGTGTGTGTGTGTATGTTTGTGTGTGAGAGAGAGAGAGGCGCAGGTGCGATCGAACTGTGTGTGTGCGTAATACAGGTACTAAATGAATAAAAGTGCGTATAAATACAATTTTGGGCACAAGAGGGCAGTATGGCCCTATGGATAACTTTGTGTTTAAACTATCACCCGAAGAGACCCCTCCCCCCCCTCCTCACACAGACACACACACACACATACAGAATGGCAGGGTGCGTTCTCTCTGTCAGAGAGAGAGAGGGAGAGAAAATTCTCAGAATCCACATTCAAGCCACAATATCTGACTTTCTGTTGGTCGGAGCTAAAGGATGTAAATTAGAAAGTTGTTTGGCTTGATGAGAACAATATATATGCCAAGTTTTGTAACTGTAGGTAAAATTATCTAAGTTATAACACACTTTATGTGTCCTTTTTTAGTCATAAATTCATTTCCTCGCCACGGCCAAACCGTTCGAGATATCAAAAATCCGTCCGCAATTTAGCATCCTCAATGTCTTGACTTCACACTGACCGAGTTTCCTGGCGTTTGGATTAATTCTCTAGGAGAAGTATATCAATAATAAAAGCATGCATTTTCCAAACAACCCATAATAGCTGATTTCCTGTTGAGCTGTCGTAAAACTTAGAGCACGAAAGTTGTTCGGCCCGATGAGATCTATAAGTGTACCGAGTTTCATATTATTACATGCAAGCATGTTTGATATATGGACAAGTGTTCGAATCCCGTTCCAGGGGGCGCTGTCGAGCCCCCCTGCCACGCCCGGGTACCAGCTTCAGCCCGGCCCTGATGGCCGCAGGTTCTGACCTGTGTGCAAAGTTTCAAGAGTTTTCGAGCACGTTAAGGGCCCCAAAAGTGCCCAAAAGATAGTAAAATAATAATAAATATAGCTGCGAGCAGCGATTGCGGGCCCAAGCCGGTGGCACCGCCACCCCGGTGCCTTTACCTAAAGCCTTTACCTAAAGCCTAAAGCCAAAACCTTGAAGAACTAAAATAAAAGCATTCTCATTCAGCAGACAAACCCCCCTTCCCTCAAACACACGGAGAGACGTAGGGTCAGAGAGAGTGGAAGAGAAAATTCTCCAAAACATCCACATTCAATCCAAAATATCTGACTTCCTGTTGGTCTGAGCTAATAAATGTAAAATAGAAAGTTGTCCAGCTCGATATGAACATTATACATACTGAGTTTTAAGATTGTAGAAAAAAGTATAGACCTAACTCACCCTCTTTTGTCAAAAGGTGGCGCTACTGAGCCCCGGCACCACGCCCGTTTCTGAAACTTTGCACATATCTACTGGCTAATAAATGTGATGTCTATTGAGTTTCATGCAATTTCAAGTATGCTAAGAGTCTCAAAAGCATAAAAAAAGAATCTTAAAGTTTGATGCGTTACCACGGCAACAGTATCTAAGATATCAATAATCCTTTCACAGGTCTAAATCTGCCGTGTGTTTACATTATACACATAAAGTTTGAAGCAAATCGGGTAAAAATAAGTGGGTGATTTCAAAGCATTTTGAAAGTGACACACTTCCTGCTGCCAGTTGGTGGCGCTATAACTTTGACTCACAATAGTCACATCCATGTGATCGGCCTCTTACAGCGAACACACTGCTGAAGTTTCATCAAGATCAGTCAATGTATGCAGAAGTTATAACACACTTCCTGTTTCCATTATTCGCCATAATTTTGTTTCCTCGCCAGGGCCAAACCGTTCGAGATATCAAAAGTCCCCTAGCAATTTTTCATCCTCAATGTCTTGACTTCATGCACACCGAGTTTGGTGACGATCGGGTGAATTCCCTAGGAGAAGTGTTTCAAATTCCTTAGCACGAGTTTCAAAACAACCCACAATAGCCGACTTCCTGTTGGGCTGGCGTAAAAAGTAAGAGTGCGAAGGATATATGAAACGATGAGATCTATATGTGTACCGATTTTCAGATTAATTCATGCCAGCGTGTTTGATATATGGACATGTGTTCGAATCCCGTTCCAGGGGGCGCTGTCGAGCCCCCCTGCCACGCCCGGGTACCATCTTCAGTCCGGCCCTGACGGCCGCGGGTTCTGATCCGTGTGCAAAGTTTCAAGAGTTTTTGAGCACGTTAAGGCCCCCAAAAGTGCCCAAAAAGTAGTAAAATAATAATAAATATAGCTGCGAGCAGCGATTGCGGGCCCAAGCCGGTGGCGATGCCGCCAGCTTTGGCCCTTCATCGCTATGAAGTGTGCCAATTGAGACAGGGCCTATGATCGTGAACCACAATAGCCACATATATGAGATAATTTAAATTTAGAATAATTTTTAGGTCAATATGTTTTGCAGCACTTAAATGTGTAAATCCAGAAGCCCAGTTTTTATCCGGAGGTCTTTTGTCCTTTGCCTGTCAACCTGGTTTGTCTCTGCCTTTTCCTGTTTGCCATTGTTCACCCTGCCTGTCTTGACCATTCTTAATAAAAAGCTGCAAATGGATTCCCCTGGCCTGACCCTGCCTCGATACAACACATATGCTGCATCTGCTCGCTATGTATATATAAAGACACAGAGAATATCACTTACCTTACCTGATTAGAACAATGAAAAAATAAATAAAAATATAGCTGCGAGCAGCGATTGCGGGCCCAAGCCGGTGGCACCGCCGCCCCGGTGCCTTTAGAGTTATTGTGCACGACGTGCAAAAACGTAACCCCGCTTTGACTGTTGAAAAGAAGTGTGATGTTGAGCTTGCATCAGTGTGGCCTCTGCAAAAGTGCACATCGAGGGCACATATCAACCACAAAGTATGCGTGAGCAACCTTCTGAAACCTAAAATGAAAAAGGAGACAGCCTACGGTCTCATTGATTTAACAGACACATGAAATAAGTACACAAGACCGAAAATTCATATGAAGTGTGCAATTTGGGGACAGGGCCTATGATCGTGAACCACAATAGCCACATATATGAGATCATTTAAATTTAGAATAATTTTTAGGTCAATATGTTTTGCAGCACTTAAATGTGTAAATCCAGGAGCCCAGTATTTATCTGGAGGTCTTTGTCCTTTGCCTGTCAACCTGGTTTGTCTCTGCCTTTTCTGTTCTGCCCTGTTTGCCATTGTTCTCCCTGCCTGTCTTGACCATTCTTAATAAAAAGCTGCAAATGGATTCCCCTGGCCTGACCCTGCCTCGATACAACACACATGCTGCATCTGCTCGCTATCTGCCGAACGGCTCTGTTAGTTCCGCTTCAGCACTGATGATGTTGTAGGAATAGTGCGCTCTGGTTGGTCTGGATTATTAGGAAATTTTTATTTTATACAGAAATAAGTTATTTATAATTCATATATATAGATAGATAGATAGATAGATATACATATATAAAGACACAGAGAATATTACTTGCCTTACCTGTTTAGTAAAATGAAAAAATAAAAATAAATAACTAGGGAAACCGAGATAATTATTCTGATTTGATGATACACTCAAAATATTACACAAGCAATTGTTTAAATTTAATGATATTCAGAATAGAACAAGAATTTTTAAAAACTATAAACAAGAAGTAACCGAAATAATGTAAAGCGTAAGTGAAAGTAAGTGGTGTTAGGCTCATGTAACTCTCTCATTAGAATCAAACTGTTTCAACATGTGATGTATTTGTATGCTAAACTATTCTTTATTATAGGCTTTGTACTTCACTCACGTTCCAATATATGTGTGTGTGTGTGTGTGTGTGTGTGTGTGTTTGGTGTGTGTGTTTGGGTGAGGTGTGGGTGCGATCGAACTGTTACACAAAAACATACTCCGTCATTTTGTTAATCGAGGACGTAAATTCAAACTGCAAAGTGTTTACTTATATTTATGTACACTCACAATAAAACACAAAGTGCTTTTGTCAAACTATAAACTCAAACTGTAACCTACAGCTGTCCCCCAACCAAAATCTCACCCACACACACCAACACCCACACACACAGTTTAAAAGCAAAAAATATTTATCCAACCTCGTTTAAAAACAGTCTGTGAGTGCCATCTTTTGGACATTCATCATATTGCATTGGTTTTAATTTCTTGTCCTCAAACAGAGCACTAATCTGTTTATTTTTAAGTTACACATTCTACATTGATTAAAATAGAAAATCAAATGTGTTTTTTTTTAATGGTAGTATTATTTTATACAATAATTTATAAATCTGATGAGAATAAATGTAGTGTGCATGAAATTTTTAAGGAAAACATTGATCTAATATAGCACATTAGAGAGAGAGAGACGGAGGCGCGGGCGCGATCGAACTGTGTGTGTGTGTGTGTGCGTGTGTGTGTGTGAAAGGGGCGCGATCGAACTGTGTGTGTGTGTGGGAGAGAGAATAAAATTAAGGAAAACATATTGATCTAATATAGCACATTAGAGAGAGAGAGAGAGAGAGAGAGAGAGAGAGAGAGAGAGAGAGAGGCGCGGGCGCGATCGAACTGTGTGTGTGTGTGTGTGCGTGTGTGTGTGAGAGAGAGGCGCGGGCGCGATCGAACTGTGTGTGTGCGTGTGTGGGAGAGAGAGAGGCGCGGGTGCGATCAAACTGTGTGTGTGCGTGAGACAGAGAGAGAGGCGCGGGAGCAATCGAACTGTGTGTGTGTGTGTGTGTGTGAGAGAGAGAGAGAGAGAGAGAGAGAGAGGCGAGGGTGAGATCGAACTGTGTGTGTGCGTAATACAGGTAATAAATGAATAAAAGTGCGCATAAATACAATTTTGGACACAAGAGGGCAGTATGGCCTAATGAATGACTTTGTGTTTAAACTATCACCCGAAGATACCCCCTCTCCCTCCCCCTCCTCACACAGACACACACACACACACATACAGAATGGCAGGGTGCATTCTCTCTGTCAGAGAGAGGGAGAGAAAATTCTCAGAATCCACATTCAAACTACAATATCTGACTTTCTGTTGGTCTGAGCTAATGACAATAAATTAGAAAGTTGTTCGGCTTGACGAGAACAATATACACGCAGAGTTTTGTAACTGTAGGAAAAATTAACTAAGTTATAACACACTTTATGTGTCCTTTTTTAGTCATAAATTCATTTCCTCGCCACGGCCAAACCGTTCGAGATATCAAAAATCCGTTCGCAATTTAGCATCCTCAATGTCTTGACTTCACGCTGACCGAGTTTCGTGGTGTTTGGATTATTTCTCTAGGAGAAGTATATAAAAAATAAAAGCATGCATTTTCCAAACAACCCATAATAGCTGACTTCCTGTTGAGCTGTCGTAAAACTTAGAGCAGGAAAGTTGTTCGGCACGATGAGATCTATAAGTGTACCGAGTTTCATATTATTACATGAAAGCATGTTTGATATATGGACAAGTGTTCGAATCCCGTTCCAGGGGGCGCTGTCGAGCCCCCCTGCCACGCCCGGGTACCATCTTCAGCCCGGCCTTGATGGCCGCGGGTTCTGACCCGTGTGCAAAGTTTCAAGAGTTTTCGAGCACGTTAAGGGCCCCAAAACCTTGAAAAACTAAAATAAAAGCATTCTCACTCAGCAGACAAACCCCCCTCCCCTCAAACACACGGAGAGACGTAGGGTCAGAGAGAGTGGAAGAGAAAATTCTCCAAAACATCCACATTCAAACCAAAATATCTGACTTCCTGTTGGTCTGAGCTAATAAGTGTAAATTAGAAAGTTGTCCAGCTCGATATGAACATTATACATACTGAGTTTTAAGATTGTAGATAAAAGTATAGACCTAACTCCCCCTCTTTTGTCAAAAGGTGGCGCTACTGAGCCCCGGCACCACGCCCGTTTCTGAAACTTTGCACATGTCTACTGGCTAATAAAAGTGATGTGTCTATCGAGTTTCATGCAATTTCAAGTATGCTAAGAGTCTCAAAAGCATCAAAAAAGAATCTTAAAGTTTGATGCGTTACCACGGCAACAGTATCTAAGATATCAATAATCCTTTCACAGGTCTAAATCTGCCGTGTGTTTACATTATACACATAAAGTTTGAAGCAAATCGGGTAAAAATAAGAGGGTGATTTCAAAGCATTTTGAAAGTGACACACTTCCTGCTGCCAGTTGGTGGCGCTATAACTTTGACTCACAATAGTCACATCCATGTGATCGGCCTCTTACAGCGAACACACTGCTGAAGTTTCATCAAGATCAGTCAATGTATGCAGAAGTTATAACACACTTCCTGTTTCCATTATTCGCCATAATTTCGTTTCGTCGCCACGGCCAAAAATCCCCTGGCAATTTTTCATCCTCAATGTCTTGACATCATGCACACCGAGTTTGGTGACGATCGGGTGAATTCCCTAAGAGGAGTATATCAAATTCCTGAACATGAGTTTCCAAACAACCCATAATAGCCGACTTCCTGTTGGGCTGGCGTAAAAAGTAAGAGTGCAAAGAAAGGATATATGAAACGTCTCGGTTACATATGGTAACCCTCGTTCCCTGAGGGAGGGAACGGAGACGTAGGTCATGACTGACCAATAGGAATCTCGCTAGAGAGGCCAATCTACTTCGAGTGAAACTAAAACAGGCCAATGCACATTGGCGTGCAATCATTTGCATCAGCTGCGCGACCTCGTTAGCGCGGGTATTTAACAAGCAGCTGAGCGATTGCACAGTTAGTTTTTTGCTGAGGAGCCAAGCCTGAGAAGCTGGCCGCCCCGGCGGGCGGCAGCAGATGTGGCGATGGGACCTACGTCTCCGTTCCCTCCCTCAGGGAACGAGGGTTACCATATGTAACCGAGACGTTCCCTATCGGTCAGTCACTACGACGTAGGTCATGACTGACCAATAGGAATCCCTACCAAAGCGCCACAGCTGCTGCACCCCATCCAGCGCCCCCGTGCAAGCCTCTACACCTTCTTGCCTGGAAGGACGATAGGAGGAGGCCTACACAGAGAGTTTGACACTGTTGTTCCGTGATAACCCATACAGTGACATATTGGATAACACTGGGAAAGCGTGCCTTTCCTGTTTAGGAAGGAACGCTGCGGAAGCCACTTCTTCAAAGAGTTACGTGGAAATACATATGGACTAACCCGAAGGCTGTACTGCATATGAAATAATGGGTGACTTAGCCCAAGGGAAAGACACGGGCTTCCGATAGGAGCATCCGTGGAATATATACACATATGGGATCCCCGTAGGGTCACACATATGGAACCCAGCCCAGATCCGGTTCTCAAGGATTCAACGGATAAGGGCCTGGCGCCGGACGCTCCGCCAAGTCCGGGCCGAGGGGTTTTGGAGGACTCGACAGGTTTTTCACTCTGGAGCAATAAGGGTGCACAGTAGGGTGCAGCAAGCCGACAGAGCCAGACCTCTCAGTGCTTCTACCCGTTTAGGGTGAGAACACGGGAGGAGACCGGCTCTACACGTAGGCTATAGTATCTAGCGAACGTGTTAGGTGTCGCCCAGCCCGCAGCTCTACAGATATCTGTTAGCGAGGAGCCAAGTGCCAGCGCCCAGGAGGATGCAACGCCTCTCGTAGAGTGTGCATGCAACCTAAGCGGGCAGGGCACGCCCTGTGCTTGGTAAGCCAAGGCGATGGCATCCACTATCCAGTGGGCCAACCTCTGCTTGGAGACAGCCTTTCCCTTCTGCTGGCCTCCGTAACAGACAAAGAGCTGATCTGAGGTCCTGATGCTTTGAGTTCTGTCCACGTACATACGCAGAGCGCGAACGGGACAGAGCAAAGCCAGGGCTGGGTCTGCCTCCTCCAAGGGCAGCGCTTGCAGGTTCACTACCTGGTCTTTTCAGGGAGTGGTAGGAACCTTGGGCACATAGCCAGGCCGGGGTCTTAGTACCACGTGGCCGTCACCCGGCCCGAACTCTAGGCACGATTCGTCGACCGAAAATGCATGCAGGTCTCCTACCCTCTTGACAGAGGCCAATGCAACCAGTAGCAAAGTCTTCATGGAAAGAAGCTTTAAGTCTACTGATTGCAGAGGCTCAAAGGGAACATCCTGAAGTGCTCGAAGCACCAGGGAAAGATCCCAAGAGGGTATGGAGGGGGGTCGAGGAGGATTTAATCATCTCGCCCCCCTAAGAAACCTGACGACCAGGTCGTGCTTTCCAACTGTTTTGCCATCTATGTGGTCATGATAAGCAGAAATAGCGGCAGCATGTACTTTGAGGGTGGAAGGGGACAGTCTACGCTCCAACCCCTGCTGCAAGAAGGAAAGCACAGACCCTATCGAACATCTTCGGGGGTCTCCTCGGCGAGAAGAACACCACTCGACGAACAGGTTCCACTTCAGGCCGTAAACACGTCTCGTGGACGGCGCCCGTGCTGAAGTGATGGTGTTAAGTACCTCTGGGGGTAAGTCACCTAGAACCTCCGCGTCCCGAGGGACCAGACATGGAGTTTCCACAGGTCTGGCCGCGGGTGCCATAGGGTGCCCCGTCTCTGAGTCAGGGGGTCCTTCCTCAGAGGAATGGGCCAGGGAGGGACTGTCGCGAGGAGCATGAGTTCCGGGAACCAAGTCCGGGTGGGCCAATAGGGAGCCACCATAAGGACCTGCTCCTCGTCCTCCCTGACTTTGCACAGTGTCTGTGCAAGTAGGCTCACTGGGGGAAACGCATATTTGCGGAGGCCCCGGGGCCAGCTGTGTGCCAGTGCGTCCGTGCCGAGTGTTCCCTCGGTCAGGGAGTAAAACAGCTGGCAATGGGAGGTCTCTGAGGAGGCAAACAGGTCTACCTGAGCCTCTCCGAACTCTCTCCAGATCAGCTGAACCACCTGGGGGTGGAGTCGCCACTCTCCCGGAAGCACAGCTCGTGATAGCTCGTCGGCCACACGGTTGAGCACGCCGGGGACATACATGGCTCGAAGCGACCTCAGATGCTTCTGACTCCAGAGGAGGAGATGGCGGGCGAGTTGCGACATGCGACGGGAGCGTAGACCAACCTGTCGGTTGATGTACGCAACGGTCGCAGTGTTGTCCGTGCGGACCAGTACGTCCCTGCCCCGTAGCGGCCTTTTCAAGCGGCTCAGAGCGAGATGTACTGCTAGCAACTCGAGGCAATTGATGTGCCAATGCAGTTGGGGAGCCGTCCACACCCCTGACACTGCATGCCCGTTGTACGTGGCACCCCAGCCGGTGGCAGAGGCATCTGTGAATACCACAGCATGCCTGGAGACCTGTTCCAAGGGGACTCCTGCCCGAAGGAACGAAAGGTCTGACCACGGGCTGAAGGTCTGACGGCAGGCCGGTGTGATTGCCACCCGGTGAGTGCCGTGATGCCACGCCCATCTCGGGACTCGGCCATGAAGCCAGTGCTGAAGCGGTCTCATATGAAGCAAGCCGAGCGGGGTTACCGCTGCTGCCGCTGCCATATGCCCCAGGAGCCTCTGAAAAAATTTCAGTGGGACCGCCGTCCTGCCTTTGAACGTGTTCAAGCAGTTCAGCACCGACTGAGCACGCTGCTCTGTGAGGCGCGCTGTCTGAGTGACCGAATCCAACTCCATACCGAGAAAAGAGATCCTCTGCACAGGGGAGAGTTTGCTCTTTTCCCAGTTGACCTGAAGACCCAACTGGCTGAGGTGCCTGAGCACGAGGTTCCTGTGTTCGCATAGCTGATCTCGAGAGTGTGCTAGTATGAGCCAGTCGTCGAGATAGTTGAGGATGCGAACGCCCTGTTCTCTCATGGGAACAAGGGCCCCCTCCGTGACTTTCGTGAAGACACGGGGGGACAGGGACAGCCCGAAGGGTAGGACTTTGTACTGATATGCTCGACCCTCGAACGCAAAGCGCAGGAACGGCCTGTGTCGAGGAAGAATCGAGACATGAAAGTACGCGTCTTTCAGGTCGATCGCTGCAAACCAATCTTGGGGACGGATGCATTCGAAAATGCGTTTCTGCGTGAGCATTTTGAACGGTAGCTTGTGGAGGCTCCGATTCAAAACTCGCAGATCCAAGATCGGTCGTAACCCACCACCTTTCTTGGGTACAATGAAGTAGGGACTGTAGTGCCCTGACCTCATATCGGCTGGAGGGACCGGCTCTATCGCGTCCTTCGCCAGTAGGACTGCGATCTCCGCACGCAAGACATGGGCATCGGCTGCTCTCACTGTAGTGGAGTGGATGGCCCGAAACTTGGGGGGACGCCGGGCGAACTGAATCGCATAGCCGAGCCTGATGGTCCGAATGACCAAAGGGACCGCAGGCGTACCCGGAGTGGGGCAGCGAGGTGGAACACAGGGACGCGGCTCGGGGGGCTCTCTCTGGGAGGCGGCCCGTAGCGGGGTCTGTGTGCGCTGTGCAGCACTTACCTGGTTCCACAGGGCAGGAGGTGCAGGAGGTGGCTCGGTGGCGTTCTCGACTGCACACTGCTGCTCACTGGCGATAGAGGAGGCAGATGAGAGTGGTGAGGATTCTGTCCCCCCACTGCTCTCCGGGTCCCCTTCGGACCCAGAGATGGTAGAAACTGCTCTTTTATTGAAAATTTGGGTACCGCTGGTTTTAAGGCCAGCGGCGGAACAAAAGGAAACAAAATATTCCCCACCCGGCCCTCCTCCGGGGGAAGGAGCGATGCGGTCATCGTCTCCTGAAGAGCAGTTCCCTCCATCTCCGGGTCGCCCGTCCTAGGGCCGCTTACTCTTGGCTTTGCTGCCCTTCTTGGCGGGGGCCTGGACGGGCGGGGCGCCCTGCCTGCGACTGGCTCGACGGCGCCGCTTAGGTGGAGGCTGCTGCTGCGGCGCGGGAGCAGGAGCAGACGCAGGAGGACGCCCTCGGCGACGAGCAGACTGAGGAGCCGCAGGCGGTGGAGTGGAGGCAGCAGCTGACCGCCGCGGCAGGATGTGACTGATCGCCTCAGTCTGCTTCTGTACAGCCGAGAACTGCTGGGCAAAGTTCTCGACCGCGTCGCCGAAGAGGCCGGTCTGGGACACGGGGGAGTTAAGAAACCTGAGCTTGTCGGTTTCCCTCATGTCGGCCAGACACAGCCAGAGATGGCGTTCCTGGACCACCAAAGTGGACATCGCACGACCCACAGACTGCGCGGTAACCTTTCGTCGCACGAAGCGCGAGGTCCGTCGCGGTACGAAGTTCTTGGAGAACTTGTGGGTCGTGACCACCCTCGTGCAGGTCCTTCAGTGCCTTAGCCTGATGAACCTGCAACAACGCCATAGCGTGTATGGCAGAGGCAGCTTCCCCGCAGGCCTTGTAAGCCTTGTCGGTTAAGTCCGACGAGTACCTACAGGCGCGTGAAGGAAGACACGGTTCTCCACGCCAAGTGGAGTTAGGGCACAGTTGCATAGCAACGGCCCGTTCCACTGGCGGGACACGCGTGTATCCCTTAGCTGCCCCGCCATCAAGGGTGGTGAGGGAGGAGGAGCCACCGGGACGGTTTCTGGCAGTGAAAGGTGCCGTCCACGTCCCCGTGAGCTCCTCATGCACCTCCGGGAAGAAAGGCACTGGAGTGGGTTGCTGAGAACCAGCGCGCGCCACCCCGAGATACCAATCATCCAGCCTCGAGGGCTCGGGACACGGTGGAGGGTTCCACACGAGCCCGATCCTGTTGGCGGCCCGGGAAAGCATGGCCATCATCTCCGGGTCCGACTCGGGCACCGCTGGCACACCCGAAGGAGGCAGCGGCTCCGAGCCGTCGTCCGCGGAGCGGTCTGACCCACCCTCCGATGCAGCGATCGACATCTGGTCGTCGCGGGAAGCGCCGAACGAAACGACCGGTACACATCTCGAGGACGGTCCGGCGCTTTCCGTTGGCAGCTGAACTGGCTGCGGAGCATGAGAGGAGTGGGGGTTCCTAGGGGGTTGGTTCCCCGAAGGAAGCGCGCTCACTGTAATCCTCAGGTCACCCATGTCACTGCCGGAAGCAACCCGCGAAGGGGGGTTGGACCGAGGTGCAGGCACGGGGACTCCGCCCCTTTGCAGGAACGAGAGTCTCGACCTCAGCTCCGAGATGGTCATCTTCCCACAATGGGTACATGACTCATCCACGAACGCTGCCTGTGCGTGTTCGAGGCCCAGACACACAAGGCAGCGATCGTGACCATCCCGCGATCCCAGGTAACGACCGCATCCAGAAACACACAGATAGAACGTCATCTTGAAAAAGACGCAAACTATCTGTGTTTGCTCTTTTAGGAACTACTCTCACTGGTGCTGAAGCACGCAGGGGAGCAGCCTCAGCGATCACAGGGGAATGTGCACCCGACTGTGCGCTGGGAGATCTTACCAGCCGTTAAAACAGCTTTTTTGTTTGCTCTTTAAAGAGGAGACTGCTCACGCTGCCGTGCTGTCGCGCCCAGCACCAGAAAAAAAAGAGAGAAGTTCAAAAAAGAAAAGCCTGTAGAAGTTTTCCACTGCAGTAGAGGCATCGAAGTGTTTGGCTCCGAAGCAAAAAGCTAACTGTGCAATCGCTCATCTGCTTGTTAAATACCCGCGCTAACGAGGTCGCGCAGCTGATGCAAATGATTGCACGCCAATGTGCATTGGCCTGTTTTAGTTTCACTCGAAGTAGATTGGCCTCTCTAGCGAGATTCCTATTGGTCAGTCATGACCTACGTCGTAGTGACTGACCGATAGGGAACGATGAGATCTATATGTGTACCGATTTTCAGATTAATTCATGCAAGCGTGTTTGATATACAGACATGTTTTCAAATCCCGTTCCAGGGGGCGCTGTCGAGCCCCCCTGCCACGCCCGGGTACCATCTTCAGCCCGGCCCTGATGGCCGCGGGTTCTGACCCGTGTGCAAAGTTTCAAGAGTTTTCGAGCACGTTAAGGGCCCCAAAAGTGCCCAAAAGGTAGTAAAATAATAATAATAATAATAATAATAATAATAATAATAAATATAGCTGCGAGCAGCGATTGCGGGCCCAAGCCGGTGGCACCGCCACCCCGGTGCCTTTAGGGTTATTGTGCACGACGTGCAAAAACGTAACCCCGCTTTGACTGTTGAAAAGAAGTGTGCTGTAGAGCTTGCATCAGTGTGGCCTCTGCAAAAGTGCACATCGAGGGCACATATCAACCACAAAGTATGCGTGAGCAACCTTCTGAAACCTAAAATGAAAAATGAGACAGCCTATGGTCTCATTGATTTAACAGACACATGAAATAAGTACACAAGACCGAAAATTCATATGAAGTGTGCCATTTGGGGACAGGGCCTATGATCGTGAACCACAATAGCCACATATATGAGATCATTTAAATTTAGAATAATTTTTAGGTCAATATGTTTTGCAGCACTTAAATGTGTAAATCCAGAAGCCCAGTATTTATCTGGAGGTCTTTGTCCTTTGCCTCTCAACCTGGTTTGTCTCTGCCTTTTCCTGCCTTTTCCTCTGCCCTGTTTGCCATTGTTCACCCTGCCTGTCTTGACCATTCTTAATAAAAAGCTGCAAATAGATTCCCCTGGCCTGACCCTGCCTCGATACAACACATATGCTGCATCTGCTCGCTATCTGCCGAACGGCTCTGGTAGTTCCGCTTCAGCACTGATGATGTTGTAGGAATAGTGCGCTCTGGTTGGTCTGGATTATTAGGAAATTTTTATTTTATACAGAAATAAGTTATTTATAATTCATATATATAGATAGATAGATAGATAGATAAATAGATATACATATATAAAGACACAGAGAATATTACTTGCCTTACCTGTTTAGTAAAATGAAAAAATAAAAATAAATAACTAGGGAAACCGAGATAATTATTCTGATTTGATGATACACTCAAAATATTAAACAAGCAATTTTTTAAATTTAATGATATTCAGAACAGAACAAGAATTTTAAAAAACTATAAACAAGAAGTAACCGAAATAATGTAAAGCGTAAGTGAAAGTAAGTGGTGTTAGGCTCATGTAACTCTCTCACTAGAATCAAACTGTTTCAACATTTGTGATGTATTTGGATGCTAAACTATTCTTTATTATAGGCTTTGTACTTCACTCACGTTCCAATATGTGTGTGTGTGTGTGTGTGTGTGTATGTGTGTGTGTGTGTGTTTGGTGTGTGTGTGTGGGTGAGGTGTGGGTGCGATTGAACTGTTACAAAAAAATATACTCCGTCATTTTGTTCATCGAGGACGTAAATTCAAACTGCAAAGTGTTTGCTTATATTTTTGTACACTCACAATAAAACACAAAGTGCTTTTGTCAAACTATAAACTCAAATTGTAACCTACAACTGTCCCCCAACCAAAATCTCACCCACACACACCAACACCCACACACACAGTTTAAAAGCAAAAAATATTTATCCAACCTCGTTTAAAAACAGTCTGTGAGTGCCATCTTTTGGACATTCATCAAATTGCATTGGTTTTAATTTCTTGTCCTCAAACAGAGCACTAATCTGTTTATTTTTTAAGTTACACATTCTACATTGATTAAAATAGAAAATCATGTGTTTTTTTTTAATGGTAGTATTATTTTATACAATAATTTATAAATCTGATGAGAATAAATGTAGTGTGCATAAAATTAAGGAAAACATTGATCTAATATAGCACATTAGAGAGAGAGAGACGGAGGCGCGGGCGCGATCGAACTGTGTGGGAGAGAGAGAGGCGCGGGCGCAAACAAACTGTGTGTGTGTGTGTGTGTAAGAGAGAGAGAGAGAGAGAGAGAGAGAGGCGCGGGTGCGATCGAACTGTGTGTGTGCGTAATACAGGTAATAAATGAATAAAAGTGCGTTAAAATACAATTTTGGACACAAGAGGGCAGTATGGCCCCATGAATGACTTTGTGTTTAAACTATCACCCGAAGATACCCCCTCCCCCTCCCCCTCCTCACACAGACACACACACACACACACACATACAGAATGGCAGGGTGCATTCTCTCTGTCAGAGAGAGGGAGAGAAAATTCTCAGAATCCACATTCAAACTACAATATCTGACTTTCTGTTGGTCTGAGCTAATGACAATAAATTAGAAAGTTGTTCGGCTTGACGAGAACAATATACACGCAGAGTTTTGTAACTGTAGGTAAAATTAACTAAGTTATAACACACTTTATGTGTCCTTTTTTAGTCATAAATTCATTTCCTCGCCACGGCCAAACCGTTCGAAATATCAAAAATCCGTTCGCAATTTAGCATCCTCAATGTCTTGGCTTCACGCTGACCGAGTTTCGTGGTGTTTGGATTAATTCTCTAGGAGAAGTATATCAAAAATAAAAGCATGCATTTTCCAAACAACCCATAATAGCTGACTTCCTATTGAGCTGACGTAAAACTTAGAGCACGAAAGTTGTTCGGCCCGATGAGATCTATAAGTGTACCGAGTTTCATATTATTACATGCAAGCATGTTTGATATATGGACAAGTGTTCGAATCCCGTTCCAGGGGGCGCTGTCGAGGCCCCCTGCCACGCCCGGGTACCATCTTCAGCCCGGCCCTGATGGCCGCAGGTTCTGACCCGTGTGCAAAGTTTCAAGAGTTTTCGAGCACGTAAAGGGCCCCAAAACCTTGAAAAACTAAAATAAAAGCATTCTCACACAGCAGACGAACCCCCCTCCCCTCAAACACACGGAGAGACGTAGGGTCAGAGAGAGAGGAAGAGAAAATTCTCCAAAATATCCACATTCAAACCAAAATATCTGACTTCCTGTTGGTCTGAGCTAATAAGTGTAAATTAGAAAGTTGTCCAACTCGATATGAACATTATACATACTGAGTTTTAAGATTGTAGATAAAAGTATAGACCTAACTCCCCCTCTTTTGTCAAAAGGTGGCGCTACTGAGCCCCGGCACCACGCCCGTTTCTGAAACTTTGCACATGTCTACTGGCTAATAAATGTGATGTGTCTGTCGAGTTTCATGCAATTTCAAGTATGCTAAGAGTCTCAAAAGCATCAAAAAAGAATCTTAAAGTTTGATGCGTTACCACGGCAACAGTATCTAAGATATCAATAATCCTTTCACAGGTCTAAATCTTCCGTGTGTTTACATTATACACATAAAGTTTGAAGCAAATCGGGTAAAAATAAGAGGGTGATTTCAAAGCATTTTGAAAGTGACACACTTCCTGCTGCCAGTTGGTGGCGCTATAACTTTGACTCACAATAGTCACATCCATGTGATCGGCCTCTTACAGCGAACACACTGCTGAAGTTTCATCAAGATCAGTCAATGTATGCAGAAGTTATAACACACTTCCTGTTTCCATTATTCGCCATAATTTCGTTTCGTCGCCACGGCCAAAAATCCCCTGGCAATTTTTCATCCTCAATGTCTTGACATCATGCACACCGAGTTTGGTGACGATCGGGTGAATTCCCTAAGAGGAGTATATCAAATTCCTGAACATGAGTTTCCAAACAACCCATAATAGCCGACTTCCTGTTGGGCTGGCGTAAAAAGTAAGAGTGCAAAGGATATATGAAACGATGAGATCTATATGTGTACTGATTTTCAGATTAATTCATGCAAGCGTGTTTGATATACGGACATGTTTTCAAATCCCGTTCCAGGGGGCGCTGTCGAGCCCCCCTGCCACGCCCGGGTACCATCTTCAGCCCGGCCCTGATGGCCGCGGGTTCTGACCCGTGTGCAAAGTTTCAAGAGTTTTCGAGCACGTTAAGGGCCCCAAAAGTGCCCAAAAGGTAGTAAAATAATAATAATAATAATAATAATAAATAATCCTAAGGAAAACAATAGGGCCTTCGCCTTTTCAAGGCTTGGGCCCTAATAATAAATAATCCTAAGGAAAACAATAGGGCCTTCGCCTTTTCAAGGCTTGGGCCCTAATAATCCTAAGGAAAACAATAGGGCCTTCGCCTTTTCAAGGCTTGGGCCCTAATAATAATAAATAATCCTAAGGAAAACAATAGGGCCTTCGCCTTTTCAAGGCTTGGGCCCTAAATATAACTAGGGAATCACTAAACCGAGAGAATTATTCTGATTTGATGATACACTCAAAATAGTACACAAGCAATCTTTTAAATTTAATGATATTCAAAACAGAACAAAAAAAAAAACTATAAACAAGAAGTAACCGAAATATTGTAAAGCGAAAGTGAAAGTAAGTGGTGTTGGGCTCACATAACTCTCTCAACATTTGCGATGTATTTGGATGCCAAACTATTCTTTATTATAGGCTTTGTAATTCACTCACGTTCCAATATTCGTTTGTGTGTGTATGACAGAGAAAGAGAGAGGCGCGGGCGCGATCGAACTGTGTGTATGTGTGTGTGTGTGTGAGAGAGAGGCGCGGGCGCGATCGAACTGTGTGTGTGTGTGTGTGTGTGTGTGTGTGAGAGAGAGAGAGGCGCGGGCGCGATCGAACTGTGTGTGTGTGTGTGTGAGAGAGAGAGAGAGAGGAGCGGGCGCGATCGAACTGTGTGTGTGCGTGAGACAGAGAGAGAGGCGCGAGCGCGATCGAGCTGTTTGTGTGTGTGTGAGAGAGAGAGAGAGACGCGGACGCGATTGAACTGTTTGTGTGTGTGTGCGTGTGTGAGAAAGAGAGAGGCGCGGGCGCAACCGAACTGTGTGTGTGTGTGTGAGAGAGAGAAAGAGAGAAAGAAAGAGGCGCGGGCGCGATCGAACTGTGTGTGTTTGTGTGTGTGTGTGTGTGCGCGCGCGTAATACATATAATAAATAAATAAAAGTGCGTATAAATACAATTTTGGACATAAGAGGGAAGTATGGCCCTATGTATGAATTTGTGTTTAAACTATCACCCGAAGAGACCCCCCCTCCCCCTCCTCACACAGACACACACATACAGAATGGCAGGGTGCATTCTCTCTGTCAGAGAGAGAGGGAGGGAGAGAAAATTCTCAGAATCCACATTCAAGCCACACTATCTGACTTTCTGCTGACCGGAGCTATTGACTGTAAATTAGAAAGTTGTTTGGCTTGATGAGAACAATACATACGGCAAGTTTTGTAACTGTAGGTAAAATTAACTAAGTTATAACACACTTTATGTGTCCTTTTTTAGTCATAAATTCATTTCCTCGCCACGGCCAAATCGTTCGAGATATCAAAAATCCGTCCGCAATTTAGCATCCTCAATGTCTTGACTTCACGCTGACCGAGTTTCGTGGTATTAGGATTAATTCTCTAGGAGAAGTATATCAAAAATAAAAGCATGCATTTTCCAAACAACCCATAATAGCTGACTTCCTGTTGAGCTGTCGTAAAACTTAGAGCACGAAAGTTGTTCAGCTCGATGAAATCTATAAGTGTACCGAGTTTCATATTATTACATGCAAGCATGTTTGATATATGGACAAGTGTTCGAATCCCGTTCCAGGTGGCGCTGTCGAGCCCCCCTGCCACGCCCGGGTACCAGCTTCAGCCCGGCCCTGATGGCCGCGAGTTCTGACCTGTGTACAAAGTTTCAAGAGTTTTCGAGCACGTTAAAGGCCCCAAAACCTTGAAAAACTAAAATAAAAGCATTGTCACTCAGCAGACAAAATCCCCCTCCCCTCAAACGCACGGAAAGACATAGGGTCAGAGAGAGGAAGAGAAAATTTTCCAAAACAGCCACATTCAAACCAAAATATCTGACGTCCTGTTGGTCTGAGCTAATAAGTGTAAATTAGAAAGTTGTCCAGCTCGATATGAACATTATACATACTGAGTTTTAAAATTGTAGATAAAAGTATAGGCCTAACTCCCCCTCTTTTGTCAAAAGGTGGCGCTACTGAGCCCCGGCACCACGCCCGTTTCTGAAACTTTGCACATGTCTACTGGATAATAAATGTGATGTGTCTGTCGAGTTTCATGCAATTTCAAGTATGCTAATTGTCTCAAAAGCATCTAAAAAGAATCTTAAAGTTTGATGCGTTACCACGGCAACAGTATCTAAGATATCAATAATCCTTTCACAGGTCTAAATCTGCCGTGTTTACATTATATACATAAAGTTTGAAGCAAATCGGGTAAAAATGAGAGGGTGATTTTAAAGCATTTTGAAAGTGACACTTCCTGCTGCCAGTTGGTGGCGCTATAACTTTGACTCACAATAGTCACATCCATGTGATCGGCCTCTTACAGCGAACACACTGCTGAAGTTTCATCAGGATCAGTCAATGTATGCAGAAGTTATAACACACTTCCTGTTTCCATTATTCGCCATAAATTCGTTTCCTCGCCACGGCCAAACCGTTCGAGATATCAAAAATCCCCTGGCAATGTTTCATCCTCAATGTCTTGACTTCATGCACACCGAGTTTGGTGACGATCGGGTGAATTCCCTAGGAGAAGTGTTTCAAATTCCTGAGCACGAGTTTCCAAACAACCCATAATAGCCGACTTCCTGTTGGGCTGGCGTAAAAAGTAAGAGTGCGAAGGATATATGAAACGATGAGATCTATATGTGTACCGATTTTCAGATTTATTCATGCAAGTGTGTTTGATATATGGACATGTTTTCGAATCCCGTTCCAGGGGGCGCTGTCGAGCCCCCCTGCCACGCCCGGGTACCATCTTCAGTCTGGCCCTGATGGCCGCGGGTTCTGACCCGTGTGCAAAGTTTCAAGAGTTTTTGAGCACGTCAAGGCCCCCAAAAGTGGCCAAAAGGTAGTAAAATAATAATAATAATAAATATAGCTGCGAGCAGCGATTGCGGGCCCAAGCCGGTGGCACCGCCGCCCCGGTGCCTTTAGGGTTATTGTGCACGACGTGCAAAAACGTAACCCCGCTTTGACTGTTGAAAAGAAGTGTGCTGTAGAGCTCGCATCAGTGTGGCCTCTGCAAAAGTGCGTATCCAGGGCACATATAAACCACAAAGTATGCGTGAGCAACCTTCTGAAACCCAAATTGAAAAATGAGACAGCCTACGGTCTCATGGATTTAACAGACACATGAAATAAGTACACAAGATCGAAAATTCATATGAAGTGTGCCATTTGGGGACAGGGCCTATGATCGTGAACCACAATAGCCACATATATGAGTCAAGTCAAGTCAAGTGTATTTATATAGCGCTTTTCACAATATAAATTGCATCAAAGCAGCTTCACAATATCAATCAAATAACATAATGTTTGTTTCTTAGTGAAAAAACATCCACGTTCGGTAGGGCTGATCAATGGTATAAATGCTTGGCTAATTATTTTGATTATCCCCAACTGAACAAGCCAAAGGCAACAGTGGCAAGGAACCGAAAAACTCCATCAAGTGACCTACTGGTGTCCTAAAACTCCATCAGGTGATCTAATGGAGAAAAAAAGAAAAAAAAAAAACCTTGGGAGAACCCAGGCTCAGTCGGGGGCCAGTTCTCCTCTGGCGTTTATGAACTAGAGGCCGGATTTACAGTAACTGTAATTTGATACAGAATTTTGTTTTATTTTATCACTTCGGGGTGGGTACGCGAACCGGAATCACAACATTTTATCTGTAGAGTGGGAAAGGGATCCTCCATAGTGAGAGGCTAGTTGGCACTTCAGCACTGCGTTGTCATCGGGTCCAGGCAAAGCTCCTAGTCAGATCTGGATCCGGTCGGCTGCGGGAAAACCTCGGGATAAACAAAGACACTAAAATTAGCGTAGATGCCATTCTTCTTATGATGATGTAACGAGTACATCAGGATTTAAGGGAAGTGTTCCCAGTTCCGGCTGACCTAATCTATGCAGCCTAACATTGAATTATAGAAGTCTATAATATATTATGTGTATGCTAGGTCAAAGAGATGTGTTTTTAGTCTAGCTTTGAACTGACAGAGTGTGTCTGCTTCCCGGACAATGGTAGGAAGACTGTTCCAAAGTTTTGGTGCTAAATAGGAAAAGGATCTACCGCCCGCAGTCGATTTTGATATTCTAGGTATTATCAACTGGCCCGAATTTTGAGATCGCAATAGACGTGAAGGACTATAATGCGTTAAGAGCTCGCTCAAGTACTGCGGAGCTAAACCATTTAGTGCTTTGTAAGTAATCAACAATATTTTAAAATTTATACGATGTTTAATAGGCAGCCAATGCAGTGTTGACAGAACCGGGCTAATATGGTCATATTTCCTGGTTCTAGTAAGAACTCGAGCGGCTGCGTTTTGGACCAGCTGTAGTTTATTTATTAAGCGTGCAGGGAAACCACCCAGTAGAGCATTACAATAATCTAGTCTTGTTGTCATGAAAGCATGAACTAATTGTTCCGCATTTGTTAATGAGAGCATATGTCGTAATTTAGATATATTTTTAAGATGGAAAAATGCGGTTTTACAGATACTAGACACATGACTTTCAAATGAAAGATTGCTATCAAAGAGCACACCCAGGTTCCTAACCGACGACGAAGACTTAACAGAGCAGCCATCAAGGGTTAGACAGTATTCTAGGTTATTACGTGTGGAAGTTTTTTGTCCAATAATTAGAATCTCTGTTTTTTCAGAGTTTAGTAGTAGGAAATTACTAGTCATCCAATTTTTTATATCAGCTATGCATTCCGTTAATTTTGTGAATTGGTAAGTTTCGTTAGGTTTTGAAGAAATATACAGCTGAGTATCATCGGCATAACAATGAAAGCTAATTCCATGTTTCCTAATGATATGTCCTAATGGTACCATGTACAGAGTGAACAGCAGCGGTCCTAGTACTGAGCCTTGTGGTACACCATACTGAACTTGTGATCGATAAGACATCTCTTCATTTACTGCTACAAACTGATAACGGTCAGATAAGTATGATTTAAACCATGCTAGTGCAATTCCACTAATGCCAACATAGTTTTCCAGTCTATTTAAAAGAATGTTGTGGTCAATTGTGTCAAATGCAGCGCTAAGATCAAGTAACACTAATAGAGAGATACAACCACGATCGGATGATAAAAGTAAATCATTTGTAACTCTAATGAGAGCTGTCTCAGTACTATGGTGCGGTCTAAATCCTGACTGAAAATCCTCGCAGATATCATTTCTTTCAAGAAAGGAACACAGTTGTGAGGATACTGCTTTTTCTAATATCTTTGACAGAAAAGGCAGATTTGAGATCGGCCTGTAATTGACTAATTCTGAAGGATCAAGTTGCGGTTTTTTAACAAGCGGTTTTATCATAGCCAGCTTAAAGGTTTTTGGTACATATCCTAGAGACAAAGACGAATTAATGATATTAAGAAGAGGATCTATGATCTCTGGAAGCATCTCTTTCAGTAGCTTAGTCGGTATAGGGTCTAACATACAAGTTGTCGATTTAGATGAATTAACGAGTTTGCAGAATTCTTCCTCTCCTATAGCAACAAAAGAAAACAATTTTTCCTCAGGGAGACTACAATGCACTCCCTGATGCGATACTGTAGTAGACGGTTGCATAGTTATAATTTTGTCCCTGATATTATCAATCTTATAAGTGAAGAAGTTCATAAAGTCATTACTGCTGTGTTGCTTGGAAACTTCTGTGCTTAAAGCTTTCTTTTTCGTTAGTTTAGCCACTGTTTCAAATAAGTACCTAGGATTATGTTTATTTTCTTCTAATAGGGTTGAAAAATAAGCAGATCTAGCAGCTTTTAAAGCCTCTCTGTAAGCAATCGAGCTCTCTTTCCATGAAATCCGAAATACCTCTAGTTTTGTTTTCTTCCAGTTGCGCTCCATTTTTCTGGCTGCTCTCTTAAGGGCCTGAGTGTGCTCGTTGTACCACGGCGTTGGACTATTTTCTTTAATCTTCTTTAAGCGCAACGGAGCAACTGCGTCTAAAGTGCTGGAAAAGAGAGAGTTAAAAGTTTCTGTTGCAATATCGAGTTCTTCTAAGCTATCCGGGATGCTGAGATGATGAAACTTATTAGGAAGATTATTGATAAAGCAATCTTTAGTGGCAGAAGTTATAGGTCTAACATATTTATAACACGGAGTCGGCTTTGCAGCCTTGGCTAAATGTAATTTACATGAGACTAGATAATGGTCTGAGATGTCATCGCTCTGATGCAGAATTTCAACGGCATCAACATCTATTCCATGTGATAATATTAGATCTAGAGTATGATTACGACAATGAGTGGGTCCTGACACGTGTTGTCTAACTCCAATTGAGTTTACAATGTCTTTAAGTGCCAATCCCAATGCATCTTTTTCATTATCTACATGTATATTAAAATCACCAACAATTAGTACTTTATCGTTAGCCAATACTAATTCTGATAGAAAGTCCGCAAATTCTTTGATAAAATCTTTATGGTGCCCTGGTGGCCTGTATACAGTAGCCAGCAGAAATCTCAAACGTGATTTATCGTTTACACTATATATTTTTACATTAAGCACCAACACTTCAAAAGAAGTATATTTAAAAATAGATTTCTTAGTGGTTTTGAAAATATTACTATAAATTACAGCAACACCTCCCCCTTTGCGTTTTAGACGAGGTTCATGTTTATAACAGTAATCTTGTGGGGTTGACTCATTTAAAGTAATGTAATCGTTTGGTTTTAGCCAGGTTTCTGTCAAACACAGCACATCTAGATTATAATCTGAAATCATATCATTAACTATGAGCGATTTTGAAGTAAGGGATCGAATATTCAGCAACCCAAGCTTTATCATTTGTTCATCTGTGTTATATCTGTTTTTTATTTGTTGAACATCAATTAAATGTTTTACCTGACGTTTTTTGGATTTCCAAATTCGGGGAACAGACACAGTCTCTCTATGATGATATCTAGGTGAAAGAGGCTCTATGTGATGGGATTTATCTGACCTTGGTGACGCGAGGCCGCTAGCAGACGGTCGGTTTAGCCAGTCTGTCTGCTTCCTGACCTGAGCCCCAGATTGTCATGTTTTAGCTCTAAGACTATGTGCCATATTACTAGAGAGAAGAGCAGCACCATCCCAGGAGGGATGAACACCATCTCTTTTCAACAGGTCAGGCTTGCCCCAAAAACTTTTCCAATTGTCTATGAATTCTATATTATTCAACGGACACCACTTAGACAACCAACCATTGAGTGAGGCCAATCTGCTAACTATCTCATCACTCCTGCGAACAGGAAGGGGGCCAGAGAAAATTACAGTGCCCGACATCGTACTTGCGAGTTTACACACCTCTTTAATATTAATTTTGGTGATCTCCGACTGGCGGAGTCGAACATCATTAGTGCCGACATGAATAATGATCTTAGAGAATTTACGATTAGCATTAGCCAGCACTTTTAAATTTGCTTTGATGTCAGGCGCTCTGGCTCCCGGCAAACATGTGACTATGGTGGCTGGTGTCTCTATTTTCACGTTCCGTGTGATCGAATCACCAATTACCAGGGCACAATCAACAGAATTCTCAGTGGGTGTTTCACTGAGTGGGGCAAATCGATTTGTTATGGTAATCGGAACGGAAGAGTGGTTTTTTAATCCGCGACTAGAGCGAGATCATTTAAAATTAGAATAATTTTTAGGTCAATATGTTTTGCAGCACTTAAATGTGTAAATCCAGAAGCCCAGTATTTATCTGGAGGTCTTTGTCCTTTGCCTGTCAACCAAGTTTGTCTCTGCTTTTTCTGTTCTGCCCTGTTTGCCATAGTTCACCCTGCCTGTCTTGACCATTCTTAATAAAAAGCTGCAAATGGATTCCCCTGACCTGACCCTGCCTCGATACAACACACATGCTGCATCTGCTCGCTATCTGCCGAACGGCTCTGGTAGTTCCGCTTCAGCACTGATGATGTTGTAGGAATAGTGCGCTCTGATTGGTCTGGATTATTCGGGATCTTTTATTTTATACAGAAATAAGTTATTTATAATTCATATATATATATATATATATATATATATATATATATATATATATATAATATATATATATAGATAGATAGATAGATATACATATATAAAGACACAGAGAATATTACTTGCCTTACCTGTTTAGTAAAATGAAAAAATAAAAATAAATAACTAGGGAAACCGAGATAATTATTCTGATTTGATGATACACTCAAAATATTACACAAGCAATCGTTTAAATGTAATGATATTCAGAACAGAACAAGAATTTTAAAAAACTATAAACAAGAAGTAACCGAAATAATGTAAAGCGAAAGTCAAAGTAAGTGGTGTTGGTCTCACGTAACTCTCTCATTAGAATCAAACTGTTTCAACATTTGTGATGTATTTGGATGCTAGTTTTTTTCTTTATTATAGGCTTTGTACTTCACTCACGTTCCAATATGTGTGTGAGTGTGTGTGTGTGTATGTGTGTGTGTGTGTGTGTGTGTGTTTGGTGTGTGTGTGTGGTTGAGGTGTGGGTGCGATTGAACTGTTACACATAAAAACATACTCCGTCATTTTGTTCATCGAGGACGTAAATTCAAACTGCAAAGTGTTTACTTATATTTATGTACACTCACAATAAAACACAAAGTGCTTTTGTCAAACTATAAACTCAAACTGTAACCTACAACTGTCCCCCAACCAAAATCTCACCCACACACACCAACACCCACACACACAGTTTAAAAGCAAAAAATATTTATCCAACCTCGTTTAAAAACAGTCTGTGAGTGCCATCTTTTGGACATTCATCATATTGCATTGGTTTTAATTTCTTGTCCTCAAACAGAGCACTGATCTGTTTATTTTTAAGTTACACATTCTACATTGATTAAAATAGAAAATCAAATGTGTTTTTTTAATGGTAGTATCATTTTATACAATAATTTATAAATGTGATGAGAATAAATGTAGTGTGCATAAAATTTTTAAGGAAAACATTGATCTAATATAGCACATTAAAGAGAGAGAGACGGAGGAGCGGGCGTGATCGAACAGTGTGTGTGTGTGTGTGTGTGTGTGCGTGTGTGTGTGAAAGGGGCGCGATCGAACTGTGTGTGTGTGTGGGAGAGAGAATAAAATTTAAGGAAAACATATTGATCTAATATAGCACATTATTGATCTAATATAGCACATTAGAGAGAGAGAGAGAGAGAGAGAGAGAGAGAGAGGCGCGGGCGCGATCGAACTGTGTGTGTGTGTGTGTGCGTGTGTGGGAGAGAGAGAGGCACGGGCGCGATCAAACTGTGTGTGTGCGTGAGACAGAGAGAGAGGCGCGGGAGCGATCGAACTGTGTGTGTGTGTGTGTGTGAGAGAGAGAGAGAGAGAGAGAGAGAGAGAGAGAGGCGCGGGTGCGATCGAACTGTGTGTGTGTGTGTGTGTAATACAGGTAATAAATGAATAAAAGTGCGTATAAATACAATTTTGGACACAAGAGGGCAGTATGGCCCAATGAATGACTTTGTGTTCAAACTATCACCCGAGGATACCCCCTCCCCTCCCCCTCCTCACACAGACACAGACACAGACACACACACACACACATACAGAATGCCAGGGTGCATTCTCTGTCAGAGAGAGGGAGAGAAAATTCTCAGAATCCACATTCAAACTACAATATCTGACTTTCTGTTTGTCTGAGCTAATGACAATAAATTAGAAAGTTGTTCGGCTTGACGAGAACAATATGCACGCAGAGTTTTGTAACTGTAGATAAAATTAACTAAGTTATAACACACTTTATGTGTCCTTTTTTAGTCATAAATTCATTTCCTCGCCACGGCCAAACCGTTCGAAATATCAAAAATCCGTTCGCAATTTAGCACCCTCAATGTCTTGACTTAACGCTAACTGAGTTTTGAGGTGTTTGGATTAATTCTCTAGGAGAAGTATATCAAAAATAAAAGCATGCATTTTCCAAACAACCCATAATAGCTGACTTCCTGTTGAGCTGTCATAAAACTTAGAGCACGAAAGTTGTTCGGCCCGATGAGATCTATAAGTGTACCGAGTTTCATATTATTACAAGCAAGCATGTTTGATATATGGACAAGTGTTCGAATCCCGTTCCAGGGGGCGCTGTCGAGCCCCCCTGCCACGTCCGGGTACCATCTTCAGCCCGGCCCTGATGGCCGCAGGTTCTGACCTGTGTGCAAAGTTTCAAGAGTTTTCGAGCACGTTAAGGGCCCCAAAACCTTGAAAAACTAAAATAAAAGCATTCTCACTCAGCAGACAAACCCCCCTCCCCTCAAACACACGGAGAGACGTAGGGTCAGAGAGAGAGGAAGAGAAAATTCTCCAAAACATCCACATTCAAACCAAAATATCTGACTTCCTGTTGGTCTGAGCTAATAAGTGTAAATGAGAAAGTTGTCCAGCTCGATATGAACATTATACATACTGAGTTTTAAGATTGTAGATAAAAGTATAGACCTAACTCCCCCTCTTTTGTCAAAAGGTGGCGCTACTGAGCCCCGGCACCACGCCCATTTCTGAAACTTTGCACATGTCTACTGGCTAATAAATGTGATGTGTCTATCGAGTTTCATGCAATTTCAAGTATGCTAAGAGTCTCAAAAGCATCAAAAAAGAATCTTAAAGTTTGATGCGTTACCACGGCAACAGTATCTAAGATATCAATAATCCTTTCACAGGTCTAAATCTACCGTGTGTTTATATTATACACATAAAGTTTGAAGCAAATCGGGTAAAAATAAGAGGGTGATTTCAAAGCATTTTGAAAGTGACACACTTCCTGCTGCCAGTTGGTGGCGCTATAACTTTGACTCACAATAGTCACATCCATGTGATCGGCCTCTTACAGCAAACACACTGCTGAAGTTTCATCAAGATCAGTCAATGTATGCAGAAGTTATAACACACTTCCTGTTTCCATTATTCGCCATAAATTCGTTTCCTCGCCACGGCCAAACCGTTCGAGATATCAAAAATCCCCTGGCAATTTTTCATCCTCAATGTCTTGACTTCATCCACACCGAGTTTGGTGACGATCGGGTGAATTCCCTAGGAGGAGTATATCAAATTCCTGAGCACGAGTTTCCAAACAACCCATAATAGCCGACTTCCTGTTGGGCTGGCGTAAAAGTAAGAGTGCAAAGGATATATGAAACGATGAGATCTATATGTGTACCGATTTTCAGATTAATTCATGCAAGCGTGTTTGATATACGGACATGTTTTCAAATCCCGTTCCAGGGGGCGCTGTCGAGCCCCCCTGCCACGCCCGGGTACCATCTTCAACCCGGCCCTGATGGCCGCGGGTTCTAAAGTGCCCAAAAGGTAGTAAAATAATAATAAGAATAATAATAATAATAATAAATATAGCTGCGAGCAGCGATTGCGGGCCCAAGCCGGTGGCACCGCCACCCCGGTGCCTTTAGGGTTATTGTGCACGACGTGCAAAAACGTAACCCCGCTTTGACTGTTGAAAAGAAATATGCTGTAGAGCTTGCATCAGTGTGGCCTCTGCAAAAGTGCGTATCCAGGGCACATATAAACCACAAAGTATGCGTGAGCAACCTTCTGAAACCCAAATTGAAAAATGAGACAGCCTACGGTCTCATGGATTTAACAGACACATGAAATAAGTACACAAGACCGAAAATTCATATGAAGTGTGCCATTTGGGGACAGGGCCTATGATCGTGAACCACAATAGCCACATATATGAGATCATTTAAATTTAGAACAATTTTTAGGTCAATATGTTTTGCAGCACTTAAATGTGTAAATCCAGAAGCCCAGTATTTATCTGGAGGTCTTTGTCCTTTGCCTCTCAACCTGGTTTGTCTCTGCTTTTTCTGTTCTGCCCTGTTTGCCATTGTTCTCCCTGCCTGTCTTGACCATTCTTAATAAAAAGCTGCAAATGGATTCCCCTGGCCTGACCCTGCCTCGATACAACACATATGCTGCATCTGCTCGCTATCTGCCGAACGGCTCTGGTAGTTCCGCTTCAGCACTGATGATGTTGTAGGAATAGTGCGCTCTGATTGGTCTGGATTATTCGGGAATTTTTATTTTATACAGAAATAAGTTATTTATAATTCATATATCTAGATAGATAGAAAGATAGATAGATAGACATATATAAAGACACAGAGAATATTACTTGCCTTACCTGTTTAGTAAAATGAAAAAATAAAAAAAAATAACTAGGGAAACTGAGATAATTATTCTGATTTGATGATACCCTCAAAATATTACACAAGCAATTGTTTAAATGTAATGATATTCAGAACAGAACAAGAATTTTAAAAAACTATAAACAAGAAGTAACCGAAATAATGTAAAGCGAAAGTCAAAGTAAGTGGTGTTGGGCTCACGTAACTCTCTCATTAGAATCAAACTGTTTCAACATTTGTGATGTATTTGGATGCTAATTTTTTCTTTATTATAGGCTTTGTACTTCACTCACTTTCCAATATGTGTGTGAGTGTGTGTGTGTGTATGTGTGTGTGTGTGTGTGTGTTTGGTGTGTGTGTGTGTGTGTGTGTGTGTGTGTTTGGTGTGTGTGTGTGGTTGAGGTGTGGGTGCGATTGAACAGTTACACATAAAAACATACTCCGTCATTTTGTTCATCGAGGACGTAAATTCAAACTGCAAAGTGTTTATTTATATGTATGTACACTCACAATAAAACACAAAGTGCTTTTGTCAAACTATAAACTCAAACTGTAACCTACAACTGTCCCCCAACCAAAATCTCACCCACACACACCAACACCCACACACACAGTTTAAAAGCAAAAAATATTTATCCAACCTCGTTTAAAAACAGTCTGTGAGTGCCATCTTTTGGACATTCATCATATTGCATTGGTTTTAATTTCTTGTCCTCAAACAGAGCACTGATCTGTTTATTTTTAAGTTACACATTCTACATTGATTAAAATAGAAAATCAAATGTGTTTTTTTTAATGGTAGTATTATTTTATACAATAATTTATAAATGTGATGAGAATAAATGTAGTGTGCATAAAATTTTTAAGGAAAACATTGATCTAATATAGCACATTAAAGAGAGAGAGACGGAGGAGCGGGCGCGATTGAACTGTGTGTGAACTGTGTGTGTGAAAGGGGCGCGATCGAACTGTGTGTGTGTGTGGGAGAGAGAATAAAATTTTTAAGGAAAACATATTGATCTAATATAGCACATTATTGATCTAATATAGCACATTAGAGAGAGAGAGAGAGAGAGAGAGAGAGACAGAGAGAGAGAGACAGAGAGAGAGAGAGAGAGAGAGAGAGAGAGAGAGAGGCGCGGGCGCGATCGAACTGTGTGTGTGTGTGTGCGTGTGTGTGTGAGAGAGAGAGGCGCGGGCGCGATCGAACTGTGTGTGTGTGTGCGTGTGTGGGAGAGAGAGAGGCGCGGGCGCGATCAAACTGTGTGTGTGCGTGAGACAGAGAGAGAGGCGCGGGAGCGATCGAACTGTGTGTGTGTGTGTGTGTGTGTGTGTGTGTGTGTGTGTGTTTGTGTGTGTGAGAGAGAGAAAGAGAGAGAGAGAGAGAGAGAGAGAGAGAGAGAGAGAGAGAGGCGCGGGTGCGATCGAACTGTGTGTGTGTGTAATACAGGTAATAAATGAATAAAACTGCGTATAAATACAATTTTGGACACAAGAGGGCAGTATGGCCCCATGAATGACTTTGTGTTTAAACTATCACCCGAGGATACCCCTTCCCCCTCCCCCTCTTCACACAGACACACACACACACACACACACATACAGAATGCCAGGGTGCATTCTCTCTGTCAGAGAGAGGGAGAGAAAATTCTCAGAATCCACATTCAAACTACAATATCTGACTTTCTGTTTGTCTGAGCTAATGACAATAAATTAGAAAGTTGTTCGGCTTGAGGAGAACAATATACACGCAGAGTTTTGTAACTGTAGATAAAATTAACTAAGTTATAACACACTTTATGTGTCCTTTTTTAGTCATAAATTCATTTCCTCGCCACGGCCAAACCGTTCGAGATATCAAAAATCCGTTAGCAATTTAGCATCCTCAATGTCTTGACTTCACGTTGACCGAGTTTCGTGGTGTTTGGATTAATTCTCTAGGAGAAGTATATCAAAAATAAAAGCATGCATTTTCCAAACAACCCATAATAGCTGACTTCCTGTTGAGCTGTCGTAAAACTTAGAGCACGAAAGTTGTTCAGCTCGATGAAATCTATAAGTGTACCGAGTTTCATATTATTACATGCAAGCATGTTTGATATATGGACAAGTGTTCGAATCCCGTTCCAGGTGGCGCTGTCGAGCCCCCCCTGCCACGCCCGGGTACCAGCTTCAGCCCGGCCCTGATGGCCGCGAGTTCTGACCTGTGTGCAAAGTTTCAAGAGTTTTCGAGCACGTTAAAGGCCCCAAAACCTTGAAAAACTAAAATAAAAGCATTGTCACTCAGCAGACAAAATCCCCCTCCCCTCAAACGCACGGAAAGACGTAGGGTCAGAGAGAGGAAGAGAAAATTTTCCAAAACATCCACATTCAAACCAAAATATCTGACTTCCTGTTGGTCTGAGCTAATAAGTGTAAATTAGAAAGTTGTCCAGCTCGATATGAACATTATACATACTGAGTTTTAAATTGTAGATAAAAGTATAGGCCTAACTCCCCCTCTTTTGTCAAAAGGTGGCGCTACTGAGCCCCGGCACCACGCCCGTTTCTGAAACTTTGCACATGTCTACTGGCTAATAAATGTGATGTGTCTGTCGAGTTTCATGCAATTTCAAGTATGCTAAGAGTCTCAAAAGCATCAAAAAAGAATCTTAAAGTTTGATGCGTTACCACGGCAACAGTATCTAAGATATCAATAATCCTTTCACAGGTCTAAATCTGCCGTGTATTTACATTATACACATAAAGTTTGAAGCAAATCGGGTAAAAATAAGAGGGTGATTTTAAAGCATTTTGAAAGTGACACACTTCCTGCTGCCAGTTGGTGGCGCTATAACTTTGACTCACAATAGTCACATCCATGTGATCGGCCTCTTACAGCGAACACACTGCTGAAGTTTCATCAAGATCAGTCAATGTATGCAGAAGTTATAACACACTTCCTGTTTCAATTATTCGCCATAAATTCGTTTCCTCGCCACGGCCAAACCGTTCGAGATATCAAAAACCCCCTGGCAATTTTTCATCCTCAATGTCTTGACTTCATGCACACCGAGTTTGGTGACGATCGGGTGAATTCCCTAGGAGAAGTGTTTCAAATTCCTGAGCACGAGTTTCCAAACAACCCATAATAGCCGACTTCCTGTTGGGCTGGCGTAAAAAGTAAGAGTGCGAAGGATATATGAAACGATGAGATCTATATGTGTACCGATTTTCAGATTAATTCATGCAAGCGTGTTTGATATATGGACATGTTTTCGAATCCCGTTCCAGGGGGCGCTGTCGAGCCCCCCTGCCACGCCCGGGTACCATCTTTCAGTCCGGCCCTGATGGCCGCGGGTTTTGACCCGTGTGCAAAGTTTCAAGAGTTTTTGAGCACGTTAAGGCCCCCAAAAGTGTTCAAAAGGTAGTAAAATAATAATAATAATAAATATAGCTGCGAGCAGCGATTGCGGGCCCAAGCCGGTGGCACCGCCGCCCCGGTGCCTTTAGGGTTATTGTGCACGACGTGCAAAAACGTAACCCCGCTTTGACTGTTGAAAAGAAGTGTGCTGTAGAGCTCGCATCAGTGTGGCCTCTGCAAAAGTGCGTATCCAGGGCACATATAAACCACAAAGTATGCGTGAGCAACCTTCTGAAACCCAAATTGAAAAATGAGACAGCCTACGGTCTCATGGATTTAACAGACACATGAAATAAGTACACAAGACCGAAAATTCATATGAAGTGTGCCATTTGGGGACAGGGCCTATGATCGTGAACCACAATAGCCACATATATGAGATCATTTAAAATTAGAATAATTTTTTAGGTCAATATGTTTTGCAGCACTTAAATGTGTAAATCCAGAAGCCCAGTATTTATCTGGAGGTCTTTGTCCTTTGCCTGTCAACCAAGTTTGTCTCTGCTTTTTCTGTTCTGCCCTGTTTGCCATTGTTCACCCTGCCTGTCTTGACCATTCTTAATAAAAAGCTGCAAATGGATTCCCCTGACCTGACCCTGCCTCGATACAACACACATGCTGCATCTGCTCGCTATCTGCCGAACGGCTCTGGTAGTTCCGCTTCAGCACTGATGATGTTGTAGGAATAGTGCGCTCTGATTGGTCTGGATTATTCGGGATCTTTTATTTTATACAGAAATAAGTTATTTATAATTCATATATATATATATATATATATATATATATATATATATATTGATAGATAGATAGATAGATAGATATACATATATAAAGACACAGAGAATATTACTTGCCTTACCTGTTTAGTAAAATGAAAAAATAAAAATAAATAACTAGGGAAACCGAGATAATTATTCTGATTTGATGATACTCTCAAAATATTACACAAGCAATCGTTTAAATGTAATGATATTCAAAACAGAACAAGAATATTAAAAAAACTATAAACAAGAAGTAACCGAAATAATGTAAAGCGAAAGTCAAAGTAAGTGGTGTTGGTCTCACGTAACTCTCTCATTAGAATCAAACTGTTTCAACATTTGTGATGTATTTGGATGCTAGTTTTTTCTTTATTATAGGCTTTGTACTTCACTCACGTTCCAATATGTGTGTGAGTGTGTGTGTGTGTATGTGTGTGTGTGTGTGTGTGTGTGTGTTTGGTGTGTGTGTGTGGTTGAGGTGTGGGTGCGATTGAACTGTTACACATAAAAACATACTCCGTCATTTTGTTCATCGAGGACGTAAATTCAAACTGCAAAGTGTTTACTTATATTTATGTACACTCACAATAAAACACAAAGTGCTTTTGTCAAACTATAAGCTCAAACTGTAACCTACAACTGTCCCCCAACCAAAATCTCACCCACACACACCAACACCCACACACACAGTTTAAAAACAAAAAATATTTATCCAACCTCGTTTAAAAACAGTCTATGAGTGCCATCTTTTGGACATTCATCATATTGCATTGGTTTTAATTTCTAGTCCTCAAACAGAGCACTGATCTGTTTATTTTTAAGTTACACATTCTACATTGATTAAAATAGAAAATCAAATGTGTTTTTTTTAATGGTAGTATTATTTTATATAATAATTTATAAATGTGATGAGAATAAATGTAGTGTGCATAAAATTTTTAAGGAAAACATTGTTCTAATATAGCACATTAAAGAGAGAGAGACGGAGGAGCGGGCGCGATTGAACTGTGTGTGTGTGTGTGTGCGTGTGTGTGTGAAAGGGGCGCGATCGAACTGTGTGTGTGTGGGAGAGAGAATAAAATTTTTAAGGAAAACATATTGATTTAATATAGCACATTATTGATCTAATATAGCACATTAGAGAGAGAGAGAGAGAGAGAGAGAGAGAGAGAGAGAGAGAGAGAGAGAGACAGAGAGAGAGAGAGAGAGAGAGGCGCGGGTGCGATCGAACTGTGTGTGTGTGTAATACAGGTAATAAATGAATAAAAGTGCGTATAAATACAATTTTGGACACAAGAGGGCAGTATGGCCCCATGAATGACTTTGTGTTTAAACTATCACCCGAGGATACCCCTTCCCCCTCCCCCTCTTCACACAGACACACACACACACACACACACATACAGAATGCCAGGGTGCATTCTCTCTGTCAGAGAGAGGGAGAGAAAATTCTCAGAATCCACATTCAAACTACAATATCTGACTTTCTGTTTGTCTGAGCTAATGACAATAAATGAGAAAGTTGTTCGGCTTGACGAGAACAATATACACGCAGAGTTTTGTAACTGTAGATAAAATTAACTAAGTTATAACACACTTTATGTGTCCTTTTTTAGTCATAAATTCATTTCCTCGCCACGGCCAAACCGTTCGAGATATCAAAAATCCGTTCGCAATTTAGCATCCTCAATGTCTTGACTTCACGCTGACCGAGTTTCGTGGTGTTTGGATTAATTCTCTAGGAGAAGTATATCAAAAATAAAAGCATGCATTTTCCAAACAACCCATAATAGCTGACTTCCTGTTGAGCTGTCGTAAAACTTAGAGCACCAAAGTTGTTTGGCCCAATGAGATCTATATGTGTACCGAGTTTCATATTATTACTTGCAAGCATGTTTGATATATGGACAAGTGTTCGAATCCCGTTCCAGGGGGCGCTGTCGAGCCCCCCTGCCACGCCCGGGTACCAGCTTCAGCCCGGCCCTGATGGCCTCGGGTTCTGACCTGTGTGCAAAGTTTCAAGAGTTTTCGAGCACGTTAAGGGCCCCAAAACCTTGAAAAACTAAAATAAAAGCATTCTCACACAGCAGACAAACCCCCCTCCCCTCAAACACACCGAGAGACGTAGGGTCAGATAGAGAGGAAGAGAAAATTCTTCAAAACATCCACATTCAAACCAAAATATCTGACTTCCTGTTGGTCTGAGCTAATAAGTGTAAATTAGAAAGTTGTCCAGCTCGATATGAACATTATACATACTGAGTTTTAAGATTGTAGATAAAAGTATAGACCTAACTCCCCCTCTTTTGACAAAAGGTGGCGCTACTGAGCCCCGGCACCACGCCCGTTTCTGAAACTTTGCACATGTCTACTGGTTAATAAATGTGACGTCTCTGTCGAGTTTCATTCAATTTCAAGTATGCTAGGAGCCTCAAAAGCATCAAAAAAGAATCTTAAAGTTTGATGCGTTACCACGGCAACAATATCTAAGATATCAATAATTCTTTCACAGGTCTAAATCTGCCGTGTGTTTACATTATACACATAGAGTTTGAAGCAAATCGGGTAAAAATAAGAGGGTGATTTCAAAGCATTTTGAAAGTGACACACTTCCTGCTGCCAGTTGGTGGCGCTATAACTTTGACTCACAATAGTCACATCCATGTGATCGGCTTCTTACAGCGAACACACTGCTGAAGTTTCATCAAGATCAGTCAATGTATGCAGAAGTTATAACACACTTCCTGTTTCCATTATTCGCCATAAATTCCTTTCCTCGCCACGGCCAAACCGTTCGAGATATCAAAAATCCCCTGGCAATTTTTCATCCTCAATGTCTTGACTTCATGCACACGAGTTTGGTGACGATCGGGTGAATTCCCTAGGAGAAGTGTTTCAAATTCCTGAACATGAGTTTCCAAACAACCCCTAATAACCGACTTCCTGTTGGGCTGGCGTAAAACTTAGAGCACGAAATTTGTTCGGCCCGATGAGATCTATATGTGTACCGAGTTTCATATTATTACATGCAAGCGTGTTTGATATATTGACATGTTTTCGAATCCCGTTCCAGGGGGCGCTGTCGAGCCCCCCTGCCACGCCCGGGTACCATCTTCAGCCCGGCCCTGATGGCCGCGGGTTCTGACCCGTGTGCAAAGTTTCAAGAGTTTTTGAGCACGTTAAGGCCCCCAAAAGTGCCCAAAAGGTAGTAAAATAATAATAATAAATATAGCTGCGAGCAGCGATTGCGGGCCCAAGCCGGTGGCACCGCCACTCCGGTGCCTTTAGGGTTATTGTGCACAACGCGCAAAAACTTAACCCCGCTTTGACTGTTGAAAAGAAGTGTGCTGTAGAGCTCGCATCAGTGTGGCCTCTGCAAAAGTGCACATCGAGGGCATATATCAACCACAAAGTATGCGTGAGCAACCTTCTGAAACCTAAAATGAAAAATGAGACAGCCTATGGTCTCATTGATTTAACAGACATGAAATAAGTACACAAGACAGAAAATTCATATGGAGTGTGCCATTTGGGGACAGGGCCTATGATCGTGAACCACAATAGCCACATATATGAGATCATTTAAATTTAGAATAATTTTTAGGTCAATATGTTTTGCAGCACTTAAATGTGTAAATCCAGAAGCCCAGTATTAATCTGGAGGTCTTTGTCCTTTGCCTGTCAACCTGGTTTGTCTCTGCCTTTTCTGTTCTGCCCTGTTTGCCATTGTTCTCCCTGCCTGTCTTGACCATTCTTAATAAAAAGCTGCAAATGGATTCCCCTGGCCTGACCCTGCCTCAATACAACACATATGCTGCATCTGCTCGCTATCTGCCGAACGGCTATGGTAGTTCCGCTTCAGCACTGATGATGTTGTAGGAATAGTGCGCTCTGGTTGGTCTGAATTATTAGGAAATTTTTATTTTATACAGAAATAAGTTATTTATAATTCATATAGATAGATAGATAGATAGATAGATAGATAGATAGATATACATATATAAAGACACAGAGAATATTACTTGCCTTACCTGTTTAGTAAAATGAAAAAATAAAAATAAATAACTAGGGAAACCGAGATAATTATTCTGATTTGATGATACACTCAAAATATTACACAAGCAATCGTTTAAATTTAATGATATTCAGAACAGAACAAGAATTTTAAAAAACTATAAACAAGAAGTAACGGAAATAATGTAAAGCGAAATTGAAAGTAAGTGGTGTTGGTCTCACGTAACTCTCTCATTAGAATCAAACTGTTTCAACATTTGTGATGTATTTGGATGCTAAACTATTCTTTATTATAGGCTTTGTACTTCACTCACGTTCCAATATGTGTGTGTGTGTGTGTGTGTGTGTGTGTGTTTGGTGTGTGTGTGTGGGTGAGGTGTGGGTGCGATTGAACTGTTACACAAAAACATACTCCGTCATTTTGTTCATCGAGGACGTAAATTCAAACTGCAAAGTGTTTACTTATATTTATGTACACTCACAATAAAACACAAAGTGCTTTTGTCAAACTATAAACTCAATCTGTAACCTACAACTGTCCCCCAACCAAAATCTCACCCACACACACCAACACCCACACACACAGTTTAAAAGCAAAAAATATTTATCCAACCTCGTTTAAAAACAGTCTGTGAGTGCCATCTTTTGGACATTCATCATATTGCATTGGTTTTAATTTCTTGTCCTCAAACAGAGCACTAATCTGTTTATTTTTAAGTTACACATTCTACATTGATTAAAATAGAAAATCAAATGTGTTTTTTAAATGGTAGTATTATTTTATACAATAATTTATAAATCTGATGAGAATAAATGTAGTGTGCATAAAATTAAGGAAAACATTGATCTAATATAGCACATTAGAGAGAGAGAGACGGAGGCGCGGGCGCGATCGAACTGTGTGTGTGTGTGTGTGTGTGTGAGTGTTTGTGTGTGTGTGAAAGGGGCGCGATCGAACCGCGATCAATATCGGACTTTCTGTTGGTCTGAGCTAATGACAATAAATTAGAAAGTTGTTCGGCTTGACGAGAACAATATACACGCAGAGTTTTGTAACTTTAGATAAAATTAACTCAGTTATAACACACTTTATGTGTCCTTTTTTAGTCATAAATTCATTTCCTCGCCACGGCCAAACCGTTCGAGATATCAAAAATCCGTTCGCAATTTAGCATCCTCAATGTCTTGACTTCACGCTAACCGAGTTTTGTGGTGTTTGGATTAATTCTCTAGGAGAAGTATATCAAAAATAAAAGCATGCATTTTCCAAACAACCCATAATAGCTGACTTCCTGTTGAGCTGTCGTAAAACTTAGAGCACGAAAGTTGTTCGGCCCGATGAGATCTATAAGTGTACCGAGTTTCATATTATTACAAGCAAGCATGTTTGATATATGGACAAGTGTTCGAATCCCGTTCCAGGGGGCGCTGTCGAGCCCCCCTGCCACGCCCGGGTACCATCTTCAGCCCGGCCCTGATGGCCGCGGGTTCTGACCCGTGTGCAAAGTTTCAAGAGTTTTTGAGCATGTTAAGGGCCCCAAAACCTTGAAAAACTAAAATAAAAGCATTCTCACTCAGCAGACAAACCCCCCTCCCCT
The DNA here is from genome assembly GCA_030578275.1 of Meda fulgida. Lineage (NCBI taxonomy): Eukaryota > Metazoa > Chordata > Actinopteri > Cypriniformes > Leuciscidae > Meda > Meda fulgida. The sequence goes on from CM060627.1 coordinate 19,816,110, forward strand.
CAAACACACGAAGAGACGTAGGGTCAGAGAGAGTGGAAGAGAAAATTCTCCAAAACATCCACATTCAAACCAAAATATCTGACTTCCTGTTGGTCTGAGCTAATAAGTGTAAATTAGAAAGTTGTCCAGCTCGATATGAACATTATACATACTGAGTTTTAAGATTGTAGATAAAAGTATAGACCTAACTCCCCCTCTTTTGTCAAAAGGTGGCGCTACTGAGCCCCGGCACCACGCCCGTTTCTGAAACTTTGCACATGTCTACTGGCTAATAAATGTGATGTGTCTATCGAGTTTCATGCAATTTCAAGTATGCTAAGAGTCTCAAAAGCATCAAAAAAGAATCTTAAAGTTTGATGCGTTACCACGGCAACAGTATCTAAGATATCAAAAAGTAAGTATATACTTACTTAAGTATATAAAAAGTAAGAGTGCGAAGAATATATGAAACGATGAGATCTATATGTGTACCAATTTTCAGACTAATTCATGCAAGCGTGTTTGATATAATGGACATGTGTTCAAATCCCGTTCCAGGGGGCGCTGTCGAGCCCCCCTGCCACGCCCGGGTACCATCTTCAGCCCGGCCCTGATGGCCGCGGGTTCTGACCCGTGTGCAAAGTTTCAAGAGTTTTTGAGCACGTTAAGGCCCCCAAAAGTGCCCAAAAGGTAGTAAAATAATAATAATAAAGAATAATAAATAATCCTAACGAAAACAATAGGGCCTTCGCCTTTTCAAGGCTTGGGCCCTAATAATAATAATAATAATAAAAAATAATCCTAAGGAAAACAATAGGGCCTTCGCGTTTTCAAGGCTTGCGCCCTAATAATCCTAAGGAAAACAATAGGGCCTTCGCCTTTTCAAGGCTTGGGCCCTAATAAATAATCCTAAGGAAAACAATAGGGCCTTCGCCTTTTCAAGGCTTGGGCCCTAATAAAGAATAATAATAATAATATTAATAATAATAAATAATCCTAAGGAAAACAATAGGGCCTTCGCCTTTTCAAGGCTTGGGCCCTAATAAAGAAGAAGAAGAAGAAGAATAAATAATCCTAAGGAAAACAATAGGGCCTTCGCCTTTTCAAGGCTTGGGCCCTAATAATAATAATAATAAATATAGCTGCGAGCAGCGATTGCGGGCCCAAGCCGGTGGCACCGCCACCCCGGTGCCTTTAGGGTTATTGGGCACGACGTGCAAAAACTTAACCCCGCTTTGACTGTTGAAAAGAAGTGTGATGTAGAGCTTGCATCAGTGTGGCCTCTGCAAAAGTGCACATCGAGGGCATATATCAACCACAAAGTATGCGTGTGCGTAAATTAAGAATAACACTAACAGGGGGTTATTCCAAAAAACAAACAAACATACATAATAAATAACCTAAATTGTGTTTTCCTCTTCATCCTCACTGGTGTCTGGACTACTGAGGCCACTTTGATCTTCCTCTTCAACATGTAGAAGGATAGAGGCCTCAGGACCTAAGGCAGTCTTTTACTGTTGGAGGACCACTTGGAGCCTCTGGCACCTCTGACAGTCTTCTTAAGACAGCAAAGTCCCTCATTTCCCTGGTCTACGCCTCAAAATACAAACGAGATTACATTAAAGACAAACTATATTAAAAAGTAGTATCAGCGATTCCAGGCCCAAACAAATGATTAGATGAATGTGATCTTTCCTAACGATCCGCTATATGCCCGCCCCATAAGCAGGCCGTCAAAAAAAAAAAAACGCGTCTCTGTAGGCAGCCTAGGCTCTGAGATCTGCACACAAAAAGAATTGCGCTTACCACCACTCAAAACCAAAATAAACAGTGTTCCAACCAATCACCGACAGGGGTGGGTGTCGTGAGGTTTTCGCGTGCAGCCATCATAGGCAGCCGTGCACGAGCGCAAAATCTCACAACACCCGCCGTGATTGGTTGGAACACTATTTATTTTGGTTTTGAGTGGTGGTAAGCACAATTGTTTTTGTGTGCAGATCTCAGAGCCTAGGCTGCCTACAGAGACGCTTTTTTTGACGGCCTACTTATGGGGCGGAATGTGATCATTTATGTTTGGGCCTGAAATCACTGATACAACCTTGAAGATGGTTTCATAAGGCCAAAACTTAAATGGAGTAAAAAGATATCACCAATTCAAATCTACATAGCAGAATGATTGGCATTTTTATGTGCATCGCTGACATGGGACCAGGCTAGCTTCTGTATAAACATATCGTGTTTATGAAAGTGAAAGTGACACGTGATGGCCAAGTATGGTAACCCATACTTGGAATTTGACCTCTGCATTTAACCCATCCAAGTAAGTGCACACACATTAGGAGCAGAGTAGTGAGTAGTGAACACACACACTGCAAACGTGGATACACACCCGGAGCAGCTGGCAGCCTTGAGTGGCGCCCGGGGAGCGATTGGGGGTTAGGTGCCTTGCTCAAGGACACCTCAGTCATATTCCTGCCGGTACTGGAATCGAACCAGCAATCTTTGGGTCACCAGTCCAACTCTGTTACCATTAGGCGATGACTGCCCTAATAAAACAACTTAAGGCAACATGGTTCACTGAGGTGACTTTATGGAGGAAGGCCCAAAGTAGCATATACATGTCTGATAGCGGTTTTAAGTTAACGGTTTTCTTCACTACAGTTGTGCTGAAGTAACACATTTTGTTACTTGCTGACCAGCAAGGTTTTCTATGTTGACTGGAGGAGATAAGATTAATCTTGATGTTGTGCAAACCGCATGTAACACATCAGGACACAAATTCCAATGTTCAAATTCTTTTGTTCATTTCCGCTTTCCAGTAACAGACATAGTACAACAAATCTGCACATCTTTCAAGCTAATGTGAATCTTTATAGCATTACTGACTTGTTACCATAGCTACAGTAACAACTTTAATCCCCATTTTATGTATATCCCAAAGGACCACGGCAAAGAGAGCCATAACCGTTCTACTCCATTCAAGTTCTGTGACTGATGTGTTTTGTGTTTTTTTATTAAACACATTAGATGGACAGGGTTTTAATTAAACTTACCCTCCTCAGCCAACTTGTTCTTGAGAACCATTGCCAAGCTCTGCAACCATGTGCAGTGTTGTGCCATCTCAACACCAAAACTCTTGTTTCCTCATGCAGTCGCCTTGTTAACATCACTTGGTCGTGCACTCGTTTCTTGATTGAAATGTTTGCTAAGAATCAATAACAGTTAGATGTATATATGAGACAACCTTGCATAATCACTACAAACATTGACTATCAAATTGACACATAAGAAAACTGAAAATACACCATTAAACTAAATTAATATTACAACACTCAATATGTAACATGCATGCCTTAGTTCAGTATACTCTATAAAGCAGAACTGTAAATAAATTCCTGTGAAGAAAAGAATTGCCATACTGCCCTCTTGTGTCCAAAATTGTATTTATACGCACTTTTCTTTATTTATTACATGTATTACGCACACACACGCAGTTCCATCGCGCCCGCGTCTCTCTCTCTCTCTCACACACACACACACAGTTCGATCGCGCCCGCGCCTCTCCCTCTCCCTCTCTCTCTCTCTCTCTCTCTCTCTCTCTCTCTCACACACACAGTTCGATCGCACCCGTATCTCTCTCCCTCACACACACACACATACACAGTTCGATCGCGCCTGCGCCTCTCTCTTTCACACACGCACACACACAGTTTCACACACGCACACACACAGTTCGATCGCGCCCGCACCTCTCTCTCATACGCACACACACACACACACACAGTTCGATCGTGCCTGTGCCTCTCTCTCTCCCACACACACGCGCACACACACACACACACACACACACACAGTTCGATCACGCCCGCCTCTCTCTCTCACACACACACACACACACACAAACACACAGTTCGATCGCGCCCGCGCCTCTCTCTTTCTCTCTCACACGCACACACGACACACACACACACACACACACACACACATTGGAACGTGAGTGAAGTACAAAGCCTAATAAATCATAGTTTGGCATCCAAATACATCGCAAATGTTGAAACAGTTTGATTCTAATGAGAGAGTTACGTGAGCCCAACACCGCTTACTTTCACTTTCGCTTTACATTATTTCGGTTACTTCTTGTTTATAGTTTTTTTTTTAATTATTGTTCTGAATATCATTAAATTTAAAGAATTGCTTGTGTAATATTTTGAGTGTATCATCAAATCAGAATAATTATCATTGTTCTAATCAGGTAAGGCAAGTAATATTCTCTCTCTCTCTCTCTCTCTCTCTCTATATATATATATATATATCATCTGAATTATAAATAACTCATTTCTGTATAAAATAAAAATTCCCTAATAATCAAGACCAACCAGAGCGCACTATACCTACAACATCATCAGTGCTGAAGCGGAACTACCAGAGCTGTTCGGCAGATAGCGAGCAGATGCAGCATATGTGTTGTATCGAGGCAGGGTCAGGCCAGGGGAATCCATTTACAGCTTTTTATTAAGAATGGTCAAGACAGGCAGGGTGAACTATGGCAAACAGGGCAGAACAGAAAAAGCAGAGACAAACTTGGTTGACAGGCAAAGGACAAAGACCTCCAGATAAATACTGGGCTTCTGGATTTACACATTTAAGTGCTGCAAAACATATTGACCTAAAAATTATTCTAATTTTAAATGATCTCATATATGTGGCTATTGTGGTTCACGATCATAGGCCCTGTCCCCAAATGGCACACTTCATATGAATTTTCGGTCTTGTGTACTTATTTCATGTGTCTGTTAAATCAATGAGACCATAGGCTGTCTCATTTTTCAATTTGGGTTTCAGAAGGTTTCTCACGCATACTTTGTGGTTTATATGTGCCCTGGATACGCACTTTTGCAGAGGCCACACTGATGCGAGCTCTACAGCACACTTCTTTTCAACAGTCAAAGCGGGGTTACGTTTTTGCACGTCGTGCACAATAACCCTAAAGGCACCGGGGCGGTGGTGCCACCGGCTTGGGCCCGCAATCGCTGCTCGCAGCTATATTTATTATTATTTTACTACCTTTTGGGCACTTTTGGGGCCCTTAACGTGCTCGAAAACTCTTGAAACTTTGCACACGGGTCAAGTATTTAAACTATTTTTAAATACACTTTACAAATAATAAAATAAAAAGAGCACCGTAACAACAAAGCATAAAATGTTGTCTAAGTTTGACTTTTTATTCTCATTAATAGCTTCTGCAAAGCTCCTCATCGGTGGTCTATCAGTTTTCTTTCATGCAACTAGTCGTTTGTTATCAGTAGGCTATTCAAGCAAAGAAAAACAGATGTAAATATACATTAATTTATTTGAGGCATTTCGATTTACACAACAGTATTAATCAACAGGTAACAAACTTGAATTTCCTGTAACTATAGAGAACATTTTAAACACAAGTAAACACTATTTGCTTTTTATATCTCTGAATCCATACCTGTAAATTATTATAGAAGCAACATTACTAGTGATCACAGCAATGCCATTACAAAGTTAAACTATTTCTGTTTTTCATTGCACGTTTTTCAGTATAAAAAAAATCTTTCTGTTTTTATATATTTAAACCTTTAAAAAAATCTGGCATCTAACCTAAAGATGCTTAAAGGTCACGTAACTGCGGCATTGACCAAGTGAGGCGATAGCTTATGCAAATGTGTGTTTTTGTTAAGACAAAAGAATGAGGTTAATCACTGTCTGCCACCGGCACTTGACTATACTAGCTGTGTATTTGGGGACACACACAAAAAAATCTTTAAAAAATTATTTATTCTCCAACAATAATAAACCATGTAAACAATTAGTTTAAAATAGTATGTAAACTATTTTTTAATACATTTTACAGATAATACAATAAAAAGAATAACGTAAACAACAATGCATGCAAATGTAGTCTAAGTTTGACTTTTAATTCTCATTAATTGCTTCTCCAAAGCTCCTCATCCATTGTCCACTCCACCATGTTCAGTTTTCTTTAATGTAACTAGTCACATGTTAGTAGTATTCAAGCAAAGAAAACAAGATGTAAATATATGTATTAATTTATTTTAGGCATTTCGTATATTTACACAACAGTTTTAAGCAACAGGTAACAAACATTAACAGCCTTAACTATAGAGACCATTTTAAATACTATTTTTAAACACAAATAAACACAATTTGCTTATTATAAATCTCTGAATCCATACCTCTAAATTATTATAAAAGCATCATTAATAGTGATCACATTCATCAAACTACAAATGACAACACTTACATATGACTTGTTTTTATCTTGCAGACTAATCAAAGAAAAAAGTTGCACAACTAACTCAAATTATATTAAAATGTTCAGTGTATAAAGGCTATAAAATGATGCATCTAAATGATAATTATTCAATTATTAGTTTACTTTGCTTTTCAAAAATACAGTCTAATATTATAGTTTATAAAAAAAAAATTAATAAATCAACTAATATAAGTTTGTTTACAACCGATTAAACAAATACATAACTGTGTTTGTGACTAGTGTTCTTTTTTTAAGATCTTTAATAATTTATTGTCAGCACTGTCTCAAGTAACCAGTTATGCTCAATTCAATAAAATGTACTTAAATCAGGTGTCAAAAGAGCCAAATTAACATAATACTACAAAACATTGAGATATTGTAAATTATCACAAATTACATATCTTTTTTAATAAAAAAGTGACACATAATCAGATTTGTGGTTTTTCCTTCTTTCATTCATCACAATTATATATATTAATGTATGCTGCAAAAAACACAAAACACAAACAATAAAGATTATTTTATTAAAAATGTTTATATATATATATATATATATATATATATATATATATATATATATATATATACACACATTTCACACACTACAATAAGAATATCAACAATATTTAAACAACACAAGAAAATATATACAATTATTACTATTTACACTGATGTTTTTATTCAGCTTTAACATCTTCTTCAACTGTGGGCATGCCTGTGCCTTCTCCGTCTTGTCCAACATCCTCCAACTCAAGTTCCAACATATCTGTAGTTTAAAAACACACATTTTAAAAACTGACATAAATAATAATAAAAAAAACTATCTTTACAGTGCATAATTAAAGAGTCCAACAACAAAACAATGCCAGCATCATCACATTACACACCATCTCTTGCAAAATCCAAAGCTGCCCTTGAAACTTCCAGCTCCCTTTCTGTTTTCTCCAATTTGGACAGTGTGTCAGCCAACTCTTTCCGCAAAATTTTTTTTTCTGCATCGAGTGTAGCGACTTTTCTCATCACTGTGACCCCCAGTTCCGTCAGCTCCTGCTGCAGTGCCATTCTGCACACCGCCTCATCCAACACAGAATACTACAACAACAAAACACAAAAAAGAACTAAGTAACACTTCCAAAAAATATACCCTTAAAGCACTATTTAAACCACATAGAACTATGCACAAAACCCAATACTTACTGCTAACAAACAGAACTGGTTCCTCATTTTTCTGAACTGTTCTCCTTCTGCATGGGGGATTTTGGTTGGACTATTGAAAGCCATTTTTCCTGCAACAAACATATAAATAAATTAAACACAACTCACTAAAAACTAGTCACAACAAATACACATGCACTACATTAGCCATACAACATGGTGTGATACACAACTAATAGCAACAAAACTGACTGGTTCAGACCAACACAACTTTGAAAATCACATTTTTATATGTGCAATGTATTTAACCATGCTGCAAACTTTTTCAAATCTTTACAGTGTTAATATTTAAATTGAAAAAATTCTTAAAGTAGGCCTACTTTTTAAATTGTATAACTGACACTAATCTATCAGTTATTGTTAAATTACAATACTCATCCATACTGCAACAAAAAACAGGTACGAACAATAGCATTAACTAAGACTAAAATGCTAAAAAAAAAAACTATAGGCTATGCTCAAATGAATAACGATAATAAATTGTATATATATATATATATATATATACATACAGAGAGAGAGAGAGAGAGAGAGAGAGAGTCGTTAATAAAGTTTTTTTTGTTTTGTTTTTTACAGCAGCCTACTTGGGGCCAGCGATAAATAAGAATCATAGTGGAAGAGACAGACTTAACTAAAACATAGGTTACAGTTTGGTTAAAGCAATTTGGATTTTATGCAGGCTATAAGAAAATTAAAGCTTACCTTTTGCAGTCTTTGAGGCAAGAAAAGTATTGAGTTGCTCCTTGGACTGGTTAAATCACTCTGTGACAAAACTGCGCCCGCGCCTTCAGCACCGCCCTAAACAAGGTGGAGCCTATGCGAGACCCCGCGTCATCCATATTGGGTAGGCTACAGTACAGGACCTTGTTGAATCACATGCATCAAGCTGAAAGGACCGCCCAAACCACGATCAACTCATTTTCGCATAAAACAAGGCGCCAGGACTTTTTCTGCACAATTCTACGTATTGGCGTAAAACAGCAAAGACTAGACTAGCTACTGCTACCTGAGACAAGCGGGATTAAACTATTGTTCCTGTTACTGGATTCTTCGGAGACATCTCTACAACTTCGACAATTAGGCTACGAAGAGGTTTTTTTATCACGGTATGTGTTTTTGTGTTTTTTTAACAATCATTTAAAGTTAGCTTTTTAATGTTAGATCATAAAGATCGTTTCCCCTTTAACAGCAGAAAAAAAACTAAAATACTGACCATACATATTAAGAAATTATTCCAAACAATAAAATATTGTTTTTTATATTTTTACTCTCACAATATAAACAAAATATATTGTTCTTTTCTTGAATAAATAAAACAACACCATACCGCGTTCCGGTGTCTCGTTAACTTTCTGTGAAGCAGCGCGCGCAAAAATGAGCTAACTCAGCAAATAGCCAGTTTTCTTTCATTCCTTTTGTTGATCTGCTCATATAAGTGAAAACATATCGCGTCACTGCCTGTTGTTTCTTTAAGTTTTATTCTGTTGTGCTCCGTTGATGCGTAATTGTTGCGTGAATTCAAATATTATGTTGTTTATCTTTTGATATTTGCATGTAAATCTAAACGCGTTGAAAATTTTGCCATTTTCATTGGGCCACACACACTATTCCATATTAATTTAACTGATATCTAATTTAATCTTGCCTAATCGTTTAACAAGAGACATTGTCGGTCAGGAAAAAAAACAACATCATGTGATAGCCTATTTATATTTCAAGTGTTATTTACTGTTTGTTCATTATTTATTTTTATATCTTACAAAATATTTTTCCAGTTATGGTTTTATAGGCTATTTATTTTCGTTTATTACTTATTTTTGTCTCTATAGATGTAGACCTACATTTTGCTACTTTTTCCTGTTATCTGTACTATATTTATTCATTCATCTGTTTATAATATATAAAAAGCTTTACTTAAACTTACTAAAATTAATTAGAATGTTCTGGCAAGGTTATTAGTGTCCAATAGGCCTATTGCACGTTTAATGCCAGCTCTTAAGCACATATGATATTATAATGTTGTATTATTATGGTAACATATTGTAGAACTTTAAAATGTACAACAATGATAGTATGAAATTATTTCTGAACATTGAAACTCAAAACGTTTTCTGATAGGTCTCCTCCCCAGTAAACTATATTAAAAATTACCTAAGAAATGTGTCGATCAACAGTTAAGGAGCATCATTGAAAAAGGAGAAGACATCCCTGTTTTGGACTGTCATCTCTTTCAAATGTTTTATGTATTATGCTACTTTTTTATAATTTGTACTCTTTAGAGAATCCAAATTTTCAGAAAATAAATTATTTCAAAATATTCTTTTATTTTCAATTGTACTCAAAAGTCTGTATAATTACAAACCATAATAACAACGGAAATTAACAGCTATTGCCAAGTTTTTCATTTTACCCCTTAACTCAGTACAGAAATAATGTTATGACATATTATTAGAAGTACATTCTTCCTGTAATTTTCTATATTTTAAAATGTATTCCTGTAATGCCAAATAAAAAATTTCTACATTGTTACTCCAGCTTTCACTGTCACGTGATCATTAAAAAATTATTTTCATATGCTAATTTGCTCTTCTTTCCATGTTGAAAAAGGTTGCGTTACTTCATATATTTGTGTAAAGTTACTTTTCTTCTCGATGTTTGGTAAACAGAAAATTCAAATGAACATCATGTATTTGAAAAAAACTTTTGTAATTATATAAAAGTCTTAACAGGTACTTTTAAACATTTAAATGTATTCTTGTATTTCTTTTTAAAAGGTCATTTCTGTTTACTCACAAATCGAGACTATCCTTGAATCTAAAGCATATAACTGATTTGTTATAATTAAAAAAACATGAAAAAAAGTTCAAGAAAAAAAAGCAAAAAGTTAAAATTAACAAAATAATTCAGTGCAACCACATACAATATAAAACAAAACGACTCAAATCAAAAAGCCATTTTCACAGTTATTTTCAACAACGCCAAGATAGAGAATTCTGGGTTACAGTTTGTTGTGTTTGCCTTAACTACAAATAAACAGAAACAAACGCGACGGAATAAGTAGGCTAATGTCCTCTCTCTTTTGTAAAATACTGCTACACCACTTTATTTCTGTGTGACTAATGTGCAATCTTTACACAAATGAATTCATTTTGATCAATGTATCACTTTATATTGTAAACCTGTGATAAAACATCGATGCTGTTTTACGTTTTAAAGAAAACAACAAAAATGGCAGCAAACAGCCGCTTTTATCATTATTGTTTTGCGATTGTTTTTCTTTCTGATTAATTTTCTGATAAAACTACCTTAATGCTGAAATGATGGGTTTGCTTGACGTTGTTCCAACTGCAGCGCGAAGTTGAGGGCGGGTCCACCTTATTCATGTAGCCAATCAGATGAGCTACTCGCTGACTCTCGATTTACTCTTATCTGATTGGTTGAAAAAACATGCCAGTCACCGGAACACATCTTTATCTATATTTGGCTCAGACACCGTTCTCGTTATTATTCTTCTTCTTCTTTATTATTAGGGCCCAAGCCTTGAAAAGGGGAAGGCCCTATTGTTTTCCTAAGGATTATTAGGGCCCAAGCCTTGAAAAGGCGAAGGCCCTATTGTTTTCCTTAGGATTATTAGGGCCCAAGCCTTGAAGAGGCGAAGGCCCTATTGTTTTCCTTAGGCAAATTATTATTTTACTACCTTTTTGGCACTTTTGGGGCCCTTAACGTGCTCGAAAACTCTTGAAACTTTGCACACGGGTCAGAACCCGCGGCCATCAGAGCAGGGCTGAAGATGGTACCCGGGCGTGGCAGGGGGGCTCGACAGCGCCCCCTGGAACGGGGTCCGAAAACTTGGTCCATAAATCAAACACGCTTGCATGTAATAATATGAAACTCGGTACACTTATAGATCTCATCGGGGCGAACAACTTTCGTGCTCTAAGTTTTACGCCAGCCCAACAGGAAGTTGGCTATTTAGGGTTGTTTGAAAAACGCATGCAATGGAATTTAAAGTACTCCTCCTAGAGAATTGATCGAGATGCCACGAAACTCGGTCAGCGTGAAGTCAAGACATTGAGGATGAAAAATTGCCAGGGGATTTTTGATATCTCGAACTGTTTGGCCGTGGCGAGGAAACGAAATTATGGCGAGAAACATGAAACAGAAAGCGTGTTATAACTTCAGCATACATTAACTGATGTTGATGAAACTTCAGCAGTGTGTTCGTTGTAAGAGGCGATCAAATGGATGTGACTATTGTGAGTCAAAGTTATAGCGCCACCAACTGGCAGCAGGAAGTGTGTCACTTTCAAAATGCTCTGAAATCACCCTCTAATTTTTACCCGATTTGCTAGCTTAACCATTTCACTGCTGTGTGGTTTGGCCTGCATTAAAAAAGAAAATAAATGTCTTAAGCCTTGTATTTTTTTAAATATATATATATATATTAAATAAATTTAAGGCATATAACCAGTTTAATTGCAGTGCATTGACAATAGTTTTATATAATTAGTTTATTCATTAAATTAACTTGGTCCATAAACTTGGTCTGAAAATTTGGCCCATAAATCAAACATGCTTGCATGTAACAATATGAAACTCGGTACACATATAGATCTCATCGGGCCAGACAACTTTCGTGCTCTAAGTTTTACGACAGCTCAACAGGAAGTCAGCTATTATGGGTTGTTTGGAAAATGCATGCTTTTATTTTTGATATACTTCTCCTAGAGAATTAATCCAAACACCACGAAACTCGGTCAGCATGAAGTCAAGACATTGAGGATGCTAAATTGCGGACGGATTTTTGATATCTCGAACGGTTTGGCCGTGGCGAGGAAATGAATTTATGACTAAAAAAGGACACATAAAGTGTGTTATAACTTTGATAATTTTACCTACAGTTACAAAACTGGTCTCCTCGGGTGATAGTTTAAACACAAATTCATACATAGGGCCATACTGCTCTCTTGTGTCCAAAATTGTATTTATACTCACTTTTATTTATTTATTACATGTATTACGCACACACACACACACACACACACACACACACACAGTTCGATCGCGCCCGCGCCTCTCTCTTTCTCTCTCTCTCTCTCTCACACACATGCACACACAATTCGATCGCGTCCGCGTCTCTCTCTCTCTCTCTCTATCTCTCTCTCTCTCTCTCTCTCTCTCTCTCTCTCTCTCTCTCTCTCTCTCTCTCTCTCACACACACACACACACACACACACACACACACACACAGTACGATCGCGCCCGCGTCTCTCTCTCTCTCTCACACACACACACACACACACAGTTCGATCGCGCCCACTCCTCTCTCTCTCACACACACACAGTTCGATCGCGCCCGCGCCTCTCACTCTCTCACACACGCACACACACACAGTTCGATCGCGCCCGCGCCTCTCTCTCCCACACACACGCACACACACACACAGTTCGATCGCGCCCGCGCCTCTCTCTTTCTCTCTCACACGCACACACAAACACACACGAATATTGGAACGTGAGTGAATTACAAAGCCCATAATCAAGAATAGTTTAGCATCCAAATACATCACAAATGTTGAAACAGTTTGATTCTAATGAGAGAGTTACGTGAGCCCAACACCACTTACTTTCACTTTCGCTTTACATTATTTCGGTTACTTCTTGTTTATAGTTTTTTAAAACTCTTGTTCTGTTCTGAATATCATTAAATTTTAAGGATTGCTTGTGTAATATTTTGAGTGTATCATCAAATCAGAATAATTCTCTCGATGTAGTGATTCCCTAGTTATTTTTTTATTTATTTTTTCATTGTTCTAATCAGGTAAGGCAAGTAATATTCTCTGTGTCTTTATATATATATATAAAGATATATATATATATATCATCTGAATTATAAATAACTTATTTCTGTATAAGATAAAAATTCCCGAATAATCCAGACCAACCAGAGCGCACTATTCCTACAACATCATCAGTGCTGAAGTGGAACTACCAGAGGCGTTCGGCAGATAGCGAGCAGATGCAGCATGTGTGTTGTATCGAGGCAGGGTCAGGCCAGGGGAATCCATTTGCAGCTTTTTATTAAGAATGGTCAAGACAGGCAGGGAGAACAATGGCAAACAGGGCAGAACAGAAAAGACAAACAGAGACAAACTTGGTTGACAGGCAAAGGACAAAGACCTCCAGATAAATACTGGGCTTCTGGATTTACACATTTAAGTGCTGCAAAACATATTGACCTAAAAATTATTCTAAATTTAAATTATCTCATATATGTGGCTATTGTGGTTCACTATCATAGGCCCTGTCCCCAAATGGCACACTTCATATAAATTTTCGGTCTTGTGTACTTATTTCATGTGTCTGTTAAATCAATGAGACCGTAGGCTCATTTTTCATTTTAGGTTTCAGAAGGTTGCTCACGCATACTTTGTGGTTGATATGTGCCCTATATGCACACTTTTGCAGAGCCCACACTGATGCAAGCTCTACAGCACACTTCTTTTCAACAGTCAAAGCGGGGTTACATTTTTGCACGTCGTGCACAATAACCCTAAAGGCACCGGGGTTGTGGCTTGTTTATATATATATACATATATATATATATATATATATATATATAAACATATATATATATATATATATATATATATATATATATATAAAGGCACCGGGGCACCTTTAGGTAAAGGCACCGGGGTTGCGGTGCCACCTGCTTTGGCCCGCAATCGCTGCTCGCAGCTATATTTTATTAGGGCCCAAGCCTTGAAAAGGCGAAGGCCCTATTGTTTTCCTTAGGATTATTTATTATTATTATTATTAGGGCCCAAGCCTTGAAAAGGCGAAGGCCCTATTGTTTTCCTTAGGATTATTTTTTATTATTATTATTATTATTATTATTTTACTACCTTTTGGGCACTTTTGGGGCCCTTAACGTGCTCGAAAACTCTTGAAACTTTGCACACGGGTCAGAACCCGCGGCCATCAGGGCCGGGCTGAAGATGGTACCCGGGCGTGGCAGGGGGGCTCGACAGCGCCCCCTGGAACGGGATTTGAAAACATGTCCATCTATCAAACACGCTGGCATGAATTAATCTGAAAATCGGTACACATATAGATCTCATCGTTTCATATATCCTTTGCACTCTTACTTTTTACGCCAGCCCAACAGGAAGTCGGCTATTATGGGTTGTTTGGAAACTCATGTTCAGGAATTCGATATACTCCTCCTAGGGAATTCACCCGATCGTCACCAAACTCGGTGTGCATGAAGTCAAGACATTGAGGATGAAAAATTGCCAGGGGATTTTCGATATCTCGAACGGTTTGGCCGTGGCGTGGAAACGAATTTATGGCGAATAATGGAAACAGGAAGTGTGTTATAACTTCTGCATACATTGACTGATCTTGATGAAACTTCAGCAGTGTGTTCGCTGTAAGAGGCCGATCACATGGATGTGACTATTGTGAGTCAAAGTTATAGCGCCACCAACTGGCAGCAGGAAGTGTGTCACTTTCAAAATGCTTTGAAATCACCCTCTTATTTTTACCCGATTTGCTTCAAACTTTATGTGTATAATGTAAACACACGGCAGATTTAGACCTGTGAAAGGATTATTGAAATCTTAGATACTGTTGCCGTGGTAACGCATCAAACTTTAAGATTCTTTTTTTATGCTTTTGAGACCCTTAGCATACTTGAAATTGCATGAAACTCGACAGGCACATCACATTTATTAGCCAGTAGACATGTGCAAAGTTTCAGAAACGGGCGTGTTGCCGGGGCTCAGTAGCGCCACCTTTTGACAAAAGAGGGGGATTTAGGTCTATACTTTTATCAACAATCTTAAAACTCAGTATGTATAATGTTCATATCGAGCTGGACATCTTTCTAATTTACACTTATTAGCTCAGACCAACAGGAAGTCAGATATTTTGGCTTGAATGTGGATGTTTTGGAGAATTTTCTCTTCCTCTCTCTCTGACCCTACGTCTCTCCGTGTGTTTGAGGGGAGGGGGGTTTGTCTGCTGAGTGAGAATGCTTTTATTTTAGTTTTTCAAGGTTTTGGGGCCCTTAACGTGCTCGAAAACTCTTGAAACTTTGCACACAGGTCAGAACCCGCGGCCATCAGGGCCGGGCCGAAGATGGTACCCGGGCGTGGCAGGGGGGCTCGACAGCGCCCCCTGGAACGGGATTCGAACACTTGTCCATATATCAAACATGCTTACATGTAATAATATGAAACTCGGTACACTTATAGATCTCATCGGGCCAAACAACTTTCGTGCTCTAAGTTTTACGACAGCTCAACAGGAAGTCAGCTATTATGGGTTGTTTGGAAAATGCATGCTTTAATTTTTGATATACTTCTCCTAGAGAATTAATACAAACACCACGAAACTCGCTCAGCGTGAAGTCAAGACATTGAGGATGCTAAATTGCGAACGGATTTTTGATATCTCGAACGGTTTGGGCGTGGCGAGGAAATGAATTTATGACTAAAAAAGGACACATAAAGTGTGTTATAACTTAGTTAATTTTACCTACAGTTACAAAACTCTGCGTGTATATTGTTCTCCTCAAGCCGAACAACTTTCTAATTTATTGTCATTAGCTCAGACCAACAGAAAGTCAGATATTGTAGTTTGAATGTGGATTCGGAGAATTTTCTCTCCCTCTCTCTGACAGAGAGAATGCACCCTGCCATTCTCTATGTGTGTGTGTGTGTGTCTGTGTGAGGAGGGGGAGGGGGAGGGGGTATCTTCGGGTGATAGTTTAAACAAAGTCATTCATGGGGCCATACTGCCCTCTTGTGTCCAAAATTGTATTTATACGCACTTTTATTCATTTATTACCTGTATTACGCACACACACAGTTCGATCGCACCCGCGCCTCTCTCTCTCTCTCTCTCTCTCTCTCTCTCTCTCTCTCTCTCTCTCTCTCTCTCTCTCTCTCTCTCTCTCTCTCTCTCTCTCTCTCTCACACACACACACACACACACACAGTTCGATCGCGCCCGCGCCTCTCTCTCTCTCTCTGTCTCTCTCTCTCTCTCTGTCTCTCTCTCTCTCTCTCTCTCTCTCTCTCTCTCTCTCTCTAATGTGCTATATTAGATCAATATGTTTTCCTTAAAAATTGTATTCTCTCTCCCACACACACACACAGTTCGATCGCGCCCCTTTCACACACACGCACACACACACAGTTCGATCGCGCCCGCGCCTCCGTCTCTCTCTCTAATGTGCTATTTTAGATCAATGTTTTCCTTAAAAATTTTATGCACTCTACATTTATTCTCATCAGATTTATAAATTATTGTATAAAATAATACTACCATTAAAAAAACACATTTGATTTTCTATTTTAATCAATGTAGAATGTGTAACTTAAAAATAAACAGATTAGTGCTCTGTTTGAGGACAAGAAATTAAAACCAATGCAATATGATGAATGTCCAAAAGATGGCACTCACAGACTGTTTTTAAACGAGGTTGGATAAATATTTTTTGCTTTTAAACTGTGTGTGTGGGTGTTGGTGTGTGTGGGTGAGATTTTGGTTGGGGGACAGTTGTAGGTTACAGTTTGAGTTTATAGTTTGACAAAAGCACTTTGTGTTTTATTGTGAGTGTACATAAATATAAGTAAACACTTTGCAGTTTGAATTTACGTCCTCGATCAACAAAATGACGGAGTATGTTTTTATGTGTAACAGTTCAATCGCACCCACACGTCACCCACACACACACACCAAACACACACAC
The DNA here is from genome assembly GCA_030578275.1 of Meda fulgida. Classification (NCBI taxonomy): domain Eukaryota; kingdom Metazoa; phylum Chordata; class Actinopteri; order Cypriniformes; family Leuciscidae; genus Meda; species Meda fulgida. The sequence goes on from CM060627.1 coordinate 19,833,371, forward strand.
ACACACATACACACACACACACACACACACACACACACACACACACACACACACACACACACACACACACATATTGGAACGTGAGTGAAGTACAAAGCCTATAATAAAGAATAGTTTAGCATCCAAATACATCACAAATGTTGAAACAGTTTGATTCTAATGACAGAGTTACATGAGCCTAACACCACTTACTTTCACTTTCGCTTTACATTATTTCGGTTACTTCTTATTTATAGTTTTTTAAAATTCTTGTTCTGTTCTGAATATCATTACATTTAAACAATTGCTTGTGGAATATTTTGAGTGTATCATCAAATCAGAATACTTATCTCGGTTTCCCTAGTTATTTATTTTTATTTTTTCATCTTACTAAACAGGTAAGGCAAGTAATATTCTCTGTGTCTTTATATATGTATATCTATCTATCTATCTATCTATCTATCTATCTTTATATATATATATATATATATATATATATGAATTATAAATAACTTATATCTGTATAAAATAAAAATTTCCTAATAATCCAGACCAACCAGAGCGCACTATTCCTACAACATCATCAGTGCTGAAGCGGAACTACCAGAGCCGTTCGGCAGATAGCGAGCAGATGCAGCATGTGTGTTGTATCGAGGCAGGGTCAGGCCAGGGGAATCCATTTGCAGCTTTTTATTAAGAGTGGTCAAGACAGGCAGGGAGAACAATGGCAAACAGGGCAGAACAGAAAAGGCAGAGACAAACCAGGTTGACAGGCAAAGGACAAAGACCTCCAGATAAATACTGGGCTTCTGGATTTACACATTTAAGTGCTGCAAAACATATTGACCTAAAAATTATTCTAAATTTAAATGATCTCATATATGTGGCTATTGTGGTTCACGATCATAGGCCCTGTCCCCAAATGGCACACTTCATATGAATTTTCGGTCTTGTGTACTTATTTCATGTGTCTGTTAAATCAATGAGACCATAGGCTGTCTCATTTTTCATTTTAGGTTTCAGAAGGTTGCTCACGCATACTTTGTGGTTGATATGTGCCCTCGATGTGCACTTTTGCAGAGGCCACACTGATGCAAGCTCTACAGCACACTTCTTTTCAACAGTCAAAGCGGGGTTAAGTTTTTGCACGTCGTGCACAATAACCCTAAAGGCACCGGGGTGGCGGTGCCACCGGCTTGGGCCCGCAATCGCTGCTCGCAGCTATATTTATTCTTCTTCTTCTTCTTTATTATTATTATTTTACTACCTTTTGGGCACTTTTGGGGCCCTTAACGTGCTCGAAAACTCTTGAAACTTTGCACACGGGTCAGAACCCGCGGCCATCAGGGCCGGGCTGAAGATGGTACCCGGGCGTGGCAGGGGGGCTCGACAGCGCCCCCTGGAACGGGATTCGAAAACATGTCCATCTATCAAACACGCTGGCATGAATTAATCTGAAAATCGGTACACATATAGATCTCATCGTTTCATATATCCTTCGCACTCTTACTTTTTACGCCAGCCCTACAGGAAGTCGGCTATTATGGGTTGTTTGGAAACTCCTGCTCAGGAATTTGATATACTCCTCCTAGGGAATTCACCCGATCGTCACCAAACTCGGTGTGCATGAAGTCAAGACATTGAGGATGAAAAATTGCCAGGGGATTTTTGATATCTCGAACGGTTTGGCCGTGGCGAGGAAACGAATTTATGGCAAATAATGGAAACAGGAAGTGTGTTATAACTTCTGCATACATTGACTGATCTTGATGAAACTTCAGCAGTGTGTTCGCTGTAAGAGGCCGATCACATGGATGTGACTATTGTGAGTCAAAGTTATAGCGCCACCAACTGGCAGCAGGAAGTGTGTCACTTTCAAAATGCTTTGAAATCACCCTCTTATTTTTACCCGATTTGCTTCAAACTTTATGTGTATAATGTAAACACACGGCAGATTTAGACCTGTGAAAGGATTATTGATATCTTAGATACTGTTGCCGTGGTAACGCATCAAACTTTAAGATTCTTTTTTTATGCTTTTGAGACCCTTAGCATAATTGAAATTGCATGAAACTCGACAGACACATCACATTTTTTAGCCAGTAGACATGTGCAAAGTTTCAGAAACGGGCGTGGTGCCGGGGCTCAGTAGCGCCACCTTTTCACAAAAGAGGGGGATTTAGGTCTATACTTTTATCTACAATGTTAAACCTCAGTATGTATAATGTTCATATCGAGCTGGACAACTTTCTAATTTACACTTATTAGCTCAGACCAACAGGAAGTCAGATATTTTGGTTTGAATGTGGATGTTTTGGAGAATTTTCTCTTCCTCTCTCTCTGACCCTACGTCTCTCCGTGTGTTTGAGGGGAGGGGGGTTTGTCTGCTGAGTGAGAATACTTCTATTTGAGTTTTTCAAGGTTTTGGGGCCCTTAACGTGCTCAAACTCTTGAAACTTTGCACACAGGTCAGAACCCGTGGCCATCAGGGCCGGGCCGAAGATGGTACAGCGCCCCCTGGAACGGGATTCGAACACTTGTCCATATATCAAACATGCTTACATGTAATAATATGAAACTCGGTACACTTATAGATCTCATCGGGCCGAACAACTTTCGTGCTCTAAATTTTACGACAGCTCAACAGGAAGTCAGCTATTATGGGTTGTTTGGAAAATGCATGCTTTTATTTTTGATATACTTCTCCTAGAGAATTAATCCAAACACCACGAAACTCGGTCAGCGTGAAGTCAAGACATTGAGGATGCTAAATTGCGAACGGATTTTTGATATCTCGAACGGTTTGGCCGTGGCGAGGAAATGAATTTATGACTAAAAAAGGACACATAAAGTGTGTTATACCTTAGTTAATTTTACCTAGAGTTACAAAACTCTGCGTGTATATTGTTCTCGTCAAGCCGAACAACTTTCTAATTTATTGTCATTAGCTCAGACCAACAGAAAGTCAGATATTGTAGTTTGAATGTGGATTCTGAGAATTTTCTCTCCCTCTCTCTGACAGAGAGAATGCACCCTGCCATTCTGTATGTGTGTGTGTGTGTGTCTGTGTGAGGAGGGGGAGGGGGTTGGGGTATCTTCGGGTGATATTTTAAACACAAAGTCATTCATAGGACCATACTGCCCTCTTGTGTCCAAAATTGTATTTATACGCACTTTTATTCATTTATTACCTGTATTACGCACACACACAGTTCGATCGCACCCGCGCCTCTCTCTCTCTCTCTCTCTTACACACACACACACACACACACACACACACACACACACACACACACACACACACACACACACACACACACACACACAGTTCGATCGCTCCCGCGCCTCTCTCTCTGTCTCACGCACACACACAGTTCGATCGCGCCTCTCTCTCTCTCTCTCTCTCTCTCTCTAATGTGCTATATTAGATCAATATGTTTTCCTTAAAAATGTTATTCTCTCTCCCACATACACACACAGTTCGATCGCGCCCCTTTCACACACGCACACACACACACACACACACAGTTCGATCACGCCCGCGCCTCCGTCTCTCTCTCTCTAATGTGCTATTTTAGATCAATGTTTTCCATAAAAATTTTATGCACACTACATTTATTCTCATCAGATTTATAAATTATTGTATAAAATAATACTACCATTTAAAAAACACATTTGATTTTCTATTTTAATCAATGTAGAATGTGTAACTTAAAAGTAAACAGATTAGTGCTCTGTTTGAGGACAAGAAATTAAAACCAATGCAATATGATGAATGTCCAAAAGATGGCACTCACAGACTGTTTTTAAACGAGGTTGGATAAATATTTTTTGCTTTTAAACTGTGTGTGTGGGTGTTGGTGTGTGTGGGTGAGATTTTGGTTGGGGGACAGTTGTAGGTTACAGTTTGAGTTTATAGTTTGACAAAAGCACTTTGTGTTTTATTGTGAGTGTACATAAATATAAGTAAACACTTTGCAGTTTGAATTTACGTCCTCGATGAACAAAATGACGGAGTATGTTTTTGTGTAACAGTTCAATCGCACCCACACCTCACCCACACACACACACCAAACACACACATACACACACACACACACACTCACACACACACACACACATATTGGAACGTGAGTGAAGTACAAAGCAAATAATAAAGAATAGTTTAGCATCCAAATACATCACAAATGTTGAAACAGTTTTATTCTAATGAGAGAGTTACATGAGCCCAACACCACTTACTTTCACTTTACATTATTTTGGTTACTTCTTGTTTATAGTTTTTTAAAATTCTTGTTCTGTTCTGAATATCATTACATTTAAACGATTGCTTGTGTAATATTTTGAGTGTATCATCAAATCAGAATAATTATCTCGGTTTCCCTAGTTATTTATTTTTATTTTTTCATTTTACTAAACAGGTAAGGCAAGTAATATTCTCTGTGTCTTTATATATGTATATCTATCTATCTATCTATCTATCTATCTATCTATCTATCTATCTATCTATCTATCTATCATCTATCTATCTATTTATATATCTATCTATATATATATATATATGAATTATAAATAACTTATATCTGTATAAAATAAAAATTTCCTAATAATCCAGACCAACCAGAGCGCACTATTCCTACAACATCATCAGTGCTGAAGCGGAACTACCAGAGCTGTTCGGCAGATAGCGAGCAGATGCAGCATATGTGTTGTATCGAGGCAGGGTCAGGCCAGGGGAATCCATTTGCAGCTTTTTATTGAGAATGGTCAAGACAGGCAGGGTGAACAATGGCAAACAGGGCAGAACAGAAAAGGCAGAGACAAACCAGGTTGACAGGCAAAGGGCAAAGACCTCCAGATAAATACTGGGCTTCTGGATTTACACATTTAAGTGCTGCAAAACATATTGACCTAAAAATTATTCTAAATTTAAATGATCTCATATATGTGGCTATTGTGGTTCACGATCATAGGCCCTGTCCCCAAATGGCACACTTCATATGAATATTCGGTCTTTTGTACTTATTTCATGTGTCTGTTAAATCCATGAGACCGTAGGCTGTCTCATTTTTCAATTTAGGTTTCAGAAGGTTGCTCACGCATACTTTGTGGTTTATATGTGCCCTGGATGCGCACTTTTGCAGAGCCCACACTGATGCAAGCTCTACAGCACACTTCTTTTCAACAGTCAAAGCGGGGTTACGTTTTTGCACGTTTTGCACGGGCGGCGGTGCCACCGGCTTGGGCCCGCAATCGCTGCTCGCATCTATATTTATTATTATTTTACTACCTTTTGGGCACTTTTTAACTTACTTCACGTGCTCGAAAACTCTTGAAACTTTGCACACGGGTCGGAACCCGCGGCCATCAGGGCCGGGCTGAAGATGGTACCCGGGCGTGGCAGGGGGGCTCGACAGCGCCCCCTGGAACGGGATTCGAAAACATGTCCATATATCAAAGACGCTTGCATGAATTAATCTGAAAATCGGTACACATATAGATCTCATCGTTTCATATATCCTTCGCACTCTTACTTTTTACGCCAGCCCAACAGGAAGTCGGCTATTATGGGTTGTTTGGAAACTCGTGCTCAGGAATTTGAAACACTTCTCTTAGGGAATTCACCCGATCGTCACCAAACTCGGTGTGCATGAAGTCAAGACATTGAGCATGAAAAATTGCCAGGGGATTTTTGATATCTCGAACGGTTTGGCCGTGGCGAGGAAACGAATTTATGGCGAATAATGGAAACAGGAAGTGTGTTATAACTTCTGCATACATTGACTGATCTTGATGAAACTTCAGCAGTGTGTTCGCTGTAAGAGGCCGATCTTATGGATGTGACTATTGTGAGTCAAAGTTATAGCGCCACCAACTGGCAGCAGGAGTGTGTCACTTTCAAAATGCTTTGAAATCACCCTCTTATTTTTACCCGATTTGCTTCAAACTTTATGTGTATAATGTAAACACACGGCAGATTTAGACATGTGAAAGGGTTATTGATATCTTAGATACTGTTGCCGTGGTAACGCATCAAACTTTAAGATTCTTTTTTGATGCCATATTTTTTTATTTTTTAAATATAATTTTAATGTCATGTATGACATTACCAGATGTAATTACTAGGCTCATATGATATAAGGGTAGTGTATACTCTTTTAAAAGAGACTCCCCTTAATTGTGTTGACCCTGTGACCTTTCCTTTTGCACCAAGGTTAGGCCAAACTTTTGACTTTCATGCAACAAATGTTATGAACCGATTTCTGTAATTTGCTGAGCAATGAATCATGTCATGTTGACCTTATGACATTCCCTGTAGCAAAATCATTAGACCAGAATGTAATATTGAATAATCTAATTGGGCAGATTGCCATGAAATTTTGTAAGCACATGATGACTGGTGACCTCATGACAATTCCTCTATCATCACATTTAGGCCTTAATGTAAAAACTCATTCTTGATTGCATTTCTCAATATTCACTTATTCTGTGGTGCAGCAGTCTGTGTTAGTCTATGACATTTTGTTTTTCCCCAGAGGAGGCTGCCTATGGATCACTACTTGATTGAGTGTATATACCTGTTGTGTAACTTTATATTACTGCAAAGATGCATTATAGTATGTAACAGAAAAATACACTTTTTATTTTACGATTATACTTTATATTGTATATTACAGTTGACCGATGACTTAATTCTTTGTTCTGCTGGAGCTTTTTGCAAGTGAACTTAACCTCACAGTCCAATGTTTTTAAATACAGCCTTATGGCTTTGACAAATTGTTATGATGTGCTTTTGTGTCCTGTCGTGTTTGGTGGTTCCCTGTCTTCTCATTTGGTTGTCCCAGGTGTTTCTTGTTGGTTCCGCCCCCTCGTTATCTTGTTAGCTCGTTTGTCCTTATTATTTAAGCCCTGTGTTTCTGGCCTGTGTTTGTGAGTTCTTGTCTATGTTACAAGCGAGTGTAGGTTGTTCCTGTTCGAGTTTTTGTTCCTGTCTTTGAATCCTGTATCCTGTTTCCTGAATGTTAAATAAAAGTGTACTGCAGTTGGATCCAGCCTCATTTCTGCCTCAACCACGCCATACGTGACAGAAGAACTCACCAGCATCGTGATCCAGCAGCCATGCCTTTCTGGAGTCCAGACGTCCAGATTATCCGTCTCCGTCAGGAGAACCGCTCGATTGAGGAGTATGTGGTAGAGTTTATCAAGCTGGCACCCTTCACCTCGATGAGCGAGGAGAGCCTGATAATCTTCTTTCGAGGAGGGCTATCAGAACCGCTTAGCACATTCATGCCCTGGCATGAGCCTCACGAAACCCTGGAGAGCTATACTGACCGGGCTCTTCTGTTAAGCGGTTCAGTGTATACGGTGGTAGAGGAGGAACCCTGTGAAACCACTGTATCCGTCCAGCCAGAGACCGTCCAGCCAGAGACCGTCCAGCCAGAGCTTCACGTCAGCCACGTCCAGCCAGAGCTTCACGTCAGCCACGTCCAGCCAGAGCTTCACGTCAGCCACGTCCAGCCAGAGCTTCACGTCAGCCACGTCCAGCCAGAGCTTCACGTCAGCCACGTCCAGCCAGAGCTTCACGTCAGCCACGTCCAGCCAGAGCTTCACCTCAGCCACGTCCAGCCAGAGCTTCACCTCAGCCACGTCCAACCAGAGCTTCACGTCAGCCACGTCCAGCCAGAGCTTCACGTCAGCCACGTCCAGCCAGAGCTTCACGTCAGCCACGTCCAGCCAGAGCTTCACGTCAGCCACGTCGAGCCTGAGTCTGCTCCGTCTGTTCCCGAACCTGAGTCTGCTCCGTCTGTTCCCGAGCCTGAGTCTGCTCCGTCTGTTCCCGAGCCTGAGTCTGCTCCGTCTGTTCCCGAGCCTGAGTCTGCTCCGTCTGTTCCCGAGCCTGAGTCTGCTCCGTCTGTTCCCGAGCCTGAGTCTGCTCCGTCTGTTCCCGAGCCTGAGTCTGCTCCGTCTGTTCCCGAGCCTGAGTCTGCTCCGTCTGTTCCCGAGCCTGAGTCTGCTCCGTCTGTTCCCGAGCCTGAGTCTGCTCCGTCTGTTCCCGAGCCTGAGTCTGCTCCGTCTGTTCCCGAGCCTGAGTCTGCTCCGTCTGTTCCCGAGCCTGAGTCTGCTCCGTCTGTTCCCGAGCCTGAGTCTGCTCCGTCTGTTCCCGAGCCTGAGTCTGCTCCGTCTGTTCCCGAGCCTGAGTCTGCTCCGTCTGTTCCCGAGCCTGAGTCTGCTCCGTCTGTTCCCGAGCCTGAGTCTGCTCCGTCTGTTCCCGAGCCGGAGTCTGCTCCGTCTGTTCCCGAGCCTGAGTCTGCTCCGTCTGTTCCCGAGCCTGAGTCTGCTCCGTCTGTTCCCGAGCCTGAGTCTGCTCCGTCTGTTCCCGAGCCTGAGTCTGCTCCGTCTGTTCCCGAGCCTGAGTCTGCTCCGTCTGTTCCCGAGCCTGAGTCTGCTCCGTCTGTTCCCGAGCCTGAGTCTGCTCCGTCTGTTCCCGAGCCTGAGTCTGCTCCGTCTGTTCCCGAGCCTGAGTCTGCTCCGTCTGTTCCCCGAGCCTGAGTCTGCTCCGTCTGTCCCCGAGCCTGAGTCTGCTCCGTCTGTCCCCGAGCCTGAGTCTGCTCCGTCTGTCCCCGAGCCTGAGTCTGCTCCGTCTGTCCCCGAGCCTGAGTCTGCTCCGTCTGTCCCCGAGCCTGAGTCTGCTCCGTCTGTCCCCGAGCCTGAGTCTGCTCCGTCTGTCCCCGAGCCTGAGTCTGCTCCGTCTGTCCCCGAGCCTGAGTCTGCTCCGTCTGTCCCCGAGCCTGAGTCTGCTCCGTCTGTCCCCGAGCCTGAGTCTGCTCCGTCTGTCCCCGAGCCTGAGTCTGCTCCGTCTGTCCCCGAGCCTGAGTCTGCTCCGTCTGTCCCCGAGCCTGAGTCTGCTCCGTCTGTCCCCGAGCCTGAGTCTGCTCCGTCTGTCCCCGAGCCTGAGTCTGCTCCGTCTGTCCCCGAGCCTGAGTCTGCTCCGTCTGTCCCCGAGCCTGAGTCTGCTCCGTCTGTCCCCGAGCCTGAGTCTGCTCCGTCTGTCCCCGAGCCTGAGTCTGCTCCGTCTGTCCCCGAGCCTGAGTCTGCTCCGTCTGTCCCCGAGCCTGAGTCTGCTCCGTCTGTCCCCGAGCCTGAGTCTGCTCCGTCTGTCCCCGAGCCTGAGTCTGCTCCGTCTGTTCCCGAGCCTGAGTCTGCTCCGTCTGTTCCCGAGCCTGAGTCTGCTCCGTCTGTTCCCGAGCCTGAGTCTGCTCCGTCTGTTCCCGAGCCTGAGTCTGCTCCGTCTGTTCCCGAGCCTGAGTCTGCTCCGTCTGTTCCCGAGCCTGAGTGTGTGTTGTTTGTCTCTGAGCCAGTGTGTGTGTCGTTTTACCTCGAGCCAGTGAGTGTGTTATCCGTTCCTGAGCCAGTGAGTGTGTCGTCTGTCCCTGAGCCAGAGAGTGTGTCGTTTGTCCTCGAGCCAGTGTGTGTGTCGTCTGTCTCCGAGCCAGTGTGTGTGTCGTGTGTCTCCGAGCCAGTGTGTGTGTCGTTTGTCCCCGAGCCAATGAGTGTGTTATCCGTTCCTGAGCCAGTGAGTGTGTTGTTTGTCCCTGAGCCTGTGAGTGTGTGGTCTGTCTCCGAGCCAGTGTGTGTGTCGCCTATCCTCGAGCCAATGAGTGTATTATCCGTTCCTGAGCCTGTGAGTGTGTCGTCTGTCTCCGAGCCAGTGTGTGTGCCTTCTATTCCCGAGCCTGTGAATGTGTCGTTTGTCCCCGAGCCAGTGTGTGTGTCGTTTGTCCTCGAGCCTGTGAGTGTGTCGTCTGTCTTCGAGCCGGTGTGTGTGTCGCCTGTCCTCGAGCCAATGAGTGTATTATCCGTTCGTGAGCCAGAGACTGTGTTGTTTGTCCCCGAGCCCGTGAATGTGTCGTCTGTCTCCGAGCCAGTGTGTGTGCCTTCTATTCCCGAGCCTGTGAATGTGTCTTTTATTCCCGAGCCAGCGTGTGTGTCGTTTGTCCCCGAGCCAGTGTGAGTGTGTCGTCTGTCTTCGAGCCAGTGTGTGTGTCGTCTGTCCCCGAACCGGTGTGTGTGTCGCTTGTCCTCGAGCCAATGGGTGTGTTATCCGTTCCTGAGCCAGTGAGTGTGTCGTTTGTCCCCGAGCCTGTGAGTGTGTCGTCTGTCTCCGAGCCAGTGAGTGTGCCTTCTATTCCCGAGCCTGTGAATGTGCCTTCTGTTCCCGAGCCAATGTGTGTGTCGTTTGTCTCCGAGCCTGTGTGTGTGTCGTCTGTCTCCGTGCCTGTGTCATCTGTTCCCGAGCCAGTGAGTGTGTCTCCTAGTCCCGAGCCAGTGTGTGTGTCGTCTGTCTCCGAGCCCGTGTGTGTGTTATCTGTTTCCGAGCCTGAGCCGGTGTCTGTTGTTCCTGAGCCGGTGTCTGTTGTTCCTGAGCCGGTGTCTGTTGTTCCTGAGCTGGCGTCTGTTGTTCCTGAGCCGGCGTCTGTTGTTCCTGGGCCGGCGTCCGCTGTTCCTGAGCCGGCGTCCGCTGTTCCTGAGCCGGCGTCCGCTGTTCCTGAGCCGGCGTCCGCTGTTCCTGAGCCGGCGTCCGCTGTTCCTGAGCTGGTGTCTTCTCCGCCCTGGCCGCCCGAGGGGTCTTTTCCGCCCTGGCCGACCGAGGGGTCTTCTCCGCCCTGGCCGCCCGAGGGGTCTTCTCCGCCCTGGCCGCCCGCGCATCCTGCTCCGTCTCCTGCCCCGTGGTGCGGGACCCGCGTCCGCTGAGGCGGCGCGGCAACGCTCTTCTTGGGGCTCGCAAATGGATCTGTCGGGGAATCCCGAGGCTGCTGAGGCACCTTCTCGGGATTCCTCTGACAGTTCCGATGTCCTCGAGCCTCGCGTGGAAGCCCGCCCGGCGGCTTCTTCTGCGCGAGCCGAGGATCCGATGCTTGAACTGTCTGCCTCTGAGGAGGTAGATGTGCTCAGTATCGAGGGCGGGGATTTTGGGGATGACTCGCCACCCCATGTCCCCGCATATGAGGAGCTGGTGGAGGTTGTCTCTCGTGCTGTGGACCGTTTAAATATCAGTTGGCCACATGAGAAGCAGGAAGCGCTTACTAAAAGCAAGTTGGACGAGCGCTTCCTGCAGCACAGAGAGCAACCTCATCACCGGGGCTTACAGTTTTTTCCCGACTTACACAACGAGTTGTGTAAGTCGTGGAACAGACCACATTCTTCCCGTGTGTCCAACCCCCCAGTTCTTAATTATAGTAACATCCTGGGGGCACGGGAAAACGGTTATGGGATGATGCCACGGGTGGAACAGCCACTGGCTAATTATTTATCCCCCGAATCAGCATCATCCCTGAAAGCCCCGGTACTGCCCACTAAACCCTGTAGAGAGACATCATCTTTAGTGGGCAGGGCATATATGGCTGCGGGTCGGGCTGGTGCGAGCCTTCACACCATGGCTCTGCTTCAGGCGTACCAGGCCGACCTTCTTAAAGACATCGATGAGGGCGAGGGCCCAACTCCCGATGACGTCGCGGAGTTGAGGAGGTCCGCTGACCTGTCTCTCCGAGTCACCAAGGAGACGGCCCGTGCTATCGGCCGCTCCATGGCAGCAATGGTGGTCTCGGAGAGACATTTATGGTTAAATCTGTCGGGCATCAAGGAGAAGGACAGGGCTTTCCTCCTTGATGCCCCGATTTCACCTTCTGGCCTGTTCGGCGACGCCGTAAATACCGTCGTCGACAGGTTTCAGGAGGCGAAAAAACAGTCAGCGGCCTTCAAACAATATCTCCCTTGCCGCTCGAAGTCTAAGTCTGCCCCTAGTGGGCAGCCGCAGCCACAGCCATCCGCCAGCTCCTCCGCCTATAGACAGGCCCAAAAAGAGAGCGTTTCGTCTAGAGCCCCCCCTCAAGGAGCCTGGGGGCATAGACGGCGCTCTCAGGCGAAGCCTCAACAGAAGCAGGGCGACCTGAGGGCCGTCCTGCAGGCGAAGAAGGCTTCGTCAAAGAGATCCTAGCCAATCTAGGATCTCTGCGGGCGGCCCCACCCGTAGTGGAGCGACCGAGGTCGTCTCCTTCGCGGAGCCCGCAGGAAATCGATGTTGCTCTCCCGCCGTTAAACACGCTTCGGGACACATCGGTTTCCAGCGAACGCAGGTTGTACTGTCCGCCCCACAGGCTTGCGGTCAGGCAGCATTCGCGTCCGCCCATCGAGAATCATTTTCGGAGTCCTGCTAGGAATCCGCTTCAGGGGGCCGAGAACGAATCCCGATTAATACCCGAAGCCAGGCTCGAGAGCCTGGTTCCCTTGGTGAAATATTTCGATGCATGGAAAAATCTGTCGAATATTTCTCCTTGGGCCCTGCGCACCATTCAAAATGGGTACAGGCTGCAGTTCAGTTTCCGCCCACCCAAATTCAACGGGGTGGTCTGGACTGTAGTCGACCCAGTGCAGGGTCGGGTGTTGGAACAGGAAGTAAACTCCCTGCTGGCAAAGGAGGCTATAGATCGTATTCCTCCTCCGGACAGGGAGTCCGGGTTTTACAGCCGCTACTTCATAGTTTCCAAGAAGGATGGGGGGTTGCGTCCAATAATAGATCTCAGGCACCTGAACCGCTCTCTGAGGAGATTCAGGTTCAAGATGCTCACTATTCCCATTATCGTAAGTCAAATTCAATCCGAGGATTGGTTTGTCACGATAGATCTAAAGGACGCATACTTCCACATATCCATCCTTCCATCTCACAGGAAGTTCCTGAGGTTCGCTTTCGGGGGCGAAGCGTACCAATATCGGGTTCTTCCGTTCGGCCTAGCTCTCTCCCCTCGCACATTTACCCAATGTATGTATGCAGCTCTGGCACCCCTGAGGCTTCAGGGCATCAGGGTGCTCAATAGTAGTTATTACCGGACACCATGTGTCAAAATGATTGATGACTTCCGGTTGACCTTTGACCTTTTCCGGTCCCGCCCTTTTCCTGGTGTGCATCCGTTATCTATAGATAAGGATTGACCTATTGACCCCACCCATCCAATCGATGTGTTTTGAGAGATTGTGCATCCGGCGTCTATTGTTAAGGGTCAAGCAGTTGACCCCGCCTATCCGATCAATGAAATGTTTTGACCATCTGGCCTCTATTGATAAGGGTTGTGGTGTTGAGCTATCTGATCAATCAACTGTTTTGGCATTCCAGAGGCCATAGTGGTTTCAATGTGATGTGGGTAATGTGAGAGGAAAAAAGTCAGTGTCACAGACGCTCCCCCTACCTCTGCTCTGGCCTCTATTGATAAGGGTTGTGGTGTTGAGCTATCTGATCAATCAACTGTTTTGGCATTCCAGAGGCCATTGTGTTTTGGTGTGTAATGTGAGAGGAAAAAAGTCAGTGTCACAGGCTGTCCCTCACCTCCCCTCTCTATGTGTGTCACAGACACTCCCCCTACCTCTGCAAGTGTGTCACGGGGGTTCTTGCCTACCCCTCCATGTCTGCTCTGATATCTGAAACAATGTTACATAAACAGGGTCTATCGTTTAAAATATTATTCAAATGAAAGCAGAGTTGAAAAACATACTGGTCTTTTTATAAATGGTTATAAAATAATTTAACTAAGGTTGAAACATACTATTCTTTATAAATGTATAAATGAAATGGTTATAAATAATTTAACTAAGGTTGAAACATACTATTCTTTATAAATGTATAAATGAAATGGTTATAAATAATTTAACTAAGGTTGAAACATACTATTCTTTATAAATGTATAAATGAAATGGTTATAAATAATTTAACTAAAGTTGAAACATACTATTCTTTATAAATGTATAAACGAAATGATTATAAAACAATTTAAGTTGAAAACGTAGTGTTAAAAGAGTATAAATGAAATGGTTATAAAATAATTTAACTGTATGGTTGAAACATGCAGTTAAAAGTTGTAAAACAAAAAAAAACAGTGTTTCTCACGAATGAGTTTACAATGTCTATAATACTAAACAGTCGTGACTACAGTGTCTATAAAAGTAAAAGCAGCGTGTCTCTATGTACGCTTATCAGTGTGTGTGTGTGTGTGTGTGTGTGTGTGTGTGGGTGTGTGTGTGTGTGTGTGTGTGTGTGTGTCACGCTGTCAAAGCAGTAAACAATCTATCTCTGATACACACGGATGGATAGGTATTTGTTTAAAAACACAAATGCGGACATTTACCAGTCCGTTTGACAGCTTGATTATATTACGAGACTATGGCTGCGATCTGGTTCGGAACGATAGCGATAGCGACATCCTGGATGCGAAGTTATTCCTTATGCAATACCTCCATCTAGTGGCGAAAGAGTACTGTTTTTCACCACGTGCTACAGGTGTATAAATAAAGCTTGGATTCCAGCCAAACGCTAAAAACATTTGTCAACCACGCTAGTCTGCCGACCATCAGCGCCCACCTTCGTCAAGATGCAAAAAAGTAAGTGTTTATGTTATATTAATATACTGTTTTTATACATTAGGAATAATTTATTACTGGTTTAATCATTGGTCGAGTAGTTGTTGGAGTTATAGAATTGTTTTATCTAAAAAGATTGTTTTAACTATATTATTTTGATCTGATGTTTTTAACTCTATGCTATTGTTAGCTTTTACCAGTTATTTGTATCGGCTATCTGTTATTTTTATCCGCTGTCTGATGTTTTTAACTGCTTTACCTGCCATTACACCCATTATCTGCTATCTGATATTTTTATCCGGCGGTTGATGATGCTGGATGTTAAAATCTCTATCATTGTTACGATATTAATTTTATACATACCATGGCTTTTATTATGAAAAGACTGGGTCTGCCTTAATTTAGGTTGATGTTAGCATGCTACAATGTTTTTCTATGTTCGACAATAAACAGAGACAAATATTTTTTTCTTACCTTAATCGTATCCCATATACTAACGCGACTGTAGACCGATCTCATTTCTGCAGTCTACATAGTTCTGAAGTTAGATTGGTTTGTTTTCGCGATGTTTTAAAACCCAAAAGCATGTTTTAACACTGTCTGAAAGTTAATGTTGTTGTTGTTAGTGTTTTAAAACTGCCGCCACATAGCATCCCTTAGCCACGGGGATGTGTGTACTTCATCCTGATTTGTGAAATAGGTCCATCTAGCGGTTGTAACTGGTATGACACGTTGATTTGTGAAATAGGTCCATCTAGTGGTTGTAGCTGGTATGACATGTTGATTTGTGAAATAGGTCCATCTTGCGGTTGTAACTGGTATGACATATATTGATTTGTGAAATAGGTCCATCTAGTGGTTGTAACTGGTATGACACGTTGATTTGTGAAATAGGTCCATCTAGTGGTTGTAGCTGGTATGACATGTTGATTTGTGAAATAGGTCCATCTTGCGGTTGTAACTGGTATGACATGTTGATTTGTGAAATAGGTCCATCTAGTGGTTGTAACTGGTATGACATGTTGATTTGTGAAATAGGTCCATCTAGTGGTTGTAACTGGTATGATATGCTGATTTGATTTTAGGATCGATAATCTTTTTTTTTTTTACATAATTATTTTAATTCTTCTCATTTATTTATTTTTTATTTAATTATATATTTTTTTTTTTTTATTATTTATTTATTTTTTTTATTTTTATTTTTTCTCATTTATTTATTTTTTATTTATTTATTATTATTACTATATATTTTTTATTTGTTATTTTTGTATGTGTGCGTGTGTTTGTGTGTGTGCGTGTGTGCGTGTGTGCGTGTGTGCGTGTGTGCGTGTGTGTGTGTGTGTGTGTGTGTGTGGGTCTAATTTGTTAAAAGAACACCCATTTAGATTCTAGCGTCAGTTACCCTCTCGAGGCTGAAGGTTGTATATGTGGATTACATTACATCCGTATGTGTTTTATTATTCAGAGTTGATGTGTATAAAATCATCTCACCAATTTGTCTTTCATGCATAAACAGGTTTTATATTTTCCAGGCACAAATACCCCGAACATCGAATTGGGTGTCTTCCAAGCCATTAATGACGCATGTGAGAACTTTTATATTGTATTACAAATTAAAATGAATTATTTTATTTTAACATAATTTTTAATTCGCAGTATTAGATGTCGTGGATCTTACACATGTTGATAATGATGGTGAGAGTGCAGGACCCTGTGATGAGCCTTTGAGAAAAGTCAGAAAGACCGACGGCTCCAGCACGTCCGATACCACACCGCTTGCCGTACCACCCCCCAGTCGTATCACCCCGCATGCCGGTTCTCCTTCCGTCCCTCAGGCCATTCTACCTAACACCCCACCGGCTACTCCACCTGCCATTACCCCTGGTACCTTGGCTATCAACCAGTCTGCTGGTCCATCTACCAGTCGGACATGCAACTTTCATCTCAGTCCTAATACGACAGTGTTTTACGGTAAGACTTACTAAATTATCGCGAGTTTAAAAATCTAAATTGAACAAGACGATTATGATTTTGTTATTTTTCTACACAATAGGTTCGAGCGGTAAGCATAATGATATGACGGATTGGAATAGCGATCAACTGGAAGCATGGTCCTGTGGTTCTTGGGCGAGCGGGCTCGACGACGAGGTATCGGTCATAGAAACTAATCAGACTACAGATGAAAACAACTGCTATCACCAATCGTCGGAAGAAGATCAAGGGCATATCGCTGCTGAATTAGTACCAGCGACTCTGCCGGCTGATGATGAGCATCCTACCCCTCTGATGCATGCGCTTATTGATTCAGTAGAATCATTGAGACAGCAGTTTCGTGATGCACACGCCGATACACAAAACCGCTTAGAGACAATCCATGCTGAGCATCGCAACGCACATATTGATACACTTGGTAGAATAGAAACACTGCAAGTTCAGGTTTGTGATGCTCAGATCGAAACACATAGTAGATTATCCTCATTTAGCAGAGATCTTCGCAATTCTCAGCAGGAGATACATGACAGAATCGATACGCAAGATCGATTTATTCGAAATTTGGGTGACGAAATATTTCGTCGTGTCAATAGAAACGAGCAAATGTTCACCGAATTCCATCGCGAACTGATACTATTGATTCATCATCTTCTTCTCATTCTCCTTGAACAGTCGGATGAGTAAGATAGAGCTGTGCTATCAAATCAGGCATTTCATTTATTTCTATTTCATGTATGCTTTTTTATACTTTTTACATATACTCTGATTTTGTACTATTTCGTGTATGCTTTTTATATTTCATGTTTTGGTCTGAAATCTAAAATGGAGGGTGCTAAAAGCTTTGACGATACAGAACTGTCACCGGACGAAATCGAAATGCTAAGTATACTTCCGAATTCTTTAGAAGACTATTTGGTTAATTTAGAATCTTCGCAACCCGTCGCTAATTTGGATCTTTTCGAATTAGCGGTAAATTCAAATATGAATTTATTCGATCCTGTTGTACAATTCGCCGGTGTTTTAAACAACCAACCATCGCTATCACCAAAGCTCCCTGACGGTGATGATACATCACAACCATCTACATCAGGTAATGTTGATTCTACTACACAGCCTCGATTAAACCGCACCGACATCGATAGATTGATTCGCGACGGTGGGGACATTAACGGATATCATGTTTTACCACGACCTCGTTTCAATGGCGTAACTCTGAGAAGGACTATGAATCTGAGAGAGATTAACTCTACAGATTTAGCCTCTTATCATACTTACTTACACGACATGTTAGCAGGGATTGTTAATTTTGCTAGAGAATTCGACCAGAGTGAGCCCATAATCAATATTACATTGTCAGCTCCCAGTCTCCAAGAACCCGTCAGCGGGATTTTAACTTGCGGTAATAATTATGACATAGATCCGGTTTTTGATCAAATTGAAAAAGTTTTACAGAGCAACAATCGGTTACTATCTGACCAGTCCGTTGAAATCGACGCGTCTGTAGTCTTTAACCGACAAGGTGGGGGTCGACGTAAACTAACAGATCTGGCTGTTGATGAGGTGATTAAAAGAAAAAAGACGAACTTATTCTGCCCCACAAATATTTCGAATAATTTGTGTTTCTCCATCTGTCTCGCCCGTTTTCTTAACCCCCAATTACCCGAGAATGAGTTAGAAAAACTGGCTACCACTATCCAAAACAATGCCGGCATCTCAATCCAAGATCAAATCGGTCTTGACGACATAGCATCGTTTGAACGAGCGCTAGACATTAAAATTGTCGTATTTTACAGATCTAATGCTATGATCGTAGAAACGTTTAAAAATTCTGACGAACCCCACCCAAAAACAGTTTTCTTATACATCCACAAAGATCATTATTACATGATACTGAATTTGGAGGGATTCATGGGTTCTAGATACGTGTGCTCATTCTGCTATAAAAGTTATAGCTGTCGCAGAGACCATCGATGTAAGCATGTCTGCAACATCTGTTTCGACGCCGATTGTTACACGTTCCCTGTAAGAATCATACATTGCCCCGATTGTCTACGTTACTGTAAATCTGCCTATTGCTTCGAAATGCATAAAAAAAACTCACCTCCTGGTAAGGAACACCCCGCCTGCGATATTATAAAATTTTGCAAACTATGTAACCGACGTTATGACGTTAAACCGGGCGACAAGAAAAGCAAACACACATGCGCCTCGGACAGATGTGTGCATTGTCGGGAGCGTCTGACGGGGGATGGTGAGCATCAATGCTTCATACAGCCCCTACCGCCTAAGGAACTGTGTGAGAAATACATATTCTACGATTTTGAAACGCGTTACGAAAACGGTAGACACGAGGCCAATTTTGTTTGCGCCATCACATTCAAAGGGGAGAAATTTACCGCTCACGGTACCGACTGTATCGCTAAGCTAATCAATCGCTTCCGACAACCGCGATATAATGGTTACTGCTTCATAGCGCATTATTCATCCCGATTTGACTCCTTTTTAATTCTTGAGTTTTTCTGCAAAGCCGGGATTGCGTTTCAGGTTATAATGCAAGGCTGCAAATTAATTTTCATGTACGATGAGGCGTATGCCCAGAGATATATCGATAGCTACTCATTTTTCCCAATGGCTCTTGCCAAAATGCCCGCGGCGTTAGACTTAACGACGACTGAAAAAGGTTACTTCCCCCACCTTTTCAACAGGGTGGAAAATGAGAACTATTTTGGGCCATACCCTGACAAAAAGCTCTACAATTACGATAACATGTCGGTCAAAGAAAGACAAAAGTTTTGCGAGTGGTACCAGACGGTTGAGGGTAAGTTCTTTGACTTCAAGAAAGAACTACATGAGTACGGTGTTAACGACGTCGTCTTATTACGTGAAGGATGTATGAAATACAGGGAGTCTTTCATACATTGTACCCAACTCGACCCTTTTTCGTTCACGACGATCGCCGGCTGTTCGATGGGGATCTTCAAAACACATTATCTCACCAGAAACACGCTCGCCCTAACTCATAACAAAGCGTACATCCATCAGAATAAGACTTACTCAAGCGGTGCGATAGAATGGATCGAGTATATAAAAAAGACTCGAAACGTAGACGTACACCACGCCTTAAACCACGGCGAAGTATCGATCGGTAAGTACTTTTTAGACGGATTCTATGAACGCGATGGTATTCGACACGGTCTAGAGTACGCGGGTTGTATTTTCCATGGTCATTGCTGTCGCTTTACACCTCATCAGACGCATCCCTTGTCCGGAGTACCCTACGGGGTTCTCAGGAACCAGTTTGACGATAAGATCGAAATTCTGCGGAACGCGTACGGTTTGCAAATCGAAGTTCTTTGGGAATGCCAATGGACCGATATGAAAAAAACCGACCCGTCCGTGATCGAATTTATGACTGATTATTCCGCGCCAGAGAGATTGAACCCGCGAGACGCTCTGTACGGTGGGAGAACGAACGCCTATAAACTCTATCACAAAGTGACCGGTGATGAGAAAATAAAGTATCTGGACTTCACCAGTCTCTACCCGTATTGTCAGGCGAGGAAAAGCTACCCGATTGAACACCCCCAAATCATTTTCAAAGATTTTGAACCGATTGAAAATTATTACGGCCTTGTCAAAGCGACCGTGTACCCTCCCCGCAAATTACTGCACCCGGTTCTCCCCTACAGATGCCAAGGAAAACTCATGTTTCCCCTTTGTGCCGCGTGTGCTCACGACCAAAACCAGACCACGAGCTGCACCCATACGGACAAGGAAAGAGCGCTCTCCGGTTGTTGGGTCACTATCGAGCTTTTAAAAGCCATCGAGAAGGGTTATGTGGTAGCCAAGATAGACGAGGTTTGGCATTTTCCACAACAGTCTGACACGTTGTTCGCTGAATATGTAAAAACGTTCTTGTGTTTGAAACAGCAAGCGTCGGGCTACCCTTCGAATGTTGTCACGGATGCTGAGAAAGAGACTTACATTCGTGACTATTTTGAAAAAGAGGGGATTCAACTCGACCCTGAAAAGATCAAGTACAACGCCGCCCAGAGGGCAATCACAAAATTAATTCTGAATAGTTTGTGGGGGCGCTTCTCTTTAAGACAGAACTTGCCTCAAACGACTCTGGTGAGCGACCCTGAAGATTTCACCAGAATCGTTTTTGGCAATACCGACACATTGACGTATTTCTCATTCATCGCAGAAGACGTAGCTCTCGTCCAGCATAGACCGTCTAAAGAGGACGTTTGCAAGGCACGCGATGTGAATGTTTTTGTAGGGGCCTTTACTACCGCACACGCCCGACTGGAATTGTACGAATTGATGGATAGACTCGGCGACCGACTGTTATACTCTGACACAGACAGTGTCGTATTCGTGTCTAGGGAAGGGGACTGGGAGCCTCCGTTGGGGGATTATTTAGGGGATCTTACTAGCGAATTAGACGATGATGACCATATAACGGTCTTTTGCTCGAGCGGGCCTAAATCGTATGGTTTTGAAACTGTCAAAGGTAAATCGTGCATGAAGGCTAAGGGGATAACCCTGAATGCTAAAAATTCCCAAGCTATCTGTCTCGAATCCCTGATTGGTCTGGTTGACAGCTATGTGACGTCGCATGATAGATCCAAATACATCCTGGCTCAGACGGAAGACATTGTGAGGAATAAAAAGTCTCTCACACTGCACAACAAATCAGTCGTTAAAAGGTTTAAGGTGGTCTATAATAAACGTAGGCTTCTGTCTGATTTCACCACACTTCCTTATGGCTACTGATCAGATGATGCATAGAGGGGGTCAGGATGTTTCCGATTTCGATTTCAGACTTCAACACCCTTTCAGTTGTGTCGTGAGTGGGCCTTCCAACTCTGGAAAGTCATATTTTGTAAAACTTTTGTTGGAAAAAGGTTTGAATATCATTTCCATGAAAATTGAAAACATTGTTTGGTTGTATGATTGCTGGCAGACTTTGTATGATGATTTACTTCAATTGTACGACATTAAATTTGTGCAAGGAATACCCCAGACTCTGAATGATGATGATTTACTGCCTGTCACCAAAACAAACTTGCTCGTGGTGGATGATTTAATGGAGCAAGCTAGCGGTAACGTGGAACTTCAACGTGTTTTCACCCAATACTGTCACCACCGTAATCTCAGCTCTATCTATATAGTGCAAAATTTATTTGCCCAGGGTAAGTCCAGCCGAACCATAAGCTTAAACGCCAATTATATTATTCTGTTTAAAAATCCACGAGACGTCAATCAAGTGGCCATGCTAGGACGTCAAATGTACCCGGGAAATACAAAATACTTTATGGAGTGTTATCACGATGCTGTCGATCGGGCTTTCGGCTACCTAATGATAGACTATAAAGCGAAAACTCCGGAGCAGTACCGTCTCAGAACAGGATTACTTTCCGACCGTCAAGTGGTTTATATTCCGAAAAAAAGAAGAACGCTATAAATCAGCATGTCTGCCAGACTTTGTAAACATTTGCCTATGTTAAAACTGTTACATAAAGCCAGTCCTAAACAGAGACGTCTTATTTTACAATCGGCGTCCGACGAATTCATTTTAGCGCTGTGCGAAGTGGCTCTTAACATCCTCTACGGTACCATCCCGGTCAATAAGCAACAGTATCGAAAGTTGAAAAAGAGAAAAGCCGAAATCAAATTTATAGTCGATAAAAAAATTGGCATAACTGCTAAGAAACGAGTCTTTAACCAGAAGGGCGGATTCCTGTTGCCACTCCTAAGCGTCGCAGTGCCCTTTATTACAAGTTTAATAGCGAATCGATAGGATGGAGTATGCAGAGAAGATGTATTTAGTTCCGCGCCATCAACTGGATAAGATGAAGAGTGAAACCCCCCGCGAGAACATTCAACGGAGCGTAGAGAACGATTTGGATGACGCCATAAGAGATATTCTACGTCGCACAGACTTGAATCCGTACGAAAAAGCCAAACTTTACACCAATACCCTTACCAGGTTTTTGAACATCGTTAAACAAGGCGATCGTGAGAGTAGCGTTTTAACGCTTTCGTTACCTATTACTGATTCCGGTCATAAAGATGAAACCCAGGGGGGTGCTGCTGGTGCTATCGTTGAAGACGGCAGAGCTGTGGGGGAGGATATTGTCGATGAAGTTCTGAAGAATATCCCTTCGAGAAGCATGAAAAACAGCAGATACATATTAGACAAGATGTCTAAAGCTAAAGGTCTAAGCGCATGGAACGAATCGGGCGAGTTTGTGTTCAGGGGCAACACCGTACGAGGGTCACACATGGTAGATTTGTTAAAAAATGTTACGGCCCCTCAAAAGGTTAGGGATGATCGGAGACCTATAGGATGGACAGAGTTTCTACGGGCGTTTGCTGAATTAAACATCCCATTTTCTACAGTGCCGAATCAGCAGGTCAGACACAAAATTAACTCTCTAAAGCGTAAACCCGGCACCCCAGGCCCTCGCCGTGTTAGACCTTATAAAAAAAACACAAAGATATACGCCTTACGCGGTTCCAGAGTCCAAAGACACTGTGTTTAAATCGCCGACTCTCAAACGAAAGCGATGGTTGGAATTTTAATGAACATTTCCATTCAATGTATACATTAAATAAAAGACGATAAACAAATATATAATGATTTAAAGCTTTTCATTTATACGTCAAACACGTCTGCACACAGTGAATGCATGATAACATTTTATCATTACAAACATGTGGTCTTAATCTCTTCACAAATAGGGACACCATTTTATCGTTTTTAATAGAATCATCAGTGTATAATTTCATCACATGGTTATAGTCGTAGCCTCTAGCTAGATGATACAGAAAAAACACGCAGTGCTGTCCGCAGGTATCCGATGAAAAATCCTGGACACGTCTGCCGGAATGTAACACATCAACATCGTTGGTTGTTAGAAAGTTATTGATGCTGATTGGAAAGCGGGGGCTGTCGGGTGGATTACCGAAGCTGTCGAAAAAACAAGACGGTCCATCCTGGGTTAAATAAACGGCGACCCAATGCTCTCCCGGCAGCTGTGCAGGGTGAGTGTTTATGATGGCCATCGATGGTAAGATCCTCAGCGTTTTTTTGGGAAGTTGATCGCATGGTAGCACCCCGAGAAAATGAATCCTGCACGTGATTTTATCCATGACAGCGGTGAGCTGTAGCGTATTCATCTCAGTAGTAATCGACTAGTACCTGTCTGCGATTAGACAGTTCTATAATCGAGTCAAATACCGAGTAAATTAATAAATTAACGGTATTCGGCAATGGGTGTCTGAATCGTGCTTCGAGTCTGATATTCCCGGACTTGATGAGCGATATGTGCTGACCGCAGTCTTCATCAGGCGTCAGGTTAAATGCGTAAAGTTTGTATCCGTTCAGGAAATCACCCCTGTCTATGGAGAGTGCTTGGTTTTTAAGATGTCTCCCCGTCGTCATCGCCAACTGATAAAATTCGCGTACAGCCGTACCGGCTTCAAAATTAGGTTGTAGAGGCTTTGCGGGGAATTGTTGTCCGTCGACGGCTAGGAACTCCAGATCGTAATGTTTGAATGCAAATGGATTTTTTTCGTAGGAACCCGTGAATGCGTCATTGTCGACCATAGCTATGACGATAGATTTTGGTAGGGTTCCTAAAAACAGATTTTCTTGATTTGACACACGCGTCCCCTCAGGTATGGAGAAATTTTTTAGAACCACCCTATCTATGGGATACTTGGCTGTTGTGGAGAGTAACGCCTGGGCATGTCCCAGTCTCACCGGCGGTGCTACAGTGACTTTCTTGACAAATAGGGATGCTGACTCTATTTTTATTTTGTAAGCCACATCATCGCACCTCATCAGACAGAATTCATCTTTTGCTCTAATTAGGCGTATTTTGATGTCTACACCGTTTAACAAAAGTTTTTCTTGAAAGAATATATCGCTATGTATAGGGGCCATCAGTTCCACCACCTTGCTCTCGCTAGTTTACATCGATCTCTTCGTCAGCCCTGCGTTACGCCCAACTGGGTCGTTAGAATCCATATGACCAGAAGTGTCTTTGTAAAACAGTCCGGCGGAGAAAAGAGATTCCAACGAATCTTTACTATAGTTGATCAGACTCTCTATGATGCATCGATAAGGATAGGTGTTCGAACTCTGCGATATCAGACGATCGCCTAGGGTCACATCGACTTGTGAAAATATTGTAGCGCCGGGATAATTTATTAACGCAACTCTTGCTGGATGTACGATGTCGGTTCCATTAGGTCTTGTGATTTTCAGGCGTAGGTAGAGCATCGTGTTATTTAGATCTACATAATCATCGCCGTTGCCCGCAATAAAAAACTCTAATGGGGCGGTGTCCGATATGGCGGATAAAGGGGCTACTTCTAAATAACTGTTTTTCTCAATAACCGTCTGTGTCAGCGGGACTGTAAATAAGTCCAACTCGGACTTGATGCATTCTCCCGACATACGATGCAGTAGCGCCATGCTAGAATATGGTTTTTACGAATCTCTTGACGGATGATTTTCGACTAACAGACTTCTTACGCTTTCTGCGTATGACTGGTCGCTTCTTTGGTCCACTTGTTGTTTTCTTCTTCTTCTTACCGCATTGACCACGCCTCCTCACACCGGGTGGTTTAGACATCCTCTTACGGGCCATGACCATCAGCCCTGATCCGTCTTGACCATTAGCATTATTGCTATGGGCACGCGTCAATACGTTTGAGACGACGTCGGATACTATATTTTTAGCAGCGGATTTTAGATGGGGTTTCGCGATGCTAAATCCTCTTTTTAACAGAGGTATGGCCATCCTGAACAGACCTCTGAAAAGACCACCCAGTCCAGCTCCGTACATAACCGACCCGCCGGAATAGCCTGGCAAACCCCCTCCGGCCTGATTTCGGTAATAGTCCACATAGTCGGCTGTATGGGGCTCTCTAGGGTTATAGTAATAACTCATTTTTAAAGAATAGAATGATTCGCTGGTTTAAAGTGTAGTTTTACGATGACTTTCCCGTAAGAAAATGGTATCTCGCGGTTTTGGTCGTCCTTCAACTCTATGGTAATGCTGGTGATGTGATCCTTGTTTATCGATACGTAATGGGGGGAGTCGTATCTAGCAATGACTGTGTCATTGCTTTTACCGGATATATGTACGCATCTCAAAAGGGGAACGTAAGAATCGCCGACCGATTGATATTGGATGATGTCGGTGTAAACGTACAATGTGTAGAACCCACCGTTGATATCGGATTGATGAGGAGCATACGTAGTGACGCTCCTAGTAAAATCGGCTGCTTCATGGTAGTTTGAACGTCCAAGATTATCGTCCGGTATCATTCCTAAAATAGTAGCGAGTTTACCTTGGAAACTGACTGAAATGTTGGGTCTCGCGACCAGAAACACTTTGTTTTTTAATTCATCGTGATCCAACACTGCCAAGGGTGCGAGAACTTGATTTATCAAACGGATGATTGCACGAATGTTTGCGTAGTACCCCCCGCTTATTTGTAATTTCCTCGATACAAAAAACCCTGATAAGTCTTTTTTAAAAGGCCCGCTGTCTGTAGGGGAGGCGTTATTCGTAGGTCCTGGGGCTGTGTGTAGGACGAAATAACCGTCTTCATCATTAAAGTTATACCAGCTTCTAGGATATTCGATTTCGGCTAGTCCCACCTCCCATTGTCCTTTCAATTCTATAGCTTTTGCTATCCTGGTTGTGTAGGCGGATATACGATTTCCGGGGTAAACTGTCGAAGATGCATTGCACGGTAGCGTGACGTAGAAACCTTGATCGTCCATGGTAATCCTTCACTCGTATGATCTCATCCGTTACACGCAGGCTTGTTTTAAGGAGATTGTAAGTCCACCAGAGTTTTTTTATCTATATAACTATTGAATTTTGAAGGCCAGCCTACCCATTTCACTAAAACAAGCGTAGATTTTCCCTGTTTTTTCTGACCTAAAATCTTTTCCACCTTAAAAGATTTGTTTTTACTCACAATTATTTTTTGCATCTCTTTTTCATAAAAAACTCCCTCGATGACATCGCCGTCGTAATCTGTGACTCTGTAGACAGGTGGTTTGCGCGGAATGCGATCGGATACGGTGAAAAATTCTTCCGTGTAGTTCTGCTCATAACCTTTGGCGAATGGGCCTCTCACTTTAGAAATCCTGACAATGTCGCCGACTTTGAAATTAAATGTGGGTCTCTCGGTCTTCTTTATACCCCCGTACAAGTTTTGAAACACTTGACCCTCATTTAGTTTGTTGACGTCCACGGGTCTCATTTTAATACTTCGGTGATAACTGACGTTGTACCCCTGCATAATGTCTTGTAAAACATCTATGTATCGTCGTGAATTTGTAGCCGTTAAAAATCTCCACATTCGACTTTTTAACGTTCTATTAAATCGTTCCACAACGCTGGCTTTCAAACCGCTAGCGGTAGCGAAATGATTAATATCGTGCTTTTTCATTACATCTTGAAATTGTTTGTTAAAAAATTCCTTTCCCTGATCCGTCTGCAATTTCTGTGGCACACGTCCCTCTTCGAGTATAGACTCGAACGCTCTAGTAACCTCTACGCCACTCTTATTCTTCAACACGCGAACCCACGAATATTTACTAAACACATCTATACAGGTCAGCAGATATTTATTATCGTCATTGTCCTGGGCATACGGGACCATGTCGACTAGATCGGCCTGAAACTGCGTATCGACCCCGTACACAACTACTCTATTTCGTTTGTATTTTATAGGGGCTGTTTTGTGTAAAGTGTAAGCATCCTCACCAGACAGCCATTCTGAAACCTTTTTATCGCTTAGATGGACCCCGCTATCTCTTAAGATGGCTTCTTTTAATCGTTTTTTACCCCCTAAAGAACCGGGGTTGGAGGGTGTATAATAAGCCTTTTTCATGAGCTCCGTCATGCTGTCGTTTCGATCGCTGTAAAAGAATAACTCATACATGCAGTTTGAATCAATCTTTTATTAAAAAAAAAGTTACAGGATACACAATTTAAGTAAATGGCAATAATATAATACATGATACTAGACATGGCTATAATAATAATAATAATAAAAATCAAATAGAAGGTAAATAGAATAATATTAGTACTACAAAATCTAAGTAAAATTGAATATAACGAGGTTAGTACAAAATGCATATAATAAAATATATAATAATTGGATATAACGACGTTACATGCATAGTCTAAGTATAATGGAGGGTGATAAAAGCAGGATAGTCATAATGATGTCACTGATAGTCGAGCCAGAAAAGAAAATCGCGACAGGCCAACATGTGTTTGTCTAGGATGTAGTCGATATACATTACAACAATTTTGACGATGGTGGTACTGATTTCGTCAATTTTAATACCATCATCGTCATCATCCGGGTCGTATTGTTCTGACCTCAAGGTTAGCATGGTACAGACATCTGCCACATACGTACAAGTACAGAGCATGTCGATGACCGAGAGCTGGGATTGTGATTCACACATCATATCCAAAATCTGTTTTATCATCACATCGGGTTTTTCGATACCATGAATGCATTTGCCCACCAAATCATCCCAGGAATTAGCCAGTCCTCTTATATTCACCATTTGTTTCTTGAAATTCGCTTCACGTGTAGTGTCCTCAATAAATGGATGACCATCGCGGGATGCATCTGTAATAATCTTATTCACCAGTTTGGTCATCTGTCGGTTGTAATGTCTTTTAAACATGAATTCCATAGTGTTCTTTACGGTACAGGCAGCTCCCATACCGCTGGCGTCTTGATCAGTCTCCATTCACGATCGCGAGACCTTCCCAGAGATCGACGACGTCGTGAACTACTTCGTCGCAGGGTTTCTCCAGAAGTCCAACTCTGATTTCTTCAAGCTTAACACCAATGAATGGCTCGTCTTTTAATTCGTGCAGAATAGTCCCGACTGTTCCTTGAATCCGTTGAGGGTCAGATTTTAACCCACAGCGTTTTAGCAGGATAGCGATGATGACGTGAAAATAGGGTCTAAACAGTTTGGTTGAAAGTTCATCAAAATGCGTGTCCAAGTAGTAGTTAGGAGGGTCAAACAGACAGGAATGCTGCAGCTGGCTGGGGTGATCAATCTCACACCCCTCGCACTCGTTCTTCAGCTTCGTTCCGATGAGATGTTGGAGCAAAACCGCAGTCGCAGCTTTTATGAGTTTGAACCCCAACACATTGAAACATCCGTCTGTGACGTCGAAGGTTTGATTAGCACGTGGCAGGGGTCGGTCGATTTTAGATCTGTCGTACGATTGCTGATCGTTATGGAGCTTGAAAATTTTGAATGTCTCCAAATCCTGGTCTTTGTCGCGCTCGATACAGTGACCCGGGCCGATGTCGTTTTGCGTGTTCAATGGTTCAGGGTTGATAATGTTAGCCGGACCCCAATCGTTTTCAATGCACGTTTCAAAGCCTATGCGACGTTTGATAGTTTTAGTCGAACCCCAGTCTTTGTGGTGGTCCGGCGGGTCACAGGCGTTGTCGTTGGGAGGGTCAAGAATGCTGCCGAAAGAAATTCCGCAGCTGCATACATGGTCGGCTTCTGAACCCCTATCTTCACCCATGGTTTATAAATGATGCATAGAGGGTTTGGGTCCCTGAATTTATGGTCGTTGTAGTAAAGGGGTGGAGACGCCGATTTATAAACGACGCTTGGGAGGGTCTCCCCGTCGAGGTTTATGATGGCTGTAGCGAATGGTGGAGGACGGTAGACAGTCTATACCGCTGCGCACGCATCTCTCAGGGTGGAACAACTGTACTTTAATCTTGTTGTATCCGTCATGCATGTCACACCATTTGAACATTTTGTTGATGATTGAAAAAACACCATTCAGCAGATTCAGATCACACCACTTGAACAAAAATTGCATTTCATACAGGTCATGATGATCCTTGGGCAGGACACTTCCTGATCGGGTGTTGGTGAGCTTAGTCTTGTCTTTACAGCTGAATATGTATACAGAATCATTCGGGGGCTTGTTAGTATGGTCGCCTACCACACGGTATTGGACATTCGGGGTCTCCCCGACCCACTCCGCCACATACAAAGGCTCTTCCCCAGCGTCATTCAGATCCTTCCAGACAAATTTGTAAAATAGACCCCAGTCTTTTTCAGGAAATGTCACACATGGATCTTCCCCAGCCTGAAACTCGCCGACGCCGTCAGTGGTGTAGAGCATAACCACGCGTGTTGGTTTGTGAAATTTATACCCGAATACACGATTACTACACATCATAAATTCGGCTTCAGTCCATTCCGAAACTTCATGGAGAAAATTTGTCAAACGAACATGACCATAAGGTTTTCTCGGAGCCATAGTCAGACTTTCCATCATCCTGCTGGTCAGCCCCGTCTCGGGGGGTTGTGGGGAGGCTAAACCGTCCATGCTCATGTAGCTCATGGTTCTGTTGGTTGTAGAACACACTGACCCCATTTATATATAGAGCGGCCCTATGGAATGCCGGTGGTACATGTTCTATAACAACCGCCTCAAACTTTCTACCATAAAAAAAAAAAAAAAAACCGCACAATGCTTATGCCAAAACAGTTGATTGATCAGATAGCTCAACACCACAACCCTTATCAATAGAGGCCAGAGCAGAGGTAGGGGGAGCGTCTGTGACACTGACTTTTTTCCTCTCACATTACCCACATCACATTGAAACCACTATGGCCTCTGGAATGCCAAAACAGTTGATTGATCAGATAGCTCAACACCACAACCCTTATCAATAGAGGCCAGATGGTCAAAACATTTCATTGATCGGATAGGCGGGGTCAACTGCTTGACCCTTAACAATAGACGCCGGATGCACAATCTCTCAAAACACATCGATTGGATGGGTGGGGTCAATAGGTCAATCCTTATCTATAGATAACGGATGCACACCAGGAAAAGGGCGGGACCGGAAAAGGTCAAAGGTCAACCGGAAGTCATCAATCATTTTGACACATGGTGTCCGGTAATAACTACTCTCAATTATATCGACGACTGGCTGATTTTAGCACAGTCACAAGAGCTGGCGGTTCGGCATCGAGATGTCGTCCTCGCCCACATCCAAAGCCTGGGGTTGAGACTCAACACGAAAAAGAGGTTGTTGACACCAGCCCAGAGAACCACGTTCCTGGGAGTGGTGTGGGACTCGGTCACGATGCGGACACAATTGTCTCCTGCTCGGATCGAGTCCATCCTGACCACAGTGTCCGGGATAAAGCTAGGCCAAGCCATCACCGTGAAACACTTCCAGAGAGTGTTGGGGCTCATGGCAGCAGCGTCCAATATCATTCCATTCGGCCTGCTGCACATGAGGGCCCTTCAGTGGTGGTTAAAAACCAAGGGGTTTTCCCCGAGAGGAAACCCGTTCCGCATGATCAGGGTTACGCGCAGATGCCTTCGTTCCCTATATATGTGGAAGAAAGCTTGGTTTCTTTCCCAAGGCCCTGTGTTGGGAGCGTCATGTCGCCGGAAAACCGTTTCAACAGACGCCTCCCTTACGGGCTGGGGCGCGGTCATGGACGGCCGCTTTATGACAGGCCTATGGCAGGACCATCATTCCTCCTGGCACATAAACTGCATGGAGATGTTGGCGGTGTTCCGAGCTCTGAGGAGCTCCCTGCCAGACCTCAAGGGTTATGTCCTTGTGAGGTCAGGCAGCATGTCGGTAGTGGCCTATATAAACCATCAGGGGGGTCTGAGGTCTCGCCCTCTATGCAGACTGGCGCATCAGATCCTCCTGTGGTCCCAGGGGAAACTGTTGTCTCTAAGAGCAACATACATCCCGGGGAGTCAAAATCAGGGAGCAGACATCCTGTCGAGACAGGGGCTGAGGCCCGGGGAATGGAGACTCCACCCCGAGGTGGTGGAGTCAACATCTCAGAGGTTCGGCCCAGTGGAAGTGGACCTGTTTGCGTCTCGAGAGACGACCCACTGTCCCCTGTGGTTTTCCCTCACCCATCCAGCCCCGCTGGGGTTGGATGCCATGGTGCAGACGTGGCCGAGGCTACGTCTGTACGTTTTTCCCCCGATTGCTCTGCTCCCGGGAGTTCTAGAGAGGGTCCGTCGCGACGGGATCAGTCTACTGCTAGTAGCCCCGTTGTGGCCGGCCCGAGTATGGTTCTCCAACATAATTTTGCTCCTGGACGGAGATTCCCATCAGGAGGGACCTGCTGACACAGGCAGAGGGCTCAATATTTCACCCTCGGCACGAGTTGTGGAAACTGTGGGTCTGGCCCCTGAGGGGGCACAGTACCTAGAGGCCGGCCTATCAGCTGGAGTAGTGGAGACCATCCTCAGCTCTAGAGCTCCCTCCACGAGGAAATTGTACGGCTTGAAGTGGAATGTCTTCACCATTTGGTGTAGAGAGCGTGAGGTGGACCCAGTTAACTGCCCAGTGGCTTCAGTGCTGGAGTTCCTCCAAGATCGCTTCTCCACTGGTCTTACCCCGTCCACACTCAAGGTGTACGTGGCTGCCATTGCAGCTTTCCACGCTCCTCTGAGTGATGGGCCTCTGGGGAGACACCAGTTGGTCGTACGTTTCCTCCGTGGGGCGTGGAGGATGAGACCTGCGGCTCGTACCAGGGTTCCCACTTGGGACCTGGCGGTGGTTCTTGAAGGTTTGGCTGAGGCCCCCTTCGAACCGCTGGAGTCGGCTGAGGCTAAGAACCTGTCGCTGAAGGTCGCTTTTCTGTTGGCCATTACTTCTCTGAGGAGGGTAGGAGATCTCCAGGCGCTCTCCATATCTAACGAGTGCCTGGAGTTTGCTCCAGGCAACATTAAGGCCATCCTTCACCCTAGGCCCGGCTATCTGCCTAAGGTGCCGTCTAGTGCGGCACGGCCTACAGTTCTGCAGGCTTTTCATCCTCCACCTCACGTGACGACGGATGAAGAGAGACTTCACATGCTCTGCCCTGTCACTGCTCTGCACTGAGTATTTACATTCAGAGGTCCTCTTCATGGCGGAAGTCGGACAAGTTGCTGGTGTGTTTCGGGTCGCCCAGGAAGGGGCTTCCCGCTTCAAAGCAGACCATCAGCAACTGGATTGTCCAGGCGATTTCCACAGCCTACCAGGTGCGCGGTATGCCTTCACCTTTGGCCGTGAGGGCTCATTCTACCAGAGGCATGGCGTCCTCTAGAGCCCTTCTCGCTGGGGCCCCCATCCAGGAGGTCTGCGATGCAGCAGGATGGGCTACCCCTCATACCTTTATTAGGTTTTATAGTCTGGATATTCCGTCAACACCCGGCGCTCTTGCGCTCTCGTCCTAAGTGTGCCTGTGAGCAGCTTCACACTAGGGCAGGCAGGGCACGTTGTGGCGTAGTGGGCACTCGTTCCCCCAAAGTGTCATTCGACGCAGTTGGAGTTCCCTCGAAAGGGAACGTCCTCGGGTTACGACTGTAACCCTTGTTCCCTGAGAAGGGAACGAGAACTGCGTCCCTTGGCCACGCCTTCCCCTGCCTGGGAGCGCCTGCTTCATCACAGAGGCTGACATTTTGTGTGTGCCGGCGTCCCTTTATAGTTCCGCCTATGTGTCGTCACACATTACGTCATTACGTTAATCGGAGATCGGCTTAGTTTCATTCATGCTTCAGAGGCGCTACGCTGAGGGGCTTCCCCCAAAGTGTCATTCGACGCAGTTCTCGTTCCCTTCTCAGGGAGCAAGGGTTACAGTCGTAACCCGAGGACGTTTTTCTCTAATGCTGAAATACTATAACTATGGATTTGAACTCAAATTTCAAAAACACAACATCGTTTATCAAAAAGAATACCCTTTTCCCCAAACTATAAACACTACTCCCCAGTTTTAACACGTGAGTCAGATTTGTTAAACTTTCACTGCAAAACTTTACACACATATCCATTTATCATTGCCTACACAATGCTGTACTTTAGAAAGCACTACACAGTCAAAACTGATCACACAGCAATCAGAACCTTCAACAGATCGATGAAACGGACAAGATGAGGGGAGGGGAGGGCAAAGAGACAAGCAGTCTCAGATGAGATTTGTGCCAGCTCCCTAGTTGGGGTCATCCCCTCTGTTCCCGCAGCTCTAAGTTACCATGGCCCTATGTTCCCTCTGCCCTATGTTCCCACATTTCTGAGAATTTTCTTTTACTGAAAATTAGGTTCTATGTTCCCACAACCATATGTTCCCATCCCACAGCCCTATGTTCCCACAGTCCTATGTTCTCTCTATATTTTTCTAATTTCAAAGATTTTTCTCAAAATGAAACTCAAGTCAAGTCATTTTCTTACCACATTTAACCCACCCCTGTCCCCCAAGCAGTTACTGTAAGCAAGAAGCGCCAATTCACCAAAAGGTCGGGAGAAATCTGTCAGGAACTCTATGATCCCACATTTCTAGGACATTTTCAAAATTGAGTATTGTGTTCATTCATTTCCCTATAATTTCAACAGCTAGTCTATACTACTACAGCTAGTCTACACTACAGCTATTCTACACTGCTACAGCTAGGGCTAGGGCTGTGGTAACACAGGGCTGTGGGAACATAGGCACTCTGTAGAGACGTGCCATTGAACTTGTTACTAAGCGTACAAATCAGCATCCATACTTGAAGTTCTTCCAGTTTTCAGAGTAGGGTTAGTTTTAGGGTTATAAAATTGTAGCTTTACTATATATATCAACAATCTCCTACAGTTGAAACATACATTATACTATTATTTAAATGATCAAGATGAAAAAAAAATCATGAGGCTATCAGGTCATTGAGTATATTTGACTGTTATTGTAGTTTTAGAACAATCAGGGCCGTCTCCAATGTACACTATTTACAGTTTTTTTCCAACTGCTTGCACACATTTTCAAAACTGTCACCTTTTTTCAAAACTTTCCCAAAACTGCACACACAAAATTGTGTGTAGGCTAGTGTTTTTAAAAAAGTGTTTTATGCAATTGAAAACTGAGTCAAAGGCTAAAATAGTTTTTTGTTTTTGGAGATGTGGTGTGCAGTTTTGCACTTTGAGCAAGAGTTTCCAAAAATCGTGTGACATAAAAAAGATTTTGTGTGTAAGCAGTTACACAGCAGTTAGCAGGAAAAAACTGTATAAACTACAATTCCCACGAGAGACGCGCCATTGAACTTACAAAGTGTACAAATCAGTCACCATACTTGTAGTTCTTCTGGTTTCCCGACCAGGAATAATGTTATAAAAATTTGTCTTTACTATTCTATATTATGAAGCATACATTATACAGCCGAAACATACATTATGCTATATTTATATATGATTAGGATGAGAAAAAAAAAATCACCAAGACTTTTTTTAGTTGGTAGGCTACAGTAGACATGAATTCAAGATTGTCGACGGGAGTTATGCTACCCTTCAAAGAGCGACTTATTATGTTTATTTATTTAATTATGGCCTGCAAATGTTTGTTTTACCAACTGATGAATGTAATAAACTGCCACTTAGAAATATGTCAGCATTAGATGCAATAAGTATACAAACAATATAATAATATTAAAGAATTCAAAAATGTGTGAAATAGGCTACTCTCCAGATCAAGACCTTCTTAATAAATCAATATTTGGTTTTTTAACTAGTGACAAATACTGTTTAGTTCTAGAAGATAAAATAATTTATTTTATTTGGATGAATTGGTCTGTTTATCAGATTTACCAATTTGTTTGTCAAGAACAGATAACATTGAACTGAAAGTAAAAACTTGGGGCCACTGTTTCAAATATGTGAGTGGCCCCTCCCCTAACAAATGTAACCTCCAATTTTTTTGTAAAACTTGAGAGCCCTGATTAAATTATATTGCTAACCTAAATTTTAATTAAAAAAGAATCCACTTGTAAAGTTAAACAAATTTCACATATAAATATGCTCAATGTAGTCTGTTTATTTTGTCTCAACCACTTCATCCTCATATTGTTTTGAATTAAATTTATGTATGGAAAAGTAAAAACAAAAATTATCATCTTTTGCAAATGTTATTGTAGTGTATTTGTGTTCTTTCACAAAAATAAAAGTGAAAATATGCCAAATGCTTATTTATTGCTTAATTACTCACTAGAGACTTATAGAATGATCAAATAAATTTATTGACAAGGTGCATAACAAATTGAAACTATATAGTCTTTGGCAATTGGACCACATCAAGACATAATGATGTTCGACTCCGCCAGTCGGAGATCACCAAAATTAATATTAAAGAGGTGTGTAAACTCGCAAGTACGATGTCAGGCACTGTAATTTTCTCTGGCCCCCTTCCTGTTCGCAGGAGTGATGAGATAGTTAGCAGATTGGCCTCACTCAATGGTTGGTTGTCTAAGTGGTGTCCGTTGAATAATATAGAATTCATAGACAATTGGAAAAGTTTTTCATCCCTCCTGGGATGGTGCTGCTCTTCTCTCTAGTAATATGGCACATAGTCTTAGAGCTAAAACATGACAATCTGGGGCTCAGGTCAGGAAGCAGACAGACTGGCTAAACCGACCGTCTGCTAGCGGCCTCGCGTCACCAAGGTCAGATAAATCCCATCACATAGAGCCTCTTTCACCTAGATATCATCATATAGAGACTGTGTCTGTTCCCCGAATTTGGAAATCCAAAAAACGTCAGGTAAAAAATTTAATTGATGTTCAACAAATAAAAAACAGATATAA
This sequence comes from Meda fulgida, assembly GCA_030578275.1. Classification (NCBI taxonomy): domain Eukaryota; kingdom Metazoa; phylum Chordata; class Actinopteri; order Cypriniformes; family Leuciscidae; genus Meda; species Meda fulgida. Next base: position 19,869,430 of record CM060627.1, read on the forward strand.
TACAGATGAACAAATGATAAAGCTTGGGTTGCTGAATATTCGATCCCTTACTTCAAAATCGCTCATAGTTAATGATATGATTTCAGATTATAATCTAGATGTGCTGTGTTTGACAGAAACCTGGCTAAAACCAAACGATTACATTACTTTAAATGAGTCAACCCCACAAGATTACTGTTATAAACATGAACCTCGTCTAAAACGCAAAGGGGGAGGTGTTGCTGTAATTTATAGTAATATTTTCAAAACCACTAAGAAATCTATTTTTAAATATACTTCTTTTGAAGTGTTGGTGCTTAATGTAAAAATATATAGTGTAAACGATAAATCACGTTTGAGATTTCTGCTGGCTACTGTATGCAGGCCACCAGGGCACCATAAAGATTTTATCAAAGAATTTGCAGACTTTCTATCAGAATTAGTATTGGCTAACGATAAAGTACTAATTGTTGGTGATTTTAATATACATGTAGATAATGAAAAAGATGCATTGGGATTGGCACTTAAAGACATTGTAAACTCAATTGGAGTTAGACAACACGTGTCAGGACCCACTCATTGTCATAATCATACTCTAGATCTAATATTATGACATGGAATAGATGTTGATGCCGTTGAAATTCTGCAGCAGAGCGATGACTTCTCAGACCATTATCTAGTCTCATGTAAATTACATTTAGCCAAGGCTGCAAAGCCGACTCCGTGTTATAAATATGTTAGACCTATAACTTCTGCCACTAAAGATTGCTTTATCAATAATCTTCCTAATCAGTTTCATCATCTCAGCATCCCGGATAGCTTAGAAGAACTTGATATTGCAACATACTTTTAACTCTCTCTTTTACAGCACTTTAGACGCAGTTGCTCCGTTGCGCTTAAAGAAGATTAAAGAAAATAGTCCAACGCCGTGGTACAACGAGCACACTCAGGCCCTTAAGAGAACAGCCAGAAAAATGGAGCGCAACTGGAAGAAAACAAAACTAGAGGTATTTCGGATTTCATGGAAAGAGAGCTCGATTGCTTACAGAGAGGCTTTAGAACCTGCTAGATCTGCTTATTTTTCAACCCTATTAGAAGAAAATAAACATAATCCTAGGTATTTATTTGAAACAGTGGCTAAACTAACGAAAAAGAAAGCTTCAAGCACAGAAGTTTCAGGCCAACACAGTAATGACTTTATGAACTTCTTCACTTATAAGATTGATAATATCAGGGACAAAACTATGCAACCGTCTACTACAGTATCGCATCAGGGAGTGCATTGTAGTCTCCCTGAGGAAAATTTTTATCCATTTGTTGCTATAGGAGAGGAAGAATTCTGCAAACTCGTTAATTCATCTAAATCGACAACTTGTATGTTAGACCCTATACCGACTAAGCTATTGAAAGAGATGCTTCCAGAGATCATAGATCCTCTTCTTAATATCATTAATTCGTCTTTGTCTCTAGGATACGTACCAAAAACCTTTAAGCTGGCTATGATAAAACCGCTTGTTAAAAAAACGCAACTTGATCCTTCAGAATTAGTCAATTACAGGCCGATCTCAAATCTGCCTTTTCTGTCAAAGATATTAGAAAAAGCAGTATCCTCACAACTGTGTTCCTTTCTTGAAAGAAATGATATCTGCGAGGATTTTCAGTCAGGATTTAGACCGCACCATAGTACTGAGACAGCTCTCATTAGAGTTACAAATGATTTACTTTTATCATCCGATCGTGGTTGTACCTCTCTATTAGTGTTACTTGATCTTAGTGCTGCATTTGACACAATTGACCACAACATTCTTTTAAATAGACTAGAAAACTATGTTGGCATTAGTGGAATTGCACTAGCATGGTTTAAATCATACTTATCTGACCGTTATCAGTTTGTAGCAGTAAATGAAGAGATGTCTTATCGATCACAAGTTCAGTATGGCGTACCACAAGGCTCAGTACTAGGACCGCTGCTGTTCACTCTGTACATGCTACCATTAGGACATATCATTAGGAAACATGGAATTAGCTTTCACTGTTATGCCGATGATACTCAGCTGTATATTTCTTCAAAACCTAACGTCTCGGTTACGTATGTAACCCTCGTTCCCTGAGTAGGGAACGGAGACGTTACGTCGGATGACGACGAATGGGGTTTCGCTTAGAAAGCCTATCAGCTTCGAGTATTTAAAAACGAGCCAATGGCAAAGAAATGCCATGGGTCTGCGGAATTTGCATGACGTAACTCCGCCCCACCTCGTGGGTATATAAGGAGGACGCCGGCAACATGCAGTTATGTTTCTTCGCTGAGGAGCCAAGACTGAACTCGCGATCCCCGCGGTACAGCGGAAGTGGCAGGAAGACGTAACGTCTCCGTTCCCTACTCAGGGAACGAGGGTTACATACGTAACCGAGACGTTCCCTTTCGTTGTCACTCCGAGTTACGTCGGATGATGACGAATGGGGTTACCAGTCTAATCACGCCACCTTCACAGCTGTCTTCCAGTGCCCTGCGTAAATCTGAGCCCTCGATATATGTTAGGACGAAGGACCCCTTTTTAACACAGGAATACCAAGGTACACTGGGAAGCATATCCCATAGCTTTAGAGGAAGTATGCAATTATCACCAACCCAGTGGGGGGGGGGGCATTTGAGAATACACATATGACTCGAAGGAAACATATGGAGAAACTCTGAGGTGTCCAGCCGCAGGTGGAATATTTCAACCTCAGGGGTGGCAAGGTGGCTTGCCGAGGGAAAGACACATGCTCAGAGAGGCTTACAGTGGAAATACACGTGTGGGGGTAGCTCCGGGGAGGGACTGCACACGGGAGGCACCAAGCCGACGCCCAGGCAATAGACACTGGCGCTAGCATCAGGGGTGCTGGAGGACCTCAGGGCTTTCGGAGAAGCTCACCTGAGCAGAATATCGCACGTATCCAGTCCGTGGAGTGGAATGGCGAGCAAGCAAAGACACCTGAGCGGGTCCGGTACTAGCTAGTTGAAGCGAGTACATGAGAGGACACTGGCTCCACTCGGAGATTATAGAATTTGGCGAATGTGTTCGGTGTTGCCTAGCCTGCAGCTCTGCAGATGTCTGCTAGCGAGGCGCCATGCGCTAGAGCCCAAGAGGATGCCACACTCCGGGTGGAGTGGGCAGTCACACCAAGGGGGCACGGTCGACCTTGCTGTTGGTATGCCAAAGCAATGGTGTCCACTATCCAGTGAGACAACCTCTGCTTTGAGAGAGCCTTTCCCTTCAGCTTCCCACCATAACAGACAAAGAGCTGGTCTGAGGTCCTGAAACACTGCGTCCTGTCTACATAGGCGCGGAGAGCGCGTACTGGACAGAGCAGTGCCAAGGCTGGGTCTGCTTCCTCCAAGGGCAGCGCTTGCAGGTTCACCACCTGGTCCCGGAAGGGAGTGGTAGGAACCTTGGGCACATATCCAAGCCGGGGTCTGAGGATCACGTGAGAGTAAGCCGGCCCGAATTCCAGGCACGCTTCGTCAACGGAGAATGCGTGCAGGTCCCCGACCCTCTTGAGAGAGGCCAATGCAACCAGGAGCGCTGTCTTCATTGACAGGAACTTAAGCTCCACTGATTGCAGAGGCTCAAAGGGAGCACTCTGCAGGGCACTTAAGACCACTGAGAGGTCCCAAGAGGGAACGAGAGGAGAACGAGGAGGATTCAGCCTCCTTGCCCCCCTCAGGAACCTGACGATCAGGTCGTGCTTCCCTATGGACTTACCTTCCACAAAGTCGTGGTGAGCGGCAATAGCGGCAACATAAACTTTGAGTGTGGAGGGAGACAGCCTTCGCTCCAACCCATCTTGAAGGAAGGAAAGCACGAAACTGATCGAACACCTCCGGGGGTCTTCTCGGCGAGAAGAGCACCAGTTGACGAAGAGGTTCCACTTCAACGCGTAGGCGTGTCTCGTGGACGACGCTCTAGCGGAAGTGATGGTAGCCATCACCGTAGGTGGTAGGGTACTCAAACCTGCCTCGTCCCGTCCAGGAGCCACACGTGGAGGTTCCAGAGATCGGGACGAGGGTGCCACAGGATGCCCCGTCCCTGAGAAAGGAGGTCCTTCCTCAGAGGAATTGGCCAAGGAGGTGCTGTCGCGAGGAGCACTAGTTCGGTATAAGTCCGGGTGGGCCAGTACGGCGCAACCAGAAGGACCTGCTCCTCGTCCTCCCTGACCTTGCGCAAGACCTGCGCAAGAAGGCTCACAGGGGGAAACGCATATTTGCGGCCCCGCGGCCAGCTGTGCGCCAGCGCATCCGTGCCGAGCTTGCCCTCGGTCAGAGAATAATACTGGGCGCAATGGGTCGAGTCGTGGGAGGCAAACAGATCTATCTGTGCGTCTCCGAACTGGTCCCAAATCAGCTGGACCGACTGGGGATGGAGTCGCCATTCTCCACGGAGGGGCTGAAGCCGCGACAGCTCGTCGGCAGCACGGTTCAGGGCTCCGGGAATGTAAATGGCACGAAGGGACCTCAGATGCCTCTGACTCCATAAGAGGAGGTGGCGGGCGAGTTGCGACATACGGCGGGAGCGTACACCACCTTGATGGTTGATGTACGCTACTGTGGCGGTATTGTCTGATCGGACTAGTACGTGTTGACCCATGAGCAGCGCTCGGAAGCGGTGCAGGGCAAGGCATACTGCCAGCAACTCGAGGCAATTGACATGCCATAGGCGCTGGGGTCCTGTCCAGGAGCCCGCGGCAGCATGTCCATTGCACATGGCGCCCCAGCCCGTGGTGGAGGCATCTGTTGAGACAACAACATGCCGAGACACTCGTTCCAGGGGGACACCAGCCCTGAGAAAACTGAGGTTCAACCACGGGGTGAAGGTCTGACGGCAGGTCGGAGTAACTGGTACTCGGAGCGTGCCTTGTTGCCATGCCCACCTCGGGACTCGGTCGCGAAGCCAAAGCTGAAGCGGTCTCATATGAAGCAATCCGAGCGGCGTCACCGCGGCTGCAGATGCCATATGCCCCAGGAGCCTCTGAAAAAGTTTCAGTGGAACCGCACTCTTGCCCTGGAATTGTCTCAGACAAGTCAGCAGTGACTGCGCGCTCGCTCGTAAGCTGCGCGGACATGGCGACCGAGTTGATGTCCATACCGAGAAAAGAGATCCTCTGCACGGGGCAAAGTTTGCTCTTCTCCCAGTTGACCCGAAGGCCCAGACGGGCTAGGTCCCGGAGCACAAGGTCCCTGTGTCCGCAAACCTGGTCTCGAGAGTGAGCTAGGATCAGCCAGTCGTCGAGATAGTTCAGGATGCGAACCCCGTGAACCCGAAGGGAAACAAGGGCTGCCTCAACGACCTTCGTGAAGACGCGAGGAGACAGGGCTAGCCCGAAAGGGAGAACTGGTATGCCTGCCCCTCGAAAGCAAACTGGAGGAACGGTCTGTGTCGAGGGAGAATGGAGACATGAAAGTAGGCGTCCTTCAGGTCGATCGCTGCAAACCAATCCTGGGGCCGCACACATTCGAAAATGCGTTTGGCGGTGAGCATTTTGAACGGCATCCTGTGAAGGGAGCGATTCAGTACACGCAGGTCCAGGATTGGTCGTAACCCACCGGTTTTCTTGGGGACACTGAAGTAAGGGCTGTAGAAGCCGGACCTCATCTCGGCTGGAGGGACAGTCTCGATTGCACCCTTCGCCAGCAGGGTGGCAATCTCTGCTCGCATGATGGGGGGACCAAAGTGGAGCGGACTCCCCTGTAGCGGGGAGGAGACCGTGCGAACTGAATCGCATAGCCGAACCTGATGGTGCGGGCGACCAAGCGGGACAGGTGGGGAAGCTCTTGCCAGGCTCCCAGGAACTGTACCAGCGGGGTCATGCGGACCACAGGCGTCCCCCCGGAGGGGCAGCGAAGCGGAGTAACTGGCCCGGACGTGGACGGCATAGCGATCCGGTGTGGGGGCGCAGTTAACATCCACGCCCTGACCGAGGAGGCCAGGGAAGGACCAGCGTTCCACGGGGGCCTGCTCTGCCAGGGGTCTGGCGACAGAGTGGGACAGGGACGAAACGGTCCGTGGACGGCACGCCGTGTCAACCGACTCTGGGACAGAGGGGGACGAGGAGAGCACGGCTTGTGGGCGGCGCTCTGTGTCGTCCGAGAACTCTGTGTGCTCAGGGATGAGAGGTTTGTTTCTGTCTTTAACCACATTAGGGTGCTGCCCACCCGTGGGTGAGCAGCGGGGAGTGGAGAACAAAAGATTCTCCCCCGGCCCTCCACCGGGGGAAGGAGTGGCCCTGCTACCATCTCCTGAGAAACAAACGTCATCCCTGAGCAGCCCGTCTCAGGAGCGCCGCTTGGCCCGGCGCTTGGCGGGGGGCGGGGCTGGAGAGGGCTATGGCGCCTTCCTACGGCTACCTCCGCGACTGGGCCTGGGTGAAGGCTGCTGCTTTGGCCGAGCGGGAGGGGCGGGAGCCTTAGGAGGGCGCCCTCGGCGGGAAACAGGCTGAGGTGTCTGCCCGGCCGACGTCGAGGCAGCAGCGGGTCGGCGGGGCAGAATGTGTTTAATAGCCTCAGTCTGTTTCTGTGCAGTCGAGAACTGTTGGGCGAAGTCCTCAACTGCGCCGCCGAAGAGGCCGGCCTGGGACAGGGGCGCATCGAGCAGACGTGTCCGCTCGGAATCCCGCATGTCAGCCAGGTTCAGCCACAGGTGTCTCTCCTGGACCACCGCAGTGGACATCACCAGACCGAGGGAGTGCGCGGCTACCTTCGTCGCCCGGAGAGCGAGGTCGGTTGCGGCACGCAGCTCATTGAAGAGCCCTGGGTCTGTCCTGCCCTCGTGCATGTTTCTGAGCATCTGGGCCTGGTAGACCTGCAGAGTGGCCATAGCATGCAGAGAGGTAGCCGCCTGTCCCGCCGCTCTGTAAGACTTCGCCGCCATAGACGACGAAAATCTACAGGCCTTGGATGGGTGCTCAGGCTCGCCCCGAGAAGAAGCACTCTGAGGACACAGTTGCATCGCAACAGAGCGTTCAACCGGGGGAAGCCCAGTGTACCCACGGGCGGCCGCCTCATCGAGGGGAGGAAAGGCGGATGAGACCAGCGAGCGGTCCCGGGAAGACAGGGGGGTCTTCCAGGACTTCGAGATCTCATCATGCACATCCGGTAAGAAAGGTATTGGGGTTTGCCGTGGACCACGGGGGTCGGCAGCCTTACCCAAAAACCAATCGTCCAGCCGCGAGTGCTCAGGACAGGGCGGAGGCCTCCACTCTAGACCGATGCTCGCGGCTGCCCGGGAAAGCATGGCCGTCATTTCCGGATCCGAATCAGGCACAACCGTATGCACACCGGAAGGTGGCAGCTGCGCTGAATCTTCACTTCCGGAAGAATCAAGCCCACCTTGTGATGCTGCTACAGACATAGCATCTTCCTCTGTAGCTTCAACCGAAACTCGCGGGCCACCCGAAGGTCGACCGGCGGGAATCGGAGGTTCACTAGCGGGCATCGTCACTGAAGAGGGAGGCTGGGGTCGTGGACACATAGTCGGCGCCTGGTTCCAGACCGTAACCCTCAGGTCACCCTGGCCACCAGCCGAAGTAGCACCCCTCGGGGGAGTGCTAGATCGGGGTTTGGATGAGGGGACTCTCACTCTTGCGAGTTCATTGAGTCTCGACCTTAGTGACGCGATGGTCATGTTCCCGCAGAGAGAACATGACTCATCCACGAGCGCTGCTCTAGCGTGATCCATGCCCAAACACACTAGACAGCGCTCGTGCCCATCAGAGTCAGACACATATCTGCCGCAACCAGAAGTGCACGGGCGAGGCATCTTTAAAAAGACGTGCATAAAAGACATAAAGTGGCAAGCTCTTTTAAGAGAGAAACACTCTAGTGTTGAAGCGCCCGGGGAGACACGCACTCTCTGGCAAACCACTGCACAGATAAGCAGGAAGCGCGCGCTCGCTGGATATCGCCGTCACACCAACACCAGAGGAACTCGTTCGTGAAGCTGACAGTTCAGAGATGGCTTTGTCGAGTGAAGAGAAACTCTTGGCTCCGAGGCGAAAACATAACTGCATGTTGCCGGCATCCTCCTAATATACCCACGAGGTGGGGCGGAGTTACGTCATGCAAATTCCGCAGACCCATGGCATTTCTTTGCCATTGGCTCGTTTTTAAATACTCGAAGCTGATAGGCTTTCTAAGCGAAACCCCATTCGTCGTCATCCGACGTAACTCGGAGTGACAACGAAAGGGAACGTAACTTACCAATTCACAAAATTAACGGAATGCATAGCTGATTTAAAAAATTGGATGACTAGTAATTTCCTACTACTAAACTCTGAAAAAACAGAGATTCTAATTATTGGACAAAAAACTTCCACACGTACTAACCTAGAATACTGTCTAACACTTGATGGCTGCTCTGTTAAGTCTTCGTCGTCGGTTAGGAACCTGGGTGTGCTCTTTGATAGCAATCTTTCATTTGAAAGTCACGTGTCTAGTATCTGTAAAACCGCATTTTTCCATCTTAAAAATATATCTAAATTACGACATATGCTCTCATTAACAAATGCGGAACAATTAGTTCATGCTTTCATGACATCAAGACTAGATTATTGTAATGCTCTACTGGGTGGTTGCCCTGCACGCTTAATAAATAAACTACAGCTGGTCCAAAACGCTGCAGCTCAAGTTCTTACTAGAACCAGGAAATATGACCATATTAGCCCGGTTCTGTCAACACTGCATTGGCTGCCTATTAAACATCGTATAAATTTTAAAACATTGTTGATTACTTACAAAGCACTAAATGGTTTAGCTCCGCAGTACTTGAGCGAGCTCTTAACGCATCATAGTCCTTCACGTTTATTGCAATCTCAAAATTCGGGCCAGTTGATAATACCTAGAATATCAAAATCGACTGCTGGCGGTAGATCCTTTTCCTATTTAGCACCAAAACTTTGGAACAGTCTTCCTACCATTGTCCGGGAAGCAGACACACTGTCAGTTCAAAGCTAGACTAAAAACACATCTCTTTGACCTAGCATACACATAATATATTATAGACTTCTATAATTCAATGTTAGGCTGCATAGATTAGGTCAGCCGGAACTGGGAACACTTCCCTTAAATCCTGATGTACTCGTTACATCATCATAAGAAGAATGGCATCTACGCTAATTTTAGTGTTTTTGTTTATCCCGAGGTTTTCCCGCAGCCTACCGGATCCAGGCCGTATCCAGATCTGACTAGGAGCTTTGCCTGGACCCGATGACAACGCAGTGCTGAAGTGCCAACTAGCCGCTCCCTATGGAGGATCCCTTTCCCACTCTACAGATAAAACGTTGTGATTCCGGTTCGCGTACCCACCCCGAAGTGATAAAATAAAACAAAATTCTGTATCAAATTACAGTTACTGTAAATCCGGCCTCTAGTTCATAAACGCCAGAGAACTGGTCCCCGACTGAGCCTGGGTTCTCCCAAGGTTTTTTTTTCTCCATTAGGTCACTCAGGCCCTTAAGAGAGCAGCCAGAAAAATGGAGCGCAACTGGAAGAAAACAAAACTAGAGGTATTTCGGATTTCATGGAAAGAGAGCTCGATTGCTTACAGAGAGGCTTTAAAAGCTGCTAGATCTGCTTATTTTTCAACCCTATTAGAAGAAAATAAACATAATCCTAGGTATTTATTTGAAACAGTGGCTAAACTAACGAAAAAGAAAGCTTTAAGCACAGAAGTTTCCAAGCAACACAGCAGTAATGACTTTATGAACTTCTTCACTTATAAGATTGATAATATCAGGGACAAAATTATAACTATGCAACCGTCTACTACAGTATCGCATCAGGGAGTGCATTGTAGTCTCCCTGAGGAAAAATTGTTTTCATTTGTTGCTATAGGAGAGGAAGATTTCTGCAAACTCGTTAATTCATCTAAATCGACAACTTGTATGTTAGACCCTATACCGACTAAGCTACTGAAAGAGATGCTTCCAGAGATCATAGATCCTCTTCTTAATATCATTAATTCGTCTTTGTCTCTAGGATATGTACCAAAAACCTTTAAGCTGGCTATGATAAAACCGCTTGTTAAAAAAACGCAACTTGATCCTTCAGAATTAGTCAATTACAGGCCGATCTCAAATCTGCCTTTTCTGTCAAAGATATTAGAAAAAGCAGTATCCTCACAACTGTGTTCCTTTCTTGAAAGAAATGATATCTGCGAGGATTTTCAGTCAGGATTTAGACCGCACCATAGTACTGAGACAGCTCTCATTAGAGTTACAAATGATTTACTTTTATCATCCGATCGTGGTTGTATCTCTCTATTAGTGTTACTTGATCTTAGTGCTGCATTTGACACAATTGACCACAACATTCTTTTAAATAGACTGGAAAACTATGTTGGCATTAGTGGAATTGCACTAGCATGGTTTAAATCATACTTATCTGACCGTTATCAGTTTGTAGCAGTAAATGAAGAGATGTCTTATCGATCACAAGTTCAGTATGGCGTACCACAAGGCTCAGTACTAGGACCGCTGCTGTTCACTCTGTACATGCTACCATTAGGACATATCATTAGGAAACATGGAATTAGCTTTCATTGTTATGCCGATGATACTCAGCTGTATATTTCTTCAAAACCTAACGAAACTTACCAATTCACAAAATTAACGGAATGCATAGCTGATATAAAAAATTGGATGACTAGTAATTTCCTACTACTAAACTCTGAAAAAACAGAGATTCTAATTATTGGACAAAAAACTTCCACACGTAATAACCTAGAATACTGTCTAACCCTTGATGGCTGCTCTGTTAAGTCTTCGTCGTCGGTTAGGAACCTGGGTGTGCTCTTTGATAGCAATCTTTCATTTGAAAGTCATGTGTCTAGTATCTGTAAAACCGCATTTTTCCATCTTAAAAATATATCTAAATTACGACATATGCTCTCATTAACAAATGCGGAACAATTAGTTCATGCTTTCATGACAACAAGACTAGATTATTGTAATGCTCTACTGGGTGGTTGCCCTGCACGCTTAATAAATAAACTACAGCTGGTCCAAAACGCTACAGCTCGAGTTCTTACTAGAACCAGGAAATATGACCATATTAGCCCGGTTCTGTCAACACTGCATTGGCTGCCTATTAAACATCGTATAAATTTTAAAATATTGTTGATTACTTACAAAGCACTAAATGGTTTAGCTCCGCAGTACTTGAGCGAGCTCTTAACGCATTATAGTCCTTCACGTCTATTGCGATCTCAAAATTCGGGCCAGTTGATAATACCTAGAATTTCAAAATCGACTGCGGGCGGTAGATCCTTTTCCTATTTAGCACCAAAACTTTGGAACAGTCTTCCTACCATTGTCCGGGAAGCAGACACACTCTGTCAGTTCAAAGCTAGACTAAAAACACATCTCTTTGACCTAGCATACACATAATATATTATAGACTTCTATAATTCAATGTTAGGCTGCATAGATTAGGTCAGCCGGAACTGGGAACACTTCCCTTACATCCTGATGTACTCGTTACATCATCATAAGAAGAATGGCATCTACGCTAATTTTAGTGTCTTTGTTTATCCCGAGGTTTTCCCGCAGCCGACCGGATCCAGGCCGTATCCAGATCTGACTAGGAGCTTTGCCTTGACCCGATGACAACGCAGTGCTGAAGTGCCAACTAGCCTCTCCCTATGGAGGATCCCTTTCCCACTCTACAGATAAAATGTTGTGATTCCGGTTCGCGTACCCACTCCGAAGTGATAAAATAAAAAAAAATTCTGTGTCAAATTACAGTTACTGTAAATCCGGCCTCTAGTTCATAAACGCCAGAGGAGAACTGGCCCCCGACTGAGCCTGGGTTCTCCCAAGGTTTTTTTTTTTTCTCCATTAGGTCACCTGATGGAGTTTTAGGACACCAGTAGGTCACTTGATGGAGTTTTTCGGTTCCTTGCCACTGTTGCCTTTGGCTTGTTCAGTTGGGGATATTCAAAATATTTAACCAAGCATTAATACCATTGATCAGCCCTACCAAACGTGGATGTTTTTTCACTAAGAAACAAACATTATGTTATTTGATTGATATTGTGAAGCTGCTTTGATGCAATTTATATTGTGAAAAGCGCTATATAAATACACTTGACTTGACTTGACTTGACTGATGGAGTTTTAGGACACCAGTAGGTCACTTGATGGAGTTTTTCGGTTCCTTGCCACTGTTGCCTTTGGCTTGCTCAGTTGGGGATATTCAAATTAATTAACCAAGCATTAATACCATTGATCAGCCCTACCAAATGTGGATGTTTTTTTTCCACTAAGAAACAAACATTGTTATGTTATTTGATTGATAATGTGAAGCTGCTTTGATGCAATTTATATTGTGAAAAGCGCTATATAAATACACTTGACTTGACTTGACTTGACATCATTCTTTTAAGAGAAATGCATATGAAAGGAGCCGACACTGGTGGTGGTGAAGGGGTGAGTAGCAATGCTGAGATCTAGATGAATGTGGAGCTCTTCTCCTGATGACCACAGTGGAGGGACCTACTGTATGACACGATTGGCTCAAGAGGGTTGAGATGAAAATACATTTGGTTTAAGACATAAGACATAAGAGAGTGAAAGAGACAATGTAAAAGATATGATATAATGTGCGAGTATAAAGAAGGACAGTCTTATTGGTTGAACTTCATATTTTAGCTTCATGTCAAACAAGCCATAAGGCTGTATTTCTTAACAGTGGACTGTGAGGTTAAGTGAACTTGAAAAGCACAGAAAACAAAACATGAAATCAAATTACACGTCAACTATAATAAAATAAGATTGCAATTTATATTCATGAGATATGAAACATGCTTTTGAATAACATCTGAAAAAGAAAATTCAGTTGGATTAAGTACATTTCTAGTACATTCCCTTTTGAGATTAAACTCCAGGTCATATTCTTGGAGATGTTCCCCTTTTCACTACTACAGAAAGATGAGATATGACTTCAAATGCAGTACAGAAACAATTTAATAAATAGCCTGAAACCAAAATGGAGTTCTACATATACACTTTATTTATTTTCATTATTTTGGAGTGAATCCTTTGGCTGCCAGGACTGGGCCCACTGCTCACCACTAAAAACAGAAAGGATTTTTTTTTCTGTTACTGGTTGGGGTTTCCAATAAACTTAAAACATTACCGAACATATCTTTTATAAGTATAAGTTTCATTTTCCGTCTATGAAGGACCACCTCCTTCATGCATGCATTAATGGTGGTGGTCCTTCATAGATGGAAAATTAAACTGTTATACTTATAAAAGACATGTTCGGTAATGATGTGTGCTTTACACTTGTTTAAAAGGCTTGTTTAATCTAAAACAGAACAGATTAATACAAAAATTTTAGCAAAAAAACAAACAAAGTTTAAGTAAATAAAAATGTATGCATTAATTCATAAAGCAGAAGAACAGAATAATACATACCATACTGGACAGGGCTCCCAGTCAACCAGCATTTCGGCTTTGCCCTAATGTAAGAAAAGACAAAAAAATAAACTCCATTCTTAGCATAAGGCTATTATGTCTGATCATAGGCATTGAGTTTCATTGATTTTCAGAAGACACTCCTTCATAAACTGTAATTCAAAAAGACTGAACACATAAAAAGTATCTACCTAACAATTATGGTATGTATAATATGTATTTGCCAAAACACACAGAAGTTTCTAAATCCTATATTACACTCTCTATACTGCCTACACTCTGCAGTTCCTTTATGACTGTCTAACCTTTCTCACTCTTTCTCTTTCTACACTTCTGATGGGGAAAGTCTCTAGGCGAGTGTGGTAGGAGCAATCTGTGAACATCAAAAACACATTTCAAATATTTCTTAGATAGATTAGAAACAAAATAAACACAACTATGAAGACTTAAGTAGTGACCAGACTTGCAAGGAAGACAAGTGATGTTTATCACTAATCAAAACATGCATCATGGAACCAAATTACTCTCGGTTCCAATGTGGTATGCTTGCTTGAATAACCATACTACTGCTAAGCCACAGCTCGCAACTAAGAACACACCACTGCTGCTACTTCTACTACTTGTCATTGCATTTTGGTCAAATTTGACTAATTAAGCCTGTTGGATTTTATAGCTTGTCAATTGTAATAATATCAATAATTTATGAATAATCATGGTTACATGTGCTATGCTGGACTAGTCACGACATTTACATACAGTATTGTTGCCCTGTTTTTGATTTGACTGCTTGTATTGTAGATATTGTATTTATTTGTAAGTCACTTTGGATAAAAGCGTTTTCTAAATAATTCATTAAATAAATGAAATTGAGACTACCGGAAATTGTCTGTTGTAGTAGTTATAAAAATAAGCAATTGAACTGAAGCGAATTAACAGGGGTTAAGTTGCAATGTTTAGCAAAGTATGAATCATTGCATTTACATGCACTTACTCTTTTGTGGCCTTTTCCTTTCAGGCATATGCCTTGGTCCCCCTGTGGGATAAAAGATTACAGTCCAGTCATATATCCACTCAGAAACCAGAGACAAAATGCACTTTGAAATGTCTTTTCAACATAAATATGTGTCCCCGGTGTGTCTAGACACCCCTGAAATATGAGAAAAGACCATCCTCTCAGTTAATGTGTGTGCAAACACGCTGTTTAATTTAGCTCCAGATTTTACATCACATGCAGGCTCATGTGATACTTTTATTCCCATATATTTATATTTTTATTCTTATAATTTGTAGTATTATGTTTCTTGTTGTATTTGTATATGTCCACTGGAAGCCTCAGCACCAAAACAAATTCCTTGTGTGTGCAAGCACACTTGGCAATAAAGCTCTTTCTGATTCTGATTGGAAAATAGTAATAATAGTAGGCTTATAGAATACACCATTTAAAATGACCTGTTTCAGACAGGGTCTGCATAAAGGACCAGTTTAAGATAAATAAGGAATGTTTTAGAATCATGCAAAGCTACTGTAGTGGAGTATCAGAATAAAAATATACAGTGGTATGAAAAAGTTTGGGCACCCCTGTAATTTTTTTTAATGATTTTCTTGCACAAAATTCTTGCAAAATTCTTAGCAAGAATTTCAATAATTCTTGCACACTTTCCATAAATCATTTAAACTTTATTTCACTTCTCAAATATCACTGTGTTTGTCTCCTATATGATATATTAATTGAAATTTCTTATCCAGACAACCAATTATTTATAAAAGAAAATCATGAAAATTGACAGGGGTGCCCAAACTTTTTCATACCACTGTAGAACAGGAAATTAGCATAATAGGTCCCCTTTAAATTCTATTTAAGTAATTAATTTACTTATTAGAGAATCTGCTTGACTAATGAGTTTCATTGAGTTTCATAGTTACCAACCTATGGTAACAGTTATAAGAACCACCAATAATTACCCTAATAATAATAATAATAATTCATTACATTTATATAGCACTTTTCCTGGGTACTCAAAGCGCTTTACATGGAAGGGGGGATCTCCTCAACCACCAACAATGTGCAGCATCCACTTGGATGATGCGACGGGAGCCATATAGAGTGCCGAAGTTATGACGTCCTTTTGTAGGACAACTCGGAAGCTAGCGGCGCATGGGTTCCCTCGATCGAAAAGCTATGCATTTTCCCCATAGACTTTTGGAAAATCTCAAAAAATAACATCTGTGTTCAACAAAGAGTTGTGACCCTTACACGTTTTGACTATCAAGATAATCTTTACAAGTTAATCCAAAATGTATACATTTTAAAGCCTAAATAAAGCCGTCAGATATTTTAAAGACACAATAAAATTTAAAAAAACACAAGCAGGTTATAACTGGTGTGTTTTATGTCATAGATCAAAACGTGAAAATATTTAGAGGCTTTGTTAAACACAGACCTTATTTCAGGCGACTTAGCAAAAACCCATTCAAAAAACCCATAGACTTTAGGGCGAGGGAACCGGAAGTGCTAAAATGCTAACTCACTTCCGCGTTTTGGCCTACAAAGTGACGTCATAACTTCGGCACTCTATTGCGCCAGAACGCCCACCAAACACCAGCTTACTGGTGAAGAGGAGACAGTGATGAAGCAAATCAGTATATGGGGATGATTAGGAGGCCATGATGGACAGAGGCCAAGAGGCAAATTTGGCCAGGATGCCGGGGTTACACCCCACCGCACCCTACTTTTTCGAAGGACACCCTGGGATTTTTAATGACCACAGAGAGTCAGGACCTCAGTTTAACGTTTCATCCGAAGGATGGACAAACATTTACATACCTGACATTTTTTTTTCCGATTTGCGACTGTGCCCCTGGCTGACCCTGTGAAGACAGCTGTGGGTTTGGAGAAAGAAAATAAATCATATACCAAATAAATCTTTAACTTATTATTTAAAATACTTGAAGATCACAACATCGCACAAGTGTGGCAGTACATGTATTAATAGGTGTAAAGTACATGCATTCTTATTGCGATTAAATTAAGGATGCTCCATTAACTCCACGTGTTTCATTTTCTCGTTTATGTCCATCCTGTTTGTGATAATCCTAATTTGTTTCAACAAGCACTGATCCTGCACTGACTTGTTCAGGGAACGCAAGGGCTGGGAGAATGGTTAAGTTAAGTGTTCATGGGACACTGACATTCCCAATTATTTTGAATATTCAATTTATCCTAATATCTTTAATAATACAATTTGGTCTAGTAATTTCAGCATTTGATTAGTAGAACTTATTTTACTTTTAGATTTATAATAGACTCACAAAATTCCTTCCAACAGCCCTAGTACAGAATCAGATAGACCTATCATCTATCTAATTATATTATATCAGATCAACTTTTCTAGCAGATTATCCATTGAAAATGAGAACACCATGCTATAACTTTTTTGCTGCTTGATAAAGTAAAACTATGGAGTGAGTTTTACTTTATCAAGCAGCAAAAAAGTTATAGCATGGTGTGTTTGAGTTCATTTCGTTGAAAAGAGCCCTAACCTGCATCAAGCTCTATGGGGGAAAAACACTGGAAGTCAAGTAAAGTTAAGGTAACCCATGGGTCAAACACTTTTGGTCTTTACAAATATAAACTGTAACTCTTTTAATTTGTTCTAATTACCTTGCCCCTCCGTGGATTCTGCCTGCTCCACTTGCCCCTCCGTGGATTCTGCCTGCTCCACTTGCCCCTCCGTGGATTCCGCCTGCTCCACTTGCCCCTCCGTGGATTCCGCCTGCCCCTCCGTGGATTCCGCCTGCTCCACTTGCCCCTCCGTGGATTCCGCCTGCTCCACTTGCCCCTCCGTGGATTCCGCCTGCTCCACTTGCCCCTCCGTGGATTCCGCCTCGCAGGGTGTGAGCTGCAGAGTAATCAGCTGATCCTCATTGCCACTGGAATCCTGGGTCCATCCTGTGCAAGTTAAACAAGTGTTGTGTTTTGCTTATTTAAAACATAGAGGTTAACCATAAATTATCTCTACCTGTTTTAACTGTTAGGTAAATATGTTTGAATAATATATACCAAATTTTCCCCAACCAGATTTGAAGGCACTTTTGATTGCAGGAGAACTATTGAGAGTCTAATGGATGTATTAGATATCTGTAATATATTTGATTGATTTTCTATGACGATAATCAATACAATATATCTTTAAACCCAGAGTGTTCATAATATCTATTGAAAAAATGATAAGTATAATTTTTTTTTACAGTCTGGGTCAAATTATTCAGTTAAGACTAGACTGTGTGCGCTAAAAAACTTTGGGCTTTATACCTCAAAGTTAGTAGCAGTGTAAGTTTGTGGTGTATCCAGCAAAATTTTGATGTTTTTCTTTTTCTTTGTGTTATTTCTGTTAATGATCTACATTTTAGCACTGTCCTCGGTTTTTTTCAATGAGTACATATAGATTCATTATCATTTGATTCATTGACCCAGTGACCAAAACGGGTCTTTGCAAATGTAATGTGTTCAATTAGTATGTCACTACAAAAATTGCTGTGGTCAGTGTGCTTTAAACATTAAAAATATGGTTGTATGTGGGCTGAAAACAGAAATGAAATATGGCTCCTACAAAAACATACCAAACATAATTCTAAAGTTGACAGTATATGCTTGAATGCACTTAACTCTGGGTGCCAAATCCCTTTGTAGACCAGTGTGCTGCATGCTATTAATACAAACAGGGCTCAATACACTAAGAATCTACATGTCTACATCTGCAGTTGCAGGAAACTACTGTTTTGAAACAGTTTACTTCCATTCCCATAATCAATTGCCAGGTGTGAATTTTTATGTTTTTCTACCCATTTGCATCTACATTAAATGTGTTGGTAGAGACGTCACATAGAGTAGACTATGATCATACAAGCATTCAGCAGCAGAAAAAAAGAATGACTGAATTTAAGTTGTAGGGGTGAGCCATTTCTTTAAGATTTAAACATTGATAAAATATTTTGCGTACTCAACACAAGTTGTGAACTGTGACTTTAAGATACAGTGCATGCATGCATCTCACCTTCACAAAGGTATTCATAAAATTAACTTATCTTCTGTAGTACTGGGCAAAGGAGGAGAGTGTGCAGCGAGGCGTTAATATTTCGCACTTAATTTCTTTTTTTTTGTTCTCCTTTCCTAGTAGCAGAACTGGTTTGTAGCCAATGGGATGGAGTTTCTCAAGCTGCAATGACAAAATTGTGTGTTTGCTGTTTAAAGTAATAGAAAAACAACATAAAAAATAACTAAGAATATTGATTTAAAAATATATAACATTATTAATGACAGCATCCAGGTTACTGCCATTCAGGATTTTTAACCTAATGGTGAGTTTAGCTTTATGTGCAAACAGGAAAGGCTCATACATTAGAAGCAAAAAACAACTCTATATAGAAAAACAGTAAAAAGATGAATCTGACACCATGAGGGTACTACCCTTTATATAACGTTATATAAATATTTATTTTTGTAACATTAGTAACTCGGGTTTTGCACCTATATTGATAAGATTATGTAACCATTGTGCAACTGGACAATGACAATCTAAAGATTTATTGAAAATAAAGGCAGAACCTTAGTGATTACGTGACCAAATGGGTGAATGCTGCACATATTTACAGTTGACGCATTCACATTTTAAAGTGCTTTGAGTAGTACAGTATGAATGCAGTTCATGTGTTATTTCTCATCCACTCGATAAGAAAGTTTGATTATTAAATTGCACCTGTAATACTGTCATAATGCATGCCTGTATATGTTATGAATTCAAGAATTCCTGAGTTTCAATTATATTTGCTGTTTGTTCAAATTTTGCTCTGGTAGATCATTTAGGTATGTGATGTATTACGGTGAAGATGTGATAACTTTATGGTTGTATTACCACCACTAAAATAAAAAATACAAATCACAATTACGTGTGCCTTAAAAGTTGATAGTTAAATTATACTTTTAAATTTATTCTGATGACACAGGGAGGACAAAGTATCATTGGAAAAAAAAGATTCAACTTTATCTATATTGGCCAAAAAAAAAAAAAAACGCCTTTCTGACCTTACGCTAGCAATGCTCACTTAATAACAAATGGTACCACTGAATGTACTTCCTAGATGATCTGGACAGTTTACTGTCATGTATGAAATTGTACATACCATGATATTGGCTTCATCCTTGATGGATGCAGTGTTGTGGTTTTTCTTACGACCAACCACCCATTCCTCTCGCTTCTCATCAAACCTCTGAAGCTTTTTCTTGAGGCGCTGCTTCAGAGAATGCTCCTTTTTACAATGTGAGCAGATCTTTCGAGCGCAAAATAAAATCCCCTGACAAAAGGGGCAGATCTTTTTTGTAGACCCCCCTGGTATTATAACACACAGTCAGATACAGACAGACAGACAGTCAGATACAGACAGACACACAGTCAGATACAGACAGACGGTCAGATACAGACAGACAGTCAGATACAGACAGACGGTCAGATACAGACAGACGGTCAGATACAGACAGACAGTCAGATACAGACAGACAGTCAGATACAAACAGACAGACTGACAAAGATGGGTAAGACAGACAAGTAGACAAAGACAGACAGGGAGGAAAGAAAGAGCAATAGATAAAGACTGAGATAGATAAAGATTGAAGAGATGGACAGAAATATAGATAGTGAGAGAACAGAGAGGATGTAAGATATAGAAAATAATAGATATAGATATAATAGAGATAGAGGTTGGCTCTTAAAAGTGCCTTTGGGTTTTGAAAATCAGGTTCGGATAGGTTCGACAGGTGATATGTTTGACAGGATCTGCAGGGAGAACAATAGAAAATGTTAATTATGTAGTGTTATGTTGATATAAGATTTAAAAAGTGTACCCTAATATAGTGAGTGATTCCCATTTTCTTATAAATGCTTAGGATAAATAAATACAGATTCACAATGTTCCTATTTCCTGTGCTACTTTTTTAATGGCGCATAACATGTGTCTAGGGTTCGCCATCCCAGATTTAAAGGAGGCAGCGTTATGTGCAGTATAACGTTAGACCAAGTGATAATAATGTTATTACTGACACATTACAGTGACGTTGTGTGTGAACCATGATGATCGAGAGAAAATTACATCATCTAGATGTCCCCAATTACTATTCCCCCAATACATTCTCAATAAGCAACACGTCCAAAATAAAATGAGTATTTCCACATAAAAAAAACATGTTGTGATACATACATATATATATATGTATATATTTAAATTTATATATATATATATATATATATATATCACAACATGTTTATGTAAATACTCATTATATATATATATATATATATATATATATATATATACACATCTAGAACCTATATCTAGGCCTAGAAAATGTTTTTTTTATAAACACGTATATATATATATATATATACACATCTAGAACCTATATCTAGGCCTAGAAAATGTTTTTTTTATAAACACGTATATATATATACACACATATATGATATATATACACATATATGATATAAATATATATATATATAAAATCTCCTGATTAAATGTTGAGTAGGGTAGACTGGGTACAGTTGAGACATAGGTACAGTTGAGACACCTTAAATAACTTGCGTGCGCAGCAAGCACAAGTTGTGGTTTTTGCTGTGCACATGTGTATTAGTGTCCTCTTTGATCGTGAAAAATTTGAACAGTTTGACGTTCACTTCACCATGCACACTCCACAATATATATATATGTATATATATATATATATATATATATATATATATATATATATATATATATATATATATATATATGTATATACTCTCGATATAAACATCTAGAACCTATGTCCAGGCCTAGAATTTTTTTTTTTTATAAACACGTAATTTTATTAATTTTGGACGTGTAAATGCTTATGAATTCATTTTGCTCATTAGACTATTGTACGCGACTTACCGTGGTGGAATCGCGCTGGGCAATGGTTTCTTCGATGGTCGCACACAGTGACGTATTGCACAAAATTGCGCCAAAATATCGATCATAATTAAAAAGTACAGGCTTAATATTTTATATCCGTGCTCAAAATTTTAAAAGGACCAGCGTAAATGTCCAAGTGAAGGAAACACGAGTATTTAGCCATTACATTTAAACACATATCACTTCCCGGAATGCATCCATCTCTTTGCAAAAGGATATGTCCATATAAAGCAATATAAACATTTCTGCAGTAGGCTATATAATTAATTTATTACAACTTCATAATCAGTATTGAGGTGAAAGTTCTATAAAAGTAGGCTATTCTGTTTTTTATTTTTTTTGCGCAAAAAAAGCAAAGTAGGCTCACTATAAGCCATTGCAAATTGAAATACCATCGACAATTATAAAATATCCCACAATAAATTAAGGCATGTTTTAAGCATATAGAAAATATATGCAGTCCTGTAATTATGTAATTTTAATGTAGCCCAAAATTATATAAAAAAGAGAGGAAAAAGAGTTTTTGGTTAGAAAAATAATCAAAGTTCAAAATTCAAAGATGAGGGATTTGCACTCAAATCTATCGGACGGCCCCCTCCGTTGTCAAGTGACGAATAGGGGGTACAATCAACGTCGGCTTTGGACGTGAGGGGGAAATGACCAAACGGCATAGCCTATGTGACGAATAGGGGTGAGACCATGTTGCAAAGAAAGACGTGGTGCACAGGGCCGGCCCGTGGCTTAGGCAGTATAGGCAAATGCTAAGGGCGCCAGCGCCTTATACCCTAGGGGGGGCGCCAGAGCCGCGTAAGGAACTTTCCGCTTTTATAGTACTTCATTAGCACTGCAACAGCCTGCCAGTGGCGCAAAAAGTGGGTATACCGGTATGTGTAGCGGAGTAGGCGCCCTCATAAGATTTCGTCATTGAATTTTGCAGGGGACCCCCCTCCAATAATATCGCGAGCGGGCGCGGGCGCCGTGAGCGCTGAGCGAACAGGCACGAGTAGTGAGTTGTCGTCGAAATAGATGGATAAAGCAAAAAAGCGTCCGGGGGCTAAAATAGAAATAGCCCATTCGTTTTGTTTTGTTTTGCTTAATCGGCGGCGCTGGGTTAGTGCTGGTGTAATGCATTGGTCAAAAAAAAAGTCAGCGTTAGCTTTTTTTCTGACACTGCATGAAACGCGTAGATCAGCGGATCATTAGTTGTTTTCTTGATTGACACTGGGCTGGCCCAATCACATCTTTAATGTGAAGTATAGAAAAATACTCTTTATATTAGTAAAGAAATTAGTACAAAACTTATGAAAGTTTCCTTTATTTTTCAGTGCATTGTTTTACAATATATGAGTATTATCATGGGATTAATATTATAACTATTATTATGTAATGTAGACAGACACTAACTAAAAGAGGTTTGAATTTTTCTTTGTTTAATTTGAACACTGAATATGGGTTGGAGCTTTTAATTTTGAACTCTCAAAGTGCACCAGATTGATGAATTAAACATTAAAATGCACAAAATTTTCTTACGGGGGAGCATGCCCCCGAACCCCCCTTGTAGCAGCCTAATAGATTATTAATAATAGTAGTGGTGGTAATAATTGTCATTTACCTACTACAAGTTACATAGTCGGATAAAATGTATTTGTACAATGCAACTATGTAGGATGATTGAAATATCCTTGAACTTTCTTTGTATTTGTAGCATTTGTATAAACAATTTATTACAGTTCAAGTCATAATTTCCTTGTTGAAGTTTTGGAGTGACTTAAGAGCATTTTTGTTTAGTTAAATAAATACTCATTATTTTTAAAGGAGGGGGGGGGGGGGGTGCCAAAATCAATCTCGCTTAGGGCAACCAAAGGGCTAGAGCCGGCCCTGGTGGTGCAGACACGGAAAATAGGTCCCTTTGAAATACATTAGATTGAAATTCGTGTTGTGTGGCACGAAAAAAAGAAGGAAATTCGTGCTGAAGGACAC
This sequence comes from Meda fulgida, assembly GCA_030578275.1. Lineage (NCBI taxonomy): Eukaryota > Metazoa > Chordata > Actinopteri > Cypriniformes > Leuciscidae > Meda > Meda fulgida. Next base: position 19,892,830 of record CM060627.1, read on the forward strand.
GAATCAATTCGTGTTGAGTAGCCAACCGAATATGAAGCAATACAACAAGGATTAAAATCTCCTGATTAAATGCTGAGTAGGGTAGACTGGGTACAGTTGAGACATAGGTACAGTTGAGACACCTTAAATAACTTGCGTGCGCAGCAAGCACAAGTTGTGATTTTTGCTGTGCACATGCGTATTAGTGTCCTCTTTGATCGTGAAAAATTTGAACAATGGACGCATCTCCGATCCGAAGATATCGGCAAAAGTTTTTTTTCTAAGGTAAGACGTTCACTTCACCATGCACACTCCACAATGAATAGCTTATTATCCTTATGTGACTGTTAAACGTAACTGGTATCATCACAAACGTTATTCTGTGCCCTAAAAACGGGCATATTTCATGGTATTGTGTAGTTGTAGAAATTTTTATAGTCATTTATTCCTAACAGATATCATAAGGGATTGAACCTATTCAATGTGTAAAAGTATATGTGTGTACGTGCTTGTGCGTGACGTTTCAGGAATATATTGGACAGGACCTCTTGACCTTAGGAATGGTCAAGATTTGGCTAGTTTATTTCAGGGCCAGGTTGGGTGGGTGAAAGGGTACCTGCTGTGAGGAGGAACCTTGAAAAGAGTATAAAGGCTGTCTCATGTCTTCCTGGTGTGCGTCACTCACTTCACAGGGTAACTGCTGTGTTGGCGACTGGGCCTATTCTTGCAAGAATAAATACTTTTCTTTTTTATTAATTTGACTCTGAGTGTCTCTTACGCAGTGATGATGTTTAACAGAAGTTTTGCCACAACATGTAATACATGGTCATTGCAAAATCTAGAGAAATGCGCGAGGTGGCCATCAGGGTACAGTTGAGACACACTGTCTCAACTGTACCCGCGATAGAGTTCGATTACGTCACACACTGTTTAGTTGTTCAGTGTTATGATAACAGGTTAAATGTCATAATTAGCCAGCATAGGACACAAATGAAAATAAAATTGTATATTTGTGATATTTAAACTGTGTATTATTAATGAAAATATTTTCTAACATGAATGTTATAAGGATAACCTAGCATGTTGTCAAATAGGCAAGGTGGTAAAACGGGTACAGTTGATACACCATTTTTAAGATGTGTGCAGCAGTCACATAGTTAATTTAAAGAGAGAGAGAGAGAGTGTGTGTGTGTGTGTGTGTGTGTGTGTGTGTGTGTGTGTGTGTGTGTGTGTGTGTGTGTGTGTGTGTGTGTGTGTGTGTGTGTGTGTGTGTGTGTGTGTGTGTGTGTGTGTGTGTGTGTGTGTTTATGTTCACCAGGTCCAGGATGTTCCAAAGTTTAGTCCTGAACTAATCAGGCCTCATCCAAAAGCTGGCCCCAGAAAGGCCAATGGTCAACGTCGGAGGAAAAGGACCACTGAAATTCTCACTAATACCCCTGTAAAGGAGACCCTTGAAGAGGAGAAAAGAAGATCCTCCATGAAGGTGAAGAGGAAGATCATGACAGAGAAAAAGGAAGGAGGAAAAAGAAGAAAGAAAAGCACAGAAGACACAAAATGCCTGGTGTGTGACGAATGGTTCTCAAGTTCACGGTCGGGAGAGAAATGGGTGTCCTGCTCTAGGTGTAGCATGTGGTCACACGTAGAGTGTACCCTTGGCGGAGACAGCTACACATGCCATCATTGTGAAGTGACACCTGAATCAATTTTTTCCTTTGTTGGTTGTTTACTGTTACTTTTGACATTGTTATTGTTAGTGTTGTCATTGGAATGTTTCCATTTGTACTGTTGCAATATCTGTTCATGAAATATCTTGTTTATTATATTTGCAATGTTAGTTACCTTTACTTCATTAAAAATGGGTGTCTCAACTGTACCATGGTACTGTCTCAATTGTACCACATATGGGTACAGTTGAGACAAAAAGCACCTTATTTTTATGAGCTAATTGTGGAAAATATAAACTAATTATGGGTAATATTGATTGATAATATCTTAGTCTACAAGCTAATGAAATGTCATGTGGCATGTCATGTGGAAATTCACTTCTTTTCAGTATCTATTTTTGTGTGAAAAATCAAAACGCAAAAAGTGTCTCAACTGTACCCAGTCTACCCTAATGTAGCCCTTAAAGTTTGCAAAAGGAATAGCCTAACATTTGAGGAAAAAACAACAGTGTGCTCTTGAAAGAAAGACGTGGTGTACACGCCCCATTGAAATACATTAGATTGAAAGTCGTGCTGAGTGACACGAAAAAAAGAAGAAAATTCGTGCCCATAGACACGAATCAATAGATTCATGTTGAGTAACCTACCGAATATAAAGCAATAAAAACGAGGATTAAAATCACCCGATTAAATGTTGAGTAATGTAGCCCTTCAAGTTTACAAAATGAATAACAATTGTGAAAAAACAATAGTGTGCTCTCGGAAGAAAGACGGCACGAAAAATACGTCCCATTGAAATACATTGAAAGTCGTGCTGAGTGACACGAAAAAAAGAAGGATATTTGTGCCCTTTGGACACGAATAAATAGATTAATGTTGAGTAGCCTACCGAATATAAAGCAATAAAAACGAGTATTAAAATCTATTGATTAAATGTTGAGTAATGTAGCTCTTAAAGTTTGCAAAATGAATAACAATTGAGAAAAAAAAAACAATACTGTGCTCTCGAAAGAAAAACGTTGCGCTGGCACGAAAAATACGTCCCATTGAAATACATTAGATTGAAAGTCGTGCTGAATGACACGAAAAAATGGGGAAACTCGTGTCCATGAACACGAATCAATAGATTAAATTTCGTGACTATGTCACGAACTGCTGTGAGTCTGGGTTGCAGCATGACATCAGAGCAAGGTCTTTAAAGTCTTACATACATCAGAGCAAGGTCTTTAAAGTCTTACATAGATTACATTTCTCAAAAAAGAAATTACATAGAATCCCCCAATGTCTCGCCTCTTTGTGATAAGTGCAAATCAGAGGATGCTGATTTAGCCCACAGTTTTTTCTGCCATAAAATACAGGGATTCTGGTGTGAGGTTTTTAAAATGCTTTCTAATTTTCTAATGGTGTACTTGATGCAAACTTGGAACCAGACCCAGTGCTCATTATATTAGGACATTCTAATCATATATATTCGTTGAACAGTGCTCAACAGAAATGTCTCACATTTAAACTGTTACTACTCTTTTGGAAAAAGGTTTACCCTCCTGATGCTAAACTATGGCTTGAGGAACTGATGTCTACTCTTCACATGGAACGAACTAGATACCTTTTGAAAGGCAACATTGGACAATTCCACAAGATTTGGGACTCTTTTATCTGCTACCTCAATAGGAATGTTATTCCTTAATGCAATATGTATTGTAGGCTGACTTAAGTGCTGTGTATTAATGTCACTGGGTTGTATATTAACAGGCGGGGGACGGGGTGTTGGTTATAGTAATGTTTTTTATATTTTTTTTATTTTATTTTTGTGCATATAAGAAAATTAATCCTGGAACCTGTAATTATGTCAAGGCTATTTGATGTTTGAATAAAAAAACAATTAAAAAAAAAAAAAAGACAACTAAAAGTGTGTATGTGTATCGTGATGCATTATTATTCTGTTAGTTAAAAATATATTATCATGCAGTAACTTATTGATCTGAGAGTGTATGTGTATGTGTGTGTGACAGTGATTAATGCACATATATGTCAGCCAGCGCGGCATCACACGTCAAGTTCAACTTCAAAGAGAGCTTTATTCAGCCCATTTTAAATTCTGATTCTGGCTGCCTCTCAAATGGGTTAAACCATAGATATTACCCAAGAAGTTCAAGTAAATGCACTAGAAATCCACGCTCATTCAAGGGTGTGCATCTATTGCATGGACGGAGAGAAAGCACTGACACCTGCAGGATTTCATCTGACTGTACTTTTTATTTAACACTTAAAAGTTAAGTAAGCATATAGTCCATCTGTTCCGTGAGAGCAACGGTACCACAGAACGATAGATTCTCTATATCTATAGACGTTTTTAAATCTGAACTCCAAAAAGCAACGAAATTGTCAGATATCCATGAGTGCATGTTCACAGGAAAACAACTGAAAAACAACGCTGTTTGTTCTCTCGATACTCGACAATGACGGAATCCAAAGGCGTGGGCGAAGGTATGAAATTGTATCACAATTCAGACAGCAGACAAACGGCAGTTACAGCAGCCGCAATCCACCTGTCACTCAAGTCGCCATGTCCTTAATTATGCAGAACTTTAAGGCTTAATATAATTTAAACGGATGAGTCATAAAAAAATTCACCCCCCTCACAGTTGTCATGAAGGGCAAAATTAGGTGTAGACCAAAACCACTTTTTGAACCAGGCTGTAAACATATTTTTTTCTGCTGAAAAGTTGGGTATTTTAACATGGGGAAGATACAGATTTGACTCACTTTTGCATCCAGCCTGAAGCGGCCAGTCAATGAATTGCAGTTTAATTCACTACCATGTTGGCTTCAAGAGAGAGACGGGGTGCTTCTCAATATCGCTCCTCGCTCATCCACCATCCATACTATGACCCAGAAACCAATCAAGCTCAGCCATCTTGAAGGACATCTCAATTCTCTAATTGCTCCGTGAGGAGGCTTCCTGAGGAGTTATAACCGAGAATACATGGGTGTATCCTATGCGGAAGTGTTTTATCGACTAAACGTGACACACGTATAAATTCTCCTGCCCCTTCACATTGGTCACAATCATTTTAACTTATACTTTACCTTTGCAGTTTATATAAACCACACATCTCACATATTTCAACAGGGTATCTTCCTTTATTACTATTTATTATGCATTTCTAAAATAACCAACTTCAACAACATAAGGGCAGATCCTTTGAATGCTGCTGATGACACTGTGAAGTGACGCTCGAGTGATCAAGTATTCCAATGTATAAAAAAAGCTTTCATTCGATTCCTCCGTCCTCCTTTTCTTTCCTTGCAGACTTCCCTCGTATCCTACAGGGGGTGGAGCTGAGACACAAGGAAAAGGAGCGAGGAAAGGTAACGAGGATGCAAAAATAAGAAATGAGAAGCACCCAGGGAGGACTTCCAGTAATGGTGGAGCAACGCTCAGTCGCAACCACAGAGAGGCTTGCTTAATAACAGTCTTCTGGCCTCCCAACTTTGCTTTTTACAACGGTGGAACTACATTATTGTTGTCGGTAACGTTTTTACACCATATTATGTCCGAAAAAAAAACAGAATAGGAAACAGAAACATAAAGGCAGAGCTCAAGCGCTGAAGCTAACGGACCACAACTACCTTCCTAACCAAAAAGAAAACAACGGCGGGAAAATGGATGTCGACTTCTCAAAAGACTCGGAGGTTGTAACACCCGTTCCCTTTCGTTGTCACTCCGAGTTACGTCGGATGACGACGAATGGGGTTTCGCTTAGAACACCTATCGACTTCGAGTATACAAAAACGAGCCAATGGCAAAGAAATGCCATGGGTCTGCGGAATTTGCATGGCATAACTCCGCCCCACCTCGTGGGTATAAAAGGAGGACGCCGGCAACATGCAGTTATGTTTTCGCTTCGGAGCCAAGAGTATCTCTTCACTCCACAGCCATTTATGACTTCACTCTACGAGACGAGCCATTCTCTCCGGTGTTGGTGTGATGGCGATCTGCAGCGAGTTCACATTGCCTGCTGATCTGTGCAGTGATCTGCCAGTGAGTGTGTTCTCCCCGCTCGCTTCAACATCGCAGAGTTTTTTTTCTCCTCTCACAAAAGAGCTCGCACGCGGCACGTCTTTTTAAAGACGGCTCGCCCGTGCATTTAAGAAAAAAAAAAAGTGGCGGCAGATTGGTATCGGACTCTGATGGGCACGAGCGCTGTCTAGTGTGTTAGGGCTTTGATCATGCTTGTACAGCGCTCGTGGGTGATTCATGTTCTCTCTGGGAACATGATCATCGCGTCATTTAGGTCGAGACTCAATGAACTCGCAAGAGTGAGAGTCCCCTCATCCACACCCCGATCTAGCGCTCCCCCGAGGGGTGCTACTTCGGCTGGTGGCCAGGGTGACCTGAGGGTTACGGTCTGGAACAAGGCGCCGACTATCTGTCCGCGACCCCAGCCCCCCTCCTGTGTGACGGTGCCCGCTAGTGAACCTCCGATTCCCGCGAGTCGACCTTCGGGTGGCCCGCGAGTTTCGGTTGAAGCTACAGAGGAAGATGCTATGTCTGTAGCAGCATCACAAGGTGGGCTTGGTTCTTTTGGAAGTGACGACTCGTCACAGCTGCCAGCATTCTGGTGTGCTATGCTGTGCCGGAGTCTGATCCGGAGATGACGGCCATGCTTTCCTGGGACGATTGGTTTGTGGGTAAGGCCGCCGACCCGCGTCCACGGCAAACCCCAATATCTTTCTTCCCGGACGTGCATGATGAGATCTCGATGTCCTGAAAGACCCCCGTGTCTTCTCAGGACCGCTCGTTGGTCTCATCCGCCTTTCCCCCCTCAACGGGGCCGCTGCCCATGGGTACACTGGGGTCCCCCCGGTTGAACGCTCTGTTGCGATACTACTGTGTCCTCAGAGTGCTTCCCGGCGCAATCCTAAGCACCCGTCCGAAGCCTGTAGTTCTTTTCGTCTACACTAATCTGTGGCAAAATCCTATAGTGCCACAGGACAGGCAGCCGCCACACTGCATCCCATGACCGTTCTGTGGTCTACCTGGCCCAGATGCTCATGGTTATGCATGAGGGCGGGACTGACTCGAGGCTCTTTAATGAGCTCCTGGTTGCATTGGCCTCTCTCAAGAGGGTCGGGGACCTGCACGCATTCTCCGTTGACGAAGCGTGCCTGGAATTCGGGCCGGCTTACTTTCACGGATATGTGCCCAAGGTTCCTACCACTCCCTTCCGGGACCAGGTGGTGAACCTGCAAGCGCTGCCCTTGGAGGAGGCAGACCCAGCCTTGGCACTGCTCTGTCCAGTACGCGCTCTCCGCGCCTATGTAGACAGGACGCAGTGTTTCAGGACCTCAGACCAGCTCTTTGTCTGTTATGGTGGGAAGCTGAAGGGAAAGGCTCTCTCAAAGCAGAGGTAGTCCCACTGGATAGTGGACACCATTGCTTTGGCATACCAGTAGCAAGGTCGACCGTGCCCCCTTGGTGTGACTGCTCACTCCACCGGGAGTGTGGCATCCTCTTGGGCTCTAGCGCATGGCGCCTTGCTAACAGACATCTGCAGAGCTGCAGGCTGGGCGACACCGAACACATTCGCCAGATTCTACAATCTCCGAGTGGAGCCTATGTCCTCTCATGTACTCGCTTCAACTAGCTAGTACCGGACCCGCTCAGGTGTCTTCGCTTGCTCGCCATTCCACTCCACGGACTGGATACGTGCGATATTTTCCTCAGGTGAGCTTCTCCGCAAGCCCTGAGTTCCTCCAGCACCCCTGATGCTAGCGCCGGTGTCTATTGCCTGGGCGTCGGCTAGGTGCCTCCCGTGTGCATGGTCCCTCCCCGGAGCTACCCCCACACGTGTATTTCCACTGTAAGCCTCTCTGAGCAAGTGTCTTTCCCTTGGCAAGCCACCTTGCCACCCCTGAGGTTGAAATATTCCACCTGCGGCTGGACACCTCAGTGTTTCCCCATATGTTTCCTTCGGGTCATATGTGTATTTCCAAATGCCCCCCCCCCCCCCCCCTCTGGGTTGGTGTTAATTGCATATTTCCTCTAAGCTATGGGATATGCTTCCCAGTGTACCTTGGTATTCCTGTGATAAATAGGACTCCTTCGTCCAAAGTCTCTCGAGGGCTCAGATTTACGCAGGGCACTGGAAGACAGCTGTGAAGGTGGCGTGATTAGACTGATAACCCCATTCGTCGTCATCCGACGTAACTCGGAGTGACAACGAAAGGGAACGTCTCGGTTACGTATGTAACCCTCGTTCCCTGAGTAGGGAACGGAGACGTTACGTCTTCCTGCCACTTCCGCTGTACCGCAGGGATCGCCTGAGTTCAGTCTTGGCTCCTCAGCGAAGAAACATAACTGCATGTTGCCGGCGTCCTCCTTTTATACCCACGAGGTGGGGCGGAGTTACGCCATGCAAATTCCGCAGACCCATGGCATTTCTTTGCCATTGGCTCATTTTTGTATACTCGAAGTCGATAGGTGTTCTAAGCGAAACCCCATTCGTCGTCATCCGACGTAACGTCTCCGTTCCCTACTCAGGGAACGACGGTTACATACGTAACCGAGACGTTGGTAACATTAGCCCCTCTTCCAGCCCTGCCTTAAAAGCAAAAAGGAAAGAAAGGAGCGACTTGTCTCTAGAGGATCTTCAGGCTAACATTCTGACTGCAGTTAACCAGAGAGCTGATAACCTTCAAGAGCCTGATAAAGTCAGGCATCGAAGAGCTGAAAACCTCCCTTCATTTTGCCTTCGTCGAAATTGAAGCTTTGAAAAATGAAAACAAAAAGTTATCTGAGCTTTGCAACAGTCATGAAAAAAACTATAAAAAATCATGGAAATTTGTCTCACTGAGGCCCCGTTTACACGAAGGGAAAACGCAGATATTCCCCTGCGGCTTGGCCTCTCGTTTATACAAAACCCCCGTTTTTATCACAGAAAACTAGTATTTCTAAAAAAGGGGGGGGGGGGGGGGGGGATATTCGTTTCTCTAAATACCCGGCTATGTGTAAACGTAGCCTGAGACTGAAAGATACAGGCGGAGATGGGCTCTAAGGCCACATTTACACAAAGCCGGGTATTTAGAGAAACGAATATTTCCCACCCCTCCGTTTTCAATAATAGCATCGTGTACACAACCCGCATAAATACGCCGTCGAGCGCCATCATAACTATGCCAACCTATGGGCGCCGGTGTAAGGGATCCAAGCTCAAATAAAGGGAATATAATTTTAATAACTGATCATGAATATGATCAGGGATTGCGTACAGAGATTAAATTACCCGTAAAGGGAATACGTTGCCAATGTATCTGTATGGACAACTAAAAACAACCGATTACAATCAATTATCCATACAAATAGGCAAAACTAGATCAATTGTATATATCAATAACCAATCACAACTAATTATAATTAGTTATTAATATATAAATTGTCTAGAATAGATCGATTGTCAGGACAACCCTTAATGGAATCAATTTATCATCGAATAATCTGCTTTGTCCAGCAAAACTGACCGTACGATCTTTTATCAAATCTCATTAAGAATTATCCTTTTTTATAGACTTTCAAGAAAAACCATTCCTCCGGCCTCGAGGATTAATTTTCCTGTTCTGTAAAAATACTATTTAAGTATCAACAATTGTAAAGCTTGTAGCTTTGATCGAACTTTAAAGGGACTTGCAATATGAGCGAGACAGAGTCAATCAACTGAATATAAGGTATTTAATAAAGGAAACTACATATACCGGTGACTACAATTACATGGAATAAAATGGATATACAACACAATAAAGCAACAAACAATAAAAGAAAATGAGAAGAGAGATATAGAAAAAGGGAGAGAGATCACGGAAAGATCACAGAATGGCAGATTACCTGGACAGTTAACCTTTGAGAGACAACAAGGTAACAAATCTTAATAAACGAATGCTTGCACAATTATCTCTCTTGTGGTGCTGAGTCAAGAAGGCGCGTGTGTGTGGCGTTCCGTCGGAGCGTCACGTGGTCTGTCGGTGCGTCCGGAGCGCGTTTCGTCACAGGTTTACATGTCCATTGAAAGTCAAGTTTGCCAGCTAATTCAGACTGAATTCATTTCACTTGCAAGTAGAAATTAACAAAGGAGAATACAAAGCTAACTAAACTGAAAACAAACAAAAGAAGAAACTGAAGAGAAATAAAAGGAGTGAAGCTGGAACTAGAACGAAAAAGGACGAGAAGGTACTAGAACACAGATTGCAGTCACCGTGATCTCAGTCACCTTGCTTTAAGGAAAGCTTAGCTCACGCCTCTCCTGGGTGAACTGACGAATCAGCTTGGAGTTCTGTGAGCGGGAAAAGATCTTCCTTTGTCCTGTCTAAGGACTCATCTGCCTAGTTTATGACCTTGTTAAAAAGATATGGTTTCTACCCAGAAGCTGTTGCACATAGAATAATACATTTTACTGTAATTTCCTGTATCTGACCAACTCCGTGAGACCAAGAGGATCATAACGATACCAAAATAAAACAGATACACATAATGGGAATACAAAGATACCCCTCAATGCATAATTACAGCGTTTATAGTTTATTTAATACTATGATAAAATCATAGATCCCCCCTAATAATGACATGGGCACATGCAAACACACAGGAATATATTGTATACAGTTGGCAATGGCTCATATTCTGAGTTTAATGTAAAAGTCTGTGTATGTGTGTGTGTGTGTGTGTGTGTCATGGCATCTTTGGGAGAGAGTTCCGTTATCTCCCTTGCTGAGAGGGGAGAGGGGAGGGGGATTGGAATTCTTTTGAAGCTCACAAAGTGTAGTGCGCAAGGGTCTCTGGAGAGGATCGCAGGGTCGTAAATGGTGTCAGAAAGCAATCTAAGCCCAGACATTTTGGCACCATGCCAGTAATTTAGATTGTCACGAGATCTTGTTGTAAAAGCTTTGGATTTCAGGAGGACTGCATTATTTGTGTTTAGATGAACGAACCATGATTCTTGGCCAATACGCTACACCGGCAACACACGCCCTCGCTCCGTGATTATCCTCTTTGCCTTCCGCACAACGAGGCATGACGTCTGGAAAAATGCACAAAACCAACTTTCCTGAGGGAGAAGAGGCTCCGCTTTGGCAAGGATCTCACTCAGGCTGACAAGAAGACCCAAGCAAGGCTGTGGCCCTGCATTGAAGAAGCGAGGAAACAAGGAAAGCAAGCTTTTTTCAGAGGAACCCGAGCCTTCATAGTGGATGTGGAGATCCTTTAAGGATCCTAGGACTTTGTTGTAAATTCTGATCTTGTGCCTTCTCTTTCTGTTGCTGCTTTAGAGGGTAAGAAAATCTGTTCAGTTAACGGTTCTAATACCTATGTTGGCTATATCTGCTCATAGGGTTGAATTCCATCCTCTCTCAGGGTTTTATTATATATTAATAATAATTGATATTTGTAAATTATATAATATATTAACCCAGTCAGTCATTCATGAATAACACAAGCACTTGGTAATTTTAAGATGTTCCAAAATTCACTTTAAAGAGGCAGAAGCTGTTATTGCTTAGGTTGTTTTTCTCTTGTAAAGAGAATATAAACAGGAAGCAGGAGCATGCACACATTGTTTTTTGCTGAGGAGCGGAGATTGTGATGGACATTACAGCGATGGTCAGCAGCGGTGGCGACAGGACATTACGTCTCCCGTTCCCTCCTTCCCGTTCTTTAGCGGTTGATGAAACTACTTTCTATAAATGCCAGAGGACTACGAAACATTGTTAAAAGAAAAGCCATCTTTATTTTTTGTAAGGACTACAATGCTGATGTTATTTTCATCCAAGAAACTCACTCATGTAAAGACGACGAAAAGTTATGGAAGAGTCAATGGGGAGAGGAAATTTGGTTGACTCAAGGATCCAACCACTCAGCAGGGTTTGCTATTCTTACTCATAAATTTCAAGGAAAGGTTCTTAATAACGTAAGGGATACCGATGGTCACTGGATGGTTACTATTACCTGTTTGGAAGATGCATTTTTTTATCTTAGGCAACATCTATGGGTACTGCTTACTCTCACAATATTCTAAATGATTGGAAGAGCTGGACTCTGTATTAAATGAGTAGATGTCTAAATATCCTGTAGTTAAAGTAATTTTGGGCGGTGACTTTAATATAGTTATGGATAACCAATTAGACAGGTGCCCACCAAAACTAACTCCAAATTAAAAAAACTAATTGACTTTACGAAAAGGCTGGATCTCATTGATATATGGAGAAAAAAAAACACAAAGTTGAAAACATACAATTGGAGCAATAGAAACCCCACCCTACAGTCCAAGATAGATTTCTAGCTGATCTCGGCTGATTTAAAGCCCTCCGATGAGTCATGCACTGTTTCTCCTGCTGTTCTGACAGACCATAAGGCCCTTTCGTTAGCTATCCAGGTCAGCAAGGAACAAACAGGGAGATTCTCTAGCGGTTACTGGAAATTAAATAATTCTCTACAATCTCTAGCTGAAGTGATGGTGTCAACTACCGCTTGGGGTAGGTCACCTAGAACCTCCGCGTCCCGTCCAGAGACCAGAGAGAGCGGGTCCTCTCTCAGAGGAATGGGCCAGGGAGGGGGGCGAGGAGTGAGGACCACCAGTTCTGGGAACCAGGTACAACTAACAAGTCCTGCTTCTCATCCTCCCTGACCTTGCACAAGTTCTGTGCAAGAAGGCTCACTGGGGAAAATACATACTTGCGTAAGCCCGGGGGCCAGCTGTGCGCCAGAGCATCCGTGCAGAGGGTCCCCTCAGTCAGGGAATAGAACAGCTGGCAGTGAGACGTCTCCGGGGGCGGCAAACAGATCTACCTGTGCGGTCCTGAAGTGCCTGAAAATCAGCTGGACCACCTGGGGATGGAGTCGCCATTCTCCCGGTAGCACCTGCTGCGGTGAGAGCTCGTCAGCTGCACGGTTGAGCAGGCCTGGAAAATAAACTGCACGAAGCGACCTCAGATGCTTCTGACTCCAAAGTAGAAGATGGCGGGCGAGTTGAGACCACCCTGACGGTTGATATACGCAACGGTCGCAGTGCTGTCCGTACGAACCAGTACATGCTTGCCTAGTAGCGGCGATTTGCTAACAACTCGAGGCAGTTGATGTGCCAATGCAGTTGAGGCCCCGTCCACAAACCTGAAGCTGCATGCCCGTTGTACATGACCCCCCAGCCGGTGGCAGAGGCATCCGTGGTGACCACAGAATGCCTGGACACTTGTTCAAGGGGAACACCTGCCCGCAGGAATGAAGGGTCCGAGCACAAGCTTAGAGTTTGGCGACAGTGAAGAGTCACTTGGACCCGGCATGAGCCGCTCTGCCACGCCCATCTCGAGACTCAATGGTGGAGCCAGTGTTGGAGCGGCCTCATATGAAGCAATCCGAGCGGCGTTACCGCAGCTGCAGATGCCATATGCCCCAGGAGCCTCTGAAAAATTTTCAGTTGTGCCGCTGTTCTGTGTCTGAGTGTACTCACGCAGTTCAACACTGACTGGACGCAGGACTCATGAGGCGCGCTGTCATGTTGATCGAGTCCAGCTCCATACCGAGAAAAGAGATCCTCTGCCTGGGGGTGAGTTTGCTCTTTTTCCAGTTGACTGGAAGCCCTAGGTGGCTGAGGTGATTGAGCACCATGTCCCTGTGTTCGCAAAACTGCTCTCTCGACTGGGCCAGGATAAGCCAGTCATCAAGGTAGTTATGAATGCTAAACACCACGCTCGCACATGGGAGCAATGTCCGCGACTTTCGTGAAGACACGGGGCGACAGGGCCATCCCGAAGGGTCCGATTTTGTACTGATATGCCCGTCCCTCGAACGCAAAGTGAAGAAACGGTCTGTGTCGAGGGAGAATCGAGACATGAAAGTACACATCTTTCAGGTCGGTCGTTGCAAACCAATCTTGGGGACAGATGCATTTGAAAATGCGTTTCTGCGTAAGCCTCTTGAACGGCAGCCTGTGAAGGGACAGGTTCAGGACACGCAGGTCCAAGATTGGCCGTAACCCACCGGCTTTCTTGGGTACAATGAAGTACGGGCTGTAGAAGCTGGTCTTCATATCGGCTAGAGGGACCGGCTCGGTCGGATGACCGGCGGACAGGTGGAAGTAGCAGCGGTCCGCCGGGGCAGGATGTGTCGGATTGGCTCCGTCTTTTTCTGTGCGGTCGAGAACTGCTGGGCAAAGCTCTCGACCGTGTCGCCAAATAACCCAACCTGGGACAGAGGGGCATCCAGGAACCGATATTTATCGGTGTCCCTCATATCGGCCAGGTTGAGCCAAAGGTGGCGCTCCTGGACCACCAAGGTGGACATCGCCTGACCAACGGAACGTGCGGTTTCCTTCGTCGCTCGGAGAGCGAGGTCAGTTGCCACACAGAGATCCCGGAGGAGCCAGAACCACCCTCGTTCATGTCCATGAGCGCCTGGGCCTGGTGGACCTGCAAAGAGTGCCATAGAATGGAGGGCCGAAGCAGCCTGTCCACAGGCTTTAGAAGCCTTCGCTGAAAGACAGGACGAAAACTTACAAGCCTTGGACGGGAGGTGTGGATTACCCCACCAAGAGGAAGCGGACGCGGACGCGGGACACATCTGCATCTCAACGGCACGCTCCACTGGCAGGATATCCACATGCCCCTTAGCTGCTCCGCCATCGAGGGTGGTGAGGAGGGAGGAGCTACTAGGATGGCTTCTGGCACTATACGGTTCCGTCCACATCCTAGTAAGCTCCTCATTAACTTCCGGAAAGAATGGTACCAGAGTGGTGCGCTGAGAACCAGCACGGCCCGCCCCTAGAAACCAATCATCCAACGGGGAAGGTTCGGGACGTGGTGGAGGGTTCCACACAAGTCCGACCTTCTCTGCGGCCCGGGAAAGCATAGCCGCTCATTCTGGATCGGACTCGGGCAACGCTTCACTCCCTGAACGGGGCAATGCAGCCGAATCCTCATCTCCAGAGGACTGAAGCTCCCCCTCCGATGCTGCGATCGACATCTGATCGTCAGGTGGAGCCCCAAAGGAGACGGATGGTCATCCATGAGAAGGACCAGCACGCTCCTTTGGAGGCTCCAACGGCGGCAGCGCTTGTGAGGCGTGAGGGACCCACGGAGATTGCGGGGTAGCCCTCACGGTGATCCTCAGATGACCCTGGCCATGCACAGAAGTAGGTCTATTCTGAGGTCCAGAATAGACGCTAGATCGGGGCATAGGCGAGGGGACTGCACCTCCCTTGAGGTAAGGGAGTCTCAATCTGAGCGCTACCATAGTCATATTCCCGCAATGGGAACACGAGCTATTCACAAAAGCTACCTCAGCGTGCTGAATGCCCAAACACGAGAGGCAACTATTGTGGCCGTCTGCTGGCGCCAGGGAACGACCGCATCCAGAAACGCACAAGCAAAATGACATCCTGAAAAGGACGCATGGTCACGCTTGTGTTGCTCTTTTAGTGAAAACAAAAACAGAAAAAACTCTCTCAGTGCTGAGGCACCCAGGGGTTGCTGCGGTGTAAGTTTACACACTCAGGGAAACGCCCACAGAGACCGACACACACACACAGAAAATGCAGTGCTGTGAAAACCGCAGTTGTGAGCTGTAATGCACGCGGCCACCGCTGATCGCACAGTCACACCAACACTGGAAAGAGAGTTTGTTTGAAGAGTCTTCAACACAGCAGCAGTCTTGCAGAACTCAGAAGTCAAACAGGAAGCTCGGCTCCGAAGTGAAAGACAATGTTTGTGTGCGCCCACTTCCTGTTTATACCCGCGCTGCGGGGCGGGGCGCGTGACGCGATTTACGCACGCCAACGTTCATTGGCTCGTTCTGTAGACACTCAAAGATGATAGGGCTCCCTGAAGTGTATATATATGTGTATAGCTAAACTAAACAGCTGTTTTTCTATAGAAGTTTTAAATTAACAACAGAAATAATCAGTTTGATCAAAGACAGTGGAAACTAAGCTCAGTTTAACAACACAAGCACCCTATTAAATATATTGCCATTATTATTGTATAAATATATTTGTATATATGGCAAGCCGTTTTAACTTTTTTAATTTCCATGATACTAATTCTTGATATCAACTATTCAATTTTTACTAGTTAAAATGATAGTTGATAATTGATATCAGGAATTAGATTTCTACTATAACAATGGCAATTTTTAATATCAGAAATTACATTTCCACTAGTAACAATGCTAATTCTTGATATCAACAATTAAGTTTAAACTAGTAAAAACTATAATTCTTGATATCTGTAATTGTATTTTCACTAGTGAAATGTCACCGTAGGCTGCCATTCAAAAATCTATTGTTGATATAAAGAATTGATTTCTTACTAGTTGAAATTCCAATTTCACATATAAGAAATACAAATCTTACTAGTAACCCTTTTTTTTATGT
Source organism: Meda fulgida (assembly GCA_030578275.1). Taxonomy (NCBI): domain Eukaryota; kingdom Metazoa; phylum Chordata; class Actinopteri; order Cypriniformes; family Leuciscidae; genus Meda; species Meda fulgida. The sequence goes on from CM060627.1 coordinate 19,908,887, forward strand.
ATATCAATAATTCAATTGTCACTAGTTGAAATGCGTATTCTTGATATCAACAATTGATTTGCTACTAGGAACTATGTTCATTTTTGATATCAATAATTACATTTTCACTAGTGACAATGTTAATTTCTGATATCATGAATGTGATTGTTACTAGTAAGAATGCCCCCAACCCCCCAAGCAATATATTTTGGGACCTCTGTATTTATAAAACCCTATACGCACAGCCCTGCACCCAATAAAGACAGTGATCCTTTGAATAGTTATCCAATTTTCATGTGTGGATGGACTAAGGAATAGTCACTCAAAATTCATAATTATTTAGTTGCCTCTTCCTATAGTCTGTGGCCCAGTATTAATTGCAAAAACTGCACCTCTTCTTATTAATATGGTTCATTCACAAATAAAATAGCATTACAACAAATATTTAAAAAAATACTATCTTTAAGTTGTTTCTACACTTAAAAAAAAGAGAAGCACCAGGGAGGTTGCTGCTTGGTACGAACCAAGTGTGCTGCACATGTCCTGAAAATTAAGCCAAAGCCTCTAGATCACCTCCATGTGGTTGATCCCAGTATAGGTCGTAAACCCCGTGCTCTCCATTTAGTCTAATGGGACGTAAGGCAAACTAAACAATCAAATTACACTTCAAATAATTTTTTGTCCAAAGATGTTTTCTATCATTTTAGATAGTTTTTTATCACGATATGATGTAAGGTTAAGTGTTTGTCCTTTGAAATAAGTTTGGTCTTAGTTCGTTTTTTAATGCTATAAAAACTGTAGTGTTACCTCATGATTAACAGCTTCTCTGAGTGAAGTCACTGAGGTACCAACAGACTTTTTTGTAGATTTTCAGGAGGAGATTGGAGCTTCAACTTTAATTTCCATACCTGTTTATTTCACACAACATAATGAGTTGTTCTGCAGTATACCGAATTAACAGTTTCTATACGGGAGTGTGGGCGGCCTTGATAATACGGCTACTCTTCACGTTCACTACTGCGCAGACTGGGGTCCTGCGTTCACTACCGCAGAATCAGGTCCCAAATAACCGCAAGATGTCAGCGCCGTATTGAGACATGGATGGCTTCACCTTTCAACAATGGAAGAGAGTGAAGGTGCGTCATCCATCTTTTTTTACAGTCTATGGTACAAACGTGTTGTGAATTAGGAATAAGTTCTCCAATGCGTACAAATACGAAATAATCCACGCAATTATTAGTGAATGAGACCCATCTTTATGTTGTTTTTACATTAATTTGAAGATTAACTGTGAAATTATTACATTATAAAATATATGAAAAATGTAAGTATTTTTAATCTGTGTGTGATTAAAAAAATGTGTAATTAATCTAGTTAATGTTTTAATCGATTGACAGTACTAATATATATATATATATATATATATATATATATATATATATATATATATATATATATATAAAGCATAAACCCTGCTACATTGTTAAATTAATACTTAAATTAGAATAAAATTTAATATAACAAAGTATCTTTTTTCCCTATTTTGTTTCTCTGTAAATTAAAATTGTTGTCAGGATATTTAGTTGTTACTTGTAAACAAGACAATCATATAATTTTTTACAGTGTGAAATGGCTTCTGCATATATGTTTTTAATAACATATAACTCTCACACAGTGGTGGCAATTTTGGGTCACAAAGTTGATGTAAAAAACTGTAACTTCCCAGATAAGGACCACTTCAGGTGCTTTAACTGCACACTTTATTTTTAGGTACTATATGTACACTTGTCGTAGGGCTGCTGTAGCCAGGAGTGATTTTAACGTGGATGAAGAGACTGGAGGGAGACATGCTAGAGCCGTCTGCTTTCAGCAGATGCACATGTCTGTAACCTGCAGAACAAATGTTACAGAATAAGTTTGTGCAGTCAAACCAGGGCAGTTTGTGTTCAGTAAAGAATCAATAAAAGTCATACCTGTCCGCATGCTTGTGAAAGGAAACGTAAACTGGCCCAGAAAATCATTACTGATGGCGTAGTCATGGTCCTCGACCATAAAACGTACTAATACCAGCTCTGGCACATGAAGCTGGAACTTAAAGGTGCAGTCCCACCTGGGGTTAAAGCCTGAGGAGGGTAAAACATGTTTAAATCAAATCTGATAAGCCAAACCATTATGACCAGTTATTTTTTAAGTGAATATCGCCGATCATCTCCTAACAAGGCCACATATTAAGGTCTGAGTAGATTAGATGGTAAGCAAACAATTAGTTATCGTAATCAACGTGTTGGATGCAGGAGAAATGGACAAGAACAAAGATTTAGGTGACTTTGACAAGGGGCAAATTGTTATGGCAAGATGACTGGGTCATATTATCGCTGAAACGTCAAGTCTTGTGGGTTGTTCAAGGTCAGCAGTGATGAGAATTTACCAACGGTGGTCCGAGGAGGGACAAACCACAACACCGGTGAGAAAGTGTTGAGCCCCCAAGGCTCATCCATGCATGAGGGCAACGACGGCTATCCCGTCTGGTAAGAGCCTATTGAGGGTCCACTGTGGCATCATTAATGTGGCTCTATAAGTCATTATTTTAATGATGGTTATGGGAGTAATGTGTCACAACACACAGTGCATGACACTGCTGCATAGACACAGACCAATCAGAGTGGCTATGATGACCCCTGTCTACCATTGAAAGCGATTACAATGGGCACACGAGCGTCAGATTTCTGAGCAGTGTAAGAAAGTCGTCTGGTCCGATAAGTCCGGTTTACTTTTCTATGACGTGGACGACGGTGCTGTTTACCTGGTGAAGTGATGGCACCAGGATGCATTTTGGGACGACGACGAGCCAGTGGAGGGAGTATTTACCTAAACCTTGTTGCAGACCAGGTACACCCCTTCATGACAAAGGTGTTCCCTGCTGGAAGTGGCCTCTTTCAGCAGGATAATTCACCTTGCCACACTGTGTTCTTCAGTCACTTTTAAAATGAAACTTGGTGACTTTTATGGCACTTGGTATTTGAACACACACAAAAATTGAGGGCATGATTTGAAAAGGCTAAGTGGTCTTAAAAAAAAAAGTCACACTTGTGGTCTTCAAGGTCAAAAATGACCGCCATAGGAAATTAATGGGAAATGAGCAATAAAATACGAAAATACAGAATATTTTTATGCTTACAATCTACAAATCAGCCACGATGCAGAAAAAAAATTCACAGCAATGAAGAGGTCAAACTCTAAAACATCAAGAGTGCAAAACAGACACACCCAATCACACACACACACATACACCTATGAACTGATGTGACTGTAATAGAAAAAATATGTATAAAATCAATAATTCAACCACAATGCAGTAAACATGTGGACAGCAAGGAAGGGGTTATACTCAAAACAGACACACCCACCCACTCACACAAACACACACACACACACACACACACACACACACACACACACAAACACACACACACACACACACACACACACACAAGCAGAGAGAGATATAAAGAGATCTGTCATTTGAAAGTCACGTGTCTAGTTTCTGTAAAACTGCATTTATCATCTTAAAAACATATCTAAATTATGTCATATGCTCTCAATTAAAAATGCAGAACAATTAGTTCATGCGTTCATGACATCAAGGCTAGATTATTGTAATGCTCTACAGGGTGGTTGCCCTGAACGTTTAATAAATAAACTACAGCTGGTCCAAAATGCAGCCGCTAGAGTTCTTACCAGAACCAGGAAGTATGACCATATTAGCCCGGTTCTATCAACACATCATTGGCTCACATCATATAAATTTAAAAATATTGCTGATTACTTAGAAAGCACTTGAGCGAGCTCTTAACGCATTATAGTCCTTCACATCTATTGCGATCTTAAAATTCCAGCCAGTTGATAATACCTAGAATATCAAAATCGACTGCTGGCGGTAGATCCTTTTCCTATTTAGCACCAAAACACTGAAACAGTCTTCCAAATATTGTCCGGGCTGCGAAGACCACAAGTATGACTCCCAATTGAGGACTATGATAAAGAGTTCAAGGTGCTGTCAAGCAACTAGCAAATTTTATCTTTAATTTTAAGTGAAGATCTGACATGTTAAAGCTACAATATGCAATTTTTTTCACCGCTAGGGGTCGCTAACCTCTTACAATAACAAAGGCATAGGTTGATGATGCATAAGCGGAATTATGGAACTTGTCGTAATGCTGATGGATCTAATAATGTTTATCCCTAAACCTTGTTGCAGACCAGGTACACCCCAAGAATGTACAATAATGTTTCTTGATGATTGAATACACTGATGTATTTAACATGACTGTGGTATGAAGCAGGTCGCGATTGCTAATGAAAGACCGATATCAGCGCCACGCGCGAGTCCCGCGCATATAAAGGAATAAGGACATTTTACTCTACCAAACTGCCTGCAAGTGTTGAATTAATACTCACACAGGTCAGTTTATTAGACGAAATAAACTTGAGGTAACGCAGTGCTGTTTCACTTGGTCTAAACTGCATTTGAGTGTGTTGAAAGTTACAATGTTATTCCTATGTGTTAGTTTGTCTGTATGAGACTAGCAGTAAGCTAGATCAAAATTAGAATAACATACTGATCATATTCTAACATTTCATCATGTTGAGCTTTATAACATTGATTAGTTTTATGTACATTTGCTCACCTGTCTAATAAAATACATGCAAGAGTGGCTTCTCTGTCAAGTCGAAGTTTGTCACGGACGTGGAGCTCTCGACATCTCGGAAACGCCACGCTGATATTGATCCTAGTTTTAGTTCTCCTTTTGTCCCAAAGTCTGCTTGCCATGGTCCATGATGTTTGAACGAAACAACAACAGCGTGACGTGCCGCTAGACGTAACGCAGTTGTCCACGTCTATCGCCATGGTTACTATGGCAGTACGAGTGAAAACCAGGGATAACGCGGATATTATGTCATTGATAGGCGAAAAGTGAACATGGATGAGCCATTATTTAAAATTGGAATTTCTCTGAAATTGCAAATCTTTGGGAACTTTTGGGATATTGTAAGAACACAACTGCAGGAAATATATCACACTGTGCAAGTGATTCTTGGATATTTTATTACAAAATCATACATATTGTAGCTTTAATCTAATAAAGCTTTAGGATTTTTCACAAATTTGTATTACAGAAGCAAATCTTAACTTAACTTAATCTTACAAAATCTTTAACCATTCAATCGGTTCAATTCGGTAATTAACTCTCAGGTCTGTTACCAAGCAACCAACAACGCGCAAGTGCTAGAGAATGGAGAAAAGAAATAGGTGTGCTTTAAATTAAGTGCTGCCGAAAGAGAAGTTTTGATAAGCTTGCTGGAAAAGGCAAAGCCTATCAGTTTTTCTTTTTTAATGGGAGTTTTCATCTTGTATCATTAATAAATGTGACTTCATTCTCAGACAGAGCTATTGTTATGTGATTTTTAGAGTTGGCTTTCAAATAAATTTTAAGGTAGGACACTAAAGTTAAGACACTTTTTAGGATTTTTTGTGGAGTTAGGATGCTTCTGTATTACCCTTTTCCTATATGTATTTAAAATAAGATTATGCACTTAATAAATGTCATTTTGTAATAGCTTTTGTTCTAAATGAGGTTCTAACTGAAATTGCCATGGTTACCAAACAGATAAGATAGGATTCTCAAGTTAGATCTTTCTGTAATATGCCCCCTGACCTCTAAATCTCAATCCAATTGAGCAACTGTGGGATGTGCTGGACCAACAAGTTCGATCCACGGCGGCTCCAAGTCGCAACCTACAGGACCTGAAGGATCTGATTCTAACATGGTGCCAGATACCAGAGGACACATTCAGGGGTCTTGTTGAGTCCATGCCTTAGCGGGTCAGCTCCGTTTTGGCAGCACGCAGAGGACCAACATCATATTAGGCAGGTGGTCATAACGTTTTGGCCAATCTGTGTATAATTAATAAATGTCAAAAAAATTCTGAAGTACCATTATTGTCAATGCGGTGCGTCTTCTTTGTGGTGTTGTCTATGGGAGCCCCATAAGTCTGCACCCATACAAGAGGGTCCACGATGGAGCTGAGCTTCTCTTTGTCAGGTTTAGGCAGCTGCTGGGCTGAAATCACCTGAAACAAGACAAATATATGATTATGTTTTTAAAAAAGAAGAATCCAGCACAGAGCGGGTCTAGCTGGTGGACCAGCATATTCTGTTCTAAAGCAAAACAGAGCTGGTGAAGCTGGTGGACATTGTTTTGCTTGCATATTTCTATATTTAATACATTAATGATGTAAAGGAAAACGACTTGGTTACTAACGTAACCTCGGTTCCCTGAGAGGAGGGAACGAGTATTGCGTAAAGTAGCTTACGCTATGGGAAAACTCCTTTTCTCGAGAAATATTGAAGTCTTTATGTAAAACGCATTGCAGCTGCACAGCATACAGCAGTGAGCGAGGCAGCTCGGTCATTGGCTGTGCTGCGGCAACTGCACGAACCTATGACGGGGCGACTCTGAACGCGCCGACCAATGAGCGCGCGTCAGAGCCTGCCAAGATGGGCGTGGCCAAGGGCTATAAATAAGGGCTATAAATTGGGCACCCCGTCATCTGAGTTCTTTAGGTTCAATCGACTAAAGCGAACTGACCAAGCACAAGCACGGCAGCTTACGCAATACTCGTTCCCTCCTCTCAGGGAACCGAGTTTACGTTAGTAACCGAGTCGTTCCCTTTCGAGAGGTCTCTCCTATTGCGTAAGTAGCTTACGCTATGGGAACACCATGTAAAATGCTGTGCGTGCTGACTTCGCTCTATTATAGCCAGAGGCAGGTGCCTGAGACGTAAGAGCAAAGTAATCACCCAACGAGCCGACCATAGGCGAGCTTAAAAAGGGAGAATATATAGAGTGGCCCGAGGGGCGCTCAGTGGTAACATAAGCACATATATACTGATATGTAGAGACTCTTAAGCCAGTCAGCGACCGACTTTATAGGGAGAGATAATGCCCAGCATGTATACAACCCGGACTTATGAACTCGTAGTTCACTAAGAAGCATCAGGCTGATAGTATATTGGAATGCAATGAGGGGACCTGTAGGTTGTAAAACCTGATAAATGTGGACGGTGAGGCCCAGCCTGCCGCCGCACAAATATCTTCGCACAAAGATCGGTATCCCACTCGACCACGCCCACAAAGAGGCCATACCCCTCGTGGAGTGAGCTCTGATGCCTAGGGGGCACTGCAGGCCCTTGGCTTCATAAGTCAGCGCTATAGCATCAACTATCCAGCACGATAATCTCTGCTTTGAAACAGCGAGACCCTTAGTACGGCCGCCAAAGCATACAAATAGCTGTTCCGTCTGTCTGAACAGGGCAGAACGCTCCAAATACACTCTGAGAGCCCTGACCGGGCAGAGTCGATTAGCGTCGCTTTTGTCTGCTGGAGACGATAGTGCGCCAGAGAGATAACCTGTGGTCTGAAGGGTGTGGAGAGCATTTTAGGAATATACCCGTGTTTTGGCCTAAGGATAACTCTGCAGTCGTTAGGTCCAAATTCCAGGCAGGTAGCGCTTGATGACAGCGCGTGCAGGTCACCCACTCTCTTGACTGAGGCGAGTGCCAGCAAGAGCGCAGTCTTGAGCGAGAGCTGTATAAGGTGCACGGTTCAGAGTGGTTCGAACGGGGCGCCCTTAAGTGCATCCAGGACCGTTGACAGGTCCCAGATCGGCACTGAGGGGGGGGGGGGGGGGGCGTGGAGGATTCATTCTCCTAGCGCCCCTCAGAAAACGAACAATTAGGTCGTTTTTCCCTAACGGGCGTCCCTTAACAGGATGTGAGTGCAAGGAGCTCGACCTGAGTCATGTTGTCCTTTCGGACCAGAACGTGTTCGTCTTTCAGGTACGGAAGCAGGGCTCTGAGTGCCAAAGCGATCGCTTTCATTTCCAGACAGTTTATATGTAGGCGCTCTTCCGTGTTTGACCAAAAGCCGGAAACAGGCCTGCCCTCGTAGAGGGCCCCCCATCCTATTTTGGAGGCATCTGTCGTGATCATTTTTCTCCTTGTGTTCACACCTAGACTCACACCGGACTTGTACCAGTCGCCGGCTCTCCAAGGCGTCAGGGCTTTTATACAGCCGTGATTCGCTCTGATTAAAAAGTGGCCCGAGCGCCATGCGTGAGTGGGAACACGGCTCTTGAGCCAGCGTTGGAGAGGACGCATGTGCAACAATCCTAGCTGGAGTACAGCTGATGCTGAGGCCATGAGACCGAGCATCCTCTGAAAACGCTTGACGGGGGCGCTTGACGGAAAGCGCTCTGATGAGAGGCGTCCTGTCATTTGCACTGAGTCTAGTACTATTCTCAGGAAAGAAATACTCTGGCTGGGAGATAGTATGCTCTTTGCAAAATTGATTCTTAGACCCAGGTATTCTAGATGGCTGATAATCCAAGACCTGTGTGTCATTAACTGACTCTCTGATTGTGCTAGTACTAGCCAATCGTCGAGATAATTCAGTATTCGCACTCCCCGCTGTCTCAGGGGGGAAAGTGTTGCAGCCATACATTTCGTGAACGTACATGTGAAACACCCTTTCTCACTTTCGTCTCGACCACAGCCGAAAAACGGGGTGGTCTGCGAGCGAATTGGAGCGAATAACCGGTTTTTATTATGTTCAAAACCCATTTCGGTATGTCGGGATATTTTCCCAAGCTTTCGCTCGCACAGATATGGGCTGAATACAGGCTGGGGGCGAGCCGCTGTGACGCAGGGACCCGGCTGGCAAATCGCCTTGCGTTATCAACGCTGAGCTTACAGCTCTCAGAGGCGTGGGCGCGCGCTGAGCAGGTCTGCTGAGTGTTGAATGCAGGGGTGCGTGTGAGATTACAGGCACGCGCGCTACATCTGTAATGCTCGCAGCATGAACTGGAAATGTGTTTGAAACTGTATGGACAGCGCTTTTGAGTGGGGGTGCATAAACCATAGCAGGCACGGGCGCCCCACCTTCATAAAGCTTCCTGCTTGTAGCGGGGAGTTTTTGGCCATGAATACAGTGTTTGTGTGTAGGGGTGCGTGCATAACAGCAGGCATGCGCGCTACCTTTATACTGTTTCCCGCTTTTACTGGGGAGGTTTTTATAACTGTGTACACAGTGCTTATGTGTAGTGGTGCATACATGGCAGTAGGCACGCAATCTACATTTATGGTGCGTCCAGCTTGAGCTGGGGAAACATTTCGCACTGTTTGGACAGTATTGGTGTGTGGGGATGTGCACTTTAGTGTGGACACGTGACCCATTAGTGACACAGGCAGAAAATGACTCTTTTCGTGATTTCTGTGTGTCGCCTTTAAAACGGCGTTTGTTTGCAGGTGAGCGAGCTCTGCGACTGGCCCATTGACTGCTGTATAGACATTTACATCTCCTTCATCTCTTCTTCATCTCCGTCAGTGTCAGCCACAGATGGCGCTCGAGGACAGTCAGGTTAGCCATGGCTCGGCCGATGGATTGGGCGGTGGCCTTTGTGGCTCGCAGAGCTATATCGGTAGCGCTGCGTAGGTCCTTAAAAGCCTCAGGTTCAGGGCCAGACTCGTCCATGGTGTGGAGAAGTTTGGCCTGAAAAACTTGTAGTACTGCCATTGAGTGAAGCGCTGACGCGGCTTGGCTGGCAGCGGCGTATGCACGACCGGCGAGAGCTGAGGTTGCACGGCAGGGCTTTGACGGATGAGAAGCCTTGGCTTTCCATCCAGCGGTGGAGGGCGGGCAAAGGTGGTTGGCCACAACCTCCTCGAGGGGTGGTGTTCCCTCGTAGCCTCTTTCTTTCGTGCACAGAGGAGAGCGACGAAGAAAAGGAAGGCTTCAAGCGAGTAGAGTGTGGGGCTTTCCACGACTTGGTGAGCTCGTCGTGAACTTCCGGGAAGAAGGGGGAGGGCCTTTGCTGAGGTGCCTGACGGCGCCCCTGCAGAAACCACTCATCCAGTCGGCTGCGAGCGGGCTCGTCCGGTGAAGACCAATCGAGCCCGAGGTCTTCCACGGCCTTGGATAGGATGCGGACGATTTCAGCGTCCATGTTGGTGCCCGTGCTCGCCAGTGTCGAACGAGACGAGACTCACCGCTCTGGACCCACCGCTCTCCAACTGGACCGGCGGCGGGGGATCCTCGAGTAGCGGTGAAGCCCGCGGGGACTGGCCCGGCGTGACGTCACTTTTCTCGGCGCGCTCCGGTAGCCTCTGTGAGCGGCGCTTCTTCTTGCGCAGCTCGAACAAAGGTGGCAGAAGCACGGTGGTGGCGGGCTCGTTCGTGGCTAAAGCGGCGAAGCGAGCGCGCAGCTCGGTGAGGCCCAGCGAGTCACATTCGGGGCATCCGCCCCTCGTGAGAGCAGCTTCTGCGTGGTCCAGGCCAAGGCAGCGAGCGCAGATGATGTGACGATCCCCGTCCAGGAGAGGGCCTCGACACGAGGCGCAGGAAGGCATTTGAAACAATGCCTTAATTATTTGCTTTTTTACTTAGAGAGTGTCGCGGGGGCGAACACAGCAGTAAAAGGATATCGTGATGCGCGCCGGATTGCTCAGCAGAAGGCGTTTGAAGGGCGGCTGAAGGCGCCGGCGTCCTCGTCGTAGTCCCGCTGTGTGCTTGTCGACGGCGGCGAAAAGACTCCAGATTCCGGAGGATCCAGAGAAGGTCTTCACTGAAGGAGATTAAATCTAAAGAACTCAGATGACGGGGTGCCCAATTTATAGCCCTTGGCCACGCCCATATTGGCGGGCTCTGACGCGCGTGGGCGTGAAGCGCGCTCATTGGTCGGCGCGTTCAGAGTCGCCCCGTCATAGGTTCGTGCAGTTGCCGCAGGACAGCCAATGACCGAGCTGCCTCGCTCAATGCTGTATGCTGTGCAGCTGCAATGCGTTTTACATAAAGACTTCAATATTTCTCGAGAAAAGGAGTTTTCCCATAGTGTAAGCTACTTACGCAATAGGAGAGACCTCTCGAAAGGGAACCAATTTAAGGTTAAAATATTATTTATTGAATTATATGATTATAACTTTGAATTTATTTTGCTCCCTCTCCTGAAAGTAGAACTGAAATCTTTAATGATTACATTATTAATCAGTCACTAGTAAACTGGTAAAACGTTTCAAAGCATTAATGGTCTCCTGTTTCAAACGATCTGTACACAAATCAGTTAAAAAGAGCTTGTGTACATTGCATAAAAACATTTAAAGAATAAATGCCTAATAAAAGCGTAATCATTAGCAGTTTGTTCAATAGCAGGGCTTATGAGAAGAGCGCTTTCAATGGGACATTTAACAAAGACTTGATAATGAAAGTTTAAAACTGAAAGTTGCTGTTTTTAAAGACTTTTTGTATGTTGTTGAAATGAGCATGCACTTTCAACAATTCCTGAAAGAGAATTATTCAACCAAAGTCAATGGCCAAGTGCTCAACTAAAGGGAACACTAATCACCATAATGGCGAAACACATTTAAACAGACTACAACAATGTTTGTACATGTATCATATGAAATAAATAAAGCCAAACTGGCTTGTAATAAGTGAATATGGTGCTGCTGTTTTTGGAGTTCCTCTGGTGAGATATTGATTTTATTTGCAGTTGATTACATTTAATGCTGTGTGGCTGTAAGTCAGTTGTAGTTGTTGTGTTTCTGCTCATCTCTTCCTTTTTATCCTGTTCTTGTTGTTCCTCTTATATTCAGTGATTATGCTTGTTGTTAACTGCAGGTGTCATCACCAATGTTCTATCATCACTTGTAGAATGAATCTACTTTATTTCACTAACTGCAACATTGCTTCAGTGTTACTTTTACACTCTGTAGACTGGGACCATATGAAAACTGAGCAGTGTTTGTTTAACACTGGGGATTTTACTGTGTTAACATGAAACCAACAACATGTGTTTTTCTTTATCAAATAATGTATTAAAATAAACTAAAAAATGTAAACAAAAGTTAAATTTAACTACAAACACACACTAAGAAACATGATGTGTAACACATACACATGTTTTGTTGTGGTCTTGCTGGGATCATACCAGCACCCAAAAGACAACATATGCTGGTCCACCAGCATCCCATGCTGGTCCCAGCATGCAAAACATACCTTATGCTGGTCCACCACCAGCACACCAGCATCCTATGCTGGGATCCAGCAACCAGCATCCCACTAGTTACCCTCTCTGTAACCAGACCAAGACTGACTTCACAGGCCCAAAGCTGCGACTCTTAAAGCCATTAGCCCCTCCCACTAGGCTCAACCATCATTGACATAATACAATCAACACTGTACTAACTCCAGAAAAGGACTTATATCTATTTTACTTCAGCATTTTCCACAATAATTATATCCATCTTCACAAACAGTTTCCCTTCCCCATACACAGTTACTTGCATCACAAGTTATTATTGCAACCCAAAACCCATAATTATGCAGTTCACGTGACCATGAAAGTGCGCGAGAATCGCGCTATTTAACAACCGGAAATGTTACGCTTCGGGTCTGCCAAACTGGATGGGAAACAGAGAAAACCCGTGACGCATCGACACATGGTAAATGTTAATAATAAGAGTAGAACTATCAAGTGTGCACCCTTGATCGCGCTACTTAACAGTAGGAGAAAAGTGCATAACCCCGAAGTTTATGACCAGCTTATTTGTGACTAAGGGAACAGGGAATGAGTATCTGTATGAGTGTGTGTGTGTGTGTGTCACACTCAGTGACGGAGCCGTTCCTTCACAGATTTAAAACCCACTATAGAGAGTATTGCCGCCTATTAGACTGGAATGTGAAGCCCTGTATGGCAATGGAGCTTGCCAACTATTTTACTGTAATTTACTTCCATATCAGGTTGTTTTCCAACAAAACTGATTGAACATGATCAGTGAGCCAATCCATTTTTTCCCCTGACACTCTTTTCCACCATTCTCTTTGAATAACCATTCCATTTCGTGCCCATCTGGTAGGGATATGTTTTTTTCTACTGTGGTGCTAAAAACGGAGCTCTTTTAAATGTAATACAAATGCGTAGGGGTGTGCGATATCACGGTTTTTGATCGTGGACGGTTAAAATACCTCCACGATTTGCTTTTGAAGAAATATCGTAGTATCGTGCTACAGTGCATTCTATCAGTTCAATTTCCTTTCTTTCAGTCACTCTGAGTTACGTCAGTGACTGACGAAATGGGGGTTTCGCTTAGAAGCCTATCCCCTTTGAGTTCCACAAAACGAGCCAATGGCAAAACAATGCCATGGGTCTGCAGAATTTGTATAGCGCAACTTCTGCAAAAGGAGGAGCGCGGCAATCTTGCATTATGTTTTTGCTTCAGAGCCAAGAGTTCTCTTCACTCATCTGCAAGACTTTCTCTGAGTTCTTCATCGACGAGACGAGCGACTCTTCAGTGCTGTTGGTGCTAAGGTGTGTTTCAGCGAGATCACATTACCTGCTGCTGGTCTGTGCAGTGATCTGCCATCAGTGTGTGTGTTTTCCCTGGGCACTTCAACACTCTGTCGAGCTTTTCTCTCCTCTCCTAAAAGAGCTGCACGTGGCACGTCTTTTTAAAGATCTCTCGCCCGTGTATCTCTGGGTGCGGTAGACAGGTGTTGCCTTTTAATGGGCACGATCGCTGTCTGGCGTGTTTGCACGTTAATCACGCTCAGGCAGCATTCGGGGATTAGTTATGTTCTCATTGCGGGAACATGACCATCGCAATGTTGTGATCGATACTCAATGTACTCAACAGTCCCCTCCGCCACACCCCAATCTATTCCCTCCGGTGTGGAATAAAGCCCTGACGATTCCTCCTCGGGCCACACCCCCCTCTTGCACATTGCAACCCGCGAGGCTGCCGGATGAGACCACGGGCCCCAGCAGCAGCCTTCATGCGGACCGCGCTGTGGAGGTAGCAGAAGGCGCAGCAGCCCGTACCAGCCTCACAGCCTGCCAAATGCCAGGCGGAGTGTACGTTGGGTTGGTTTGCAGCGATCAACCTGAAGGATACGTACTTTTCTTTTTTCTCCATTCTTCCTCGACACAAACCGTTTCTACGGTTTGCTTTCGAGGGGCAGGCATACCAGTACATGGTTCTCCCATTCGGGTTAGCCCTGTCCCCTCGCGTCTTTACGAAAGTCGTCGAGGCAGACCTTGTGCCACTCCGGGCAACACGGGGTTCGCATCCTGAACTATCTCGATGACTGGCTGATTCTAGCTCACTCTCGAGACCAGGTTTGCGAACACAGGGATATGGTGCTCCGGCACCTCGCCCGTTTGGGCCTTTGGGTCAACTGGGAAAAGAGCAAACTCTCCCCCATACATAGGGGATCATGTGCAATGGACATGCTGTCACGGGCTCCTGGACAGGACCCCAGCGCTTTTGGTATGTCAATTGCCTCGAGTTACTGGTTGTACGTTTTGCTCTGCACCGTTTTCGACTGTTGCTCAAGGACCAACATTTACTAGTCTGTTCAGACAGCACGGCGACAGTAGCGTACATCAACCGACAAGGTGGTCTGTGCTCCCATCGCATATCGCAACTCGCCCGCCATCTCCTCTTATAGAGTCTGAAGCATCTGAGGTGGCTTTGAGCCATTTAGATTCCAGGAGAGCTGAATCTTGCAGACAACGAGCTCTCGTGATTTCGGCCACATCCCGGGGAATGGAGACTCCATCCCCAGTCGGTTCAGCTGATTTGGGAACAGTTCAGCGATGCACAGGTAAATCTGTTTGCCTCGCCAGACACTTCACACTTCCGCTGGTTTTATTCCGTGACTGAGAGGACCCTCGGCTCGGATGCACTAGTACACAGCTGACCGCAGGGCCTCCGCAAGTACAGGTCCTTCTCAAAAAATTAGCATATTGTGATAAAGTTCATTATTTTCCATAATGTAATGATAAAAATTAAACTTTCATATATTTTAGATTAATTGCACACCAACTAAAATATTTAAGGTCTTTTATTGTTTTAATACTGATGATTTTGGCAAACAGCTCATGAAAACCCAAAATTCCTGTCTCAAAAAATTTGCATATCTCATCCAACCAATAAAATAAGTGTTTTTAATACAAAAAAAAAGTCAACCTTCAAATAATTATGTTCAGTTATGCACTCAATACTTGGTCGGGAATCCTTTTGCAGAAATGACTGCTTCAATGTGGCGTGGCATGGAGGCAATCAGCCTGTGGCACTGCTGAGGTGTTATGGAGGCCCAGGATGCTTCGATAGCGGCCTTAAGCTCATCCAGAGTGTTGGTTCTTGCGTCTCTCAACTTTGTCTTCACAATATCCCACAGATTCTCTATGGGGTTCAGGTCAGGAGAGTTGGCAGGCCAATTGAGCACAGTAATACCATGGTCAGTAAACCATTTACCAGTGGTTTTGGCACTGTGAGCAGGTGCCAGGTCGTGCTGAAAAATGAAATTGTCATCTCCATAAAGCTTTTCAGGAGATGGAAGCATGAAGTGCTCCAAAATCTCCTGATAGCTAGCTGCATTGACCCTACCCTTGATAAGACAGTGGACCAACACCAGCAGCTGACATGGCACCCCCGACCATCACTGACTGTGGGTACTTGACACTGGACTTCAGGCATTTTGGCATTTCCTTCTCCCCAGTCTTCCTCCAGACTCTGGCACCTTGATATCCGAATGACATGCAACCACTGAGCAACAGTCCAGTGCTGCTTCTCTGTAGCCCAGGTTTTCTGGTTCAAAAGTGGCTTGACCTAGGGAATGCGGCACCTGTAGCCCATTTCCTGCACACGCCTGCGCACGGTGGCTCTGGATGTTTCTACTCCAGACTCAGTCCACTGCTTCCGCAGGTCCCCCAAGGTCTCGAATCGGTCCTTCTCCACAATCTATCTCAGGGTCCGGTCACCTCTTCTCGTTGTGCAGCGTTTTTTTGCCACACTTTTTCCTTCCCACAGACTTCCCACTGAGGTGCCTTGATACAACACTCTGGGAACAGCCTATTTGTTCAGAAATTTCTTTCTGTGTCTTACCCTCTTGCTTGAGGGTGTCAGTGATGGCCTTCTGGACAGCAGTCAGGTCGGCAGTCTTACCCATGATTGCGGTTTTGAGTAATGAAACAGGCTGGGAGTTTTTAAAAGCCTCAGGAATCTTTTACAGGTGTTTAGAGTTAATTAGTTGATTCAGATGATTAGGTTAATAGCTCGTTTAGAGAACCTTTTCATGATATGCTAATTTTTTGAGACAGGAATTTGGGGTATTCATGGGCTGTATGCCAAAATCATCAGTATTAAAACAATAAAAGACCTGAAATATTTCAGTTGGTGTGCAATGAATCTAAAACATATGAAAGTTTAATTTTTATCATTACATTATGGAAAATAATGAACTTTATCACAATATGCAATTTTTTTGAGAAGGACCTGTATGCGTTTCCCCCAGTGAGCCTTCTTGCACAGGTCCTGTGCAAGATCAGGGAGGACAAGGAGAATGTACTTTTGGTTGCGCCTCATTGGCCCACCCGGACTTGGCTCTCTGAATCGGTGCTCCTCGCGACAGCCCCTCCCTGGCCAATCCCTCTGAGGAAGGACCTTCTTTCTCAGAGATGGGGCACCCTCGGGCACCCTAGTCCCGTCCCATGGAACCTGCATGTGTGGATTCTGGACGGGACGCGGCAGGTTTGAGTACCCTACTTACCTCAGGTTGTCAAGTCAAATCATCTTCATTTATATAGCGCTTTTAACAATGTAGATTGTTTCAAAGCAGCTTTACAGAGATAAACATATAATTTAAGGTAACAGAGATCTTTATAGCGATTCTTGAATAATGTTATTTTCCAGCTAAAGTTAGTTTTGATTGATTCACTTCCATCGAAATTATAATTTGTTATTTAATTAGGAGCCGATAAGATGACACTGTTCTCTCTAAACAGACTTTAAACGCGAACCTGTGATAAACCAGTATGCGGCAGTCCTGTGGGCGAATATGCCTTGTTGATGCTAGAGGTCAGAGGAGAATGGACTGACTGATTCAAGCTGATAGAAGAGCAACTGTGACTGAAATAACCACTCGTTACAACCGAGGTATGCAGCAAAGCATTTGTGAAGCCACAACACGCACAACCTTGAGACGAATGGGCTACAACAGCAGAAGACCCCACTGGGTACCACTCATCTCCACTACAAATAGGAAATAGAGGCTACAATTTGCAAGAGCTCACCAAAATTGGACAGTTGAAGACTGGGAAAATGTTGCCTGGTCTGATGAGTCTCGATTTCTGTTGAGACATTCAGATGGTAGAGTCAGAATTATGTAACACTCAGAAACAGAATGAGAACATGGATCCATCATGCCTTGTTACCACTGTGCAGGCTGGTGGTGGTGGTGTAATGGTGTGGGGGATGTTTTCTTGACACACTTTAGGCCCCTTAGTGCCAATTGGGCATCGTTTAAATGCCACGGCCTACCTGAGCATTGTTTCTGACCATGTCCATCCCTTTATGGCCACCATGTACCCATCCTCTGATGGCTACTTCCAGCAGGATAATGCACCATGTCACAAAGCTCGAATCATTTCAAATTGGTTTCTTGAACATGACAATGAGTTCACTGTACTAAAATGTCCCCCACAGTCACCAGATCTCAACCCAATAGAGCATCTTTGGGATGTGGTGGAACGGGAGCTTCGTGCACTGGATGTGCATCCCACAAATCTCCATTAACTGCAAGATGCTATCCTATCAATATGGGCCAACATTTCTAAAGAATGCTTTCAGCACCTTGTTGAATCAATGCCACGTAGAATTAAGGCAGTTCTGAAAGGCGAAAGGGGGTCAAACACAGTGTTAGTATGGTGTTCCTAATAATCCTTTAGGTGAGTGTATGTGCGCAGGTTTGTAATTCCTTACAAACCATGCCTTAACAAACTACTTGTCTTGCCTATAAATTTTGATTTAGAATTTTATTTTATCACTTATTCGGTACGCTAACCGAATTTCCCCACAACACTTTATTTGTAGAGTGGTAAAGGGATCCTCCATAGGGTGAGGCTAGTTGGCACTTCAGCACTGCATTGTCATCGGGTCCAGGCGAAAGTCCTAGGCAGATCTGGATACGGCCTGGATCCGGCAGGCTGCGGGAAAACCTTGGGATAAACAAACTAAAATTAGCGTAGATGACATTCTTCTTATGATGTAACGAGTACATCGGGATTCAAGGGAAGTGTTCCCAGCCTAATATTGAATTATAGAAGTCGATATGTATTATTATCATCGATGATTCTCGATAATTGATTGCTGATCTATTGCTCCTGTCTGCCTCGCTGCCTGCTGTGAGTTTGTTTGCTTCGAGGCTGTAAGCTCTGTCTAAGCCTCGGATTAGCTTTGTATTTCTTTCTGTTTTGAACCATCATTTACTATAAATTCTAGTTGTTTACACTACTAAATACAGCTTACCCAACATCTCAGATTAACCTGACATCGCTAGCTTCTGTTATTGTTCACACAACGCGCTAGTAACTCGCTAGCCTGTTAACGCACCACTCGTGCGCTCAGTTATTTATTTATTTATTTTTCTCTCACGCGCCCGTGCCTATCAGTTCATAAAAAGCCCAGGTGAGTAAGAATCAGTCAACAAACACAGAGAGTAATGTCTTGTCCTGTTATTGCCACCTGAACTTCAAGTCACATGTTTAACATAGCCTTCTCTGTCGGCAATATATGAATTATATGTGATAAATGCAAGGAGACAGTCAGGCTGACGGAGAAGATTTCAGAACTAGAGACACGCATCCAAACTTTAATTGAGGATCGTAAGAGTGCTAGAGCTTTAGATACTATTTTGGATGCGCCTAGCATAGTGAACTCTTTACATGATTCGGTTCCGGCTGAATTATTGCCTGTGCAGCAGGGCAGATGGTTGACATTGAGGGATCGATCTAGTCGAGGATCAAAAAAACACTCTTTCGTTCCGATTACCATAACAAATCCATTTGCCCCGCTCAGTGAAACACCCACTGAGAATTCTGTTGATTGTGCCTTGGTAATTGGTGATTCGATCACACGGAACGTGAAAATAGAGACACCAGTCACCATAGTCGCATGTTTGCCGGGAGCCAGAGCGCCTGACATCAAAGCAAATTTAAAAGTGCTGGCTAATGCTAATCGTAAATTCTCTAAGATCATTATTCATGTCGGCAATAATGATGTTCGACTCCGCCAGTCGGAGATCACCAAAATTCACATTAAAGAGTTGTGTGAACTCGCAATTATGATGTCAAGCACTGTAATTTGCTCTGGCCCCCTTCCTTTTCGCAGGAGTGATGAGATAGTTCAGGTAGATTGTGTTCACTCAATGGCTGGTTGTCTAAGTGGTGTCCGCAAAATTATATAGAATTCATAGACAATTGGAAAAGTTTTGGGGCAAACCTGACCCGTTGAAAAGAGATGGTATTCATCCCTCCTGGGATGGTGCTGCTCTTCTCTCTAGTAATTTGGCTCATAGTCTTAGAGCTAAAACATGACAAATTGGACACCAGGTCAGGAAGCAGACAGACTGGCTTAACCGACCGTCTGCTAGCGGCCTCGCATCACCAAGGTCAGATAAATCCCATAACACACAGCTTCTTTCACCTAGATATCATCATCATATAGAGACTGTGTCTGTTCCTCGAATTTGGAAATCCCAAAAACGTCCAAGCCCATCTAAGGTTAAAAATGTGATTGATGTTCAACAAATAAAAAACAGATATAATACAGATGAACAAATGATAAAGCTTGGGTTGCTGAATATTCGATTCCTTACTTCAAAAGCACTTATTGTTAATGATATGATTTCAGAGTATAACCTAGATGTGCTGTGTTTGGCTAAAACCAAACGTTTATATTATTTTAAATGAGTCAATCCCTCTAGATTACAGTTATAAACATGAACCTCGTCTGAAACGCAAAGGGGGAGGTGTTGCTGTAATTAGCTCTTGGAATTGCTCTGTTTATTAGGGCCCAAGCCTTGAAAAGGCGAAGGCCCTATTGTTTTCCTTAGAATTATTTATTATTAGGGCCCAAGCCTTGAAAAGGCGAAGGCCCTATTGTTTTCGTTAGGATTATTAGAGCCCAAGCCTTGAAAAAGCAAAGGCCCTATTGTTTTCCTTAGGATTTTTAGGGCCCAAGCCTTGAAAAGGCGAAGGCCCTATTGTTTTCGTTAGGATTATTTATTATTCTTATTATTAATCTTATTATTATTAGGGCCCAAGCCTTGAAAAGGCGAAGGCCCTATTGTTTTCCTAAGGATAATTCTTTATTATTATTATTATTATTATTATTATTCTTTATTATTATTTTACTACTTTTGGGCACTTTTGGGGGCCTTAACGTGCTCGAAAACTCTTGAAACTTTGCACACGGGTCAGAACCCGCGGCCATCAGGGCCGGGCTGAAGATGGTACCCGGGCGTGGCAGGGGGGCTCGACAGCGCACCCTGGAACGGGGTCCGAAAACTTGGTCCATAAATCAAACACGCTTGGATGTAATAATATGAAACTCGGTACACTTGTAGATCTATTGTGAGTCAAAGTTATAGCGCCACCAACTGGCAGAGGGAAGTGTGTCACTTTCAAAATGCTTTGAAATCACCCTCTAATTTTTACCCGATTTGATTTAAACTTTATGTGTATAATGTAAAGATTTTACACGCCAGATTTAGACCTGTGAAAGGATTATTGATATCTTAGATATTGTTGCCGTGGCAACAAATCCAACTTTAATATTCTTGTTTGATGCTTTTGAGACTCTTAGCATGCTTGAAATTGCATGAAACTCGACAGACACATCACATTTATTAGCCAGTAGACATGCACAAAGTTTCAGAAACGGGCGTGGTGAGGGCTCAGTAGCGCCACCTTTAGTCAAAAATGGGGGGGTTAGTTTTTTCTACAGTAACAAAACTCAGTACGTATATTGTACTCATCAAGCCGGATAACTTTCTATTTTACAGTCATTAGCTCGGACGAACAGAAAGTCCGATATTTTGGTTTGAATGTGGTCATTTCTCTCTGAGCCTACGTCTGTCTGTCCCTGTGTGTAGGGGGAGGGGGAGGGGGGCTAGATTAACCATTTCACTGCTGTGTGGTTTGGCCTGCATCAAAAAAGAAAATAAATGTCTTAAGCCTTGTATTTTTTAAATATATATATATATATATATATTTTAAATAAAGATAAGGCATATAACCAGTTTAATTGTAGTGCATTGACAATAGTTTTATATAATTAGTTTATAAAATGAATTAACTTGGTCCATAAACTTGGTCTTCGGGTGATAGTTTAAACACAAAATCATACATAGGGCCATACTGCCCTCTTGTGTCCAAAATTATATTTATACGCACTTTTATTTATTTATTACATGTATTACGCACACACACAGTTCGATCGCGACCGCGCCTCTCTCTTTCTCTCTTTCTCTCACACACACACACACACACAGTTCGATCGCGCCCGCGCCTCTCTCTCTCTCACACACGCACACACACACACACACACACACAGTTCGATCGCGTCCGCGTCTCTCTCTCTCTCTCTCTCTCTCTCTCTCTCTCTCTCTCACACACACACACACACACAGTTCGATCGCGCCCGCGTCTCTCTCTCTCTCTCTCTCTCTGTCTCACACACAGTTCGATCGCGCCCGCTCCTCTCTCTCTCTCTCTCACACACACACACACACACACACACACACACACACACACACACACACACACACACACGCGAGCGCGTGTAATATTCTCTGTGTCTTTATATATATATATATATATATATATATATATATATATGTATATCATCTGAATTATAAATAACTTATTTCTGTATAAAATAAAAATTCCCGAATAATCCAGACCAACCAGAGCGCACTATTCCTACAACATCATCAGTGCTGAAGCGGAACTACCAGAGCCGTTCGGCAGATAGCGAGCAGATGCAGCATATGTGTTGTATCAAGGCAGGGTCAGGCCAGCGGAATCCATTTGCAGCTTTTTATTAAGAATGGTCAAGACAGGCAGGGTGAACAATGGCAAACAGGGCAAAACAGAAAAGGCAGAGACAAACCAGGTTGACAGGCAAAGGACAAAGACCTCCAGATAAATACTGGGTTTCTGGATTTACACATTTAAGTGCTGCAAAACGTATTGACCTAAAAATTATTCTAAATTTAAATGATCTCATATATGTGGCTATTGTGGTTCACGATCATAGGCCCTGTCCCCAAATGGCACACTTCATATGAATTTTTGGTCTTGTGTAGTTATTTCATGTGTCTGTTAAATCCATGAGACCGTAGGCTGTCTCATTTTTAGGGCCCAAGCCTTGAAAAGGCGAAGGCCCTGTTGTTTCCCTAAGGATTATTAGGGCCCAAGCCTTGAAAAGACGAAGGCCCTATTGTTTTCCTTAGGATTATTTATTAGGGCCCAAGCCTTGAAAAGGCGAAGGCCCTATTGTTTTCGTTAGGATTATTTATTAGGGCCCAAGCCTTGAAAAGGCGAAGGCCCTATTGTTTTCCTAAGGATTATTCTTTATTAGGGCCCAAGCCTTGAAAATGCGAAGGCCCTATTGTTTTCCTTAGGATTATTTATTAGGGCCCAAGCCTTGAAAAGGCGAAGGCCCTATTGTTTTCCTTAGGATTATTTATTATTATTATTAGGGCCCAAGCCTTGAAAAGGCGAAGGCCCTATTGTTTTCCTTAGGATTATTTATTATTCTTCCGACTTATTATTATTTTACTACCTTTTGGGCACTTTTGGGGCCCTTAACGTGCTCGAAAACTCTTGAAACTTTGCACACGGGTCAGAACCCGCGGCCATCAGGGCCGGGCTGAAGATGGTACCCGGGCGTGGCAGGGGGGCTCGACAGCGCCCCCTGGAACAGGGGTCCAAAAACATGTCCGTATATCAAACACTCTTGCATGAATTAATCTGAAAATCGGTACACATATAGATCTCATCGTTTCATATATCCTTCGTACTTTTACTTTTTACGCCAGCCCAACAGGAAGTCGGCTATTATGGGTTGTTTGGAAACTCGTGCTCAGGAATTTGAAACACTTCTCTTAGGGAATTCACCCGATCGTCACCAAACTCGGTGTGCATGAAGTCAAGACATTGAGGATGAAAAATTGCCAGGGGATTTTTGATATCTCGAACGGTTTGGCCGTGGCGAGGAAACGAATTAATGGCGAATAATGGAAACAGGAAGTGTGTTATAACTTCTGCATACATTAACTGATCTTGATGAAACTTCAGCAGTGTGTTCACTGTAAGAGGCCAATCACATGGATGTGACTATTGTGAGTCAAAGTTATAGCGCCACCAACTGGCAGCAGGAAGTGTGTCACTTTCAAAATGCTTTGAAATCACCCTCTTATTTTTACCCGATTTGCTTCAAACTTTATGTGTATAATGTAAACACACGGCAGATTTAGACCTGTGAAAGGATTATTGATATCTTAGATACTGTTGCCGTGGTAACGCATCAAACTTTAAGATTCTTTTTTGATGCTTTTGAGACTCTTAGCATACTTGAAATTGCATGAAACTCGACAGACACATCACATTTATTAGCCAGTAGACATGTGCAAAGTTTCAGAAACGGGCGTGGTGCCGGGGCCCAGTAGCGCCACCTTTTGACAAAAGAGGGGGAGTTAGGTCTATACTTTTATCTACAATCTTAAAACTCAGTATGTATATTGTTCATATCGAGCTGGACAACTTTCTAATTTACACTTATTAGCTCAGACCAACAGGAAGTCAGATATTCTGGTTTGAATGTGGATGTTTTGGAGAACTTTCTCTTCCACTCTCTCTGACCCTACGTCTCTCCGTGTGTTTGAGGGGAGGGGGGTTTGTCTGCTGAGTGAGAATGCTTTTATTTTAGTTTTTCAAGGTTTTGGGGCCCTTAACATGCTCGAAAACTCTTGAAACTTTCCACACAGGTCAGAACCCGCGGCCATCAGGGCCGGGCTGAAGCTGGTACCCGGGCGTGGCAGGGGGGCTCGACAGCGCCACCTGGAACGGGATTCGAACACTTGTTCATATATCAAACATGCTTGCATGTAATAATATGAAACTCGGTACACTTATAGATCTCATCGGGCCGAACAACTTTCGTGCTCTAAGTTTTACGACAGCTCAACAGGAAGTCAGCTATTATGGGTTGTTTGGAAAATGCATGCTTTTATTTTTGATATACTTCTCCTAGAGAATTAATCCAAACACCACGAAACTCGTCAGCGTGAAGTCAAGACATCGAGGATGCTAAATTGCGAACGGGTTTGGCCGTGGCGAGGAAATGAATTTATGACTAAAAAAGGACACATAAAGTGTGTTATAACTTAGTTAATTTTACCTACAGTTACAAAACTCTGCGTGTATATTGTTCTCGTCAAGCCGAACAACTTTCTAATTTATTGTCATTAGCTCAGACCAACAGAAAGTCAGATATTGTAATTTGAATGTGGATTCTGAGAATTTTCTCTCCCTCTCTCTGACAGAGAGAATGCACCCTGCCATTTTGTATGTGTGTGTGTGTCTGTGAGGAGGGGGAGGGGGGTCTCTTCGGGTGATAGTTTAAACACAAAGTCATCCATAGGGCCATACTGCCCTCTTGTGTCCAAAATTGTTTTTATACACTTTTATTTATGTATTACATGTATTACGCACGCACACACACACACACACACACACACACACACACACACACACACACACACACACACACACACACACACACACACACACACACACACACACACACACACACACACAGTTCGATCGCTCCCGCGCCTCTCTCTTTCTCTCTCTCTCTCTCACACACACACACACACACACACACACACACACAGTTCGATCGCGCCCGCGTCTCTCTCTCTCTCTCACACACACACAGTTCGATCGCGCCCGCGCCTCTCTCTCTCTCTCTCTTTCACACACGCACACACACACGCACACACACACACACACACACACACAGTTCGATCGCGCCCGCGTCTCTCTCTCTCTCTCTCTCTCTCTCTCTCTCTCTCTCTCTCTCTCTCTCTCTCTCTCTCTCTCTCTCTCTCTCTCTCTCAAACACACACACACACACACACACGCTCTTCGATCGCGCCCGCGCCTCTCTCTCTCTCTCACACACACGCACACACACACACACACACACACACACACACACACACACAGTTCGATCGCTCCCGCGCCTCTCTCTCACACACGCACACACACACACACACACACTGTTCATCGCGCCCGCGCCTCTCTCTCTCTCTCTCTCTCTCTCTCTCTCTCTCTCTCTTACACACACACACTCTCTCTCACACACACACACACACACACACACAGTTCGATCGCGCCCGCGCCTCTCTCTTTATCTCTCACATACACACACACACAAATTGGAACGTGAGTGAAGTACAAAGCCTATAATAAACAATAGTTTAGCATCCAAATACATCGCAAATGTTGAAACAGTTTGATTCTAATGAGAGAGTTACGTGAGCCCAACACCACTTACTTTCACTTTTGCTTTATATTATTTCGGTTACTTCTTGTTGATAGTTTTTAAAAATTCTTGTTCTGTTCTGAATATCATTAAATTTAAAGGATTGCTTGTGTAATATTTTGAATGTATCATCACATCAGAATAATTCTCTCGGTTTAGTGATTCCCTATTTATTTATTCATTGTTCTAATCAGGTAAGGCAAGTAATACTCTCTCTCTTTATATATGTATATATATCATCTGAATTATAAATAACTTATTTCTGTATAAAATAAAAATTCCCGAATAATCCAGACCAACCAGAGCGCACTATACCTACAACATCATCAGTGCTGAAGCGGAACTACCAGAGCCGTTCGGCAGATAGCAAGCAGATGCAGTATATGTGTTGTATCGAGGCAGGGTCAGGCCAGGGGAATCCATTTGCAGCTTTTTATTAAGAATGGTCAAGACAGGCAGGGTGAACAATGGCAAACAGGGCAGAACAGAAAAGACAGAGACAAACCAGGTTGACAGACAAAGGACAAAGACCTCCAGATAAATACTGGGCTTCTGGATTTACACTTTTAAGTGCTGCAAAACATATTGACCTAAAAAATATTCTAAATTTAATGATCTCATATATGTGGCACTTGTGTCATATTGTGGGGCCCTGTCCCAATTGGCACACTTCATAGCGATGAAGGGCAAAAGCTTTTAGGTAAAGGCACCGGGGTGGCGGTGCCACCGGCTTTGGCCCGCAATCGCTGCTCGCAGCTATATTTATTAGGGCCCAAGCCCTATTGTTTTCCTTAGGATTATTAGGGCCCAAGCCTTGAAAAGGCGAAGGCCCTATTGTTTTCCTTAGGCAAATTTGGAAAATTATTATTTTACTACCTTTTTGGCACTTTTGGGGCCCTTAACGTGCTCGAAAACTCTTGAAACTTTGCACACGGGTCAGAACCCGCGGCCACCAGGTCCGGGCTGAAGATGGTACCTGGGCGTGGCAGGGGGGCTCGACAGGGGGGCTCGACAGAGGCCGATCACATGGATGTGACTATTGTGAGTCAAAGTTATAGCGCCACCAACTGGCAGCAGGAAGTGTGTCACTTTCAAAATGCTTTAAAATCACCCTCTAATTTTTACCCAATTTGCTTTAAACTTTATGTGTATAATGTAAACACACCCCAGATGTAGGACTGTGAAAGGATTATTGATATCTTAGATACTGTTGTCGTGGCAACAAATCAAACTTTAATATTCTTGTTTGATGCTTTTGAGACTATTAGCATGCTTGAAATTGCATGAAACTCGACAGACACATCACATTTATTAGCCAGTAGACATGTGCAAAGTTTCAGAAACGGGCGTGGTGAGGGCTCAGTAGCGCCACCTTTAGTCGAAAATTGGGGGGGTTAGTTTTATCTACAGTAACAAAAATCAGTACGTATATTGTACTCATCAAGCCGGATAACTTTCTAATTTACAGTCATTAGCTTGGACCAACAGAAAGTCAGATATTTTGGTTTGAATGTGGTCATTTCTCTCTGAGCCTACGTCTCTGTGTCTGTCCCTGTGTGTGTGTGTGTGTAGGGGGAGGGGGAGGGGGAGGGGAAGCTGGATTAACCATTTCACTGCTGTGTGGTTTGGCCTGCATTAAAAAGAAAATAAATGTCTTAATGCCTTGTGTTTTTATTTATTTATTTAAAAATAAAGTTAAGGCATATAACCAGTTTAATTGTAGTGCATTGACAATAGTTTTATATTATTAGTTTATTAATTAAATTAACTTGGTCCATAAACTTGGTCTGAAAATTTGGTCCATAAATCAAACATGCTTGCATGTAATAATATGAAACTCGGTACACATATAGATCTCATAGGGCCAGACAACTTTCGTGCTCTAAGTTTAACGACAGCTCAACAGGAAGTCAGCTATTATGGGTTGTTTGGAAAATGCATGCTTTTATTTTTGATATACTTCTCCTAGAGAATTCATCTAAACACCACGAAACTCGGTCATCATGAAGTCAAGACATTGAGTATGCTAAATTGCGGACGGATTTTTGATATCTCGAACGGTTTGGCTGTGGCGAGGAAATGAATTTATGACTAAAAAAGGACACATAAAGTGTGTTATAACTTAGATAATTTTACCTACAGTTACAAAACTTGGCGTATATATATTGTTCTCATCAAGCCGAACAACTTTCTAATTTAAAGTCATTAGCTCCGACCAAGAGAAAGTCAGATATTGTAGTTAAAATGTGGATTCTGAGAATTTTCTCTCCCTCTCTCTGACAGAGAGAATGCACCCTGCCATTCTGTATGTGTGTGTGTGTGTGTGTGTGTGTGTGTGTGTGTGTGTGTGTGTCTGTGTGAGGAGGGGGAGGGGAGGGGGGTATCTTCGGGTGATAGTTTAAACACAAAGTCATTCATAGGGCCATACTGCCCTCTTGTGTCCAAAATTGTATTTATACGCACTTTTATTCATTTATTACCTGTATTACGCACACACACAGTTAGATCGCACCCGCGCCTCTCTCTCTCTCTCTCTCTCTCTCTCTCTCTCTCTCTCTCTCTCTCTCTCTCTCTCTCTCTCTCTCTCTCTCTCTCTCTCTCTCTCTCTCTCTCTCTCTCTCACACACACACAGTTCGATCGCTCCCGCCTCTCTCTCTCTGTCTCACGCACACACACAGTTTGATCGCGCCCGCGCCCGCGCCTCTCTCTCTCACACACACACGCACACACACAGTTCGATCGCGCCCGCGCCTCTCTCTCTCTCTCTCTCTCTCTCTCTCTCTCTCTCTCTCTCTCTCTCTCTCTCTCTCTCTCTCTCTCTCTCTCTCTCTCTCTCTCTGTCTCTCTCTCCGCGCCCCTTTAACACACAAACACGCACACACACACACAGTTCGATCGCGCCCGCGCCTCCGTCTCTCTCTCTCTAATGTGCTATATTAGATCAATGTTTTCCTTAATTTCATGCACACTACATTTATTCTCATCAGATTTATAAATTATTGTATAAAATAATACTACCGTTAAAAAAAAACACATTTGATTTTCTATTTTAATCAATGTAGAATGTGTAACTTAAAATAAACAGATTAGTGCTCTGTTTGAGGACAAGAAATTAAAACCAATGCAATATGATGAATGTCCAAAAGATGGCAGTCACAGACTGTTTTTAAACGAGGTTGGATAAATATTTTTTGCTTTTAAACTGTGTGTGTGGGTGTTGGTGTGTGTGGGTGAGATTTTGGATGGGGGACAGTTGTAGGTTACAGTTTGAGTTTATAGTTTGACAAAAGCTCTTTGTGTTTTATTGTGAGTGTACATAAATATAAGTAAACACTTTGCAGTTTGAATTTACACCCTCGATGAACAAAATGACGGAGTATGTTTTTGTGTAACAGTTCAATCGCACCCACACCTCACCCACACACACACACACACACACACACACACACACACACACACACACACACACACACACACATATATTGGAACGTGAGTGAAGTACAAAGCCTATAATAAAGAATAGTTTAGCATCCAAATACATCACAAATGTTGAAACAGTTTGATTCTAATGAGAGAGTTACGTGAGACCAACACCACTTACTTTCACTTTCGCTTTACATTATTTCGGTTACTTCTTGTTTATAGTTTTTTAAAATTCTTGTACTGTTCTGAATATCATTAAATTGAAACAATTGCTTGTGTAATATTTTGAGTGTATCATCAAATCAGAATAATTATCTCGGTTTCCCTAGTTATTTATTTTTATTTTTTCATTTTACTAAACAGGTAAGGCAAGTAATATTCTCTGTGTCTTTATATATGTATATCTATCTATCTATCTATCTATCTATCTATCTATATATATATATATGTATATATATATATATATATGAATTATAAATAACTTATTTCTGTATAAAATAAAAATTCCCGAATAATCCAGACCAACCAGAGCGCACTATTCCTACAACATCATCAGTGCTGAAGCGGAACTACCAGAGCCGTTCGGCAGAAAGCAAGCAGATGCAGCATATGTGTTGTATCGAGGCAGGGTCAGGCCAGGGGAATCCATTTGCATCTTTTTATTAAGAATGGTCAAGACAGACAGGGAGAACAATGGCAAACAGGGCAGAACAGAAAAGACAGAGACAAACCAGGTTGACAGGCAAAGGACAAAGACCTCCAGATAAATACTGGGCTTCTGGATTTACACATTTAAGTGCTGCAAAACATATTGACCTAAAAATTATTCTAAATTTAAATGATCTCATATATGTGGCTATTGTGGTTCACAATCATAGGCCCTGTCCCAATTGGCACACTTAATAGCGATGAAGGGCCAAAGCTGGCGGCACCGCGACCCGGTGCTTTTACCCACCGGCTTGGGCCTGCAATCGCTGCTCGCAGCTACATTTATTATTATTCTCCGCAATGAATCGCATTTTTGAGGGCCTAAACATGCAGGAAAACTCACAAAAATTTGCACACGCGTCAGAACTGGCGAAAATTTACATCTGATATGCGTTTCAGAATTGGGCGGGGTAAAATGGCTCCATAGCGCCACCTCTAAAGGTTCAACGGAGTGCGCCTCCCGCTACGTTTCACGTACTTGTACGAAATTCGGTACATACATGTAATGGCCCGATACCAACAAAAAAGTCTCTTGGATCATAGCCCTAAACACAACAGGAAGTCAGCCATTTTGAACTTCCTCTCAGATTTTTGTGCAGTTTTTGCCATTTTCAGGCCTCGTACTTTAACGAACTCCTCCTAGCAACATACTAGAAACATGTTAAAACATGCTAGCAGACACTTAGCTAAGTGCTAAAGCATGATATTACTGCAATTGAATAGGAATTTGCTGTAACTCAAGCATGGAATATCAAATCTGCCCCAAACTTCACACGTTAGATAAGAGTCATGGCCTGAAAACGTCTCGGGTTATGACTATAACCCTTCTTCCCTGAGAAGGGAACGAGACACTGCGTCGAGAATCGACTCTTTGGGGACGCTCCCTAAGTGTGCGCCTCTGAAGTATGAATGAAACTAATCCAATCCTGATTGGTGTTGCGTCGTGACGTAACATGTGACGGCATACACGGAAGTATAAAAGTGACGCTGTCACAACACACACTAGCCTCGCGATGAAGCAAGACGCTCAAAGGCCTCAAGGGGCGTGGCAGAACGACGCAGTGGTCTCAGGGAACGACGCAGTGTTCTCAGGGAACAAGGGTTATAGTCATAACCCGAGACGTTCCCTTTCGAGGGAACTCTACACTGCGTCAAGAATCGACTCTTTGGGGAACGAGTGCCCACTAGGCCACGCACCGAATAGGCCTGTCCCGGAGTGAAACTGTCTAGGCACTCAGCAAGGACTGAGCACGTGTGCGCCAGGCGTACTAGGAAGGTGGAGACTGTAGAACCTGATAAAAGTATGCGGAGTAGCCCAACCGGCTGCCTCACAGATCTCCTGTAGAGGTACTCCCGAAAGAAGGGCCCTAGAAGAAGCCATGCTTCTAGTTGAATGAGCCCTTACGGCTAAAGGTGAAGGCAAACCGCGCACCTTGTAAGCCTCAGTAATAGCCTGAACTATCCAATTACTAATAGTTTGCTTGGATGCCGGGAGCCCTTTCTTAGGTGACCCAAAACATACTAATAACTGGTCCGACCTTCTCCAAGAAGAGGACCTCTCAAGGTACACGCTCAAAGCTCTGACGGGGCAGAGCAAATGAAGCTTCTCTTCTTCTGCCGACACATGAGGTGGAGGATGGAATGCCTGAAGGACTGTAGACCGAGCCGTGTTCGAAGGAACCTTAGGCACGTAGCCCGGACTCGGGTGCAAAAAGGCCTTTACTCTGCTAGGGGCAAACTCCAAGCAAGCTGGTGTCACTGCCAGGGCTTGGAGATCTCCCACCCTCTTAAGTGAGGTAATGGCCAAGAGAAAAAACATTTTCAGCGTTAAATCCTTAGGCGAAGCCGACTCTAGAGGTTCGAAAGGGGCCAGGGATAACCCTTCCAGAACTATAGTCAGGTCCCAGGCAGGAACCCTAGACCTGGTTGCCGGCCTCATCCTCCAAGTACCGCGGAGAAACCGAATGACCAACTGCTGCCTCCCCAGAGGCCCATCACCTAACGGAGCGTGGAAAGCCGCAATGGCTGCCACATACACCTTAAGCGTGGAAGGGGAGAGACCCGCAGAGAAAGGATCTTGAAGAAATTCCAGAACTGAAGCCACCGGGCAGTTTACTGGATCTAACTCATGTTCTCTACACCAAGTGACAAAAACATTCCACTTGAGGCCATATAATCTCCTAGTAGATGGAGCTCTGGAGCTAAGTATGGTTTCAACCACTCCAGCTGATAGACCAGCATTTAGGTACTGAACCCCCTCAGAGGCCAGACCCACAATTTCCACAGCTCTGGCTGAGGGTGGAATATTGTGCCCCCCGCCTGATGGGTGCAAAATATTCCCCCCCAATGGGGTGCCAGGACAGGTTTGGGAACCACAGAC
The DNA here is from genome assembly GCA_030578275.1 of Meda fulgida. Lineage (NCBI taxonomy): Eukaryota > Metazoa > Chordata > Actinopteri > Cypriniformes > Leuciscidae > Meda > Meda fulgida. The sequence continues at coordinate 19,940,887 of CM060627.1, forward strand.
CTAGAATACTGTCTAACACTTGATGGGTGCTCGGTTAAGTCTTCGTCGTCGGTTTGGAGGGTGTGCTCTTTGATACCAATCTTTCATTTGAAAGTCAGGTGTCTAGTATCTGTAAAACCGCATTTTTCCATCTTAAAAATATATCTAAATAATGCCATATGCTCTTATCGACAAATGCGGAACAATTAGTTCAAGCGTTCATGACCTCAAGGCTAGATTATTGTAATGCTCTACTGGGTGGTTGCCCTGCACGCTTAATAAACAAACTACAGCTAGTTCAAAACGCAGCAGCTCGAGTTCTTACCAGAACCAGGAAGTGTGACCATATTAGCCCGGTTCTGTCAACACTGCATTGGCTGCCTATTAAACATCGTATACATTTTAAAATATTGCTGATTACTTACAAAGCACTAAATGGTTTAGCTCCGCAGTACTTGAACGAGCTCTTAACGCATCATAGTCCTTCACATATTATATTGCGATCTCAAAATTCCGGCCAGTTAATAATACCTAGATTATCAAAATCGACTGCTGGCGGTAGATCCTTTTCCTTTTAAGGACCAAAACTTTGGAACAGTCTTCCTACCATTGTCCGGGAAACAGACACACTCTGTCAGTTCAAAGCTAGATTAAAGACACATCTCTTGTGAAACCCCATTTCGTCAGTCACTGACGCAACGTCTCCATTCCCTCCTCCCTCAGGGAACGAGGGTTACATATGTGACCGAGATGTTCTGGCCCCTCCGTCTCAACATACTGTAGCCTACAACGCAACGTATATTCACATCACATGTTATCGCAGTGGTAGAGTTACACTCATGGGACACTGCAGTTCATAAAAGTTTATTATTTGCCTGTGCATTAAAGCTTTGCCGGTTAAACATTTCATTCACGTGCTGTTGAGCGGTTCAAACTAACATGCGATTTTCTGAGCGCGTACACCCGAAGCACACACACTAAAACATCAAACAGTGCCTGATTACTGGATTAAGGAGGAAGATCAGATATTTGTGTTTACAAATCAAAAAAGCATGATTAGCCAGCTACAGAGAAACTGGTTGCCAAGCAACAGACAAGTGACCAATCCTAGGTTGCAAAGTCACATGTATTCTACCAGCACGGTTAGCCAACCATGTCAAGAATGGGTCAAGAATGGTTTGTAACCGTGCCGTGCAGTACCAGGCTTAAGTGGAAATACAACTGGAACCGGTCCTCACCGTTCGGCTTGACGGTGGAATAGCGGCTTTTGGTTAAAGTAAATTATGATGTACTACTATTGTATTGATACGTCAATATTTGACAAATTTTTTGGAAGTCAATGTAGTCAACTCAAGTATTTTAATTTGTTTTCTAGCAGGAAATAGACAGGCAAATTCTTCTCAACAGAAATTTAGTTTTCATAAAGATCCCTCTGTTCATTAACTCACCTTGATAGTAAGCAGTGTTGGGTTGTGGCCAGGGCCTCCCCCAGTGTTTTCCGGGTTAAACTCTGAATCAGGCTGGCACATGAAGCTTGGTTTTAGCACATAGCCACAGCGGCCGTTTGGTAAAAAACGGCCTCTGTTTAGATCCATCTCGTTACATTGGGTTTGAAAGTTTAATGCCACTGCAAAATATTTTTTTCTGTCAGTAATTTATAAATGTTCACTGTGCAGTCATTTTTAAAAACGTGCAGTCTGCAAGTTTTCTTTGTTTACCCATCTGACAACCAGCATTCCACATGTCTTGAGGATTGTAGTTGGAGGATTGCACCCGCTGACCAGATGGGTAGATCCTGCTCAATTGCATGCTGTTGTGACGTACAAACAACTTGCCTATGAAAAAAAGAGAGAAATTTAGAACCCACGCAAACAAACAAGAACATGTTTATCTTTTTTTATTATAATATATATATATATATATATATATATATATATATATATATATATATATATATATATATATATATATATATAGTATTTTATATATAGTTTTACACAAATTAGTTACTTTTCAAAAGTTACTTTTATTTTTACTGTACTTTTGGAGACAACAACGAAATATGAGACGTCGTGTGAAGAAAACCAAAAAAATCACTGCAAATATCACTTGTGAATTTACAGAATATTTCAAGATTTAATTTATATTTCACTCACACAGTAATTTTGTCAAATTACTAAATTACTATTTAACTCTGTGTAAAGATACATAAAATGTCAGCTATTTTTTTTTTTCAAAAAAGATTTAAGATGCAATTTCTATCACTGAATGTTAATAAACAATAGTAGATATAGTACCTGATTCTTTGATTAGTTTCAATGCATCACTCTCAGAGAAAGAGGACATCTCATTGGGAGGTTTCTTGGCAGATGGATCAAATTGTTTGAAGGCAACACTGCGGGTATACACCACCAGATCAGACAGCTCTGGACTCAACTTACAGTCCTTCCGAGGAAAAGAAAAAACAATTTGTACTCAAATAAAATTGTCAAACTGCCAGACTGCAACAAGTGATTCAATTAATAAAATGAAAACAAGAGTAATGATGAGTAGTGATAGTGATAGTGAAAATGAGTAGTGATATGAGCAAGATACACCTACCCGTATGTGTACAGTTCAAAAGTTTGGGGTCAGTAAGATTTTTTAAAAGAAATTAATACTTTTATTCAGCAAGGCTGCACTAATTTGATCAAAAGGGACAGTAAAGACTTTTACATTGTTACAAAATATTTCTATTTCAAATAAAATGCTGTTATTTTAAACTTTATTTTCATCAAATAATCCTGGAGACAATGTATCATGGTTTCCACAAAATTATTAACCAGCACAAAAGTGGCCTTTTGCATAAACGTCTCAGGTTACGTATGTAACCCTGGTTCCCTGAGAGGGAACAAGACACTGCGTCGAGACGCGATGGGAACGCGCCTGCGTGATTGTGTCGTGAAGCACGTGTATAATCAGTCCAATGGAGAGACGAGACGTCATAGGCGGGTGACATTTATAACACCGGCATCATTTATAGCTGATTTATGTGCCAAGAAAGTAGATAGTTCTGCCAAAGACCTTTCGCCGAGCGACCACTCATGATCGCCCCCCCAACCTGTGAGGGAAGCATCCGTCGATAGCGTACGCGTCAACAAGAAGCCCCCAGCACTGGGCCTTGGAACCAAGGTTTCTTCCACATGACTAAGGCACGTAGGCATCGCCGCATGACCTTGATCATGCAAAAAATATTTCCCCTCGGAGAAAACCCCTTGGTTCTGTGCCACCACTGCAGGAGTCTCATGTACAGGAGGCCAAAAGTTATTATGTTGGACGCAGCTGCCATGAGACCCAATAGTCAGTGACTGGCCTAGTTTTACCTTGGCTGAAGGGAAGAACCTGATATTGGTACACTTCGTCCCCCAAAAGCGAAACTCAGGGACTTCCTGTGATGAGGACGGATGGCTACATGGAAGGATGCGTACTTAAATCTATTGTGACAAACCAGTCCTCAGACTGAATCTGTGACACAATCTGTTTGAATGAAAGCATCCATCCTTCTTTGGAACAATGAAGTAACAGCTGTAAACCCCTAACTCCCTGCTGGGAGGAGGAACCCTTTCTATAGCCTCCTTTCGCAGAAGAGTCTGTACTTCTTGCTCCATAACCAGAGCCTGCTTGGTGTCCACCACGTAGGGAGGACCCCTAGAAATCTGGGCGGAAGAACCAAACTGAAATTCTGAAACCATTTCTATAGTGAGCAGGACCCAACCAGTAGATTACATGCTGCCAGAAAATCTACTAAGGGGACCAGTCTCTCGAGACTGGCCTCTGGTATTGGTTGAACAGCCACTTCGGTGCCCTGTAACGGCGAATCGGCAGGGAACAACCGAACTGACTGTTCTACGACCCTCCTCAGAGGATCGTTGGGAAATGCAGGCACCTCAGCGCCCTGAAGCAATGAACCGGCAGGGAACATCCGAACTGACTGCTTTACGACCCTCCTCGGAGGATCGCTCGGGAGCGCTGACACTTCAGTGCCCTGAAGCGGCGAACTGGCAGGGAACAACCGAACTGGCAGCGCTACGACCCTCCTCAGAGACTTGCTTCCCAGAAACGATAACATAACCAGAGCAAGTAGGATGTACGCAAGTACGATGTCAACCACTGTAATTTGCTCTGGCCCCCTTCCTGTTCACAAGAGTGATGAGATAGTTAGTAGATTGGCTGCTAGGGTGGAGTCCACATTATAACATAGAATTCATAGACAATTGGAAACAATTTTTGGGCAAACCTGACCTGTTGAAAAGAGATGGTATTCATCCTAGAGTTGGGGTACTCGAACTCGGACTTGTCACGCACTCGGATGAATTTGTACTCGGACTTGACACGGACCCGGACATTTTAGACTCGGAAAAATGTTCTGTCGAGTCCGGGCACTGGAGGACACAATAATATTATTAAAAAACGAAACGAAACTACTTGTGTTGTTTCCGCGTTGAGCATTGTAGCCAATCACAGACATGTAAATTAAGCGCATGAACACAGTGGCAAATCAGAGGCGTTTTAGAGTCAACATGCGGAGAATTCGCTCAAAATGTATGTTCAGAATCAGCACAAGCTTTATCCTTTCGCAATAAAAAACAACAAGGTCTACACGTGATATAAATGAGAGATTCACTGTGCAGTGGGGACAACTTCCGTGTTTATGACGAGAGTTTTAGGGAGAGTGCAGAAAGTGATGTCTTAAAGGGAGCACTATGACAATCTAAATAACTATATTAGAGCCTTGTTTTGTTTTTCGTGCTTCTAGAGAACCAGTGGTTATGTTCAGAGCCGGCCCTCCCTATAAGCGAACTAAGCGACTGCTTAGGGCCCCACCGCCACTAGGGGGCCCCCAAACTATGGTCCGACCATAGACCCTGACCATGAGTGTGAGTAACCTGTAACTCGACAGACATTCGCATCACATGTTAACGCAGCAGTAGAGTTACTCACGGCACACTTCACTTATTCGCAATCACAAAAGTTTATTATTTGTTAAACATTTCATTCGCATGCTGTTCTGACATGCATTTTTTTTTCCCTGTGCGCGTCCACACTGCTGCTAAAAACCTCACTAAAAACCTGTGAAACAGCGCCCGATTCCAGGACTTTATCTAAATTGCGTCTGATTTTGAAAATGTTGTCAAATACACACAGGGTTTACATAAATCTAGTTGGTTATGTCTAAAGTGAAAGTAATCAGTTGCGTCTCTGTCACTTTGTTAGAAGCGGGACAGCCGCCTATAGTAGGCTATACATGGATAGTTATAGGGAAAGTTCAACCAAAAATGATATTATTATTTCTTTCTTCTGCTGAACACAAAATAGGATATTTTGAAGAATGTGGGTAACCAAACAGTTGCAGGTCCCCTAAGACTTCCATATAGGAAAAAAAAAAAAAAAAAAAAAAAATGGAAATCAATTGAGGTCTATCAACTGTTTGGTTACACACATTCGTCAAAATATTTGTGTTCAGCAGAAGAAATAAATTGATACACGGAGAGTAAGTAAATAATGACATAATTTTCATGGGTGTTTTTTCATGGGAATTTCCCTTTAAAGCAGAACTCGGCAACTTAGACCTAGACCTAGTTAGACCTATAACTTCTGCCACTAAAGATTGCTTTATCAATAATCTTCCTAATCAGTTTCATCATCTCAGCATCCCGGATAGCTTAGAAGAACTCGATATTGCAACAGAAACTTTTAACTCTCTCTTTTCCAGCACTTTAGACGCAGTTGCTCCGTTGCGCTTGAAGAAGATTAAAGAAAATAGTCCAACGCCGTGGTACAACGAGCACACTCAGGCCCTTAAGAGAGCAGCCAGAAAAATGGAGCGCAACTGGAAGAAAACAAAACTAGAGGTATTTCGGATTTCATGGAAAGAGAGCTCGATTGCTTACAGAGAGGCTTTAAAAGCTGCTAGATCTGCTTATTTTTCAACCCTATTAGAAGAAAATAAACATAATCCTAGGTATTTATTTGAAACAGTGGCTAAACTAACGAAAAAGAAAGCTTCAAGCACAGAAGTTTCCAAGCAACACAGCAGTAATGACTTTATGAACTTCTTCACTTATAAGATTGATAATATCAGGGACAAAATTATAACTATGCAACCGTCTACTACAGTATCGCATCAGGGAGTGCATTGTAGTCTCCCTGAGGAAAATTTTTATTCATTTGTTGCTATAGGAGAGGAAGAATTCTGCAAACTCGTCAATTCATCTAAATCGACAACTTGTATGTTAGACCCTATACCGACTAAGCTATTGAAAGAGATGCTTCCAGAGATTATAGATCCTCTTCTTAATATCATTAATTCGTCTTTGTCTCTAGGATACGTACCAAAAACTTTTAAGCTGGCTATGATAAAACCGCTTGTTAAAAAAACGCAACTTGATCCTTCAGAATTAGTTAATTACAGGCCGATCTCAAATCTGCCTTTTCTGTCAAAGATATTAGAAAAAGCAGTATCCTCACAACTGTGTTCCTTTCTTGAAAGAAATGATATCTGCGAGGATTTTCAGTCAGGATTTAGACCGCACCATAGTACTGAGACAGCTCTCATTAGAGTTACAAATGATTTACTTTTATCATCCGATCGTGGTTGTATCTCTCTATTAGTGTTACTTGATCTTAGTGCTGCATTTGACACAATTGACCACAACATTCTTTTAAATAGACTAGAAAACGTCTCGGTTACGTATGTAGGGAACGGAGACGTTACGTCGGATGACGACGAATGGGGTTTCGCTTAGAAAGCCTATCAGTTTCGAGTATTTAAAAACGAGCCAATGGCAAAGAAATGCCATGGGTCTGCGGAATTTGCATGACGTAACTCCGCCCCACCTCGTGGGTATAAAAGGAGGACGCTAGCAACATGCAGTTATGTTTTCTCGCTGAGGAGCCAAGACTGAACTCAGGCGATCCCCGCGGCACAGCGGAAGTGGCAGGACATAACGTCTCCGTTCCCTACTCAGGGAACGAGGGTTACATACATAACCGAGACGTTCCCTTTCGTTGTCACTCCGAGTTACGTCGGATGACGACGAATGGGGTTACCAGTCAAATCACGCCACCTTCACAGCTGTCTTCCAGCGCCCTGCGAAAATCTGAGCCCTCGAGATATTAGGACGAAGGACTCCTATTTAGCACAGGAATACGAAGGTACACTGGGAAGCATATCCCAAGCTTTTAAGGGGAAATATGCAAATATCACCAACCCAGTGGGGGGGGGGGGGGGGGGGGGGGGGGCATTTGAAAATACACATATGACCTGAAGGAAACATATGGAGAAACTCTGAGGTGTCCAGCCGCAGGTGGAATATTTCAACCTCAGGGGTGGCAAGGTGGCTTGCCGAGGGAAAGACACATGCTCAAAAGAGGCTTACAGTGGAAATACACGTGTGGGGGTAGCTCATGGGAGGGACCATGCACACGGAGGCACCTAGCCGACGCCCAGGCAATAGACACTGGCGCTAGCATCAGGGGTGCTGGAGGAACTCAGGGCTTTCGGAGAAGCTCACCTGAGCAGAATATCGCACGTATCCAGTCCGCGGAGTGGAATGGCGAGCAAGCGAAGACACCTGAGCGGGTCCGGAACTAGCTGTTTGAAGCGAGAACACGAGAGGACACTGGCTCCACTCGGAGATTATAGAATCTGGCGAATGTGTTAGGTGTCGCCCAGCCTGCAGCTCTGCAGATGTCTGCTAGCGAGGCGCCATGCGCCAGCGCCCAGGAGGATGCCACACTCCGGGTGGAGTGGGCGGTCACACCAAGGGGGCACGGTCGGCCTTGCTGCTGGTAAGCCAAAGCAATGGTGTCCACAATCCAGTGAGACAACCTCTGCTTTGAGAGAGCCTTTCCCTTCAGCTTCCCACCATAACAGACAAAGAGCTGGTCTGAGGTCCTGAAACACTGCGTCCTGTCTACATAAGCGCGGAGAGCGCGTACTGGACAGAGCAGTGCCAAGGCTGGGTCTGCCTCCTCCAAGGGCAGCGCTTGCAGGTTCACCACCTGGTCCCGGACGGGAGTGGTAGGAACCTTGGGCACATATTCACGTGGTCTCAGGATCACGTGAAAACCGGCCGGCCCGAACTCCAGGCACGCTTCGTCAACGGAGAATGCGTGCAGGTCCCCGACCCTCTTGAGAGAGGCCAATGCAATCAGGAGCGCTGTCTTCATTGACAGGAACTTAAGCTCCACTGATTGCAAAGGCTCAAAGGGAGCACTCTGCAGGGCACTTACGACCACTGAGAGGTCCCAAGAGGGAACGAGAGGAGAGCGAGGAGGATTCAGTCTCCTCGCCCCCCTCAGGAACCTGACGATCAGGTCGTGCTTCCCTATGGACTTACCTTCCACTAAGTTGTGGTGAGCGGCAATAGCAGCAACATAAACTTTAAGGGTGGAGGGAGACAGCCTTCGCTCCAACCCATCTTGAAGGAAGGAAAGCACGAAACTGATCGAACAACTCCGGGGGTCTTCTCGGCGAGAAGAGCACCAATTGACGAAGAGGTTCCACTTCAACGCGTAGGCATGTCTCGTGGACGACGCTCTAGCGGAAGTGAAGGTAGCCACCACCGCAGGTGGTAGGGTACTCAAACCTGCCTCGTCCCGTCGAGGAGCCACACGTGGAGGTTCCATAGATCGGGACGAGGGTGCCATAGGGTGCCCCGTCCCTGAGAAAGGAGGTCCTTCCTCAGAGGAATTGGCCAAGGAGGTGCTGTCGCGAGGAGCACTAGTTCGGAGAACCAAGTCCGGGTGGGCCAGTACGGCGCAACCAGAAGGACTTGCTCCTCGTCCTCCCTGACCTTGCGCAGGAGCTGCGCAAGAAGGCTCACTGGGGGAAACGCATACTTGCGGCCCCGCGGCCAGCTGTCTGCCAGTGCATCCGTGCCGAGCGTGCCCTCGGTCAGAGAATAAAACTGGGCGCAATGGGATGAGTCGCGGGAGGCAAACAGATCTATCTGTGCGTCGCCAAACTGGTCCCAAATCAGCTGGACCGACTGGGGATGGAGTCGCCATTCTCCAGGGAGGGGCTGAAGCCGTGACAGCTCGTCGGCAGCAGAGTTCAGGGCTCCGGGAATGTGAATAGCACGAAGGGACCTCAGGTGCTTCTGACTCCATAGGAGGAGGTGGCGGGCGAGTTGCGACATACGGCGGGAGCGTAGACCACCTTGATGGTTGATGTACGCTACTGTGGCGGTATTGTCTGATCGGACTAGTACGTGTTGACCCATGAGCAGCGCTCGGAAGCGGTGCAGAGCAAGGCGTACTGCCAGCAACTCGAGGCAATTGACATGCCATAGGCGCTGGGGTCCTGTCCAGGAGCCCGCGGCAGCATGACCATTGCACATGGCGCCCCAGCCCGTGATGGAGGCATCTGTTGAGACAACAACATGCCTCGACACTCGTCTCAGGGGGACACCAGCCCTGAGAGACTGAGGTTCAACCACGGGGTGAAGGTCTGACGGCAGCTCGAAGTCACTGGAACTCGGAGCTTGCCTTGTTGCCATGCCCACCTCGGGACTCGGTCGCGAAGCCAAAGCTGAAGCGGTCTCATATGAAGCAATCCGAGCGGCGTGACCGCGGCTGCAGATGCCATATGCCCCAGGAGCCTCTGAAAATGTTTCAGTGGAACCGCTTTCTTGCCCTGTATTTGTCTCAGACAAGTCAGCAGTGACTGCCCGCGCGCGCTCGTAAGCTGCGCGGACATGGCGACCGAGTCGATGTCCATACCGAGAAAAGAGATCCTCTGCACGGGGCAAAGTTTGCTCTTCTCCCAGTTGACCCGAAGGCCCAGACGGGCTAGGTGCCGGAGCACAAGGTCCCTGTGTTCGCAAACCCGGTCTCGAGAGTGAGCTATAATCAGCCAGTCGTCGAGATAGTTCAGGATGCGAACCCCGTGAACCCGAAGGGGAACAAGGGCTGCCTCGACGACTTTCGTGAAGACGCGAGGAGACAGGGCTAGCCCGAACGGGAGAACCGCGTACTGATATGCCTGTCCCTCGAAAGCAAACCGGAGGAACGGTCTGTGACGAGGGAGAATGGAGACATGAAAGTAGGCGTCCTTCAGGTCAATCGCTGCAAACCAATCCTAGGGCCACACACACTCGAAAATGTGTTTAGCGGTGAGCATTTTGAACGGCATCCTGTAAAGGGAGCGATTCAATACTCGCAGGTCCAGGATTGGTCGTAACCCACCGGTTTTCTTGGGGACACTGAAGTAAGGGCTGTAGAAGCCAGACCTCATCTCGGCTGGAGGGACAGTCTCGATTGCACCCTTCGCCAGCAGAGTGGCAATCTCTGCTCTCATGATCGGGGCGTTGCCACTGACCAAAGTGGAGCGGACTCCCCTGTATCGGGGAGGAGACCGTGCGAACTGAATCGCATAGCTGAACCGGACGGTGCGGGCGACCCAGCGGGACAGTAGGGGAAGCTCTAGCCAGGCTTCTAGGAACTGCACCAGCGGGGTCATGCGGACCACCGGCGTCCCCCCGGAGGGGCAGCGAAGCGGAGTAACTGGCCCGGACGTGGACGGCATAGCGATCCGGTGTGGGGGCGCAGTTAACATCCGCGCCCTGACAGAGGAGGCCAGGGAAGGACCAGCGTTCCACGGGGGCCTGCTCTGCCAGGGGTCTGGCGACAGAGTGGGACAGGGACGAAACGGCCCGTGGGCGGCACGCCGTGTCAACCGACTCTGGGACAGAGGGGGACGAGGAGAGCACGCTGGTGGGCGGCGCTCTGTCTCGTCCGAGAACTCTGTGTGCTCAGAGACGAGAGAGTCAGTTCTTTTTGAATAAGGATTCTTCCCCAGCCCTCCACCGGGGAAAGGAGTGGCCCTGCTACCAACTCCTGGAAGAACTGCGTCCCATCTCTGAGCAGCCCATCTCAAAAAGCGCCGCTTAACCCGGCGTCTAGCGGGGGGCGGGGCTGGAGAGGGCTGAGGCATCCCCCCACGGTCTTCCAAGCCAGCCCGGATGAACGGGCGGGGTTGTGACCGTGGGAGGGCGCCTTCGGTGGTTAGCAGACTGAGGGGCCTGAGCGGACGGCGGGGCCGTCGGCAGAACAACCTCGATCTGCTCCCGGGCGGTTGAGAACTATTGGGCGGAAGAACTCAACCGCACCGCCGAAGAGGCCGACCTGGGGCGTGGGGGTGAGCAGACGAATCTGCCGACCTCCAGCACATCAGACCGGTCAGCCCCAGAGTGGTAAACATCACCTGACTCGGAGAGCGTGTGGCCACCTTCGTCGCTCGGAGAGCAAGGTCAGTGGCGGCGCGCTGGGTAGCTCATTAAGAGCCTCGAGTCAGTCCCGCCCTCATGCAAAACCATGAGCATCTGGGCCAGGTAGACCACAGAACGGTCACGGGATGCAGTGAGGCGGCTGCCTGTCCTGTGGCACTATAGGAATTCGCCACAGATTAGTGTAGACGAAAAGAACTACAGGCTTCGGACGGGTGCTTAGGATAGCGCCGGGAAGCACTCTGAGGACACAGTAGCATCGCAACAGAGCGCTCAACCGGGGGGACCCCAGTGTACCCATGGGCAGCGGCCCCGTGAGGGGGGAAAGGCGGATGAGACCAACGAACGGTCCTGAGAAGACACGGGGGTCTTTCAGGACATCGAGATCTCATCATGCACGTCCGGGAGGAAAGATATTGGGGTTTGCCGTGGACGCGGGTCGGCGGCCTTACCCAAAACCAATCGTCCCAGGAAAGCATGGCCGTCATCTCCGGATCAGACTCAGGCACAGCATAACACACCAGAAGGTGGCAGCTGTGACGAGTCGTCACTTCCAGAAGAACCAAGCCCACCTTATGATGTTACAACAGACATAGCATCTTTCTCTGTAGCTTCAACCGAAACCCGCGGGCCACCCGAAGGTCGACTCGCTTGAATCGGAGGTTCACTAGCGGGCACCGTCACACAGGAGGGAGCTGGGGTCGCGGACAGATAGTCGGCGCCTTGATCCAGACTATAACCCTCAGGTCACCCTGGCCACCAGCCGAAGTAGCACCCCTCGTTCTTTTTTTTTTTTTGGGGGGGGGGGGCGCTAGATCGGGGTGTGGATGAGGGGACTCTCACTCTTGCGAGTTCATTGAGTCTCGACCTAAATGACGCGATGATCATGTTCCCAGAGAGAACATGAATCACCCACGAGCGCTGTACAAGCATGATAAAAGCCCTACACACTAGACAGCGCTCGTGCCCATCAGAGTCCGATACCAATCTGCCGCCACTTTTTTTTTTTCTTAAATGCACGGGCGAGCCGTCTTTAAAAAGACGTGCCGCGTGCGAGCTCTTTTGTGAGAGAGAGAAACACTCTGATGTCGAGGCGCCCGGGGAGACACGCACTCTCTGGCAAACCACTGCACAGATAAGCAGGAAGCGCGCGCTCGCTGGATATCGCCCACAAACACCAACACCAGAGGAACTCGTACGTGAAAAGCTGACAAATTCAGAGATGGCTTTGTGGAGTGAAGAGAGGCTCTTGGCTCCGAAGCGAAAACATAACTGCATGTTGCTAGCGTCCTCCTTTTATACCCACGAGGTGGGGCGGAGTTACGTCATGCAAATTCCGCAGACCCATGGCATTTCTTTGCCATTGGCTCGTTTTTAAATACTCGAAGCTGATAGGCTTTCTAAGCGAAACCCCATTCGTCGTCATCCGAAGTAACTCGGAGTGACAACGAAAGGGAACTATGTTGGCATTAGTGGAATTGCATTAGCATGGTTTAAATCATACTTATCTGACCGTTATCAGTTTGTAGCAGTAAATGAAGAGATGTCTTATCGATCACAAGTTCAGTATGGCGTACCACAAGGCTCAGTACTAGGACCGCTGCTGTTCACTCTGTACATGCTACCATTCGGACATATCATTAGGAAACATGGAATTAGCTTTCATTGTTATGCCGATGATACTCAGCTGTATATTTCTTCAAAACCTAACGAAACTTACCAATTCACAAAATTAACGGAATGCATAGCTGATATAAAAAATTGGATGACTAGTAATTTCCTATTACTAAACTCTGAAAAAACAGAGATTCTAATTATTGGACAAAAAACTTCCACACGTAATAACCTAGAATACTGTCTAACACTTGATGGCTGCTCTGTTAAGTCTTCGTCGTCGGTTAGGAACCTGGGTGTGCTTTTTGATAGCAATCTTTCGTTTGAAAGTCACGTGTCTAGTATCTGTAAAACCGCATTTTTCCATCTTAAAAATATATCTAAATTACGACATATGCTCTCATTAACAAATGCGGAACAATAAGTTCATGCTTTCATGACATCAAGACTAGATTATTGTAATGCTCTACTGGGTGGTTGCCCTGCACTCTTAATGAATAAACTACAGCTGGTCCAAAACGCAGCCGCTCGAGTTCTTACTAGAACCAGGAAATATGACCATATTAGCCCGGTTCTGTCAACACTGCATTGGCTGCCTATTAAACATCGTATAAATTTTAAAATATTGTTGATTACTTACAAAGCACTAAATGGTTTAGCTCCGCAGTACTTGAGCGAGCTCTTAACGCATTATAGTCCTTCACGTCTATTGCGATCTCAAAATTCGGGCCAGTTGATAATACCTAGAATATCAAAATCGACTGCGGGCGGTAGATCCTTTTCCTATTTAGCACCAAAACTTTGGAACAGTCTTCCTACCATTGTCCGGGAAGCAGACACACTCTGTCAGTTCAAAGCTAGACTAAAAACACATCTCTTTGACCTTGCATACACATAATATATTATAGACTTCTATAATTCAATGTTAGGCTGCATAGATTAGGTCAGCCGGAACTGGGAACACTTCCCTTAAATCCTGATGTACTCGTTACATCATCATAAGAAGAATGGCATCTACGCTAATTTTAGTGTCTTTGTTTATCCCGAGGTTTTCCCGCAGCCTACCGGATCCAGGCCGTATCCAGATCTGACTAGGAGCTTTGCCTGGACCCGATGACAACGCAGTGCTGAAGTGCCAACTAGCCTCTCCCTATGGAGGATCCCTTTCCCACTCTACAGATAAAATGTTGTGATTCCGGTTCGCGTACCCACCCCGAAGTGATAAAATAAAACAAAATTCTGTATCAAATTACAGTTACTGTAAATCCGGCCTCTAGTTCATAAACGCCAGAGCAGAACTGGCCCCCGACTGAGCCTGGGTTCTCCCAAGGTTTTTTTTTCTCCTGTAGGTCACCTGATGGAGTTTTAGGACACCAGTAGGTCACTTGATGGAGTTTTTCGGTTCCTTGCCACTGTTGCCCTTGGCTTGCTCAGTTGGGGATATTCAAAATAATTAACCAAGCATTAATACCATTGATCAGCCCTACCAAACGTGGATGTTTTTTCACTAAGAAACAAACATTGTTATGTTATTTGATTGATATTGTGAAGCTGCTTTGATGCAATTTATATTGGGAAAAGCGCTATATAAATACACTTGACTTCTAGACTTCTTAGCTGATTTTCACTTTTGTTGTCGCATTTTTTCCCCACGAGCTCCCCCTACAGCTGTGGGGCGTATATTTCCAAACACTGTCGTAAAAAACTCATTTGCGGCACCTTTCTCCCCGTTCTACCGCTGCTCACGTGCATTTGTTATTATCGGAGCCGGCCAACTTTACTTGCGTAGCTATGTCTACCGAGGTGGGTAATACATACACATTATCATAGAACATTGACATGTACATTTTTTATTCTGTTATCAACTATAAAACGTAACAGGGGTTGTGTGGATAAAGCTAGCAAATGTTACAGTTTAATATTATCATAATTATAGCCTAACTTGCCTTCAATGGAACTGTGATTGCAAACTTTGGTTTATAACGTTAATCGTGCAGACAATGCTCAAGTTGCATTCTTTTATAAAGTAGAATAAATAAATTATAGGTTACAATGACTGTGTTTTACCTGTTATTATTGAACAATTGTAGATCATAAAGGAGTTAGTCGATCAAAGTATAAAACATTTATGACACTCAGTGAATGCACGACCAATGTTGATTCTTGAGCGGTCCCTGGCACGGTCAAAACGTTTTTTCCTCTTTTTCACCTCCTCCGCCGATATCCGTCTCTTCTGTCTTTTCGCTGGAACATGTGCATTATCCATCATCGCTTGTATTACTCAGGTTATTACTTCTAGCTAGTATTGAGGTGGGCGCGCGCGTGTGTGTGTGTGTATTGAATTGCCGTAAAGCAGTTCGTGTTTCGCGCTCGTTCTCGTCTCGCTTCTCACGAGACTTCCGATTTTTATTTGGGGGGCTCTGACGTGTAATGACGATGGGCTAGCTCGTTGGTCGCACGTCAGAGGCGCCCGCGCCATTGGATGTGCAGTTGCCGATATTTATTTACTGTTATACTTCTGTTTTTGACACAATTATTACAACACAAATGAACTGAACAAACCATTTTATTTATAACAATCACTCCCTCCTTGCATACAAAAAAAATTTACTCTAAATTAACAGAATTTTTTTTCCTTATCTATTTTAGTAGTGTAACTTAATATTCCCAGTTAAGCAGAACTAGGTTGTAGTGTAGAAAACAGAGTCTTTCAGCATTCTGCCCTGTAAGCCTGCTTCGTTTGTTTTCATAAAAGGCTCCCACTTCACTGAAGACTCGCTCACTGGGCACCGAAGATGGTGGGGGTCAAAGGAACTTTCTTGACAGACGAGCAAGAATGGGGAACCTTTTCTCATTTTGTTTCCACCATTCAAGTGGCTTTCCCATCCTTCTATCAATCACTGGTTCTGAAACGTTCTGCTGGTCTCTCCTTCAAGGCTAGACCCAGCAACTTCAGAACTAGTAGCAACAAGCAGAGTGTCATACATCTCATCAATCAGTTTCTTCTAGGTTTCTTCTGTCCTGGGCCTTTTTGAAACTGTGCTGGAATCATCTGACTGTGTTCCTTCACCTTGTGTGTTGTCTTGCTCTAAGGTTTCTGTCTCCTCCTTAAGCCAATCTTTTGCCTTCAACAGTGTGGTGTCAGATGAAAAGGCATGTGCCTTGTACCTTGGATCCAGAAGACAGGCAAGGACTGCACATTTCACCTAGTCCACTTTTGCAAACCGTTGGGTGAGACTCTCCAGCATCTCCTGTCTCATTGTTTTAATCCCATGAGAGGAGGGACCTTGACTGCTAAGCAACATCTTCAGAACTTTGACAGATGGGATGATGCATGACGCTGAACTCTCTTAGTGGCTCATCTCAAGAGTGACCTCCTCCACTGGAGAAAGTGTCTCAATAAGATTGGTGACAATACTCTACTGATCAGCACTCAGGCTAGTGAACCCCCTATGCTCACTGGCATATATATTCAGAGCCCTTCTCTGCTCTTGCATCCTGACCAGCATGTGCAGGGTGGAATTCCATCGGGTTGGGACAGCCTGAATGATGGAATGTGCAGGTAGCCCAAGATCCTGCTGGATCACTGCTAAACGCTGTTTAGCTTGTACTGAATGATTAAAATGTGTAGCACAGCTTTTCAGCACTGACAGAATATTTAGGACAGCTCTTTGTGAGTTGAGGCCGTCATTGACAACAAGCTGTAATATATGGGCACTGCAGCTCATGTCAGGCAGTTCAGCAATTCTCATACCTTTAACAATGTTAGCACCACTGTCCCTGAGAACAAGAACCACTCTATCTTTGTCAATGTCCCATTCTTCCAGCATGCCCAAAAACATCTCGCTAATGTACTCTCCAGTGTGTGATCCAATCATTGCTTTTGTGTTTAGAATTTGTCTGCGAATCCACTGATCATCAATGAAATGGCATGTTAAGCTCATTAGGGATTCAGTTGTACCGGACCAGCACTCTGTGGTAAAAGCCAAGTTATAACCTGCGTTATCAGGCTTTAGCAGTGCTTTAACCTTCTCAATGATACTGTTGTGAATACTGGGGAACATCTCTGTGCGGTAGAACTTCTCACTCTTCAGAGTATATCTTGGTTCTGCAGTTGCCATGAGTATCTGGAAGCCTTTATTTTGAACCATGGTGAAAAGCTATCATTTCTGTAATCATCCTGTCCAGTGTTTTTGAGCGGACATCGGGCGTCTTCCACTTTGTCTGCTTTTCAAACATCATAGGAAGAGAAGCTTGAATGTGACTTGATGTGTTTGCCTCTTCAGCATCTCTTTTTTTCTTTGCCTCTTCAGCATCTTTTTTTTTCTTTGCCTCTTCAAATATAGTTGAGTGATGTATCTTTAAGTGGTTCCAGATGTTGGAGGTATTTTTTGTTGCAGTAGATTTTGACCCCATGCTTATGTTCATTTGGCATTCTTTGCAAACTGCCATCCTTGCCATTGACTGAGTGAAGTAAGTCCATACTTCACTTAAATGTTTCCTCCTTTCAGTCATCTTAAAAAACAAAACAAAAGTGTTGAAAGTTAGCAGTCTTTCATGTTAAATTAAATCTTCAAATTACAATAAAAACATTCATATTATTATTACATTATGTAATTTATATCTAAATTATACATATAATTTATAAGCATCAGCAGCAACAATGTTAACAATAGGCAAAATAAATGTTAAAAGTCTAATGTTTTCATATGGAGAAAATAATTGACAGGGAAGTCGTATCACATTTTCAGAAATGTAATTCTTTTGAATCAGTTTTAGATGGTTTATGTGCCGTTTAATAGGTTTAAACTAAGAGTGAGGAATAATTCACTGGGTAATATTAATTCACTGAATAATATTAGCTGGAATATAACATTGTCATGAAAGTAACAAACAAAACATATACATCATTGCATTTTCCAACTAGTATGTTGTTATTAATTATTAATAATTATTTTGTCGGTCTAGATCATGAAATGCTTTCTGACAAAGTGCTGTTTATCTATGCATTTACACAGAACGCGATCGCGCGTGCAGATAATAAATAATTAATTTCCACAAAGCGGTATTTAGATGTGTATTAGCGAAATTATTGCTATGTAGTAAATTATACTATAATCTAGGGTGTTTAAACAAGATAATCTTGTCAAAAGTTTCATTCAGTGGCCGTGCTTGAGCATTCCTGATCATCAACCCAGTGAGTGCTCAGCAATATGAATGAACACACTTTTTTTCGAGACTAATAGTGAGCAAATACAACAGATAGAGAATAAAATTCAGCACTTTTATTTTCATGCACTTATTCATGTCAGTTTATTTAATTTATGTAAAGTTACGTCTTTATCGTGGCAGGGCATGACGGATTATGCTACGTGACTCCATGAGTTTGTCTCAATTTTTTAGAACCAAGCTGCATAAATAAACTATACCAGGCATTTATGTCTCAAATCTAATTTCTGCATGTCTGTTATGTTAAATAAAGTTGAATAGTTAAAGCAAAGCAAGTAGAACATATACTTTACCTGTGCACAGAGTTGTTGTTGACTGATCTCCTCAGACGCGGGCTGCAATGGCGGAATTCTCAAAACGGCCACAAGATGGCTCCATTAATCGGCGAATCCGATATTACAAAACCGATACCCGATTATGGGAAAATGCTTAAATATCGGTAAAAATATCGGTAAACCGATACATCGGTCGATCACTAATGCTGTATTAAGCATGAAGTAGGCTTTTAAATGGAAACGCATGCGTGTATTTGATAAATATTGCATTTATTTCACTTCAGCTGTGGTAAAGTATGCAGTGTTGACAGAACCGGGCTAATATGGTCATATTTTCTGGTTCTAGTAAGAACTCGAGCTGCTGCGTTATTACGTGTGGAAGTTTTTTGTCCAATAATTAGAATCTCTGTTTTTTCAGAGTTTAGTAGTAGGAAATTACTAGTCATCCAATTTTTTATATGAGCTATGCATTCCGTTAATTTTGTGAATTGGTGAGTTTTATTAGGTTTTGAAGAAATATAGAGCTGAGTATCATCGGCATAACAGTGAAAGCTAATTCCATGTTTCCTAATTATATCTCCTAATGGTAGTGTTATGATGTGCTTTTGTGTCCTGTCGTGTTTGGTGGTTCCCTGTCTTCTCATTTGGTTGTCCCAGGTGTTTCTTGTTGGTTCCGCCCCCTCGTTATCTTGTGAGCTCGTTTGTCTTTATTATTTAAGCCCTGTGTTTCCGGCCTGTGTTTGTGAGTTCTTGTCTATGTTACTAGTTAGTGTCGGTTGTTCCTGTCCATGTTCAAGTTCCTGATCCTGTATCGTGTTCTAGTTTGAGTTCCTGACCCTGTATCGTGTATCTTGTTTCCTGAGTTTGATTAAAGGTGTGCTGCATTTGGATCTAGCTTCTCTAGCTTCTTTCCTGCTTCAACCACGCCATTCGTAACAGAAGAACTCACCAACACCCAGATCCAGCAGCATGTTCGCTAGTATCTCTTCTCTAGCCACCGAGTGGAGGAGAGGCCACTCTTTTGTGGGGACCCGGCTGGTCAAGTTTAGTGGGACACGTGGAGGCCTCAGTAGAGGAGGTGATCGAGAGGAGCCCCGACACCACTCTCCACGCTGGCCATTCTTCGACCCTGGGTTGGTGATGTCCAGCCCAGGGCACCATTCGCCGCTGGTCCCGTCCAGCCCAGAGTTTCCTTTGCCGCTGTTCCTGTCCAGTCCAGCACCCTCTCAGAGACGGAGGAGGAGGAAGAGGACTTCCCGCGTCCCGCAGTGCCTGGAAGTCCTCCCTGTATTTCCTGTCAGCCCAGAGACCGTCCAGCCAGAGACCGTCCAGCCAGAGACCGTCCAGCCAGAGACCGTCCAGCCAGAGACCGTCCAGCCAGAGCTTCACGTCAGCCACGTCCAGCCGGAGCTTCACGTCAGCCACGTCCAGCCGGAGCTTCGCGTCAGCCACGTCCGGCCGGAGCTTCACGTCGGCCACGTCGAGCCAGTGTCTGCTCCGTCTGTTCCCGAGCCTGAGTCTGCTCCATCTGTTCCCGAGCCTGAGTCTGTTCCCGAGCCTGAGTCTGCTCCGTCTGTTCCCGAGCCTGAGTCGGCTCCGTCTGTTCCCGAGCCAGAGTCGGCTCCGTCTGTTCCCGAGCCAGAGTCGGCTCCGTCTGTTCCCGAGCCAGAGTCGGCTCCGTCTGTTCCCGAGCCAGAGTCGGCTCCGTCTGTTCCCGAGCCAGAGTCGGCTCCGTCTGTTCCCGAGCCAGAGTCGGCTCCGTCTGTTCCCGAGCCAGAGTCGGCTCCGTCTGTTCCCGAGCCAGAGTCGGCTCCGTCTGTTCCCGAGCCAGAGTCGGCTCCGTCTGTTCCCGAGCCAGAGTCGGCTCCGTCTGTTCCCGAGCCAGAGTCGGCTCCGTCTGTTCCCGAGCCAGAGTCGGCTCCGTCTGTTCCCGAGCCAGAGTCGGCTCCGTCTGTTCCCGAGCCAGAGTCGGCTCCGTCTGTTCCCGAGCCAGAGTCGGCTCCGTCTGTTCCCGAGCCAGAGTCGGCTCCGTCTGTTCCCGAGCCAGAGTCGGCTCCGTCTGTTCCCGAGCCAGAGTCGGCTCCGTCTGTTCCCGAGCCAGAGTCGGCTCCGTCTGTTCCCGAGCCAGAGTCGGCTCCGTCTGTTCCCGAGCCAGAGTCGGCTCCGTCTGTTCCCGAGCCAGAGTCGGCTCCGTCTGTTCCCGAGCCAGAGTCGGCTCCGTCTGTTCCCGAGCCAGAGTCGGCTCCGTCTGTTCCCGAGCCAGAGTCGGCTCCGTCTGTTCCCGAGCCAGAGTCGGCTCCGTCTGTTCCCGAGCCAGAGTCGGCTCCGTCTGTTCCCGAGCCAGAGTCGGCTCCGTCTGTTCCCGAGCCAGAGTCGGCTCCGTCTGTTCCCGAGCCAGAGTCGGCTCCGTCTGTTCCCGAGCCAGAGTCGGCTCCGTCTGTTCCCGAGCCAGAGTCGGCTCCGTCTGTTCCCGAGCCAGAGTCGGCTCCGTCTGTTCCCGAGCCAGAGTCGGCTCCGTCTGTTCCCGAGCCAGAGTCGGCTCCGTCTGTTCCCGAGCCAGAGTCGGCTCCGTCTGTTCCCGAGCCAGAGTCGGCTCCGTCTGTTCCCGAGCCAGAGTCGGCTCCGTCTGTTCCCGAGCCAGAGTCGGCTCCGTCTGTTCCCGAGCCAGAGTCGGCTCCGTCTGTTCCCGAGCCAGAGTCGGCTCCGTCTGTTCCCGAGCCAGAGTCGGCTCCGTCTGTTCCCGAGCCAGAGTCGGCTCCGTCTGTTCCCGAGCCAGAGTCGGCTCCGTCTGTTCCCGAGCCAGAGTCGGCTCCGTCTGTTCCCGAGCCAGAGTCGGCTCCGTCTGTTCCCGAGCCAGAGTCGGCTCCGTCTGTTCCCGAGCCAGAGTCGGCTCCGTCTGTTCCCGAGCCAGAGTCGGCTCCGTCTGTTCCCGAGCCAGAGTCGGCTCCGTCTGTTCCCGAGCCAGAGTCGGCTCCGTCTGTTCCCGAGCCAGAGTCGGCTCCGTCTGTTCCCGAGCCAGAGTCGGCTCCGTCTGTTCCCGAGCCTGTGTGTGTCGTCTGTCTCCGAGCCTGTGTGTGCGTCATCTGTACCCGAGCCCGTGAGTGTGTCTCCTGTTCCCGAGCCAGTGTGTGAGTCGTCAGTTTCCGAGCCTGTGAGTGTGTCTTCTGTTCCCGAGCCAGTGTGTGTGTCTCCTGTTCCCAAGCCAGTGTGTGTGTCTGTCTCCGAGCCCGTGTGTGTGTCGTCTGTCTCCGAGCCGGTGTCCGCTGTTCCTGAGCCGGTGTCCGCTGTTCCTGAGCCGGTGTCCGCTGTTCCTGAGCCGGTGTCCGCTGTTCCTGAGCCGGTGTCCGCTGTTCCTGAGCCGGTGTCCGCTGTTCCTGAGCCGGTGTCCTCTCCGCCCTGGCCGCCCGAGGGGTCTCCTCCGCCCTGGCCGCCCGAGGGGTCTCCTCCGCCCTGGCCGCCCGAGGGGTCTCCTCCGCCCTGGCCGCCCGAGGGGTCTCCTCAGGCCTGGCCGCCCGCGCATCCTGCTCCGCCCTGGCCGCCCGCGCATCCTGCTCCGCCCTGGCCTTCGCCTCGTCCTGCTCCTCCCTGGCCTTCGCCTCGTCCTGTTCCGCCCTGGTCCCCCGTCCCTCCTCCAGGACCTTCTCCCTGAACTGTTTTGCTTGTTTTGATGGGCGTCGGGAGCCGCCAATAGGGGGGGGGGGCTATGTTATGATGTGCTTTTGTGTCCTGTCGTGTTTGGTGGTTCCCTGTCTTCTCATTTGGTTGTCCCAGGTGTTTCTTGTTGGTTCCGCCCCCTCGTTATCTTGTGAGCTCGTTTGTCTTTATTATTTAAGCCCTGTGTTTCCGGCCTGTGTTTGTGAGTTCTTGTCTATGTTACTAGTTAGTGTCGGTTGTTCCTGTCCATGTTCAAGTTCCTGATCCTGTATCGTGTTCTAGTTTGAGTTCCTGACCCTGTATCGTGTATCCTGTTTCCTGAGTTTGATTAAAGGTGTGCTGCATTTGGATCTAGCTTCTCTAGCTTCTTTCCTGCTTCAACCACGCCATTCGTAACAGGTAGCATGTACAGAGTGAACAGCAGCGGTCCTAGTACTGAGCCTTGTGGTACGCCATACTGAACTTGTGATCGATAAGACATCTCTCCATTTACTGCTACAAACTGATAATGGTCTGATAAGTATGATTTAAACCATGCTAGTGCAATTCCACTAATGCCAACATAGTTTTCTAGTCTATTTAAAATAATGTTGTGGTCAATTGTGTCAAATGCAGCATTAAGATCAAGTAACACTAATAGAGAGATACAACCACGATCGGATGATAAGAGCAAATCATTTGTAACTCTAAGGAGAGCTGTCTCAGTACTATGGTACGGTCTAAATACTGACTGAAAATCCAAGATATCATCGGCGTTGTCCGTCTGTTCCCGAGCCAGAGTCGGCGTTGTCCGTCTGTTCCCGAGCCAGAGTCGGCGTTGTCCGTCTGTTCCCGAGCCAGAGTCGGCGTTGTCCGTCTGTTCCCGAGCCAGAGTCGGCGTTGTCCGTCTGTTCCCGAGCCAGAGTCGGCGTTGTCCGTCTGTTCCCGAGCCAGAGTCGGCGTTGTCCGTCTGTTCCCGAGCCAGAGTCGGCGTTGTCCGTCTGTTCCCGAGCCAGAGTCGGCGTTGTCCGTCTGTTCCCGAGCCAGAGTCGGCGTTGTCCGTCTGTTCCCGAGCCAGAGTCGGCGTTGTCCGTCTGTTCCCGAGCCAGAGTCGGCGTTGTCCGTCTGTTCCCGAGCCAGAGTCGGCGTTGTCCGTCTGTTCCCGAGCCAGAGTCGGCGTTGTCCGTCTGTTCCCGAGCCAGAGTCGGCGTTGTCCGTCTGTTCCCGAGCCAGAGTCGGCGTTGTCCGTCTGTTCCCGAGCGTGAGTGTGTCTTCTATTCCCGAGCCAATGGGTGTGTTATCCGTTCCCGAGCCAGTGAGTGTGTCGTTTGTCCCCGAGCCGGTGTGTGTGTCGCCTGTCCTCGAGCCAATGGGTGTGTTATCCGTTCCTGAGCCAGTGTGTGTGTCGTCTGTCTCCGAGCCTGTGTGTGTCGTCTGTCTCCGAGCCTGTGTGTGCGTCGTCTGTCTCCGAGCCTGTGTGTGCGTCGTCTGTCTCCGAGCCTGTGTGTGCGTCATCTGTACCCAAGCCCGTGAGTGTGTCGTCAGTTTCCGAGCCAGAGAGTGTGTCTCCTGTTCCCGAGCCAGTGTGTGAGTCGTCAGTTTCCGAGCCTGTGAGTGTGTCTTCTGTTCCCGAGCCAGTGTGTGTGTCGTCTGTCTCCGAGCCTGTGTGTGTGCCGTCTGTCTCCGTGCCTGTGTCATCTGTTCCCGAGCCAGTGAGTGTGTCTCCTGTTCCCAAGCCAGTGTGTGTGTCGTCTGTCTCCGAGCCCGTGTGTGTGTCGTCTGTTTCCGAGCCCGAGCCGGTGTCCGCTGTTCCTGAGCCGGTGTCCGCTGTTCCTGAGCCGGTGTCCGCTGTTCCTGAGCCGGTGTCCGCTGTTCCTGAGCCGGTGTCCGCTGTTCCTGAGCCGGTGTCCGCTGTTCCTGAGCCGGTGTCCTCTCCGCCCTGGCCGCCCGAGGGGTCTCCTCCGCCCTGGCCGCCCGAGGGGTCTCCTCCGCCCTGGCCGCCCGAGGGGTCTCCTCCGCCCTGGCCGCCCGAGGGGTCTCCTCAGGCCTGGCCGCCCGCGCATCCTGCTCCGCCCTGGCCGCCCGCGCATCCTGCTCCGCCCTGGCCTTCGCCTCGTCCTGCTCCTCCCTGGCCTTCGCCTCGTCCTGTTCCGCCCTGGTCCCCCGTCCCTCCTCCAGGACCTTCTCCCTGAACTGTTTTGCTTGTTTTGATGGGCGTCGGGAGCCGCCAATAGGGGGGGGGGCTATGTTATGATGTGCTTTTGTGTCCTGTCGTGTTTGGTGGTTCCCTGTCTTCTCATTTGGTTGTCCCAGGTGTTTCTTGTTGGTTCCGCCCCCTCGTTATCTTGTGAGCTCGTTTGTCTTTATTATTTAAGCCCTGTGTTTCCGGCCTGTGTTTGTGAGTTCTTGTCTATGTTACTAGTTAGTGTCGGTTGTTCCTGTCCATGTTCAAGTTCCTGATCCTGTATCGTGTTCTAGTTTGAGTTCCTGACCCTGTATCGTGTATCCTGTTTCCTGAGTTTGATTAAAGGTGTGCTGCATTTGGATCTAGCTTCTCTAGCTTCTTTCCTGCTTCAACCACGCCATTCGTAACAGGTAGCATGTACAGAGTGAACAGCAGCGGTCCTAGTACTGAGCCTTGTGGTACGCCATACTGAACTTGTGATCGATAAGACATCTCTCCATTTACTGCTACAAACTGATAATGGTCTGATAAGTATGATTTAAACCATGCTAGTGCAATTCCACTAATGCCAACATAGTTTTCTAGTCTATTTAAAATAATGTTGTGGTCAATTGTGTCAAATGCAGCATTAAGATCAAGTAACACTAATAGAGAGATACAACCACGATCGGATGATAAGAGCAAATCATTTGTAACTCTAAGGAGAGCTGTCTCAGTACTATGGTACGGTCTAAATACTGACTGAAAATCCAAGATATCATTTCTTTCTAGAAAGGAACACAGTTGTGAGGATACTGCTTTTTCTAATATCTTTGACAGAAAAGGTAGATTTGAGATCGGCCTGTAATTGACTAATTCTGAAGGATCAAGTTGCGGTTTTTTAACAAGCGGTTTTATCATAGCCAGCTTAAAGGTTTTTGGTACGTATCCTAGAGACAAAGAAGAATTAATGATATTAAGAAGAGGATTTATGATCTCTGGAAGCATCTCTTTCAGTAGCTTAGTCGGTATAGGGTCTAACATACAAGTTGTCGATTTAGATGAATTAACGAGTTTGCAGAATTCTTCCTCTCCTATAGGGACAAATGAATAACATTTTTCCTCAGGGAGACTACAATGCACTCCCTGATGCGATACTGTAGTAGACGGTTGCATCGTTATAATTTTGTCCCTGATATTATCAATCTTATAAGTGAAGAAGTTCATAAAGTCATTACTGTTGTGCTGCTTGGAAACTTCTAGGCTTGAAGCTTTCTTTTTCGTTAGTTTAGCCACTGTTTCAAATAAGTATCTAGGATTATATTTATTTAATTCTAATAGGGTTGAAAAATAAGCAGATCTAGCAGCTTTTAAGGCCTCTCTGTAAGCAATCGAGCTCTCTTTCCATGAAATCCCAAATACCTCTAGTTTAGTTTTCTTCTAGTTTCGCTCCATTTTTCTGGCTGCTCTCTTAAGGGTCTGAGTGTGCTCGTTGTACCATGGCGTTGGACTATTTTCTTTAATCTTCTTTAAGCACAACGGAGCAACTGCGTCTAAAGTGCTGGAAAAGAGAGAGTTAAAAGTTTCTGTTGCAATATCAAGTTCTTCTAAGCTATCCTGGATGCTGAGATGATGATTAGGAAGATTATTGATAAAGCAATCTTTAGTGGCAGAAGTTATAAGTCTAACATATTTATAACACGGAGTCGGCTTTGCAGCCTTGGCTAAATGTAATTTACATGAGACCAGATAATGGTCTGAGATGTCATCTCTCTGCTGCAGAATTTCAACGGCATCATCATCTATTCCATATGATAGTATTAGATCTAGAGTATGATTACGACAATGAGTAGGTCCTGACACGTGTTGTCTAACTCCAATTGAGTTTACAATGTCTTTAAGTGCCAATCCCAATGCATCTTTTTCATTATCTACATGTATATTAAAATCACCAACAATTAGTACTTTATCGGCAGCCAATACTAATTCTGATAGAAAGTCCGCAAATTCTTTGATAAAATCTTTATGGTGCCCTGGTGGCCTGTATACAGTAGGGGATCGCAGAAGAAGTCTTCGATCGAGAGGAAGCGTCTCGAGGGACGTCCCACTGTCGACTTTGGTTCTCCCTCACTCATCCAGCCCCGCTGGGGTTGGATGCCATGGTACAGGCCTGGCCGAGGCTTCGCCTGTATGCTTTTTCCCCGATCGCTCTGCTCCCGGGAGTCCTGGAGAGGGTCCGTCAGGCAGGAGGGCATCAGTCTACTACTGGTTGCCCCAATGTGGCCGACCTGAGTATGGTTTTCAGACTTAATTTCACTCCTGATAGCTCCGCCATGGCAGATTCCTCTGAGGAGGGATCTGTCGTTTCAGGCGGAGGGCACTATATTCCATCCTCTTCCGGAGCTGTAGAAATTGTGGGTCTGGCCTCTGAGGGGGCTCAGTACCTAGACGCTGGTCTATCATCTGGGGTGGTCGAAACCATATTTATCTCTAGGGCTCCGTCTACTAGGAGATTATATGGCCTCAAGTGGAATGTTTTTCCACTTGGTGTAGAGAACTTGAGTTAGGCCCAGTTAACTGCCCAATGGCTGTAGTTCTGGAGTTTCTTCAAGATCGTTTCTCTGCAAATCTCTCCCCATCCACACGAAGGGTGTACATGGCTGCCATTGCGGCGTTCCATGCACCACTATATGTTGGGCCTTTGGGGAGGCACAAACTGGTCATACTATTTCTCCCTGTTATTTGGAGGATGGGACCGACAGTCAGGTCCAGGGTTCCTTCCTGGGACCTGGCAGTGGTTCTCGAAGGGCTATCCCTGGCTCTCTTCGAATACCTCCAGTCGGCTTCGCCAAGGACCTCCCGTTCAAGATAGCCTTTCTCTTAGCTATTTCTTTAAAGAGACTGTGAGATCTCCAAGCCCTGGCATTATCGCCAGCTTGCTTGGGGTGTGCCCCCAGCGGAGTTAAGGCCATCCTGCGTCCGAGACCCAGCTATGTGCCTTAAGTGCAATTTAACATGGCTAGGTCCATGGTCCTGCAAGTATTTCATCCTCCACCTCATGTGTCGGCAGAAAAGGAGAGGTTCCTTGCTCTGCCAGTCAGAGTTCCGTTTTGCTATCCTGGACGACGGATCAGACAGAACCCTCATCCTTTCCTCAGCAGTCCGGCATCTCCATTTAGACAAAGAGCCTGAGAGCTTGCCTTTACGTACTGTCCGCCATGAGGTGATCCATCTACAGGGAGCAGCTGTCTTGTTCGACATCTCCCCAGCTCATTCTCCCAAAGAAAGGTACAACATCTTTCATGCCCTCACTGCTGGTGAGCTGAGCCTGTCTGAGCATAGCTATCCGATCAAGTCGCTCATGCGTAGATACTCCCACCTGCATGGTCTTCCTCTGCCGAACGTTGACAAGGTCCAACCGATTCTGCTGATAGGCTCTGACTTTCCACACCTGCTGCTTCCCAAACAACCGATCCGGGCAGGTCTTCCTAGGAGCCCTGTGGCTGTGCGTACTACTCTTGGTTGGACATTGCAAGGCCCCGCCAACTTCAACCTCACTGGTGAGCATTCTCACTGTTTCTTCACCATGTCTCTTAGCTCAGAGCTGCAGCGGCACGTTGAACAACAGTGGGAAGTCAACATAAAGCCGTATGCCAATGCCAAGACTGTGATTCGCTCCAAAGAAGATCAGCAGGCCCTGGAACTGCTAGAACAGAACACAGTCAAGGTAAAAGTGGATGGAGTAACAAGGTATGCTACTCCACTACTGAGGCGCAAAGCTAGACTCACGCTCTGTGCTCCAAAGCATACATTGCTCCCACAGCTACAGAGCACAGAACGTCATCTAGCCAAAGACACTGCTTTAGCTAACACCTACTGTCAAGAAATACAGAAGTTTGAACAGTTGGGCTATGCCAAACCCCTACCTCCTGGCACAGTAGACAGCTCCACAGAGTCCTGGTATCTGCCGCACCACGTTGTCCACCACAATGGTAAGGCGAGGATTGTCTACAACTGTTCCTACCAGCACGACGGTCAAAGTCTCAATAGTCAACTGTTGCCCGGTCCGAACTTAGGTCCTACTCTCCTCGGTGTACTTCTTCATTTCCAAGAACACAGTGTGGCTATCAGTGGTGACATCAAAGCGATGTTTCATCAAGTCCGTCTGTTACCAGAAGACAAGCCACTTCTCCGTTTTCTCTGGAGAGGTATGAAGAGGGAGGAAGAACCAACGGTATATGAGTGGCAGGTTTTGCCATTCGGGACGACATGTAGCCCCTGCTGTGCCATATACGCCCTTCAGCGGCATGTGAAGGATAACAGCAGCGGTTATGAGGACATCTTACACCTTGTGGCTCCTGTTGGTGATCGATTGCTTCTGTCTGCCTTCCTGCCTGCTGTGAGTTTGTTTGCGTCGAGGCTGTAAGCTCTAAGCCTCGTATTAGCTTCGTATTTCTTTCTGTTTTGAACCATCATTTACTATCATTTCTAGTTGTTTACATTACTAAATACAGTTTACCCACCATCTCAGATTAACCTTACATCGCTAGCTTCCGTTATTGTTAGCACAGCACGCTAGTGTTAATATGCCACCCGCGCTCATTTATTTATTATTTATTTTCTCTCGTGCGCCCGCGCCTTTGAGTTCATAAAAGCCCAGGTAAGTA
Organism: Meda fulgida; assembly: GCA_030578275.1. NCBI lineage: Eukaryota > Metazoa > Chordata > Actinopteri > Cypriniformes > Leuciscidae > Meda > Meda fulgida. Next base: position 19,969,718 of record CM060627.1, read on the forward strand.
AGAATCAGTCAACACAAACGGTGAATAATGTCTTGTCCTGTTATTGTCACCTATGTCAAATGTCATATGTTTAGTATACACTTCTCCGATGGCAATATAGGATTTATTTGTGATAAATGCAGGGAGACAGTCTGGCTGACGGAGAAGATTTCAGAGCTGGAGACACGCATCCAAACTTTAATTGAGGATAGTAAGGATAGTACTAGAGCTTTAGATACTATTTTGGATGCGCCTAGCATAGTGAACTCTTTACATGATTCTTGTTCCGGCTGAAGTAGGACCCGTGCAGCAGGGCAATTGGGTGACAGTGAGGGATCGCTCTAGTCGCGGATTAAAAAGCCACTCTTCCGTTCCGATTACCATAAATCGATTTGCCCCACTCAGTGAAACACCCACTGAGAATTCTGTTGAGTGTGCCCTGGTAATTGGTGATTCGATCATACGGAACGTGAAAATAGAGACACCAGCCACCATAGTCACATGTTTGCCAGGAGCCAGAGCGCCTGACATCAAAGCAAATTTAACAGTGCTGGCTAATGCTAATCGTAAATTCTCTAAGTTTATTCATGACATTATTCATGTCGGCACTAATGAGGTTCGACTCCACCTGTCGGAAATAACCAAAATTAATATTAAAGAGGTGTGTGAACTCGCAAGTACGATGTCAGGCACTGTAATTTGCTCTGGCCCCCTTCCTGTTCGCAGGAGTGATGAGATAGTTAGCAGACTGGCCTCACTCAATGGTTGGTTGTGTAAGTGGTGTCCGTTGAATAATATAGAATTCATAGACAATTGGAAAAGTTTTTGGGGCAAGCCTGACCTATTGAAAAGAGATGGTATTCATCCCTCCTGGGATGGTGCTGGTCTTCTCTTTAGTAATATGGCACATAGTCTTAGAGCTAAAACATGACAATCTGGGGCTCAGGTCAGGAAGCAGACAGACTGGCTAAACCGACCATCTGCTAGCGGCCTCACGTCACCAAGGTCAGATAAATCCCATCACATAGAGTCTCTTTCACCTAGATATTATCATATAGAGACTGTGTCTGTTCCCCGAATTTGGAAATCCAAAAAATGTCAGGTAAAAAATTTAATTGATGTTCAACAAATAAAAACAGATATAATACAGATGAGCAAATGATAAAGCTTGGGTTGCTGAATATTCAATCCCTTACTTCAAAATCGCTAATAGTTAATGATATAATTTTAGATTATAATCTAGATGTGCTTGTAGCAATGTTCAGGGAAGAAGGAGGCGGGAACCGGCGAACAATCAAAATATAATTTATTTAAATAAAACAAACGAAAATACCGCCAGCAGCCCCTCGCGGACGACTGCTGGCTACCGAAAATAAATATAACTGCCAGCAGCCCCTCGCGGACGACTGCTGGCTAAAGTAAAATACAAAAACAAAACACAACTAAAATACAGGCCTGTTCCTCTCTCGATCATCAACGTCGTCGCTCCTCCTTTATGCTTTCGCTCCTCCGTGAGAGATGCGAGACCGGTGTGCTTCACAGGTGTTGCTCATTAGCAATCGCACCACCGGCCTCGCGCCGTTCTCTCACGTCCCTCGGCCGTCCTGTTCGCCACAGTGCTGTGTTTGACAGAAACCTGGCTAAAACCAAACGATTACATTACTTTAAATGAGTCAACCCCACAAGATTACTGATATAAACATGAACCTTGTCTAAAACGCAAAGGGGGAGGTGTTGCTGTAATTTATAGTAATATTTTCAAAACCATTAAGAAATCTATTTTTAAATATACTTCTTTTGAAGTGTTGGTGCTTAATGTAAAAAAATATAGTGTAAACGATAAATCACATTTGAGATTTCTGCTGGCTACTGTATACAGGCCACCAGGGCACCATAAAGATTTTATCAAAGAATTTTCTATCAGAATTAGTATTGGCTAACGATAAAGTACTAATTGTTGGTGATTTTAATATACCTATAGATGATGAAAAAGATGCATTGGGATTGGCACACAAAGACATTGTAAACTCAATTGGAGTTAGACAACACGTGTCAGAACCCACTCATTGTCGTAATCATACTCGCTCCTCTCAAGAACCTGACGATCAGGTCGTGCTTCCCTAAGGATCTACCTTCTACCAAGTCATGGTGTGCGGAAATAGCGGCAACATAAACTTTGAGGTTGGAGAGAGACAGCCTTTGCTCCAACCCATCTTGCAGGAAGGAAAGCGCGACAACGACCGAACACCTCCGGGGGTCTTCTCGGCGAGAAGAGCACCAGTTGACGAAGAGGTTTCACTTCAACGCATAGGCGTGTCTCGTGGACGACGCTCTAGCGGAAGTGATGGTAGCCACCACCGCTGGTGGTAGGGTACTCAAACCTGCCTCGTCCCGTCCAGGAGCCACACGTGGAGGTTTCAAAGATCGGGACGAGGGTGCCACAGGGTGCCCCATCCCTGAGAAAGGAGGTCATTCCTCAGAGGGATTGGCCAAGGAGGTGCTGTCGCGAGGAGCACGAGTTCGGAGAACCAGGTCTGGGTGGGCCAGTACGGTGCAACCAGAAGGACCTGCTCCTCGTCCTCCTTGACCTTGCGCAAGACCTGCGCTAGAAGGCTCACTGGGGGAAACGCATATTTGCGCCCCCCCCGGCCAGCTGTGCGCCAGTGCATCCGTGCCGAGCGTGCCCTCGGTCAGGGAAAAATACAGGTTGCAATGGGTCAAGTCGTGAGAGGCAAACAGATCTATCTGTGCGTCCCCGAACTGGTCCCAAATCAGCTGAACCGACTGGGGATGGAGTCGCCATTCTCCAGGGAGGGGCTGAAGCCGTGAGAGCTCGTCGGCTGCACAGTTCAGGGCTCCGGAATATAAATGGCTCGAAGCGACCTCAGATGCTTCTGACTCCATAAGAGGAGGTGGCGAGCGAGTTGTGACATACGGCGGGAGCGTAGACCACCTTGATGGTTGATGTACGCTACAGTGGCGGTATTGTCTGACCGGACTAGTACGTGTTGACCCCTGAGCAACGCCCGAAAGTGGTGCAGGGCAAGGCGTACTGCCAGCAACTCGAGGCAATTGACATGCCATAGGCGCTGGGGTCCTGTCCAGGAGCCCGCGGTAGCATGTCCATTGCACATGGAGTCCCAGCCCGTGGTGGAGGCATCTGGTTGAGACAACAATATGCCGGGAAACTTGTTCCAGGGGGACACCTGCCCTGAGAAAACTGAGGTTCGACCACAGGGTGAAGGTCTGACGGCAGGTCGGAGTAACTGATACTCGGAGCGTGCCTTGTTGCCATGCCCACTTCGGGACTCGGGACTCGCGAAGCCAAAGCTGAAGCGGTCTCATATGAAGCAATCCGAGCGGCGTTACCGCGGCTGCAGATGCCATATGCCCCAGGAGCCTCTGAAAATATTTCAGTGGAACCGCACTCTTGCCCTGGAATTGTCTCAGACAAGTCAGTAGTGACTGTGCGTGCTCGCTCGTAAGCTGCGCGGACATGGCGACCGAGTCGATGTCCATACCGAGAAAAGAGATCCTCTGCACGGGGCAAAGTTTGCTCTTCTCCCAGTTGACCCGAAGGCCCAGACGAGCTAGGTGCCAAAGTACAAGGTCCCTGTGTTCGCAAACCTGGTCTCGAGAGTGAGCTAGGATAAGCCAGTCGTCGAGATAGTTCAGGATGCAAACCCCGTGAACCCGAAGGGGAACAAGGGCTGCCTCGACGACCTTCGTGAAGACGCGAGGAGACAGGGCTAGCTCGAAAGGGAGAACCGCGTACTGGTATGCCTGCCCCTCAAAAGCAAACCGGAGGAACGGTCTGTGTCGAGGAAGAATGGAGACATGAAAGTAGGCGTCCTTCAGGTTGATCGCTGCAAAACAATCCTAGGGCCGTACAGATTCGAAAATGTGTTTGGCGGTGAGCATCTTGAACGGCATCCTGTGAAGGGCGCGGTTCAGCACGCGCAAGTCCAGGATCGGTCGTAACCCACTGGTTTTCTTGGGGACAATGAAGTAGGGGCTGTAAAAGGACCTCATCTCAGCTGGAGGGAGAGTCTCGATTACACCCTTCGCCAGCAGGGTGGCAATCTCTGCTCTCATGATGGGGGCATTGCCATCGACCAGAGTGGAGCAGACTCCCCTGTAGCGGGGAGAAGACCGTGCGAACTGAATCGCATAGCCGAGCCTGATGGTTCGGGCGACCCAGCGGGACAGACGGGGAAGCTCTAGCCAGGCTCCCAGGAACTGAACCAGCGGGGTCATGCGAGGATAATTTCTTTCTTTAACCACTTTAGGGTGCTGCCCACCCGTGGGTGAGCAGCGGGGGGTGGAGAACAAAAGATTCTCCCCCGGCCCTCCACCGGGGGAAGGAGTGGTCCTGCTACCATCTCGTGGGAAACGACCATCATCCCTGAGCAGCCCGTCTCAGGAGCGCCGCTTAGCCCGGCGCTTGGCGGGGGGCGGGGCTGGAGAGGGCTGTGGCGCCTTCCTACGGCTTCCTCCACGACTGGGCCTGGGTGGAGGCTGCTGCTTTGGCCGAGCGGGAGGGGCGGGAGCCGTAGGAGGGCGCCCTCGGCGGGTAACAGGCTGAGGCGTCTGCCCGACCGAGGTGGAGGCAGCAGCGGGTCGGCGGGGTAGAATATGTTTGATGGCCTCAGTCTGTTTCTGCGCCGTCGAGAACTGTTGGGCAAAGTCCTCGACTGCTCAGCCGAAGAGGCTGGCCTGGGACAGGGGTATATCAAGCAGACGAGTCCGCTCGGTATCCCGCATGTCAGCCAGGTTCAGCCAGAGATGTCTCTCCTGGACCACCGAAGTGGACATCACCAGGCCCAGGAAGCGCACGGCTACCTTTGTCGCCCGGAGGGCAAGGTCGGTTGCGGCGCGCAGCTCATTGAAGAGCCCTGGGTCTGTCCTGCCCTCGTGCAAATCTCTGAGCATCTGGGCCTGGTAGACCTGCAGAGTGGCCATAGCATGCAGAGAAGCAGCTTCCTGTCCCGGCGCTCTGTAAGACTTCCCCACCAAGGTAGACGAAAATCTACAGGATTTGGATGGGTGCTTAGGCTCACCACGAAAAGAAGCACTCTGAGGACACAGTTGCATCGCAACAGAGCGTTTAACCGGGGGAAGCCCAGTGTACCCACGGACAGCTGCCCCATCGAGGGGAGGAAAGGCGGATGAGACCAACGAGCAGTCCCGGGAAGACAGGGGGGGTCTTCCAGGACTTCGAGATCTCATCATGCACGTCCGGGAAGAAAGGTATTGGGGTTTGCCGTGGACGCGGGTCGGCGGCCTTACCCAAAAACCAATCATCCAGCCGCGAGCGCTCAGGACAGGGTGGAGGCCTCCACTCTAGTCCGATGCTCGCGGCTGCCCGGGAAAGCATGGCCGTCATCTCCGGATCAGACTCAGGCACAGCCGTATGCACACCGGAACGTGGCAGCTGTGCTGAGCCCTCACTTCCAGAAGATTCGGACCCACCTTGTGATGCTGCCACAGACATAGCATCATCCTCTGTAGTTTCAACCGAAACTCGCGTGCCACCCGAAGGTCGACAGGCGGGAATCGGCAGTTCACTAGCGGGCACCGTCATTGAAGAGGAGGGCTGGGGTCGCGGACACATAGTCGGTGCCTTGTTCCAGACCGTCACCCTCAGGTCACCCTGGCCACCAGCCGAAGTAGCACCCCGCGAGGGAGCACTAGATCGGGGTGTGGATGAGGGGACCCTCACTCTTGCGAGTTCATTGAGTCTCGACCTTAATGACGCGATGGTCATGTTCCCACAGAGAGAACATGAGTCATCCACGAGCGCTGCTCTAGCATGATCCATGCCCAAACATACTAGACAGCACTCGTGCCCATCAGAGTCTGATACTAATCTGCCGCAACCAGAAGTGCACGGGCGAGGCATCTTTAAAAAGATGTGCCCGCGTGCAAGCTCTTTTATGAGAGAAACACTCTGAGTGTTGAAGCGCTCGGGGAGACACGCACTCTCTGGCAAACCACTGCACAGATAAGCAGGAAGTGCACGCTCGCTGGAGATCGCCGTCACACCAACAGCAGAGGAACTCGTTTGTGAAGCTGACAATTCAGAGATGGCTTGTGGAGAGAAGAATATACTTGGCTCCGAAACGAAAACATAACTGCATGTTGGCGGCGTCCTCCTTTTATACCCACGAGGTAGGGCGGAGTTGCGTCATGCAAATTCCGCAGACCCATGGCATTTCTTTGCCATTGGCTCGTTTTTTAATACTCGAAGTTGATAGGCTTTCTAAGCGAAACCCCATTCGTCGTCATCCGACGTAACTCGGAGTGACCACGAAAGGGAACTAATATTATCACATGGAATAGATGTTGATGCCGTTGAACTTCTGCAGCAGAGCGATGACATCTCAGACTATTATCTAGTCTCATGTAAAGTACATTTAGCCAAGGCTGCAAAGCCGACTCCGTGTTATAAATATGCTAGACCTTTAACTTCGGCCACTAAAGATTGCTTTATCAATAATCTTCCTAATCAGTTTCATCATCTCAGCATCCCGGATAGCTTAGAAGAACTTGATATTGCAACAGAAACTTTTAACTCTCTCTTTTCCAGCACTTTAGACACAGTTGCTCCGTTGCGCTTAAAGAAGATTAAAGAAAATAGTCCAACGCCGTGGTACAACGAGCACACTCAGGTCCTTAAGAGAGCAGCCAGAAAAATGGAGCGCAACTGGAAGAAAACAAAACTAGAGGTATTTCGGAATTCATGGAAAGAGAGCTCGATTGCTTACAGAGAGGCTTTAAAAGCTGCTAGATCTGCTTATTTTTCAACCCTATTAGAAGAAAATAAACATAATCCTAGATACTTATTTGAAACAGGGGCTAAACTAACGAAAAAGAAAGCTTCAAGCACAGAAGTTTCCGGGCAACACAGTAATGCCAGAGGAGAACTGGCCCCCGACTGAGCCTGGGTTCTCCCAAGGTTTTTTTTCTCCATTAGGTCACCTGATGGAGTTTTAGGACACCAGTAGGTCACTTGATGGAGTTTTTCGGTTCCTTGCCACTGTTGCCTTTGGCTTGTTCAGTTGGGGATATTCAAAATAATTAGCCAAGCATTAATACCATTGATCAGCCCTACCAAACGTGGATGTTTTTTCACTAAGAAACAAACATTATGTTATTTGATTGATATTGTGAAGCTGCTTTGATGCAATTTATATTGTGAAAAGCGCTATATAAATACACTTGACTAATGACTTTATGAACTTCTTCACTTATAAGATTGATAATATCAGGGACAAAATTATAACTATGCAACTGTCTACTACAGTATCACATCAGGGACTGCACTGTAGTCTCCCTGAGGAAAATTTTATTCATTTGTTCCTATAGGAGAGGAAAAATTCTGCAAACTTGTTAATTCATCTAAATCGACAACTTGTATGTTAGACCCTATACCGACTAAGCTACTGAAAGAGATGCTTCCAGAGATCATAGATCCTCTTCTTTATATCATTAATTCGTCTTTGTCTCTAGGATACGTACCAAAAACCTTTAAGCTGGCTTTGATAAAACCGCCTGTTAAAAAAACGCAACTTGATCCTTCAGAATTAGTCAATTACAGGCCGATCTCAAATCTGCCTTTTCTGTCAAAGATATTAGAAAAAGCAGTATCCTCACAACTGTGTTCCTTTCTTGAAAGAAATGATATCTGCGAGGATTTTCAGTCAGGATTTAGACCGTACCGTGAGACAGCTCTCATTAGAGTTACAAATGATTTACTTTTATAATCCGATCGTGGTTGTATCTCTCTATTAGTGTTACTTGATCTTAATGCTGCATTTGACACAATTGACCACAACATTCTTTTAAATAGAATAGAAAACTACGTTGGCATTAGTGGAATTGCACTAGCATGGTTTAAATCATACTTATCTGACCATTATCAGTTTGTAGCAGTAAATGAAGAGATGTCTTATTGATCACAAGTTCAGTATGGCGTACCACAAGGCTCAGTACTAGGACCGCTGCTGTTTACTCTGTACATGCTACCATTAGGAGATATCATTAGGAAACATGGAATTAGCTTTCACTGTTATGCCGATGATACTCAGCTCTATATTTCTTCAAAACCTAACGAAACTGACCAATTCACAAAATTAACGGAATGCATAGCTGATATAAAAAATTGGATGACTAGTAATTTCCTACTACTAAACTCTGAAAAAACAGAGATTCTAATTATTGGACAAAAACCTTCCACACGTAATAACCTAGAATACTGTCTAACACTTGATGGCTGCTCTGTTAAGTCTTCGTCGTCAGTTAGGAACCTGGGTGTGCTCTTTGATAGCAATCTTTCATTTGAAAGTCACGTGTCTAGTATCTGTAAAACCGCATTTTTCCATCTTAAAAATATATCTAAATTACGACATATGCTCTCATTAACAAATGCGGAACAATTAGTTCATGCTTTCATGACATCAAGACTAGATTATTGTAATGCTCTACTGGGTGGTTGCCCTGCACGCTTAAACTACAGCTGGTCCAAAACGCAGCAGCTCGAGTTCTTACTAGAACCAGGAAATATGACCATATTTGCCCGGTTCTGTCAACACTGCATTGGCTGCCTATTAAACATCGTATACATTTTAAAATATTGTTGAATACTTACAAAGCACTAAATGGTTTAGCTCCGCAGTACTTGAGCGAGCTCTTAATGCATTATAGTCCTTCACGTCTATTGCGATCTCAAAATTCGGGCCAGCTGATAATACCTAGATTATCAAAATTGACTGCTGGCGGTAGATCCTTTTCCTATTTAGCACCAAATCTTTGGAACAGTCTTCCTACCATTGTCCGGGAAGCAGACACACTCTGTCAGTTCAAAGCTAGATTAAAGACACATCTCTTTGACCTAGCATACACATAATACATTATAGACTTCTATAATTCAATGTTAGGCTGCATATATTAGGTCAGCTGGAACTGGGAACACTTCCCTTAAATCCTGATGTACTCGTTACATCATAAGAAGAATAGCATCTACGCTAATTTTAGTGTCTTTGTTGATCCTGAGGTTTTCCTGCAGCCTGCCGGATCCAAGCCGTATCCAGATCTGACTAGGAGCTTTGCCTGGACCCGATGACAACGCAGTGCTGAAGTGCCAACTAGCCTCTCCCTATGGAGGATCCCTTTCCCACTCTACAGATAAAACGTTGTGATTCCGGTTCGCGTACCCACCCTGAAGTGATAAAATAAAACAAAATTCTGTATCAAATTACAGTTACTGTACATCCGGCCTCTAGTTCATAAACACCAGAGGAGAACCGGCCCCCGACTGAGCCTGGGTTCTCCCAAGGTTTTTTTTTCTCTCCATTAAGTCACCTGATGGAGTTTTAGGACACCAGTAGGTCACTTGATGGAGTTCTTCGGTTCCTTATCACTGTTGCCTTTGGCTTGCTCAGTTGGGGATATTCAAATTAATTAACCAAGCATTAATACCATTGATCAGCCCTACCAAACGTAGATGTTTTTTCCACTAAGAAACAAACATTGTTATGTTATTTGATTGATACTGTGAAGCTGCTTTGATGCAATTTATATTGTGAAAAGCGCTATATAAAGACCGCCATTACGGCGACAACTGTTTGACCAGTGTCACAAAAGCTGAGGAAGCCAAGAGCATTGTTAACCGGATGCGGAAACTGCTCTCAGCTGGAGGCTTTGACATCAGGCAGTGGGCCAGTAACATCCCCACAGTTGTTGAGCATCTTCCCTTGGAAGCGAGAGCAGCAAGCACTGAGTTGTGGCTATCTCAACCTCGACAGGATCCCAAAGAGCCAGCTTTAGGCCTTCGATGGAACTGCTTTACCCATCGTCTTGGGTACAGCCATAGACCAGTAGAGTATTCACAGTCAACTCTGAGGAACGTCTACAAGGTGATGGCAACACAAAATGATCCCCTAGGATACTTGATTCCATTCACCACCCGAGCGAAGATCCTGATTGGTTGGGAGTTGGTTGGGATGAAACGATCAGACTAGAGGCTCTGCTGGATATCTGGAGACAATTGGAGAGTGAACTATTCCATCTTCCACAAGTGGAAATGCCTAGATGCTATGTCCCATCAGTAGCAGGCATTGGGTCACCCAGATGAGAGGCACACATCTTCTGCAATGCCTCTGAAAGAGCCTACGGAGCCATCGCTTACCTCCGCACCCAAGACGATCAACGTGAAGTGCACGAGTGAGCCCTCGCAAACAACTATCTATATCACGCCTTGAACTGTGTGCTGCTTTAGCCGGAGCCCAGCTGGCTAAAGTCATTAAGACAGAACTGTCACTGCCTGCACAGCAAGTCACTCTCTGGACTGACGCGATGACAGTTTTGACGTGGCTCAATTCCGTTTTGTGTCGTTTAAAGGTCTTTGTAGGAACTAGAGTTGCAGAAATTCAAGAACATACTGAAAACTCGACCTGGCGGTACGTAAACACCATTGACAATCCAGCAGATGACCTTACTCGTAATAAACCCTTGCTCAAGCTCAGCCAGCCGAACCAGTGGAGCCAAGGTCCACCATTTCTCCGACAACATCCAGACTCCTGGCCAGTACTTCAGTTAATAGAGGCCCAAGAAGCTGACGAGGATGATCTTCGGAAGGCATTGTTCTGTGGAGTCACCACCTGTGCTCCGACCACGACACTTATGTCTGATATCGACAATTGGGACAGTCTTCTTAAGGCTACCCATGAGAGCCTTCACGGGGCGGCTGATGACCAGAGCAGCCCTACTATGACAGCAGCTGACGTCCAAACAGCAGAGCTGCATGTCCTCAGGCAAGCTCAGAGTGAATCCTTCCCTGAAGAGGTGGAAGCTGCTGGGAAGTCCATCTCGAGACTGAGTCGCCTGCTCATGCTTTCTCTAGAGTATGATGAAGCTGTTGGCCCAGTGAGAGTGGGAGGTAGACTACGCAGAGCAGAAGATCTTGACCCAGATGCGATACATTCTATCATCCTTGATCCCAAATCTCATGTCACGAAGCTGCTCATTAAGAATTATACAGTGAACTGCTACATCCTGGTCCCGAGCAGGTTTTCGCCGAGATAAGGAGAAGATATTGGATTCTCCGGGGAAGAGAGCCTATCAAGCGTCATCAACATGGCTGTGTTGAATGTCAGAAATGGTGCGCTTCTCCAGTGGTATCTCAGATGGCAAACTTACACCCTGCCAGACTCCGCTTATACAAGCCACCTTTCTGGTCGACTGGAGTCGATTGTTTCGGTCCCTACAACGTCAAGATGGGCTGGCGTACCGAGAAGGGGTGGGGTCTGATTTTCAAATGTATGACGACGAGCTGTGTACATCTTGACCTACTGGAGAGCATAGACACTGATGCTTTCTTGATGGCTCTCCGCCGTTTCATCGCCCGTCGAGGCAAGCCATTTGAGATCCTGTCTAACAGAGGAACCAATTTCCGAGGTGGAGCTGCGGAGCTGCAAGCCAGTTTTGCCGCCTTAGAAGATCCTGTTCAAGAGCAGCTGGCCAGACAGCAAATCGAGTTCCGTTTCAACCCCCCTGGGTCTCCACACTTTGGAGGAACGTGGGAGCGAGAGATCAAGTCGATTAAGTCAGCTCTCCAAGTCATCCTTCAGAACCACACTGTTGCCGAACCTGTGCTGCAAACTGTACTGATTGAAGTGGAGGGAATACTCAACGCTAAGCCGCTTGGGTACATCTCTTGGGTACAACTCCGCATTCTGTGGGATGGTAGCCCTTGTGTGCGTAACCTAAGCGAAAGTAAGTTTCATCCTGTACTAAGATGTAAATATTGCCATCTGACTTGTTTGGATATTATCTACTTTCATCTGTTTTCCTGTTAAGTATATTATATGCATGGGTTTGATACTTTCGCGTGTATTTCTTTAGTTAATATGTACTATGTGACTATGTTATAAGACGTATCGGACTGGAGATTGTTTCCTTTACATTTTCTCAGCTTTAGGCTGTATTCTCGAGTGCTATATTTCAGTTATGTTCTTTAGTCCTCCAGTTAAATCGTGTTTAGCCTCTGTGTCGTATTCAGACATACCTAGAGTGTAGTTCAGCACTCCCTGGCTATGAGCCCATCACGTGTTAAGCGCATGGGGTGCAGTTACGCCTGCTTCCACTAGAGGGAAGCAAAGACCACCAAATCCATTTAGAGTTCATACTTTGCCCATCAACCTCTTTGTATGCTGTAGATTATTTGTTTATGGCTCTTTTCGACTTATTTGACCGAATTAATATGTTTTAGTATTCTGATTTGATGTTTATTATTATAATGGATATTACTGTATACATTTGTACATATTTTATACTTTGTACATTGTGATTAATATTCTTTTATTCTTTGTTTCTTTTATAGACCACACACACAACCACATACTACATACCCATTTGTATACCAATGCCTGTACTCAAACTTCAATAATTAAAATTTGCTGGAAGAATTTCTCCGTGCCCTTCTCTTTGACCGGAGCCCTGTCAAAGGAAACTGTCAGACCAGTATTATCACTTCAGAGAATCGTACTCAATCACATCGAGTAAACATATGTGACTGGAAACTTCATACCGATCTGTACTGAAAATCAACGGACCGCAACACTATTTTAAGAAGCGATAGTTTCCATCCCAGACCTTTAATTAAGAGTTTACCTATCAGTCAATTTAAGCGAGTGCGTAGAGTTTGTAGCACGGATGAATCTTATACTCATCAATCCAATGATTTAACTAAAAGATTCTTGAATCGTGTTTGCAGTATAAAATGGATCAAAAATGGCAAAAAGACATTCAACGAGACATCTCAAATGCATTGTTTGCGAACAATTTGCATAATAATAAAACGCAAGTTCTTAATGCTCCCATTTGCATGACGAAGTACTCAGGATTGGGTGCAGAGTTTCGTAGAGTTTTAAATAAACACTGCCATTTTATTTCAAGTGATCCTAAATTATCAGGTGTCATTAAAAATGGTTCAAAATTAGTCTTTAAACGTCAACACAATCTTCGTGACTTGCTTGTAAAATCTGAATATCCTTCACGTAAAAAACAAGCTATTCCAGCTCTTCCTCCAGGTAATTACAGGTGTGGTAATTGCACCCAGTGTGCTTTTACACACAAATGTAAATTGTTTAGTCATCCACGTACTGTTTGTGATATTCCGATACGGGGTACTATCACCTGTGCTTCTACTCATGTGATTTATCTAATTCGTTGTCCTTGTGGTCTTGCATATGTGGGTAAAACATTCAGACAATTGCGCACTCATATTAGTGAGCATCGTAGTAACATTAGAACTGGAGATATACGCAGTCCTATAGCATCTCATTTTAGACAAGCAGGCCATAATGTCAGCATTTTGCAGTATATTGGTATAGAAAAAGTAACAAAACCCTCAAGAGGAGGAGATTATAAGAAGAAATTATTACAGAGGGAATGTTTTTGGATTTATACCTTAAGTACTTTGTCACCTTTAGGGTTGAATGAGGATTTTGATATTAAGCCATTTTTATAGTAATTTTAAAGACATATTTGTCATATGATATTTTGTGTGTGCCTAATTAAGGTGATCACCTGTGTCTATTTAAAGTTGATTTCACTCTACATTGATATTGTGCCTGATGAAGACCTGAGGGTCGAAACGTTGTTTTTAGTAAATTCTTTTGGAGCAGTAATTTTCAGTGTGCGGACTTCACACTTCTTTATTTGTTTATATTACCTAGTTGTCCTGTACCTTAGCCCAATTTGGGTGTTTGGGGTGTGCACACCAGTTTTGTATTTTTTGACTTTTACTGTATACAGGCCACCAGGGCACCATAAAGATTTTATCAAAAAATTTGCGGACTTTCTATCAGAATTCGTTTTGGGTGCAGAAAAAGTACTAATTGTTGGTGATTTTAATATACACATAGATAATGAAAAAGATGCATTGGGATTGGCATTTAAAGACATTGTAAACTCAATTGGAGTTAGACAACACATGTCAGGACCTACTCATTGTCGTAATCATACTCTAGATCTAATATTATCACATGGAATAGATGTTGATGACGTTGAAATTCTGCAGCAGAGCGATGACATCTCAGATCATTATCTAGTCTCATGTAAATTACATTTAGCCATGGCTGCAAAGCAGACTCCGTGTTATAAATATGTTAGACCTATAACTTCTGCCACTAAAGATTGCTTTATCAATAATCTTCCTAATCAGTTTCATCATCTCAGCATCCCGGATAGCCAGAAGAACTTGATTGTCAGGATTCCACCAGCTTCACTCACTCCTCCCACTCGTTCATTGTCCCCTGAATTCTGATCACCATCACCCACACCTCATCTTTCCACCACCTTTATATTCGACTCTCCTTCACACACTCATTGTCTGGTCTCGTCTCTACATGACAAACAGACTCATCTATGCTACTTACCTGCTACTGACCTGCTACTTAACTGCTACTCATTGGACTATCTTCATAACCCTTGTCATCGTATGCCTCCTTCAGTCTTCAGCCATCCGTCTTCAACCCTTCCATGTGACACTCCATCTGCATCTGAAACAGAGACTCTAGTTAATCTTCAGTTAAGTTCCCATCTGCTTATCAACTGTTTTAATACTCACATTATTACTCTTACCACCTGTCTGACTCCTGTTCCATCCGTGACAGAAGACCAGACTAAAAATGCTGAATCCAGCGGAGCCTGTGGAGAATCCACCACGCGATCCATTCGCAGAGGTTGTTCAGGCTGTTCGCCAAGCTCTTCTTCCTTCTTCACCAGCTAATCCACCCACCGTTCCCGAAGATATCCTTCACTCTGCACGTCAGCATTTACTTCCGCAAACACCCGCTGCTTCGTCAGCTGCCTCTTCGAGTCCCATGGCCCGACCAGCGACATTCACCGGAGAGGGTGAGGATTTTTGCTTGGATGCGGCATTTCAGTCCGTGTGTCCTTTGTCATCTCCCTGCTGTCTGGCCGAGCTCTCCAGTGGGCTTAATTCCTGTGGAACTCTGATTCGTGGTAAAGTCCCTATCAAGTTTCATTCAACATTTCAAGGAGGTTTTTGGTCAGACAGTTTCTGATCTCACTGTTCACGATCAACTCTACAATCTTCGCCCAGGAAAATCTTCTGTGAGTACATATGCTCTTCAATTCCGCACGCTGGCGGCTTCTAGTAGATGGAATGAAACCGTCTTGATTACAGCTTTTCGGCATGGTCTCAACCCAAACATCCGTTAGCTGGTAGTGGTATATGAAGATTCTCTGGGAATTGAAAGCCTCATTCAGAAATCCATTCGAGTATCCAAACGCTTGTCTGCCTGTGATAACCCTACTACCGCTGTAAATCCTCCACCCTCGGCTCCATCTGCGCCCCTCATCTGACTCCACTCATCTCTCTTCCACGAAGCGGCAGCGTCGCATTCAACACCACCTCTGCCTATGCTGTGGGGGTGATAAACTTCTCATCAACACCTGCCCTGTTCGACCTCAATGCCCAGCGGTAAGCACAATTCAAATTCCCCCCAAGATTGCAACCTTGAACCGTACTACTGTCCATTTGTTAACCTCTCGTCTATGTGTCTCAGTACAAGCTCTCCTCGACTCTGGTTCAGCGGGGAACTTCATTTCCATGCAACTCCTACAAAAATTGAATGTCCGTAAACACAGAAGTCATCAAGATCTCAGAGTACAAACCATCCAGGGTAAGCCACTGGGCTAAGGTCAAATTCGCATTTCACCCACACACTGATGCTCTGTATTGGCTGCTTGCACTCGGAGGAGATCTCCTTTATGGTGCTGGTGGAGTCCACTGCTGAGCTCATCCTGGGATGCCCTTGGATGGTCCAACACCAACCCACCATCGACCGGAAATCCGGGGAGGTCCTTCGTTGGGGTGAAGATTGTTTCCATTCCTGTCTAGCTTTGGTTAAGAAGAACCAGAAAATCCCCTCCGTTGCTTCTTCATCTTCAGAAGGAAAGTCTGAGTATACGCAGTGCGTATAACCTGATCCGAATTTGTCAAGGTGATGAATGGAAGACGGCATTCATCACGCCCTCCGGCCATTATGAGTGCCGAGTCATGCCCTTCGGACTGTCCAACGCTCCATCAGTCTTCCAAGGGTACATGAATGAGGTCTTCCGGGAATATCTCAATAGATTTGTGGTTGTCTACATTGACGATATTCTCATCTACTCCTCATCTCTCTCTGAGCATCAACGCCACGTCTCTCTTGTCCTGGAGAAGCTGAGAGCTCATAAACTGTACCTAAAACTGGAGAAATGTGAGTTTCACACCACCACTGTTCAATTTCTTGGCTACATCATTGACCAACAGGGAGTTCAGATGGACCAGAGGAAGGTGGAAACTATCCGGAACTGGCCCCAGCCCTCTACTGTGAAGGATCTTCAGCGATTCCTCCGGTTCGCCAATTTCTATAGAAGATTCATCAATAACTACCTCTCCTCTGACCTCATCTCTAAAGGGCCGTCCCAAGTCTCTGTCCTTATTTCCTGAAGCCATCTTATCTTTTCATCAACTCAAGGAAGCCTTCCTGACCGCTCCAATCTTGGTTCATCCTAACCCTGAGATTCTCTTTGTCGTTGAGGTGGACGCATCCTCAACAGGAGTGGGAGCGGTTCTCTCCCAGCGGCAGGGTGATCCTCCCAAACTCCATCCATGCGCCTTCTACTCGAAGAAGTTATCCCCGGCGGAGCGGAACTATGATATTGGGAATCAGGAACTGCTCGCCATCAAGCTGGCTTTAGAGGAGTGGAGGCATTGGCTGGAGGGAGCTAATCACCAGTTCGAGGTAATCACCGATCATCGCAACCTGGAATACCTCAGAGAGGCGAAAAGGCTAAATCCTCGTCAGGCTCGATGGGCTCTCTTCTTTACCCGCTTTGATTTCATCATGTCATACCGACCTAGTAATAAGAATTGTAAAGCGAATGCTCTCTCCCGTCTTCATCATTCATCCTGTGAAGATTCTCTACCCGAACCTATTCTCGCTCCAGCCGTGTTCGTCAGCCCGGTCGTCTGTGACATCGACGAGCAGATTTCTCAGGAGAATCTTCTTTATCCCACTCCGCCGGGAAGTCCAGACCTTCGTGCCGCCCTTCTGGACTCCGCTCATACCGCTCCAGGCTCTGGACATCCAGGTAGCAGGCGTACCCTCTCGCTCCTCAGTAACCGGTACTGGTGGCCATCCATCTCACAGGATGTTTCCCGGTACGTCAGAGGATGCTCAGTCTGCGTCGTTACCAACACCCCCAGAAGACTCCCGGAGGGTAAGCTCGTACCACTTCCTATACCACAACGACCGTGGTCCCACATTGGAGTTGATTTCATGACTGACCTTCCCAGATCCAGCAACACCTGTATCTTCGTCGTTGTGGATCGTTTTTCGAAGGCTTGCAAGTTAATCCCATTGCCTGGACTTCCTACTGCTCGAGGCTGCTGAAGCCCCCTTCAATCATGTGTTTCAAAACTTCGGCATCCCCGAAGACATTGTGTCGGACAGAGGTCCACAGTTCATTTCAAGGGTTTGGCAAGCGTTCTTCAGACTCCTCTGGGTTACAGTCATCCTGTCTTCTGGATACCCTCAGATAAACGGCCAGACTGAGCGGAAGATCCAGGAGATCGGACATTACCTTCGAACACCTTTCAGTGTGTCCTGGGTTATCAACCTCCACTCTTTCCTTGGTCTGGTGAGCACTCAAAGGTTCCAGCTGTCGACTACTGGTTCCAGTATGGGACTTGGCTCACCTGCACCTCCAACAGGCAGTGCGGAGGCACAAGGATCAAGCGGATCGTCGTCGTTCTGAACCTCCTCAGTACCAGCCTGGGCAAAAGGTCTGGCTTTCGACCCGGGACATTCGCCTCCGCCTGCCTTGCCGTAAGCTGAGTACACGATACATTGGTCCTTTCACTGTGCAGAGGCAGCTGAACAAAGTCCTCTACAGGCTAAATCTTCCTCCACAATACAGGATTTCACCATCTTTCCATGTTTCACTGATGGAGGGGAGTACTATCAGGATTCCACCAGCTTCACTCACTCCTCCCACTCATTCATTGTCCCCTGAATTCTGATAACCATCACCTCATCATTCCACCACCTTTATATTCGACTCTCCTTCACACACTCATTGTCTGGTCTCGTCTCTACATGACACACAGACTCATCTATGCTCCTTACCTGATACCCATTGGACTATATTCATAAC
The DNA here is from genome assembly GCA_030578275.1 of Meda fulgida. Lineage (NCBI taxonomy): Eukaryota > Metazoa > Chordata > Actinopteri > Cypriniformes > Leuciscidae > Meda > Meda fulgida. The sequence continues at coordinate 19,987,931 of CM060627.1, forward strand.
CCTTGTCATCGTATGCCTCCTTCCATCTTCATCCATCCGTCTTCAACTCTTCCATGTGACACTCCATCTGAATCTGAAACAGAGACTCTAGTTAATCTTCAGTTAAGTTCCCATCTGCTTATCAACTGTTCGAATACTCACCATATCTCCGTCTGCTTCTGCAATCCTGTTAATAAACATTATTACACTTACCACCTGTCTGACTCCTGTTCCATCCGTGACATTGATATTGCAACAGAAACTTTTAACTCTCTCTTTTCCAGCACTTTAGACACAGTTGCTCCATTGTGCTTAAAGAAGATTAAAGAAAATAGTCCAACGCCGTGGTACAACGAGCACACCTAGCCCTTAAGAGAGCAGCCAGAAAAAAAAGTGCAACTGGAAGAAAACAAAACTAGAGGTATTGCGGATTTCATGGAAGGAGAGCTCGATTGCTTACAGAGAGGCTTTAAAAGCTGCTAGATCTGCTTATTTTTCAACCCTGTTAGAAGAAAATAACATAATCCTAGGTATTTATTTGAAACAGTGGCTAAACTAACGAAAAAGAATGTTTCAAGCCCAGAAGTTTCCAAGCAACACAGCAGTAATGACTTTACGAACTTCTTCACTTATAAGATTGATCATATCAGGGACAAAATTATAACTATGCAACCGTCTACTACAGTATCACATCAGGGAGTGCATTGTAGTTGTAGGATTTGAGGGCGAACCAAACACAAATTAACCTTCCATGTGATTCATTCAAACATAATTCCACAAAGAACTCAACACTCCAGACCTCAAATCACCAATTCAGAACCTAAAGATCCAGGCTCTAGCCAGTCTATGCTAACCAACGAAAACCCCCAGTTAGAACTTTATGGCCATGCAAGCTTCAAAGAGATGAGCCCAAGAACTTGGAAGAACTTGTCAAAGTTAGATAGTTTGGAAAAGACTGATTGGTTCAGAGATGGCACAGGATAGGACCCACCATGATAACGGCAGAGGTTATTTGATCTCAAGATAAAGGATTTAAAACAGACCTCCTTATTCTTAAGGACCTCTGAATGACCCCAGGGTTGAAATCTCTTAAAACCACATAGACTGAGACTTTACATATAAAAATACATAAAATTATCCCAAAACAATTCTTGACGGGCTTATAATTAAACATCTTTCAACTACATAATTCTATAATGTGTCTACAACCTCTGTATGTGTCTACTATGCTTAGATCACAAATAAGTCATGTAAGTGTTATAACTATTAGATGTTTGAACGAAAGTGTGTCTTGTTTCCTATCAGTACGATCATATATCGTATATAAAATGGCTTGATTGAAATCTGTGTAAAATGTTTTGTGTTCTTATAATAGGAATCATGTCTAAACTGTACCCTCTGTATGTAATGATGCAGCAGACACTAGGGGATCCATTTGCAGCATTTATAGAGTAGTCAAACAGGCAGGGATCAACAACAGCAAACGGCAATGGATACAATGCAGAGATAAACCAGATAACAGGCAATGGTCAGGGCAGGCGGCGAGAAGCAAGGTCCAGTAACAATCCAAATCGAGGTAGGCAGAGAACGATCAGAAACGGGGTACACAGTCCAAGGTCAAGGCAATAAATAATCCACAGTGATAGACGCTCAGAATGACAGCCAGGAAAGTAAAGACCCCGCATCGGTGTGGCGCGAGGAAGTCGTCCACATGTGTGTGTGTGCGCGTGAATAAGATGCAGGTGTGTGCAAACAGCGCCGCGCAGGTACACGGTGCCCGGTGCAATCAGTCCAGGGAGGCGCACGATGGGAAATGCAGTCCGTGACAACCCAGGGAGTGAGCGGCCAATCGTGACAGAGCCCCCCCCCCCTTTAAGAACGGCTTCCAGACGCAAAAAAACAACAAAAAAAAACAAAAGTTTAGGAGGGTGGTGAAGCGGAGGTGGTCTTGGGGGAGGGATGGAGGGCCAGGTCCGTGCAGGGGAACAGGATCAGGGCATGCAATGGTCCCATCGTGGAGCATGGGCGGACCTGGGTCGTGGAGCGTGGGCGGAGCCGGCTGTGCAGGTGACCAGGGCGAAGCAGGTAGTTCAGGGGTCCAGGGTGGACCAGGCGGTTCAGGTGGCCCAGGCAGTTCAAGTGGCCAAGGTGAACCAGGCAGTTCAGGTGGCCATGGTGGACCAGGCAGTTCAGGTGGCCATGGTGGACCAGGCAGTTAAGGTGGCCATGGTGGACCAGGCAGTTCAGGTGGCCATGGCGGCGTGGCCTCCATGGTCCCATAGCGGGACCTACTGCCCCCCCCCCCCAAAAAAATTCTTGGGGGCAGCTACGGGTACATAGGCTGGAGCAGGCAGTGCCGGCGGCTCAGGAACAGACAGCGGCTCAGGCAGCGCAGGCGGCTCGGGAACAGACCAGGGTGGTTCAGGAACAGACAGCGGCTCAGGCAGTGCAAGTGGCTCAGGAACAGACAGCGGCTCAGGCAGAGGAACAGGAACAGACACCGGTTCAGGAACAGGAACAGACTCTGTGTCGGCGGCCATCTTGTCCGTAGACACTGGCTCGGAGGTGGCCGTCTTGTCCGTAGACACTGGCTCGGCAGAAGTGACGTGAAGCATCTCTGACTGGGCAGACGTGACGTGGACAGTCTCTGGCTGGGCAGACGGGACATGAACAAGCTCTGTCTGAGCAGACGGGACGTGGCTGACGTGAAGCTCTAGCTGGACGTGGCTGACGTGAAGCTCTGGCTGGACGTGGCTGACGTGAAGCTCTGGCTGGACGTGGCTGACCTGAAGCTCTGGCTGGACGTGGCTGACGTGAAGCTCTGGCTGGAAGTGGCTGACGTGAAGCTCTGGCTGGACGTGGCTGACGTGAAGCTCTGGCTGGCCGTGGCTGACGTGAAGCTCTGGCTGGCCGTGGCTGACGTGAAGCTCTGGCTGGACGTGATTCAGGCAGGACCGTGATCCTTGCAGACCGTGCGGACCTTAGCGGGGAATCTGCCAAGCTGGACATCAGCCCTGAACGCCCATAGACCGATCCGTTGGCAGACCCGCTGACTGGCGTGACGCGAGGATTCTCAGGTTCAGTAGAGAAGACGTGAAGGAACTCGGTCTCGGCAGGAGGGGATACTGTGGGTTCACAGAGCTCCTTCTCTACCACGCCCACAGTAAACGATGAGTCGCTCAACAAAAGGTCCAGGTTAATATACTGCTCTAAAGTCCAGTGAGGATCATGCAAGGGCATGAATGAACTGAGCGGTTCAGATAGTCCTCCCTGAAAAAATATCATAAGACATACTGTGTGCATTGAGGTGAGATGTGCCAGTTCAATAAACTCCTCGACATACTTCTCAATCGTCCGATTCCCCTGACGGAGACGCATGATTTGAATACCTGTATCCCTGGTTGGCATCGCTGCTGGATCTTGGTGTGGCGAAGTCTTCTGTAATGATGCAGCAGACACTAGGGGATCCATTTGCAGCATTTATAGAGTAGTCAAACAGGCAGGGATCAACAACAGCAAACAGGGCAATTGAGACAATGCAGAGATAAACCAGATAACAAGCAATGGTCGGGGCAGGCGGCGAGAAGCAAGGTCCAGTAACAATCCAAATCGAGGTAGGCAGAGAACGAACAGAAACGGGGTACACAGTCCAAGGTCAAGGCAATAAATAATCCACAGTGATAGACGCTCAGAATGACAGCCAGGAAAGTCAAGACCCCGCACCGGTGTGGCGCGCGGAAGTGGTCCACATGTGTGTGTGTGTGCGTGAATGAGATGCAGGTGTGTGCAATTAGCGCCGCGCAGGTGCACAGTGCCCGGTGCAAACAGTCCAGGGAGGCGCACGATGGGAAATGCAGTCCGTGACAACCCAGGGAGTGAGCGGCCAATCGTGACACTGTACTCTGCTAAAGCTGGACGCAAAAAAAACAACAACAAAAAAACCCCACAAAAGTTCAGGAGGGTGGTGAAGCGGTAGGTGGTCTTGGGGAGGGTGAGGGCCAGTCCGTGCAGGGGAACAGACAAGGGCATGCAAGGGTCCCATCGTGACATGGCGGACCTGGGTCCATGGACTGGCGGAGCCGTCTTCCCTCAGTGTTGGCCCATGTGGGACCAGGCAGTTCAGGATACCCAAGGCGGCCGGTCCTCCATGGTCCCCAAAGCGGACATACTGCTCCCCCCAAAAATTTTCTTAGGGGCAACTATGGGTTACATAGGCTGGAGCAGGCAGTGCCGGCGGCTCAGAACAGACAGCGGCTCAGGCAGCGCCGGTGGCTTCGGGACAGACCAGGAGTTCAGGAACAGACAGCGCTCAGGCAGTGCAAGCGGCTCAGGAACAGACAAGCGCTCAGGAAACAACAGCTTGCTCAGCAGAGGAACAGAACAACACCTGGTTCCTGAACGGAACAGAATCTGTACGACGCCATTTTGTCCGTAACACTGGCTCGGAGGCCCGGCCACTTGTCCGTAGACACCGGCTCGGAGGCGGCCATCTTGTCCTAGACACTGGCTCTGAGGCGGCCATCTTGTCCGTAGACACTGGCTCGGAGGCGTCCATCTTGATCCTTAGACTATCTGCTCGGAGTGCGGCCATCTTGTAGACACTCCTCGAGCGGCCATCTTGTCCGAAGACACTGGCTCGGAGGCGGCCATCTTTGTCCGTCGAACACTGGCTCGGAGACGGCCATCTTGTCCGTAGACACTGGATCCGGAGGCGGCCCATCTTGTCCGTAGACTCTGGCTCAGAGCGGCCATCTTGAATATCACAGCCTCGAGGCGGCATCTTGTCCAGTAACACTGGCTCGGAGTCGGCAATCGGGTCCGAGACAGTGCTCGGAGGCGGCCATCTTTGTCCCGTAGACACTGTCTCGGAGGCGGGCCCAACTTTGTCCCGTAGACACTGGCTCGGGCGGCGGCCCATCTTGTCCTAGACACTGGCTCGGAGGCGGCCATCTGTCCCCGTAGACCACTGGCTCGGCATATGATGAGAAGCACTCTGGCGTGCAGAACTATGACGTGGACAGACCTCTGCTGGGCCACGGGACGGAAATCAAGCACCTGCTGAGCAGGACGGGACGTGGCTAACGTGAAGAAGCTCTGGCTGGACCGTGGCTGCCGTGAAGCCTCTGGCTGGACGGGCTCGGCAGGACGAGATTTCAGGCAGGACGGTGAACCTTGCAGACCGTGCGGACCTTAGCGGGGAATCTGCAGCCAAGCTGGAATCAGCCCTTAACGCCCATAGAACCTTCCTTGGCAGACCCTCTGACTGGCGTGACGCGAGATTCCAGGTTCAGTAGAGAAGACTGAGAAGGAAACTCGACCCTCGCAGGAGGATACTGTTGGGTTCACGCTGAGCTCCTTTCTCAAACCACGCCACAGTAAACGATGAGTCGCTCAACAAAAGGCCAGGTTAAATATATCTCTAAAGTCAGTGAGGATCATGCAAGGGCCATGAATGAACTGAGTCGTTTCTTGATAGTCCTCCTCCCGAGAAAAATATCATAAACATACGTGTGCATTGAGGTGAGATGTGCCAGTTCAATAACACCTTGACATACTTTCTCAATCGTCCCATCCCCTGATGGAGACGCATGATTTGAATACCTTAACCCTGTTTTTGCATCGCTGCTGGATCATGGTGTGGCGAAAGCTTCTGAAATGAAGCAGCAGACTCTAGGGGACCTTTTTGCAGCAATATAAAGAGTGGTCAAACAGCAGGGATCAACAACACAAACAGGGCAATGGAGATCAAGGCAGAGAATAACCAGATCACAAGCAATGGGTCCGGCAGGCGCGAGAAGCAAGGTCCAGTAACAATCCAAGTCGAGTAGGCAGAGAACGATCGAGCGTTTTTGGGATTAATGGTGCTATATAAATAAAATGACAAAATTGACATTCCTAGATATGATGATATCTAAGTGAAAGAGTCTCTATGTGATGGGATTTATCTGACTTCTGTGATGTGAGACAGCTAGCAGATGGTCGGTTTAGCCAGTCTGTCTGCTTCCTGACTTGGACCCCTACTTCCAAGACAGTGTTATTACTAATATTACTAGAGAGAAGAGCGGCACCATCCCAGGTGGGATGAATACAATCTCTTTTCAACAGGTCAGGACTGCCCCAAAAGCTTTTCCAATTTCTATGAACCCTATATTATTCTGCGGATACCGCTTAGACAGCCAGCCATTGAGTGAAGACAGTCTACTAAGTATCTCATCATTCTGGCAAACAGGAAGGGGTCCAGAGCAAATTACAGTGTCTGACATCTTATTTGCGACTTCACACACCTCTTTAATGTTAATTATAGTGATCTCCGACTGGCGAAGTCGAACATCATTAGTGTCAACGTGAATAATAATCTTAGAGAATTTACGATTAGCATTAGCCAGCACTTTTAAATTTGCTTTGATGTCAGGTGCTCTGGCTCCTGGCAAGCATTCGACTATGGTGGCTTGTGTCTCTATTTTCACGTTCAGTGTTATAAAATTACCAATAACTAGGGCACTTTCAACAGGATTCTGAGTGGGTGCGGCACTGAGTGGGGAGAACCTGTTTGATGTAGTTATCGGAACGTAAGAGCGGTGTTTTGTCCCGCGACTATAGCGTCTCACTCAGTCAGTTGCCCTGCTACAGCCGGAACCGAACAATGTACAGAGTTCACTAAGCTAGTCGCATCCAAAGCAGTATCTAATTCCCTTGCATTCTTACTATCCTCGATCAAAGTTTGGATGCTTGTCTCTCGTCAGCCTGACTATCTCTCTGCATTTATCACATGTGAAGCCCTCAGTGCTAAGAGAGAAGGTTATACTATACTTACTATCCTTGATCAAAGTTGGGATGCGTGTCTCTAGTTCTGAAATCTTCTCCGTCAGCCTGACTATCTCTCTACATTTATCACATGTGAAGCCCTCAGTGCTGAGAGAGAAGGTTATACTATACATGTGACACGAAGTGCAAGTGACAATAACAGGAGATGATTTGTTGACTGATCCTACTCACCACAGTTCTTTGATGGACTCGAAAAAGACGGCAAGCATGGATGGCAGATTAACAGGCTAGCGAAATACTAACGGTGCTAGCGATAACAATTTTGATAAAAGCTAGTGATGTCAGATTAATGTAATAGGCAATATTAGACAATATACGTGTAGTAAAGGTATGTTCTTATGTGAAGAAGGAGGCGGGAACTGGCGAACATTCAACAACTTTAATAATAAAATAACAAATACAAAATTAAAGGCAGCAGTCCCTCACAGACCACTGCTGCCACATATAATAAAATAGAAACACAAATCCAGGCCTATCCTCTCACATCCTTCACTGTCGCTCCTCTTTTTATGCTTCCACTCCTCCATGAGAGATACAAGACCGGTGCAGGCAGCGTGCTGGTAGGGCTCATCAGTTCAACAAACTGATCAGTTCAACAGTTCAACACCGGCCTCATGCCATTCTCTCATGGCCCTCTGCCTCGTCCTGCTCGCCACAATATGGTGATGAGTAAGTTATATTTAGCAATATAAACTACAAGGAATTATAGTAAATAGAGATTCAAAACAGAAAGCTATATGGAGCTAAAATAACTTTTTTACAACAAAAATTAAACATCACAGAACTTACGCTAGACTTAAGCTGGACTGTGATGCTATTTTCTCCTGGAAACAAACTTTATTTCATTATTTTCCTGTTATCTCTGTAAAGCTGCTTTGAAACACTCTGTATTGTAAAAAGCGCTAAATAAATAAATGACATGACTTGACTTAAAGACGCAAACCACTGAGCAGCAAGGCAGACAGCAGACTGTCTTTGCAACATTTCGAAAGACTTGTGCTTAAACCTGTGCATCCTCACTCATGACTCCTCTTAAAGCTTTCTCATTCCTCACCTCCTTGCTTTACAATTAGAGAACAGGAGATGTCCTTCAAGATGGCTAACTTTGATCAGTTTCTGGGTTACATGCTGGAGGCAAGGAGCGAGGAAACAAGGAACCATCCATTTGAGTATTGAGAAGCACCCTCTGTATTACAACAACTTCCTGTTTCATGCCGAAACATCAAACGGCTTTTCGCGTTGATCAACTCCTGTTGATCAGTTTGTTGAGTTTCCTACACAACCCTTGCTTGAACTACGGGTGAATCATAGGTTCAAATAGAGCCTGTTTTTATGTAGCTGTTTTTAGCTGTTAATACGTTATTGTTGAATTAACTTGCCCTAAATTCAATACAAGAGATTTTCTTCACACACAGTGTGACTTACAGTTGAACACGTTTTTCCGCACCCTTTTGATTTACAGGATATAATCAGCCCTGATCATTGGCTGTTTTTAAACAATCGGTCAATGGCCAATAGTGAAAATAATAGCTTTTATCGGCCGATAACGATTATTTGTCAATACATCGGTGCATCTCTAATATATATATATATATATATATATATATATATATACACATACATAAATGCACACAAAAAAGTCTCTTACAGCCTGTTTCTCTGAAATATTGTTCACAAATCTGTTTAAATCTGTGTTAGTGAGCACTTCTCCTTTGCTGAGATAATCAATCCAGCTCACAGATGTGGCATATCAAGATGCTGATTAGATAGCATAATTATTGCACAGCCTTTAGCTGGCCACAATAAAAGGCCACTCTAAAATGTGCAGGTTTACTGTATTGGGGGTCAGTATCTCGCGTGACCACCATTTGCCTCACGCAGTGCAACACATCTCCTTCGCATAGAGTTGATCAGGTTGTTGATTTTGGAATGTTGGTCCACTCCTCTTCAATGGCTGTGCTAAGTTGCTGGATATTGGCAGGACCTGGACCACGCTGTCGTATACGCCAATCCAGAGCATCCCAAACATGCTCAATGGGTGATGTAACAAGTCTGGAGACTGAGTAGAATCCATTTGCAGCTTTACTGAAGAAACGTCAAACAGGCAGGTGTCAGGGAACAGCAAAACAGGGAATTCAGAGAGCAAGCACAGATAGTAGTCAGGTAACAGGCAGAAGATCAGGGCAGGCAGCAATAAACAATAATCCAAGGCAATCCAAGTCAAGACAGTCAGCAAACAGGCAGTAGTGAGATAACAATCCAAGGTCAGCAAAACAGATCAGCAAGATAGGGAAAAACGCTCAGTGATTACAGGCCGGGGCAAGGCAATACTTCGCACTGAACTTCTGTTTGTGTGTGGCTTATATGGAGAGTCTGAATGAGGTGCAGGTGTGTGTGTAATCAGTCCCAGGTATGAAGCATTATGGGGATTTGAGTTCCAGAGAAGCTAGTATTCAGATGAAGACTCCCTCTCGTGGTGAAGAGGAGGCGGTGCGGAAGCCCGCTCTGTAACAGGTGACATGTCCGGTGAGTATGCTGGCCATGCAAGAACTGGGATGTTTTCAGCTTCCAGGAATTGTGTACAGATCCTTGCAACATGGGGCCGTGCATTATCATGCTGCAACATGAGGTGATGGTCGTGGATGAATGGCACAATAATGGGCCTCAGGATCTCGTCATGGTATCTCTGTGCATTCAAAATGCCATCAATAAAATGCCCCTGTGTTTGTAGTCTATAACATACGCCTGCCCATACCATAACCCCACCGCCACCATGGGCCACTCCATCAGCGGGCCACTCCATCAGCAAACCGCTCACCCACACAATGCCATAAACGCTGTCTGCCATCTGCCCTGTACAGTGAAAAATGTGATTTATCCGTGAAGAGAACACCTCTCCAAACTGTCAGATGCCATTGAATGTGAGCATTTTCCCACTCAAGTCAGTTATGACGACGAACTGCAGTCAGGTCGAGACCCCGATGAGGACGACGAGCATGCAGATGAGCTTCCCTGAGACCGTTTCTTACAGTTTGTGCAGAAATTCTTTGGTTATGCAAACCGATTGTTGCAGCAGCAGTCCGGGTGGCTGGTCTCAGATGATCTTGGAGGTGAAGATGCTGGATGTGGAGGTCCTGGGCTGGTGTGGTTACACGTGGTCTGCGGTTGTGAGACCGGTTGGATGTACTGCCAAATTCTCTGAAACATCTTTGGAGACGGCTTATGGTAGAGAAATGAACATTAAATTCACGGGCAACAGCTTTGGTGGACATTCCTGCAGTCAGCATGCCAATTGCACGCTTCCTCAAAACTTGCGACATCTGTGGCATTGTGCTGTGTGATAACACTGCACATTTTAGAGTGGCCTTTTATTGTGGCCAGCCTAAGGCACACCTGTGCAATAATCATCCCATCTAATCAGCAGCTTGATATGCCACACCTGTGAGGTGGATCGATTTTCTCGGCAAAAGAAGAAATAATAATAATAATAATACATTTTATTTGTATTGCACTTTACATTACAACAATCTCAAAGTGCTACAGAGCATATAGTAATACAATTAAAAAATCAAGATCAATAAAAGGTTAAAAGGAAAACCTATAAGATACATTCAGTGAAAAGCTTTTTTAAAAGTTTTTAGGTTTCGTTTAAAAACATCTGTAGTCTGTGGGGCCCTCAGGTGGTCAGGGAGGGCATTCCACAGACTTGGAGCAGCCGATGAAAAGGCCCTACCACCCATGCTGCAGAGCTTGGTTCTGGGGGCGTAGAGGGTGTTTGTGTTTGCAGGCCGGAGGGTGCATGAGGTCTGGTGCATGAGGTCTGGTGGGTGAGGAGTTCCTGTAGGTAAAGGTGGGCATGTCTGTGAATGCACTGGTGGGTAAGGAGGGAAACCTTATATTCAATTCTGAGTGGGACAGGGAGCCAGTGAAGAGATTTCAGGATGTGATCATGCTTGCGCACCCTCATCAGGATACTGGCAGCACTGTTCTGGATGTATTGTAATATCTGGATGCTTTTGCCAGAGTTCCTGATGAGGAGTGCATTACAGTAGTCCATCCTGGAGGAGACAAAGGCGTGGACGAGCTTCTCTGCATCTGCCAGGTTGAGTGTTGGACGACATTTGGCGATGTTCTTGAGGTGGTAGAATGATTTCTTAGGCGCCATTCACATATAGCGCCTAAAAACGTGTAGAAAATGCTAGGCGCGCCACGTTCTCCTTTTTCTAAAGAAAAGCGAGAAAGCGATACTGTTGATGGTGGAAAAGCGGAACTGATGTGGTGAGCCAATTACGATGGCTTCCGTTTTGGAACTGTTTAGCTTAAGGAAGTTGAGCTTCATCCACGCTTCTATCCCCTCCAGGCAGGTGGTCAGTGTGGATGTTGGCAAGGGACCAGAAGAAGTGGGGATTTTCCTGAGATAAAGCTGTGTGTCATCATCATGACAATGGAACGACATACCATGTCTGCTCACTAACACAGATTTATACAGATGTGTGAACAATATTTGAGAGAAATAGGCCTTTTGTGTACATAGAAAGTCTTAGATCTTTGAGTTCAGCTCATGAAAAATGGGTGCAAAAACAAAAGTGTTGCGTTTATAATTTTGTTCGTTTATAATTTTGCGTTTGCGTATAAATATAGCGTTTATAATTTTGTAAATATATATATATATATATATATATATATATATTTATATATATGGAAACTTGGATAAATTACTCTGTTCCTGTTGATGCCATGTGAGAAGTGTTTATATACTCTTCGGGTTGAAGTTTCTGTCTTTTTTTTCCAGGTCAGTTTTACAGTTCAGTTTGTGTTGAGAGAAGGCAGGTTACGGACTAAATGTGGAAAAAAAAATTATAATAATTTTAAAGTCATAAAGTCTGACATTTCAGACCCTCATTCAAGTCCTTGGTTCACCCGTACTCATGTTTCAGAACATTTACTTTCATTCCCATTCAAGTAAAGTGAAGTCTAGTCGCATCCAAAGCATTATCTAAAGCCCTTGCATTCTTACTATCCTCGATCAAAGTTTGGATGCGTGTCTTTAGTTCTGAAATCTTCTCCGTCAGCCTGACTATCTTCCTGCATTTATCACATGTGTAGTCCTCACCGCTGACAGAGAAGGCTTTGATGGACTCGTAAACTACTGCAAGCACGGATGGCAGGTTATCAGGCTAGTGAGATTACATGCGTGTTGTGCTAGCGATAACGATTTAGATAAAGCTAGCGATTTCAGATTAATGTTATAGGTAATATTAGACAATATCCAATATATGTTGATGAGTAAGTTATATTTAGCAATATAAACAACAAGGAATGATAGTAAATAGAGATTCAAAGCAGAAAGCTTTACGGAGCATACAGATGCAAACCAGCAGCAAGGCAGACAGGAGCAATCGATCGAGGATCAGTCAGTGTGAAAACAATTTCAAAACATTTCTAAACATTTCAAAATACAAACAACTCAAATATACAAATTCAACAGCTCAGATATATATACAGTATCTTATTTTCCACCGAAGAAAGTAAATCATACAGTTTTGGAATGACATGAGAGCAGTGTTGGGAACGTTACTTTAAAAAAGTAATTAGTTATAGTTACTCACTACTTGTTCCAAAAAGTAACTGAGTTAGTAACTGAATTACTCTATAATAAAAGTAACTCGTTACCAGGGAAAGTAACTATTTGCGTTACTGTTAGAAGTTAGAAAAAGTTGCTATATGTCAAAGAATTTTGATTTTTTTTTTGCAGTTTTCACAAGTCAGTTGAAATGAGTAGAACAGAAGTAGTGCTAATATTTGCACCTTGAAAATCCCAACTTTTCATCGGATTGCTCCTGACTCGCCATCTCTGCTGCTTCATCGAATCTCTGTATAGCTGTTGTGTGTTTGTGTGGTGCTTGTGCTGGCATGTGTGTAAAAACACTGGCTCTGATTGGCTACCAGGAAACATGACTCTGCCTTAGCCAATCATAATCACTTACCTCGTTATTAACCCACCTCCTCACTAGCTGTGTGAGCCACAGGGTGCGTTCGGATTATAGTTTACTCAATCAATACATAGTAACCTTTGCTGTCTATAATAGTAACGCACATAGGCGTCACGTCCCCACCAGATTTCGTCATGAGTCATTTTGTACCCACCACTTTTTGAAACATTGAGGCACGGATGTTAATACAAATAAATAAAACATCTCCAGTTAGCAGAGCATTCATTTAGTTCATTATTAAATAAGAGATCTAGTGCTAAAATGCGTTGTTTTTTAAATCAAGCTGAGCGATTGCCCCCGCTGCTTGGATAGTTGTTCTCTTGCCGCCGCTGCATGGATAGTTGTTCTCTTGTGGCCCGCGCGGTCGCGCACAGTCTTCACTCGGCGCGCTTCAATCTATCGCCGTTGTGGAGTCTCTCTATTCGTTCCGGTGAAATCACAAAATAAAATGCACACAAACGTGTCCCTGCTTGATATAGACTGTAACCACAAATGAACATATTCAGTTTTGATGAGAGAGAAAAAACAACTATACAAGTGCGGATTAGAACCTGTAACGTCTGACACACTTGGCAAAAGATCTACCACTAGACCATTTAAGGACTCAAACAACAAGTACGGATCGATGGATTTATTTACTGGTTGACCAGAGAGGCTGCACAGTTTGACAAGTTTGTACCAGCATTTCTGAAAATGCACTTCCAAATGCGTATCTGTCTCCAGCACATTTCAAACCAAACTGACGCCTGTGGTAACGCACCGCATTTAACGTCCAGTAACGTAAACGCCGTTGTAACGACGGGAAAAGTAATTAGTTAGATTACCCCATTACTGAAAAAATACTGTTACCTAACGCCGTTCTTTTAAACGCCGTTATTCCCAACACTGAATGAGAGTAACTAAATTATGTCTGAAATTTCACTTTTGGGTGAACTATCCCTTTAAATGTGAGCACCATTTTCTCTAAACCATAGAGTTTTATCATGAGTGATGTTCATTCTAGTGTAAGTGATGAGACTATTTCAGTGACTGAGAGATTTGAGTCACACTGAGTTCAGGTCAGCTGGCTGTAGGCATCCCAATAGAAATTGCATTTGCACACATCACAAACTGGTTGTGACAACACTGGAGCCATATAAATGTTACAGATAATATAAAACTGCTAGCCAGGAAAGTGCTGTTAGTGTGTAAACTGTACATTTATTGTATGTTTGGGTTAATGTAACTTAAGTCACTAGCTGTAATGAGAGAGAATTTCAATTGGGAAATGGAAATGAGATAAACGGAAAAAACTGAAGTTGAGAGCGGCACGGAGGAAATGGAGGTGGAAACAGAGGAAGACAGAATTAAGGATATATCATAATCAATATACTTAAACAAAAAGACAGTTTATATGAGCTGTGGATGTGAGTTGGCAACTGTAGCTTTTGTTCTTGTCCATGCTGCCCTCAGGGTCTGGTCCAACTCAGTCTGCATCTCAGATTCTTCACTATAGCAATTAGGTTTTGTTTCTGTTCCTCCTTTCTGTTCCTCTCATCTACCTCTGTCTGTCTCCTCATAATAATCTTCTTCTACAATAATGTGTTACCTCCTGCAGTCTCTTGCAATGTCCATCAGAAGCAAAGTAGTTACTCAAGCAATAAATGGTTATTTTTTTGTTGATCAACAGTATTTTGTCCAATTAGTGGCTGATTGTGTGTTTCTCCTCTAATGAATCAGGATCTCATTTCTTCACTCTGAGCTCTCACCCATTAGACATCAGTGCACTTACTCCAGATCTAATCTCTCCACATTGATAAGTAAAATCAAGTCAAGTCACCTTCATTTATATAGCGCTTTTAACAATGTAGATTGTTCCAAAGCGGCTTTACAGTGATAATAGGAAATTAAAGTAACAGAGATTGTTTTGGCTTTATAGCAGCTCTCGAATAAAGTTATTTTCCAGCTAAAGTTAATTTTGATTGATTCACTTCCGTCGCAACGATCATTAGTCGTTACCTTAGGGGCCGCTTACATGACACCTTTCTAACAGAAAACCCTTAAGTTCTCTCTACGCAAACTTTGAAAAACGTGAACCTGTGAGAACGCTGATGGCGTGCACATGCGTATTAAGAGTTAATTCTATAGGTATGTGCGTTTGAATATATGTGTGCAGGTATGAAGTCCTTCCCTTAAAAATGTGTTTTTAGTCTAGCTTTGGCCTGACAGAGTGTGTCTTCTTCCCGGACAATGCTAGGAAGACTGTTCCAAAGTTTTGGTGCTAAATAGGAAAAGTATCTATATCCATATGACAGCATATGACGTAATTTAGATATATTTTTAAGATGGAAAAATGCGGTTTTACAGATACTATTCACTTGACTTTCAAATGAAAGATTGCTATCAAAGAGCACACCCAGGTTCCTAACCAACGACAAAGACTTGACAGAGCAGCCATCAGGTAATTGACTAATTCTGTACGATCAAGTTGCATTTTTTTAACAAGCGGTTTAATCATAGCCAGCTTAAAAGTTTTGGGTACGTATCCTAGTGACAAAGATGAATTAATGATATTGAGAAGAGGATCTGTGACCTCTGGAAGCATCTCTTTCAATAGCCTTGTTTCAAATAAATACCTAGGGTTTTGTTTAATTCTTTTAATAGGGCTGAAAAATAAGCAGATCTAGCAGCTGTTAAGGCCTCTCTGTATGCAATCGAGCTCTCTTTCCATGAAATGCGAAATACCTCTAGTTTAGTTTTCTTCCAGTTTCGCTCCATTTTTCTGGCTGCTTTCTTAAGTAGTCCAGCGCTGTGGTAGATAGAGCACACTCAGACCCTTAAGGCGTTGGACTATTTTCTTTAATCTTCAATCTAACATAGTAAACGATTGAAGATACGCATAGTAAAAAAACATGGTGAACGCTTGAAGAAATCAGACCAATCATAAAGGCTATCACAATCATGTTTTTATTTTATCTGTCAGTAGCCTATGTCTCATCTCTTTATACCGGACTATCATAAAATAAAGCAACTTTTTTTTGGGAGCTTCCTCTTTTTCTCTGACTGAAAATATCTGTAGCCTACTGGGAGTCGAGAGAGTGCTAAAGCTCCTCAGGTTGTATTTTTGGTGGCATAGATTTGTAGAAATTATCCTTCTTTCTAAATGTGATGTAAATATGTCCTGTAACTACCAAATAAATAGAAACAGATGCGACTGAAGAAGTAAGTGTGTCCTCTTTCTTTTGTGAAACCTAACGGTAATTTATTTATTATGTGACTAATGTGCAATTTTTACATACATTAATTCACGATCAGTGTATCACTTTTTATTGTAAACCTGTGGTAAAACATCGATGCTTGGGTTTTAAATATTCAAGTAAAAAACAAAAATGCCAGCAAATGGTCGCTTTTATCATGTTTGTTTTGCATTGCATGCTGTTTCCAGAGATTTCTTTCTGATTAGTTTTCTGATAAAACTTCCATTTGTGGGTGAAATTATGGGCTAGTGTGACGTTATTCCAGAGAGGCGTGTTACCTGCATGATTTAGTGAAGCACTGTGGAGCTTCTGGCCCGACAGTGGAAACGCAGGCCAGGTGCTACTGGGCTGAGGCTATTAGCCCGGCACGGCCCGTTTAAAGCCCTGGCTTGCACTGGGCCGACAGTGGCTATAGACACTATCGACAGTGGTTAGCCGTGTGGCTATAGAAAGTCAGCAATTTCTTTGATAAAGTCTGTATGGTGCCCTGGTGGTGTAATGATTGACTAGACCCAGTAGAATCCATTTGCAGCTTTTAATAAGGAAGGTCGTATAGGCGGGGTCAAACAGGGCAGACAGAGCAAGGTAGATCAAACAGCAGGGGTAATCCAGACAACAGGCACAATTCGGGGCAGGCAGCAATAATCAGAAGTCCGAGAACAGTCCAAGTCAGGCCAGGCAGATAACAATCATACAAATGAGGAAACAGTCCAAGATCAAAACCAGATAAACAAGACACGGGATAAACGCTCAGAAATGATCACCAAGGCAAATCAAGACTTCGCAGAGAAGTGGTGAGTGGAAGTGTCTTTTATTTGTGTGTGTAAATGCAGTGCAGGTGTGAAGCGCAATCAGTCCCAGGTAAGAGGTATTATGGGAATTTGAGTTAGAGCCAATAGTTAATATTCCGGAGAAGGCTCCCTCTGGTGGCACAGAGGAGGTGGTACGGGAGCCTCCTCTGTGACAGGTGGCCTGTATATAGTAGCCAGCACAAATCTCAAACGTGATTTATCATTTACTTTATATATTGTTACATTAAGCTCCAACACTTCAAAAAATTTATATTTTAATCAAGACTTCCTAGTAATTTTTAAAGTATTATTATAAATTACAGCAACACCTCCCCCTTTGCCTTTCGGAAGAGGCTCATGTTTATAACAGTAATCTTGCGGGTGGACTCATTTAAAGTAATGTAATTACTTTTAAAAATTTTTAGCCAGGTTTCTGTCAAAGTACTTTTGATATAAAGGGATCGAATATTCAGCAACCCAAGCTTTATCATTTGCTCACTTGTATTATTATCTGTTTATTATTTGTTGAACATCAATTACATTTTTAATCATAGATTAAAGTTTTTTGTATTTTCTAATTCGGGGAACAGACACAGTCTCTATATGATGATATGTAGGTTAAGGAGGCTCTACGTGATGGGATTTATCTGACCTTGGTGAGGTGAGACAGCTGGCAGACGGTCGGTTTAGCCAGTCTGTCTGCTTCCTGACCTGAGCCCCAGATTGTCATGTTTGAGCTCTAAGACTATGTGCCATATTACTAGAGAGAAGAGTAGCACCATCCCAGGAGGGATGAATACCATCTCTTTTCAACAGGTCAGGTCTGCCCCAAAAACTTTTCCAATTGTCTATACATTCTGTATATTATTTTGCGGACACCACTTAGACAGCCAGCCATTGAGCGAGGACAATCTACTAAGCATCTCATCACTCCTGTGAACAGGAAGGGGGCCAGAGTAAATTACAGTGCCTGACATTGTACTTGCGAGTTCACACACCTCTTTAACATTAATTTTGGTGATCTCCAACTGGCGGGGTCGAACATCATTAGTGCTGACGTGAATAATAATCTTCGAGAATTTACGATAAGCATTAGCCAGCACTTTTAAATTTGCTTTGACATCAGGTGCTCTGGCTCCCGGCAAACAATGTGACCATGGTGGCTGGTGTCTCTATGTTCACGTTCCGTGTAATAGAATCACCAATAACTAAGGCACATTCAACAGGATTCACATTGGGTGTTTCACTGATTGGGGAGAATCTATCTTAAGTTGTAATCGGAACGGAAGAGCAGTTTTTTTGCGCCGCGACTACAGCGCCTCACGTCGCTCAATTGCCCTGCTGCACGGGCTTTACTACAGCCGGAACTGAACAATGTACAGTGTTCACTAAGCTAGTCACATCCAAGGCAGTATCTAGAGACCTTGCACTTTTACAATTAACCTCAATTAAAGTTTGGATGCGTGTCTCTAGTTCTGAAATCTTCTCTGTCCACCTGACTATCCCCCTGCATATCACATGTAAATCCTGTGCTGACAGAGAAGACTATACTATACATGTTACATGAAGTGCAAGTGACAATAAGAGGAGAAGATGACATGACTCACATGTGTTTGTGACATGTTTGTTGACTGATTCGACTAACCACAGCTTTGATAAAACTATAACAAGAGGTTTACCCCAAACCAAAGTTGGATATTTGTGGCTTTTAGGGTGTACATCAAACCATGCCCGAACATGTTTGACCCCCAAAATCTGGTTTGTTTGACTAGTGTGATCGCTTCATACCGTACCCATGTGCAACCGCTGAACCGTCCCTGGCGGACCACGGTATACATGTTGTGTGATCGCTGACCATGCCGGAACACTGAACAGCTACAATACTTGTGTACGCTACGGTCATCATTACAATAGCAACACCTTCTATTATTACTTGGATACAACACTTTTCAATTAATTTGAGTATATTAAGGCTTATAACGGGTCTGGTTCTCATCTTATTTTTGAACAGAAATTGTAGTTTGCCAGTAAAGCGGCAAATTCATCCATCAAAGTCAGCTGCCCCCGTAATAATTTTCTAATACGTGCCGTATAATCAAGTTAAAATTGCTGCATGGTATAAATGATAAATGTAATGACGTAAACATGTTCCTGCCCGGAACATTAATTGCAATTTTCTTTTCCATGAACCAGTTCTTTAGGACAGTTTGTTTCAATGAACCGGTTCAAAAAAACGGTTCACCAGTTATTTTACAACCTCACGTAATGATGGAAATTCTATCATTCCGGTGGATATAAATACATTCAAATAAAAATGATTTATAATCATAACTTCAGTTAAATATTAGTAATTATCATCATCATCTTGGATAAGTTTCTTACATTTTGCAAATTAACCCTGCAGTACAGGCGATGTGCAAACGCGGATGTTTTACATGTCTTAGAGATATGCAGTGAATAAACTGGTCTTCATTCACTTTTTACAGAAACCAGGATCCAGCTCATAAAGCTTAAAATATAGACTAACATGGATACACAATAGTAAATAGTGTAAAATACATTTAGGCCTACATGTTTTGGCTGAACAGTTGTTGCATGTTTATCATGTTAAAATGTTTAATATAACTAGTTGCATTTGCATTTTCCAGTACATTTTATTTGTTATTAAATAAACATGCATTTTGCCAAATTCACCCTCTCATTCAAGTCCTCGGTTCACCCGTGCTCCTGTATCAGGATAGCATCAGCTGTCGGAAAGAAAGTTTGGTTCAGACGGTGCTATCACACATGCTCAGTATGTCCGAAAGAAACAGTTCTCAGTTCTGTACTGATGATTCGAGAACTGCTGCAACAACCAGTTCTTGACTCGAGAACCGCTCTAGTATGTGTAAGTGTGCTGAGCTGAAAACTGCTGCAACCTAAATAGGCCTATACAGTCGACAAAACTAAAAAGTTGAAGCATGTCTCCAGTATGTTTAATACGTTTCTACTGTTTTGATTAACAAATTATAAACATTACTTTATACCCTTTAAACCTTGGCAAGAGCTTACGTCAAATATTTATATCAACTTAAATTAAATAAGATGTTCCTGAAAATAATGTTTTAGTATAATAATAAATGTTTAGTTTGACAGTTTTACAATCCATTCATTGTGTTTCCCATCTTTAAAATAATACAGTGATAAGACAGTATCTGTGATAACATGTTTCCAAATTTTATTTTGTTCACAGTACTGAACAAAACCGAAATACTGTTGTTCATTCATGCTCAGTATCAGCTGCTCGTGCTCATCAGTTTTCTCAGCACAACATGTCTCAGTTCAGTGAACTGTTGGAGTTACTGAAGTAACACTGTCAGGCATGTCCGAAAGTGAGTAACTTTAGAAAAATGTGGATCAGCGATGACTCAAGACTCAAACTGTTTTGAAAATTCAGTCCGATTTGGTGAACTGGTTTGACCGGTTCTGACGCAATATGGCTGCTGTCACATCATCCAGGTGGATGCTGCTCATTGGTGGTGGTTTAGGAGATTCCCCCTTCCATGTAAAGCGCTTTGAGTACCCAGAAAAGCATTATATAAATGAAACAAATTATTATTATTATTAAACACGCGAGGGGACAGGGACAAGCCGAAGGGGAGGACTTTGTACTGATAAGCCCGACCCTTGAATGCAAAGCGCAGGAGCGGTCTGTGTCGAGGTAGAATCGAGACATGGAAGTACACGTCCTTCAGGTTGATCTCTGCAGGGTGGACAACCCTGCCAGGTGGTAGCACTTTGCAGGCTTAACTTTACCGCAACTGCATGCTCCACCTGTGGGATCTCCACTTACACTGTGGCATCCCTGCCATCGAGGGTAGTGAGAGTGAAGGAGGTTCAGGAGAGTCTACTGGTAGAAAAACCTCTTCATGCACATCTGGGAAGAAAGGCACTGGAACGGGATGCTGCTGTTCAGTGTGCCCCGCTCCGAAATACAAATAATTTAGCCGCGAAGGTTCGGGACATGGTGGAGGGAAAGCTTGGCTGTCAGTTCTGAATCTGACTCGAACAACGCTACTCTCCCTGAAGGGGGCAGTGCAGCCATCTCCAGATGACTCAAGTCCACCCTCTGATGCGGTGATCGACATCTGGTCCTCTGCCTGAGCTCCAAATGAGATTCTACGACCCCCATGAGAAGCCCCAGCAATCATCACCAGAAGCTCCCCAGCCTGCGTCGCAAGAGGGAAGCCGTGTATTAACCAAAGTGGCCCTCTGTTGGCCACCAGAGGAACCAAATAGCAGAGGGGACTCCTCCCCTTTTGAGGTATCTTAGTCTTGACCTCAGCATCACGATGGTCATCTTCCTGCAGTGGGTGTGATCTGCTATTTTAGGTAAATTTAAGCTCTTTAGTGTTGAAGCGCCCAGGGGAAAGCCGCTTGTACTAGCAATGCACACTCAAGCAGTCGCGACCTACACTGGAACTTGTTCCCTCTTGATCCGTTGACCACAACGATGATTGCAGAGCAGAGTGAAACAAACGTGCGCTTGTAGTTTGATGTGAGTATTGCACACAGCCCCTTATATACCCGGAAGTGGGGGTGTGGTTTGCGATACAAATCTCACTAGCCAATGTGAATTGGCTCGTTTTGTTACCACTTAAAGGTGATTGGGCTCTCAGACGAGATCCACCATGAGATGCACCAAGAGAAAATTGCTCCGGCCACTTTGCCACATATATGGTGCAGCAGTAGAGTAGGTTTGGTGCAAGATACATGTAGGTTTGTTTTTAACTGATAGAGTGCCAAATGTTACAGTACATAGTGTACCTTTAATTGTCAGATTTGCCAAGATACTAAAGACTGTAGTCAAATTCATACTCAATTAAAATCATACTGTACATCAGCAATTATCTCATTTGTTTAAATTTGTATTTCTCCTGAAATGTTTAGAAAAAGACAAAAAATATATTATAACCAAAATATATAACTCCATACATGTCTCTTGAGCAATGAAAGAGCAACAAACGGTCCTCTGGTATATACAGTACATGTTCTTAATACTATTTTCTGCAATAGTAGTTTTATTTTAAGGTCTGTACTGTAAACTAGAGCCAGACCCTGATATCTATTTTATCTCTGTACTATATACTCCAAAGTATCAGGTGGAGGTAGTCATAGATACTTTTTATTTCCACCACACAGAATCACCTTTGTCAAAATGAATTAAATATAATTTTTTTGCCTGAAAAAACATTAGTCCTTTTGTGACACCAATTACTGCAGGCTTTATTAGACTGGCTTTATTTTTACACTGAATTCATGGAGCTTTCAATTGTTCCCACTATGGGATACGTAGCGCCTGTGTCTGCTTGTGTTGCAGTAGTTTTTTATGCTCTTTACTTTTATAGAGGACCACTGTGTTTATTAAATACACCTAAATATACAGTATATCCAAGTATTGGGACACCTGGCCATTACACGAAAAGGGACTGTAAAGACATTGCATTCTAAATACATAGACATTAATTTGGAGTTGGTCCCCCTTTGCAGCTATTACAGCTTTCAGTCTTCTGGGAAGACTTTCCATAAGATTTTGGAGTGTTTCTGTGAGAATCTTTGCCCATTCACCCTGTAGAGTATTTGTCAGGCACTGATGTTGGAGGACGAGAAAGCCTTTCTCACAGTCTTTGTTTCAGTTCATCCCAAAGGTGTTCGATGGGGTCAAGGTTAGGGGTCTGTGTGAGCCAGTCAAGTTCTTCCACACCAAACTCCTTCAACCATGTCTTTATGAACCTTTCTTTGTGCACTGCATGGGGCATAAGAGAAAGGGCCTTCCCCAACTGTTTCAGTTGGAAGCATAGTATTGTCCAAAATGTCACTGGAAGTTAGGGGACTAGCCCAACCTCTTAAAAAACAGCCCCACACCATCATCCCTCCTCCACCAATATGTTATAGTTGACACAATGCAGTCAGGCAGGTAACATAGAAGCATGATTCGTCACTCCACAGAACACATTTCCTATTCTAAAAATAAAAATACTATTAGAATTTTGAAATATAGGATGCTTTTGTAGTGTATCTGGAATGTGTCAGGATGAATTCTATTCTACATGTGAAAATGCTTTTAACCCCTTTGACTTTTATCCGTAACTCAGGCCTGGCACCACAGAGTCTGCGTTAAAATTCTGCGACACCTTTATGGCATGAGAGTGTTTACCCCAAACATCAGTAAAACAGAACTCGCCGAGCCTCAAAGAGATCTTATCGGCCCAACACCCCCTTTCTGCGGAGAAAGGAATGACAGGCGGCCGAATAAAAGCTCCCTCCACGACGCACACACACACACACACACACACACACACACACACACACACACACACACACACACACACACACACACACACACACACACACACACACACACACACACACACATTCCTCCATTCCGAAAAGTGTACGACCTATTCCTGTGTGTTTGCATGTTTACCAGTTCACATTAGTCTAGTTATGATTTCCTAGTGTATCAGTGGAACTCTAAGTGCCTATATTCATGCATTAAGATGTATCTTTGTAATTCCTATTCTTTTTACATGTCTTCTTGGTACCGTTTTAATCCTCTCTGTCTAACTGAGTTGGTTATATATATGAGCATACTGCAAAATGTATCATTATTAGGGGTGTAACGATACACGTATTCGTATCGAACCGTTCGTTGGACCATTTTTCCTGCCGACCAAAATGTAGTTATTTCAGATGTAGGCGCGTGGCAAGCGCACTCGAGCTGCTGGCGCGACCACAACATTGCCCAACATCAAATGGCAAATGTAATGTAAGCGAAACTGCGCCACTCGTTATTGTGTGGTTGACGGACCGTTTATCAGTTTGGACCAATGCAGCGCGAGCCAATCTTGGTTAAGCAGCACTGTTACTACACAGCGAGATCCAGTAAAGAAAGCATTGAATTCGCCTCTGAAATAATAACATCGCTGCGAGATCTAGTGAGAAGCATTTACATTTCTCCATGAATGAATTATCCAGTGTCCACAGATCAGCAACATCACCATGGGTTTACTGTAGTAACTCACTGTAACCATGGGTTTACTGTTGTAACACTCACTGTAACCATGGAAGTTTGGCAGGAATAGTAGGCTATAATGCTTTTAAGTAACATTACGTCGGTTTTATTTTGACATTATGAATACAAATGCTGCCCTCAAATGTTAATCTGAACTAAAATAAATCTTTGTTTATAACTATTACAATATTACATTTCATTTTGTCCAAGAAGCTGTTTTGTTTTATATGCTCCTAAGAAAAGTCAAGTAGCCTATAGCTCCATCATTGCTCACAGTAAAAAAAAAAAAAAAATCTTACTTTATGATGTTAGTTTTAATAAAAATATAATAAAAAAAATTAAATCAAGGACATTTCTCTGGCATTTCTTTCTTTTTTCTGTATCGAAAACGTACTGGACCGTACTGAACCGAATGTGCGAGATAAAGAGACGAGAGGTGACGCTGAGAGTGATCGGTTGAGTAAAGAAAAATAACTTTGATTCTATGCTTGTAAAAATAAGTTTAGTTTGTTCTGAGGTGCTACATTGGTGAAATATCTTCCAATTACATCTCTGGGATTGACCTGGAGTATATTTACTTTCATGAATTTGAGACAAAACGGATTTGGTGAGTTCTCTAAAGTGTTTAAAATATGTATTGTTCCAAAAAAAAAAAAGAAAAAAAAGTGTATTTTTATTTATAACTGTTATGAATGAGAAGTAAATGTTTTGGTTAATTTACTTTACTTTCGAAAGAACCTTTAAAATCTTCCCCTGAAGAACGAAAAGACGCGCTAAGCTTCGAAGGACTGAAAGAAGAGCGCCTGTTTTCCTCCAGCAACACAAAGAGAACCATAATATGCAAGTATCTGCTCTCACGAGCTTGTAAATGTGCTAATATTGCCTGCCCTACTTGGGGTATGATTTGATTTCCTGGTCTCTCAAAAGGTTGTAGTCGGTAATTTGCCATTCTCTCACCCTCTCTCTTTCCTATTCTCTCTCTCTTATTGTTTGTGGCTTTATTTTGTTGTGTATATACATTTATTAATGCATGAGTGCCAAAGTATGATGTTCGCTATGGATATACGCGTCCTATCATATAACTGCTGTGGCCTGCGCTTGGGTCAAAGTGCTGAGGATAAAGCTCACTGTTTTATTGTTGATCAGTTGCTGGAGCACAGTGATATTCTGTGCCTACAGGAAACATTTCTTGCAATGCAGGATTTAACGGGCCTGAACTCAATCAGTGACAGCTTTCACGGTGCTGGAGAGTCTACTACTAACCTCAGTTTGGGAATACAAAGAGGCAGAATTCCAGGAGGTGTGGCAATTCTGTGGAATAAAAAGCTGGACTCAGCGATTAATGTAGTTAGGCTTGGTGTGGACTGGGGTATTGCTATACGTCTGACAGTGTGATAGGGAATTTATTATTTTAAATATTTATACTCCATATGAATGCCAGCAAAATGAAGAAGATTATGTAAATAAGGTTGCTTTTATTAGTTCCTATTTACAAAATGAGTGTTTTTCAAATATCTTTATCGTTGGGGATATGAATGAAGACATCTCAGACAACAAGTCAGTGTTTGCTAAACATTTAAATAACTTTTGTACCGATAATAATTTAATACTGTCCAGCAGAGAGCTCCTGCCTGTTGATAGCTACACACATATAAGTGAGGCCTGGCACACCACGTCCTGGCTGGACTATTGCCTCACTACAGCTGATGCTCACGCATCCCTGGCAAATATGGAAATTGTATATGATGTATCCACTTCTGATCACATTCCTGTAAAAATGGTGATCAGGTCTGAGTACATACCGTCAACTATAAAGTGTGAAAATAACTCAAATCATGTTTTTTTGGACTGGCCCTCTCTTACATGCGAAGAAATGTCTTTGTACTATGAACATACTGATCAATTATTGAATAATATCTCCCTACAGAGGCACTCATGTGCAAAAATGGTAATTGCACAAACTGAACATATCATAGATATCTCTGCTATGTATACTGCAATTGCCTCTGCTTTACTTGAAGCTAGTAAGTCTCTTCTTAAGCATAAAAAGGGAGGAAAAACTCGGCCTGGCTGGAATGCATATGTGGCTGAATTCTATGCTGAGGCTCGTTTAAAGTAGATAATGTTGACAATGTAGATACAATCAAATTTCATGAGGTCTCTAAAGCTTTTAGGAACTTAGCAGTTAATAAATCAACTGGCCTAGATTCTATCTCGGCTGAACATCTAAAAAATGCAAGCATAAGGCTATATACACTTCTTGCACTAGGCTTTACTGCCTTCATGATCCATGGCTTTCTTCCAGACTCAATGATGTCTGTGATGTTGATTCCTGTGATTAATGATAAAGCAGGAAAAGTGGGTTCCTCAGACAACTATAGACCCATCGCTTTAGTTAATATATTATCAAAAGTTGTGGAATTAATTCTCCTTGAGAGGATTAATGAATTAATTACCTCAGCAGATAATCAATTTGGTTTTAAACTGAAGCATGGTATGGATATGTGCATATATGTCCTGAAGGAACTACTAAGCAACTATAAGAGAAAAAACTCAACTGTTTTTAAATGTTTTTTAGATGCATCTAAGGCATTCGACCGGGTGAATCATTGGAAATTATTTAAAAAAATTGGATGCAGCAGGAGTCCCTAAATACATTGTCAGAATCCTATCATATTGGTATGCCCAACAGACCATGCAAGTGAAATGGGACAGCTGTATGTCGGCTCCCTTTCATATCAGTAATGGAGTAAGACAAGGGAGCATCTTATCCCCTATTTAATTAAATTTTTACATGAATAATTTATCATATAAATTAATATATGTTCTGCGTTTGGGGAAGAACATGATGTAAATTACAATGACTCCAAAAGTGTTATCATGATCTGCAGAACCGTAGAAGACAGACATTTAACTCTTCCTGTTTTTAGGCTCGCAGGTAATGTTAATATCTGCAGTAAAGTGAAATATCTTGGTCATCTGATTACAGATCAGCTTACTGATGACAATAACATTAATCGTCAGTGCCGTATGCTGTATGTGCGGGCAAATGTTCTGGTACGCAAATTTGGTTGCTGCACTGCTGGAGTCAAGTTGACCCTATTTAAAGCATACTGTTGACCTTTGTACACTGCACATCTGTGGCTGAACTATAAAAAGCTAGTCTTCAGAAATTGCAAGTAGCATTCAATGACGCTCTGAGGATGTTACTAAAAAAGCCCAGAGTGGACACACTGCAGTCTGTCCTGCGAAAAGCTATGTTCAGGTTTATTTGTCGACTGAATGATTCTGTAAATCAAGTTGTTGTGGTGCTGGTGAATGTTAGGTACAGTGCCACACGCTGCATGTCTCAGTTTTGGGAACACTGGTATAAGTGTCTTTTAAAAATGAGTCATTTGTAACTTTGTGTTGTGTATTTGTATTTGTATTATTGTATTTTATTTTATTTGTATGGATGGACCATGAGTCTGAATAAAAGGATACTACTAATCTTTCTTTCTTTCTAACTAATCTATCTTTCTTTCATTCTCACTATCTATCTTTCTTTCTAACTACAGTAATCTTTCTTTCTAACTAAGATAGATATATTTTTTCTTTCAAACTAATCTTTCTTTGTTTTTTCTTTCTTTTTTTCTTACTAATCTTTCTTTCTTACTAATCTATCTTTCTTTCTACCTAATTATTCTTTTTTTCTAACTAATCTCTTTACTTTCTAACTAATCTTTCTTTCTTTCTTTCTTTCTTTCTTTCTTTCTTTCTTTCTTTCTTTCTTTCTTATTTTCTTTCTTTCTAACTTTTCTTTTTCTTTCTTTCTAATATATCTTTCTTTTTTCTTTCTTTCTAACTATTCTTTCTTTCTTTCTTTCTTTCTAACTATTCTTTCTTTCTTTCTTACTAATTTTTCTTTCTTTTTTCTCTTTCTAACTATTCTTTCTTTCTTTCTTTTTTCTTTCTTTCTTTCTTTCTAACTATTCTTTCTTTCTTTCTTACTAATATTTCTTTCTTTTTTCTTTCTTTCTTTCTTTCTTTCTTTCTTTCTTTCTTTCTTTCTTTCTTTCTTTCTTTCTTTCTTTCTTTCTTTCTTTCTAACTTTTCTCTTTCTTTCTTTCTTTCTTTCTTTCTTTTGTCTTTCTAACTATTCTTTCTTTCTTTCTTTCTTTCTTTCTAACTAATATATCTTTCTTTATTTCTTTTTGTCTTTCTTTCTTTCTTTTGTCTTTCTTTCTAACTATTCTTTCTTTCTTTCTTACTAATAGTTCTTTCTTTCTTACTAATAGTTCTTTCTTTCTTTCTAATCTCTTTCTTTCTTTCTTTCTTTCTTTCTTTTTTTCTTACTAATCTCTTTCTTTCTTTCTTTCTTTCTTTCTTTCTTTTGTCTTTCTTTCTAACTATTCTTTCTTTCTTTCTTACTAATCTTTCTTTCTTTCTTTCTTTCTTTCTTTCTTTCTTTCTTTCTTTCTTCTTACTAATTTCTTTCTTTCTTTCTTTCTTTCTTTCTTTCTTTCTTTGCTTTCTAACTTTAAAATAGTTTGTAGTTTGAAGTTTGTCTCATCAAACTTTTTTCTAGTTTTATATACTAGTCTATGGTTATACAAACATGCTTGTTGTATAAGTTTTGTTGCTGCTAGTCTGAGCTATTGCTGTAGGTTGTATGCTTCACCTGCCAAACTACATTAGTTTTAGCAAAAGTCTAGTTCTGTGATTTATACAACATGCTTGTATCAGTTTGTTGCCACTAGTCAGAGCTATTGCATATGCTTCCCCTGCCAAACTACACAAGTTTTAGCAATAGTTCCGCGATTATACAACATGCTTGTTGTATCCAATTTTGCTGCCGCTAGGGGTGTAAGCTTCCCCCAATAGATCCCGTACAATTGTTAAATTGGCTACAGCAACACACTTGTTGCAATGTGTCCTTGCTTGCTCCAGCTGGGGTGATACTTCCCCCGTAAGATTGGATCTATAGTACTCAACATAAGCCGTTTACATCAGGATGTAACCATCTATCAGCCTTAGGGGTGGGCGGTATAACCACAATTCTGTTTCACGGTATGACTCATTTCACGGTAACTATATATTTCACAATATAGTAATTTAGTTATTCTCGAAAAATTGACAAAAAGGGCTTTGTATAATAAATAAACCCAAATTCTTTAGAAATTAAAAGTACTTCACCTTGTTTGATTTTTATTTTTCTTTTATTTGGTAAATTATTTCTTTGGTAAACAAAACACACTCATCAACTTTTAGATAAACTGCCCTCAACTGATTGATATTAAATACAACTCATAGGTGCAAATAAACTTTAAATATAGTGTTGCTGAAGATTGTTCAATCTCATGTTATTGCTTTACTTCATCAAGTCAAGTCATTAATATTAGTAATACTAGTTATGTTTAAATGTGTTCCCTGGTATATTTTTTTGCCATGTCTGCTTATTATACTGCATTTTAAGGGGCTTGTTTTGCTCTTTTGTGATATCTTGGCAACCCGTCACCTGGAGCTTTAATCAAGAGAAGTTCAGAAGTGTCAAGTACAGAAGTGACTAGAAGGAGAGCAGCAGTTAGTGTTGACTAAGTAGTTAAAATTATAAACAACTTTTAACTGCGTCATTATTTTACCATAGCCTAAGTGAACACTGACACACCGCGCTCCCTCTCAGTGCGTGTGCATCAGTTCTGCATCAGTTAAATCCAATCGGTTAATTTGAGTGTCAAGTTGTAATCATGAATCGAAGGAAGATTTTATCAGCTGGTTCAGTGGCCAATTGTTTGGAGTTAGAAATATATAACTCGCGCTGCATATTTAGTAATTTTGCCTCAGATACAGGATTATACATTTGCTTTAACAAGCAGGTTGTTAATTACCACGGCAACTGCTTGTGTGTCATGCTGAATGCTGACAATTTCGTGTTTAAAAAGTAACTACCGGTATACATAAGAGACGGAAAGATGCAGATAACTATACATTATTTAAAGTTATTTCTATTTGTTACGATATTAACACATGAACTCTTGTTGTCAAGTAAGCTTCATGCTTTCCCCGTTGCAAACATGCACTCCTTTAAACTGTAGCCTACGGGTGCTGCACTGATCTAGTTGACAACAATCCTTTCGAAAACGGAATTCCTTTGTGGATCCTCTTGATCTGATTTTTCCATGTTTCTTTGACAAATCTCAGTGTCTCAGTCTCATGCACGCTGCACGTGAGTTAACCACCGCCCACTTATTTACATTTCACGGTATACACAGAATAAAAAAAAAATGGTGAGTTCTCTAAAGTGTTTAAAATGTATTGTTCCAAAAAAAAGAAAAAAAAAGTGTATTTTTATTTATAACTGTTATGAATGAGAAGTAAATGTTTTGGTTAATTTATGTTGGAATGAGATGTGGATTTTATGGAAATGTATATCCACATGTGCTGCGTTAACAAATGTGCAGCCACCATTTTGAGAAAATCTCATGGTTGCTTGAGACTGGGAAGATTCAAGCAAATACTTAATCTTTGTCAACTGTGTTTTATGGTTAATAGTGTTTTGCTCTCTTTGTGTGTGCATGGTACTGTTTATAAAACAGGACAGGTTTTTTTTTTTCCTTTGGGACATTTGAAAGTTGATTTCAACAAGATGGCGGGCCACCCAACAAACCAGTGAGGAGAACAGAGACTCTTTGATATATCAGCCACCTGAAAAGGAAAACCACTTTACCTGGGATATCTCCATCCTGGTAGGACTGTAAAGACTGTTATATTTTGTGTCTTGCTGACAACAGTTGGACTGAGTTGATCACAGAGGACTGACGGTAACCAGAATTGTGTTCTGTACAACATTGTGAAACCAACTTTGAGAATATTATGCACCTTTTGTGCATTTTCTTATTTTATTTTCTTCCTTGAATGTTGAGTTTGGTTATCTATTCAGTTGTCAAACCAAAAAGGTTACTTTGAAGCAGTCTAAGTAGTACTGCATAGTAGAAACCACTGAATAAATAAGACAGAACTAAACTCAAATTGATTAGGCCTAAAAGCGAACATTAAAAACTTTATTAGATCTGAACTAAATAGGATAAAACAACTAGGCGAACAAAACTGGTTGAATTAGTGCTTATAGAAGGAAACCTATAGGAAAAAGAAGGGTAAACAATCATTTTATATATATTTTTTTATTTTTTTATTTTATCTTTTTTTCATTCTTTTATATTGTGGATTGTAATAATTTTCCTTTATTGTGTGTTAAGTGAAGTTTACGATTGCTCACTTTTTGTCAATATAAGCCGGCAGTTCAAACACATTTAGTGGTCTGTGTGAGTTTTATTACTGCTCCTCTGAATCTAGATACTGGTCCAGCATACCTCAACCTGAAAATCTCAGTGTCTCAGTCTCATGCACGCTGCACGCGAGTTAACCACCGCCCACTTATTTACATGTCACGGTATACACAGAATACAAAAAATCTGTTAGGGTTGACATTTTCTACCGCGGTAATGATATATACCGTCATACCGCCCAGCCCTAATCAGCGACCATGGTGGGGGTAGTGTGTAAAAATTATATATATATATTTTTTTTCGTGGTTTCTACAGAAGGAAACTACAACCAAGTATAACAAGGTTGTGACGTCATTGACAGGTGACAGTGTACGCTATACGTCAACAAATAATTTGTCTAGTGATTGGAATTTATTCCAACCTACATATTTGTGACTAAATATTTCCATGTATCAGCATCACACAATGTGGCATTAAACCATCCAGCTGTATTAATGACATGTGTTGCTAACTCTGTGTGAACCGGAAGTTTCCACCAGGATTACTTCAGTATGTGACTTATTTCCAATGAAAAAGATAATTGAAAAGGAAATCTCCATCTCTCATCTCTAGCTTACAGTTGTCACACCAAAAAAAAAACGGAACTGGACTGCGGATAGGCTATAACAAGCAAGCAGCTGATTCATTTTGATATCTCAATTTTCACTTCTTCATTTCAGGTGGTATGTCATTCATTGCAATATGTATGTTTACTGCTAAGCATTTTGGGTATTGTCAGTATGCTTGTTGCAATGGCTTATGCGGGTATTGGCAACATAGGCGACGGGTCAGATGAAGAGCGGTTCAAAAAACCCTTATGCGTAAAATTAAATCGAGGACCGTGACGTTGCCCGGTATGGCCCGGTATGCGAGTGCCTGGCGGCCGGGCCTCCCCCCACGGGGTCCGTGTGCTCACCACCTACAGGGGGAACCGTAAGGGGCGGGGGTGTGCCTACGGGCCAAATGGCAGTGCAGAGTAACCGGCCTTCTTGGGGTCTCTGGGAGGGGTGCTGGAAAGTGCTCTGACTGGGGACTCCGTCGTTCTACTGGAGGACTTCAACGCCCACGTGGGTAATGACAGTGACACCTGGAGGGGCGTGATTGGGAGGAACGGCCCCCCTGACCTGAACCCAAGCGGTGTTCAGTTATTGGACTTCTGTGCTAGTTACAGTTTGTCCATAACGAACACCATGTTCAAGCATAAGGGTGTCAATCAGTGCACGTAGCACCAGGACACTCGGGGACGTAGGTCGATGATCGGCTTTGTGGTCATTTCATCTGACCTGCGGCCGGATGTCTTGGACACTTGGGTGAAGAGAGGGGCGGAGCTGTCAACTGATCACCACCTGGTGGTGAGTTGGATCCGATGGCCGGGGAGGAAGCTGGACAGATTCGGCAGACCCAAGCGTACTGTAAGGGTCTGCTGGGAACGTTTGGCCGAGTCTCCTGTCAGAGAGATCTTCAACTTCTACCTCCGGCGGAGCCTCGACCGGATCCCGAGGGAGGCTGGAGATATTGAGTCCGAGTGGGCCATGTTCTCCACCTCCATTGTCGAAGCGGCCTCTGGGATGGCAGGGTGGGGTCGTGGTCCCTCTTTTTAACAGGGGGACCGGAGGGTGTGTTCCAACTACAGGGGGATCACACTTCTCAGCCTCCCTGGGAAAGTCTATGTGAGGGTACTAGAGAGGAGAATACGGCCGATAGTGGAACCTCAGATTCAGGAGGAACAGTACGGTTTTCGTCCAGGCCGTGGAACACTGGACCAGCTCTATACCCTCTACAGGGTGCTGGAGGGTTCATGGGAGTTTGCCCAACCAATCTACATGTGCTTTGTGGATTTGGAGAAGGCATTCGACTGTGTCCCTCGCGGCTGCCTGTGGAGGGTGCTCCGGGAATATGGGGTCCGGGGTCCTTTGCTAAGGGCTGTCCGGTCCCTGTACGACCGAAGCAGGAGCTTGGTTCACATTGCCGGCAGTAAGTCAGACTTCTTCCCGGTGCATGTTGGACTCCGGCAGGGCTGCCCTTTGTCGCCGATTCTGTTCATAATTTGTATGGACAGAATTTCTAGGAGCAGCCAGGGGCCGGAGGGTGTCAGGTTTGGGGACCACACAATTTCGTCTGTGCTCTTTGCGGATGATGTTGTCGTGTTGGCCCCTTCAGACCAGGATCTTCAGCATGCACTGGAACGGTTTGCAGCCGAGTGTGAAGCGGCTGGGATGAGAATCAGCACCTCCAAATCCGAGGCCATGGTCCTTAGTCGGAAAAGGGTGGCTTACCCACTTCAGGTTGGTGGAGAGTTCCTGCCTCAAGTGGAGGAGTTTAAGTATCTTGGGGTTTTGTTCACGAGTGAGGGAAGGATGGAACGAGAGATTGACAGACGGATCGGTGCAGCTTCTGCAGTAAAACCGTCGATGTACCGGTCTGTTGTGGTGAAGAAGGAGCTGAGCCGCAAGGTGAAGCTTTTGATTTACCGGTCAGTCTACGTTCCTACTCTCACCTATGGTCATGAGCTTTGGGTCATGACCGAAAGGACAAGATCCCGGATACAGAAGGCCAAATTAGCTTTCTCCGCAGGGTGGCTGGGCGATCCCTTATGCCGAGTTCACACTGCACAATTTTCAAAATAATCGGGTCACTGTTGTTTTCAAACTGCATGACTATCTAGGGTAACATTCAGTTGCTGCTGTGTTCACAATGCACAATAGATCGGCGACAGAAGGTTTCACACTGCATGACTTTACAAAAGAAAGAATCGCCGACAACTTCTGCATGGTCTGCAAACTACGTTTCACAACCAAACAAACGCGAGAAGTGATAAGGAAATAACGGAAGATCACGCGTGCGTGAGACCGGAGTTCTCACGCGATACTGAATTTGTTATTAAAAATGATAGCCTACAAGAAGATTGCGATCCAAATTGTCTGTGCGCTGATTTGTAACGAAAATGAAAAAAAATAAAAAATAAACAGTTTATGCAGGAAATGGTTGGGAAGATGAGGGGAGCAAGGGCTGTGTTTTGCAAAGAGAGTTGGGGGTAAATAAATAATTTTGCAAATGTCCTTCTGTTGCTGCTGGCCATGCAAATGTTTGTGCTTTGTTTCTGTTTGATATAATTGTAAATATAGGCCTATCTGATAAAATACTGATATTCTGGTCTATAACTCCTCCCCGAACATCCTGCTGTCCTGTATCTTGCTCTCTCATTGGCTGTCGGTCATCACCGATGTAGTTTTCAGTCAGAACACTTTTCACACAGCAGGATTGTGAATCGCCGACTGGTCCAGATATTTAGCATGCCAAATATCTCACGGGCGTTGGCGACTCGTCGGCGATTCTCTCAGATCGCGTCTTTGCTCATTGACATGATTGTCACTCGCGTAAACGAGCACCGATTTGCCTGTGATTTCGGGTGTTCGTCGGCGATTTCTCAAAACCTGTCGGCGAGCCAAAATCGGGGCTAAAATCATGCAGTCTGAACTCGGCATTAGAGATAAGATGAGAAGCTTGGTCACTTGGGAGGAGCTCAGTGTAGAGCCGCTGCTCCTCCACATCGAGAGGGGTCAGCTGAGGTGGCTCGGGTTCCGGATCTGTTCCGGATGCCTCTTGGACGCCTTCCCGGGAAGGTGTTCCGGGCATGCCCCACTGGGAAGAGACCCCGGGGAAGGCCTAGGACACGCTGGAGGGACTATGTCTCCCGGCTGGCCTGGGAACGCCTCGGTGTCCCTCCAGAAGAACTGGAGGAAGTGGCTAGGGAGAGGGAAGTCTGGGCATCTCTGCTTAGACTGCTGCCCCCGTGACCCGGCCCCGGACAAGCGGAAGAAGATGGATGGATGGATGGCAACATACTCGTTTAGGTCATCCAGGTAGGGCAACATACTTGTTGTTTAAGGCTTTCCGGTATTGTTGGTAACATGCTGTTGCTCAAGCTTTTCAGGTAATTGTCAATCGTATTTGACGATAGTGACAAATATATGTGTGCATTGTATTGTTTTAAATATTTATATTTATAAAAACAGTAGTAATAATAATATACACACACGCACATACAGTGGAAAAGGAGTCTACACACCCCTGTGCGGTGTACATATTAGGACATCCTCAGACATATGAAGACAAGACATCATGCCTCAAACTAAAAGGCTTCAGTCATTGGACAAAACGGCGTCGCGCCTCAGACTGAAAAGCTTCAGACATAAAGGCATCGTACGAAACGGCATCAGACAAAACAGCCTTAGACAAAAAGGCGTCAGACAAAGGCATCGGACGAAACGGCCTTAGACAAAAAGGCATCAGACAAAGGCATCAGACGAAACAGCCTCAGACAAAAACAGTCAGTTGAAAAACGAACTATCGTCCAAATAGTTCATAATTCGCAAGCCCTGATTTCTCAAGGGGGCGAGAGACACTTAAGGGGTCCATGCACTTCGTGAATGTACGGGGTGCTGAAGACAGGCCGAACGGGAGGACGGTGTATTGACATACCTGACCGTCGAAGGTGAATCTCAAGAATGGCCCGTGACGGGGTATTATCTGAATCTGAAAAAAGGCATCTTTCAGATCGAGTGAGATAAACCATTCCCTCGGGCGAATTTGCGCGAGAAGTTGTCTGGTCGTGAGCATTTTGAACGGTCTTTTCATGAGAGCCTTGTTCAAATATCTCAGATCTAAAATAGGTCTGAGGGCTCCGTCCTTCTTGGGTACGAGAAAATAACGGCTGTAAAAACCTGACTTGCTCAGAGAAGGCGGTACCGGTTCTATGGCCCCTTTGCACAGCAGTTTTGCTATTTCTGTGCGGAGTAGATGTGCTACTTCCACAGTCACTTTTGTCGTGGTTCGTGCTCGAAAGCGTGGGGGACGGCAATCGAACTGTAGTGAATAGCCCTGTCTAATTGTGCTCAGCACCCATTCTGATACCCCTGGGATCGCTTCCCATGGCCTCCGGTTTTCGATCGCCGCACTTCGTGGGCTCTAGAATCTGAACCAGGGGTGCTTGAACCTCGGTGCTTGAATACGGCGGCTCGCTGACAGTGATGGCTGGCTGTTTCACATGTGACGTCCTGATTACACTGAATGGGGAGCGTGTTGTGATAAGTTTGTGATGCTCGAGCAGCGCCTGGGGCAAAGTGTTTGTCAGTGAGTGTGAGCGAGCGGGCACGTGACTCACATTCATATCCTGACCGATATGAGGCTGTTTTGACTGTGTGACAGAGAGGGCAGAGAGTAGGCGTGGGCACGGGGTTTGTGGGCACGTTTCCTACATCTAACACTTGACCAGCATTCGCCAGCTTTATGAGATTGGGTTCTGTGAATGACACGGGGGGCATTGTGCTTGTGTGTAGGGGTGTACACTGAGATGTGGGCACACTTAAAACACCAACGGCGTGAGCCGGACAACCAGACATTATAATCTTTTTGAGATTTCTCTGGGTTGCCGTAAAAACGGCGGTTGTGTGCAGGCGAGTGGGTTGTATTACAACTGGGCTGGGCGCTGTGTACCACTTCGTGCAGGCAGCTGGTCATGTGGGCAGCCTGCAGCAGAGCTAGAGCGTCGAGGCAGGAAGAGGTTCATGGCCTGTATGGTCTTCTGCACTTCAGAGAAACGGTCGACGATCCTGTTAACCGCTGGGCCGAAGAGACCAGTAGGGGAGAGTGGCACGTTGAGAAACGTGGCGCACTCAGATTGCCTAATGTCAGCAAGCATCAACCAGAGGTGCCTCTCAGTGACGGAGAGTGAGGCCATGCATCTCCCTAAGGCCTGAGCTGCGGACTTAGTAGCACGAAGGGAGAGGTCCGTCGCGCTTCTCAGGTCCTTGACGGCAGCTGGATCTGGGCCTTTCTCGTCCCACTCACGGAGGAGATCGGCTTGAAGGATCTGTAGAACCGCCATAAAGTGCAGGGCGGACGCGGCCTGTCCGGCGGCGACATATGCGCGGCTGACAAAGGCAGACGTGGTCCTGCAGGCTTTCGTCGGGAGGACAGACTTTGAACCCCATCTCGCAGAAGGCGAACAAAGGTGCCCTGCTACCGCTTCCTCCATGGGGGGGATAGAATTGTATCCCTTTTCGGCGGTGCGTCCACCTGGGAGAGCGACGCGGAGACGTTAGAGTGCAGCCGTCGAGTCTGTTAGGTGCGGGCTCCTTCGGCGGTGACCACTCAAGGCCGAGTCGGTCGACGGCCTGGGAAAGGAGGCGCATAAGTTCCGTGTCCATGCTGGCCCAGGTCCGGCTGGATTCCTGGATCGAGGAGGAGGCGGAGTGAGGAGAATGGTCGGGTCCTCGTCGCTGTCCGAAGCCAGGATAGAGCAGCAGTCAACTGTGGCGTTTCCTTCCGCCTCGTCACCTGAAGCGACGGCAGCGAGGGCGAAGCTCGAGGAAGAGACTCCGGCAAACGTTTCGCTGTAACCACAGGCTCCGGTGGTCTTTGAGAACGGCGCTTCTTCTTGTGCGGTCCAACAAAGGGCGGAGTGACAGTTTCGGTGTTGAAAATTTCGAGTTGAACCTGCAGGGTCGACATCGGCAGTTCCTCACAGTGGACGCAGCCTCCCGACGAAAGCACGTTCCTGGACCAGGCAGAGAGCTTAGATCACATGGCGATCTTCTGCGCTGAGCGGGGCTCGGCACGAGCCTCAGGAAGTGCGAGACATTTTTAGAAAAACGTCTCATGCTCTTTTAGGAAGGGTGTCGCGGCGGCGAACACGCACAGAGTAGAGCTTAAAAGGATACTCGTCGCCAGATAGCATAGTTCGCACGGATTGCTGAAGGCGGCGAAGACAAAGAGAAGTCTATGCAATGTTTATTTCGGGGCCCTCCAGTGGTTGGACTGTGAATTGTGTATGGCTTGCTTGAGCATGCTGACAGGATCAGAGGATTATATATTTAGGGATCTTTAGCACACTGCAGATCGACAGATGTATGCCCCCTTTCCATCCTGTCCTCACCAAAACAGGGTTTTGTCCTCTTGTCCTGTAACATCTTTCATGATAGCTTTTAGCTACATTTTTATTTACTAGCTAGTTTTCAAAGTTATTCCTTTACAGACAGTATAAGGATTTAAATTTCAGGAGAGTTTAAGGAATAGTTCACTTCTAAATGAAAATGCTGTAATTTACTCACCCTCAAGTTGTTTCAGAGCTATATAAACTTACTTCTGCTGAACATACAAAAAATTTTGAAGATTGTTGGTAACCATTGACTTCCATAGTTGTGAAGGTAAATGATCCAAGTTGTCTGAAACATAAGAATGCTTTATATTTAAAACGAAAGTATAAGCGTATTATGTGTACTACTTGTTTATGTCCCGGAATTCTGACTTTACAATTCACAATTGCAAGTTTATTTTGCAATTCTGAGAAAAAGTCAATTGTGAGATAAAAAGTTGCAATTATCTTGTAAATTGTTTTATTACATGGCGGAAACAAGCTTCCATAAGCAAACATTGTTAAACTTCACTGACTTCAATGAACAAGCACCGATGGGTGCATGTGCGTCAAACAGACGGAGCACAGTAGAATAAGAGCACAGTAATTCTGACTAAAATGCACATTTTGCAAAAATATTTTTTTTGTTAGAAATTAAGTGTAGGTTTAAAATTCTACATGTAAAACAAGTAATCATTTTCATGAAAGCATTAACAGTATAAAGGCACTATTGTTGGAATAGCCCATTGGTTAATGTAATATAATTATTAAGTGAATGTGTGTGTTCTTCATACCTCATACAAGTTAAAATTGTCGTTTTAATTTCTGCTTTATGTAAGCAATCATTTGTTATAGGTTTAGTATTTAATGTTTGTATATTAACCCTTTTTAATGTACAGCATAAATGCATTCACAATATTTGTTTTCATAGGCTTTATATTAACATTGTTTGCAGAACAGCACTGGGCAGGATGTGGATTAACATTGTTAAAAATAATGGATTAAAATATTTTTTAATGTATTATAACTGTTTGATTTTTTTCACCAGATTAATCGAAAAAATAATCGACAGATTAATTAGCAAAATAATAGTTAGTTACTCTAACCAGAGTAATAAAAATACTCTTTTTTTTACTCTTCTTTATAAAAATAAATATTTTTACAAAGTAAAAATGATTCTTTATTTCAGTACCCTCTGCTGGTGTAATAATTTACTTACTGCAAGTTGCTTTTTTATCAGACAAACAAAACTTGAAAGATCTGAAGTATTTAATAATTAATTAAAAGTAATTTCATAATCCTTAGTACTTAAGTGTGGTTTGTGAGTTTGGTTGAGACACACTTAAATGGACCCCATGCTGAACTGTCTCTCATTATGTAAAACACTCTGTAATGCCTTACACTCTTTTCTTTTCCTCTGTGCTTTCCTGCAGTGTTTGATATGTGTAAGTGTAAAAGGAAGAGTGTGTGTGTTTGTAGAGCCTGTACTACCTTACGGG
The DNA here is from genome assembly GCA_030578275.1 of Meda fulgida. NCBI lineage: Eukaryota > Metazoa > Chordata > Actinopteri > Cypriniformes > Leuciscidae > Meda > Meda fulgida. The sequence goes on from CM060627.1 coordinate 20,027,528, forward strand.
GTTGTCGCTTAATATAAGCATCAATACAAGGTCTCGCTTTGTTTCACAATAGTTCCATACACACTCATGGGATGTGATGATGCAGCTGCACACATAATGACAAACAAGGCGGACAGACTGATCTAGAACTTTACTATGAAGAGAACAATTTATTAATTTTGGTGTAAAGAGCCTGTCTTAGATTATAGAATAAAACGTAATAAAATTATAAGATTAATTATATTGTTTTAAAGGGGACCTATTATGTAAAATTCACTTTCATGAGATGTTTGTCTACAGTGCGAGTAAACAACCAGCCAATAATTATAAAAATCCAGAGTCCGCACAGAGTCTGCCATTTCTATTTAGTCGCTGTAGCAGCTGGGAATTAGGGATGGCTTGATGCCACAATTTTGGTTTCAGGTATGGTACCACAGTCTAATACCGAAATATCGATATTAAATCGATACCATAAAGGGTCTGAATTTTGGCGCAAGTTTTGGCCATAATTTTACTCATTCTTGCAGATTTTGCATTTATAAAGTGGGATATTACCGCAAAAGTGTATTACTAAAGTAATCAACACAGATTATAACATCAAATCAGCAATTTGAGAACTTCCTTATGAGAAGTAATTTCAGCAATACTGCGTCTCCCTTCTCTATCTCAAAATGAGCAAATTGTTTCTGCCTTCAAAAGACATTGTGCCTGCACTATAGCGCAGCGCGCTGCGATGCAACACTATCGCTTGTGTTTTGGAACGGCTGACGGAAATAACTTGCCCACGTTTTTTTAAACCTTGCCAATTTGAACATCCAAGTGATTTTATTGGGATCTCTTTGAGAGACAGTTTTCTTTGTGCTTATACCAACAACACACATCTGTAACACCTGTAAAGAGCTTGCATTTTCCAAATTGAGTTGTATTTCCATAAACGATCAAATACACAAAAATATGTCAAAATGATGTCCGTGTAAGTGAGTATTCACATAAACCCAGTCGGTTATGTCTTACGTGAATGTAAATAGTGTAGTAGTATGTGTCTGTAACAATGACTGACTAGGTTGGTTGTTCGAATCCATGTGTGGTGCTTTATTAAACACAGCAATACAATCAAAGTGTTAGTCAGTAAGTAATGTGGTCGACAAACAGACACAGGGTCGATAACATTAGTGACAGTACTGATAGCAAACCAGCCCAAATCCGTAATCCAAGAGTCGTGGTCATAAATAGGCATAGAAATAAACAAATAGGGTAGAGTATACGCTTGAAAGAGACAGGGTAAGCTGGCAATACTTTGCAATATGATGAAGAAACAACATAGCTTATAACAGATAGGAACAGGAAGTGATGCGGGAGGAAAACGGCAGTATTCAGTATTCGGGAGATGGCTTCCTCTGGCGGTTGGAGGAATGAATGGCAGATGTTACAGCGTCATTGCATGTATGTAATAGTATATCGAATCTGTGACAGCAGTAGCCTAAAACATGCTACTGTCTGTCACTAAATAAATGTTGTAACTTGAATTGTAATGATTTACCTGTTTAACGTATTACAGTGAAGACTATCCAGTGTTATTTTACATTTGATTACTTAGCATTTCTATACCTGAATACTACTGTTAGACCTACCTAAACTTAACTGCAAATATTGTGAGATCATTGGTTTTAACGCATGCTGTAGCTCTTAGGTATGAGCGTATCAGTGTTAAAAGAAAATAAAGGTCTAAATTAGATCATTTGAATGATGCACTCACCTGTCAATCTCCTAATGTCTTGTGCAAGTCAGGATGGGCAAGTGATGGTTTTATGGTTCTTCATCAGTTTTATAAGCAACGTAATTCCAAATTTCATTTCTACTGCCCTCTTTTTAATTAGTTTTGGGCATGTTGAGTAAGATTCAACTGCTTTACCCATTTTGTTCCTCTATGTTGTCACATTTGCTGGTTTCGTCAGTTTGGGTAGCAGGGGCCACTGGGCAGCACACTGCCACTTAGCGGTGAACTTCAGAACAGCAGCATATACAGAAATGCGCAAAATCATGATTTCGTACCATTTGAAATAAAATACATACCGGTATTTTCACGCATCCCTACTGGCGATGTACAATGTCGGTGCCAAAAAACATTACAAATGTTCTGTTGTTGGATGCTCCAACAAACTTTAGAGTCTCCATAGACTGCATCTGAGTCACTGAGAACACCGTGGTTGAAGTTGTTACTCAAGGATGGATCAGTACCAACTGTTCGTGAGCCAGCTAATAGTCTCTGGAGCGATACTGGTTACGAGAGTAATGAAAGGGAGAGCACGCACTTTATTACAGTTCGCCTGAGTTGTTTTATGTATATAAAGTTTACAAGTTTAAGCACCCCCTGAAATGGCATAAGTGCAGCCCCTCCAGTTCGAACAGCCCGCTCTAAGTGGGACTCAAACCAAGTCAAGTCATCTTCATTTATATAGCACTTTTAACAATGTAGATTGTTTCAAAGCAGTTTTACAGAGATAAACATATAATTTAAGGTAACAGAGATTGTTTGGGCTTTATAGCAGTTCTTGAATAATGTTATTTTCCAGCTAAAGTTAGTTTTGATTGATTCACTTCCGTCGAAATGATAATTTGTTATTAAATTAGGGGCCGCTAAGACGACGCCGTTCTCTCTAAACAGACTTTAAACGCGAACCTGTGATAAACACTGATGGGGTTCAAATGCGCATTAAGAATTGATTCTATAGTTATGTGCGTTTGAATATATGTGCGCAGGTTTGTAATTCCCAACAAACAATGCCTAAACAAACTACTTGTCTTGCCTATAAATTTTTGTACAGAATTTTATTTGATCACTTCGGGGTAGGTACGCGAACCGAATTTTCCCACAACGCTCTATCTGTTGAGTGGTAAAGGGATCCTCCATAGGGAGAGGCTAGTTGGCACTTCAGCACTGCAGTGTCATAGGGTCCAGGCGAAGGTCCTAGTCAGATCTGGATACGGCCTGGATCCGGCAGGCTGCGGGAAAACCTTGGGATAAACAAAGACACTAAAATTAGCATAGATGCCATTTTTCTTATGATGTAACGAGTACATCAGGATTTAAGGGAAGTGTTCCTAGTTCCGGCTGACTTAATCTATGCAGCCTAACATTGAATTATAGAAGTCGATAATGTATTATGTGAATGCTAGGTCAAAGAGATGTGTCATTAATCTAGCTTTGAACTGACAGAGTGTGTCTGCTTCCCGGACAATGGTAGGAAGACTGTTTTGAGATCGCAATAGACATGAAGGTATATAATGCATTAAGAGCTTGCTCAAGTACTGCGGAGCTAAACCATTTAGTGCTTTGTAAGTAATCAGCAATATTTTAATTTATACAATGTTTAATAGGCAGCCAATGCAGTGTTGACAGAACCGGGCTAATATGGTCATACTTCCTGGTTCTGGTAAGAACTCGAGCTGCTGCGTTTTGTACTAGCTGTAGTTTGATGATTAAGCGTGCAGGGCAACCACCCAGTAGAGACCAGCACCCGTTCGCATGGTGTCACACACACCGTCACAGCCCCAATCATCACTCAATCACCAGGACCCGCCCCCCTCTTGCACCAGAGTACTTACTCGCTGCACCTGCACTCCCTCATCAACACACCCTTTATATGCCCCTTTCATTCCTTGTCTGGTCTCGTTGCAGTATACACTGCTTTATGTCAGACTCCTTACCAATCTATTCACCTGAGATTGTCTCATCCTGTATCCAGTCTCCTGTCCATCTTCCGTCTGACATCCTGATTCAGATCACCTGTCTTTCGTGTTCACTCATCACCTGCACAGAGAATCCACTTCAGTCATCACCAGCTAAGTCACCATCATCATTCTAAAAGTCACCATCCTCTCACTATCATCTGGTTCCTGTTGTTCCACCACCACTCTGCTTTTTATAAACACTGAGTGCACCTACACCTGTCTGTCTCCTCCTGTGTTTGTGACACATAGGAGTTGGGCACTCTAAGGCCCTGTGTACACGGAGACGCATTTAGCTGTATACGTAAATCTTTGAATCGTATCAGCGTTTCGTCCAGACGGATCCGGCATTTTGGGAGACTGAAACCGCAATTTTTTTTTAAACCGGGTTCCAGAGTGGATAAATCTGAAAACGATACCCTTGCGTTTTCGTGTGTACAGCCAATCAGCATGGGCGTCAGTTTGGTTTGAAATGTGCTGGGGACAGAGACCCATTCGGAAGTGCATTTGCAGAAGTACTGGGTACAATAATGCAATATACGTTAATATACGGTTAGTAAAAAAAATATACTAATGTCGTAGAATGGATGTACCTAATACAAATAAAATAAAACATCTCCAGTTAACTAGCAGAGCATTAATTTAGTTCGCTATTAAATAAGAGATCTAGCGCTTAAATCTGTTGTTTTTTAAATCAAGCTGAGCGCTCGTTGCCCCTGCTATCAGTGTTATGGATAGACAGTTGTTCTCTTGTGGCTCGCGCACAGTCTTCACTAAGACGCGCTCTTTGATCTATCGCCATTGTGGAGACTCTCTATTCGTTCCGGTGAAATCACAAAATAAAATGCACACAAATGTGTCCCTGCTTGATATAGACTAACCACTGATAAACATATTCAGTTTTGATGAGAGAAAAACTATACGAGTGCGGATTAGAACCAGTAACCTCTGACATGCTAGGCATAAGATCTACCACTAGACCATTTAAGATCTCAGACAAATTTGCGGATCGATGAATTTCAACTCATTTGAAAAATAACAAAAACAAACTGGTGCTGCAGAGAAGAAGTGCGAGAGTCAGATAGAGAGAATTATACCAGCATCATGTCAAAAATTGTAGGGATTCGCAAGTTCATTAAAGAAGAGTCAAGTTAGTTTTTGGATGGTTGTCTATGTCGGAAAGTAGTGATCAATGTCATTTTCGCGTGACGAAAACTCATTTTACATTATTTTGGCATAATCAGTCCCCTTTATGTATTAGGTATTTTAATGTGTAATATTACAAACAATAATTATTGTCATATGAAGAATAAAGGTGACTGGTATACTATATACACTCACCTAAAGGATTATTAGGAACACCATACTAATACTGTGTTTGACCCCCTTTCGCCTTCAGAACTGCCTTAATTCTACGTGGCATTGATTCAACAAGGTGCTGAAAGCATTCTTTAGAAATGTTGGCCCATATTGATAGGATAGCATCTTGCAGTTGATGGAGATTTGTGGGATGCACATCCAGGGCACGAAGCTCCCGTTCCTCCACATCCCAAAGATGCTCTATTGGGTTGAGATCTGGTGACTGTGGGGGCCATTTTAGTACAGTGAACTCATTGTCATGTTCAAGAAACCAATTTGAAATGATTCGAGCTTTGTGACATGGTGCATTATCCTGCTGGAAGTAGCCATTAGAGAATGGGTACATGGTGGCCATAAAGGGATGGACATGGTCAGAAACAATGCTCAGGTAGGCCTTGACATTTAAACAATGCCCAATTGGCACTAAGGGGCCTAAAGTGTGCCAAGTAAACAACCCCCACACCATTACATCACCACCACCAGCCTGCATAGTGGTAACAAATTCTGACTCTACCATCTGAATGTCTCAACAGAAATTTAGACTCATCAGACCAGGCAACATTTGTCCAGTCTTCAACTGTCCAATTTTGGTTATCTCTTACAAATTGTAGCCTCTTTTTCCTATTTGTAGTGGAGATGAGTGGTACCCGGTGGGGTCTTCTGCTGTTGTAGCCTATCCACCTCAAGGTTGTGCGTGTTGTGGCTTCACAAATGCTTTGCTGCATACCTCGGTTGTAACAAGTGGTTATTTCAGTCAAAGTTGCTCTTCTATCAGCTTGAATCAGTCGGCCCATTCTCCTCTGACCTCTAGCATCAACAAAGCATTTTCGCCCACAGGACTGCCGCACACTGGATGTTTTTCCCTTTTCACACCATTCTTTGTAAACTCTAGAAATGGTTGTGCGTGAAAATCCCAGTACCTGAGCAGATTGTGAAATACTCAGACCGGCCCGTCTGGCACCAACAACCATGCCATGCTCAAAATTGCTTAAATCACCTTTCTTTCCCATTCTGACATTCAGTTTGGAGTTCAGGAGATTATCTTGACCAGGACCACACCCCTAAATGCATTGAAGCAAATGCTATGTGATTGGTTGATTAAATAATTGCATTAAAGGATTAGTTCACTTTAAAAAAAAACGTTTGCTGATAATTTACTCACCCCCATGTCATCCAAGATGTCCATGTCTTTCTTTCTTCAGTCGAAAAGAAATTAAGGTTTTTGATGAAAACATTCCAGGTTTTTTCTCCATATAATTGACTTTAATGGACCCCAAACGGTTCATGAACAAATCTTTTTTCGAGTCATTTCGTTTGTTGAATGAACGAAATGACTCGAAAAAAGATTTGTTCAGTTTGATAAACGAGTTCGAACCGGAGAGTCACAAACGCGGATTACAGAACAGAGCAAGGCGAGCATTTGTGCCTATAAAACTTAAACCTTTTTATTTATTTTTGAAATGACAGATCGTTTCGCTAGATAAGACCCTTATTCAGCGTCTAGTATCGTTTAAAGCCCTTTGAAGCTGCACTGAAACGGTCACTTGGACCTTGAACCGTTTGGGGTCCATTGAAGTCCATTATATGGAGAAAAAAACCTGGAATGTTTTCATCTAAAACCTTAATTTCTTTTCGACTGAAGAAAGAAAGACATGGACATCTTGGATGACATGGGGGTGAGTAAATTATCAGCAAAAGTTTTTTTTTAAAAGTGAACTTATCCCTTAATGAGAAATTGAACAGGTGTTCCTAATAATCATTTAGGTGAGTGTATATTGCTATTGCAGCATTGGGTGGAGGGAGATATTGGCTCCTTCTTGCCAAAGTATATGCCTACTTTTCTTCTATACAGGTCCTTCTCAAAAAATTAGCATATTGTGACAAAGTTCATTATTTTCCATAATGTAATGATAAAAATTAAACTTTCATATATTTTAGATTCATTGCACACCAATACGGATGATTTTGGCATACAGCTCATGAAAACCCCAAATTCCTATCTCAAAAAATTAGCATATCATCTTGTCTGGACGATTGTTTTGTACGCTGTACAAACTGGATTTATAAACAGGTAAGATTTAAAACATTAATGCAAACTTTTTTCGCGGAAGCTTCACATTTAGTGAGATAAAATATTTCAACCCAAAACGTCTCGGGTTAAGTCTGTAACCCTCGTTCCCTGAGTAGGGAACGAACACTGCGTCGAGAATCGACACTATGGGGAATGCCCTTAGCATGACACGTCTGAAGCATGAATAGAACTAGTCCAATCCTGATTGGTGCTGCGTGATGACGTGACGTCGCATGTGGCGGTGAGCGGAAGCTATAAAAGGAGACCGGAACATAGCAGCGGTAGCTTTTAAAAAGTCCGAAGCAAGTCGTCTCTAGGGGCGCGAAGAGTGTGGCCGAGGGACGCAGCAGTTCGTTCCCTACTCAGGGAACGAGGGTTACAGACGTAACCCGAGACGTTCCCTTTCAAGGGAATTTCCGCTGCGTCGAGAATCGGCACTATGGGGAACGAAATACCCACTGCGCCACACTAAGAGAGCACGCCCTGGTGTGAAGCAAACTGGCACACTCAAGACGAGAGAACCTGTGAACCTGGTGTAGAGGGCAGATCCAGACTGTAATGTCTTATAAAAGTGTGAGGGGAGGCCCAGCCTGCGGCATCACAGACCTCTTGAAGGGAAACACCCGCAAGTAGGGCTTTAGAGGAAGCCACTCCTCTCGTGGAGTGGGCCCTAAGCAGAAGAGGTGAAGGCAAGTTACGCACCTCGTAAGCCGCCGAAATAGCCTCTATAATCCACCTACTTATAGTCTGCTTGGAAGCAGGAAAACCCTTCTTGGGTGCCCCAAAACACACAAGTAGCTGGTCCGACCTTCTCCAAGCTGAGGTCCTATGCATCTAGACCTCCAAGGCTCGGACCGGGCACAGTAAATGAAGATTAGCTTGCTCATCCGACACATGCGGTGGAGGATGGAAGGCCTGGAGAATTATAGACCGTGCCATATTTGAGGGCACCTTAGGGACATAACCCGGTCTAGGGTGGAGAATAGTTTTTACTCTGCCAGGAGCGAACTCGAGGCAAGAAGGAGCGACCGATAGAGCCTGCAAGTCCCCAACTCTTTTTAGGGACGTAATGGCAAGCAGGAATGGTACCTTAAAAGACATAAACTTCTCCGCCACCTCACCCAGAGGTTCGAAGGGCGCCAGGGATAACCCTTCAAGAACCACTGACAAGTCCCAAGGAGGGACTCTGGACTGGATGACAGGCCTCATCCTCCTTGCTCCACGAAGGAAACGAACAATAAGTGGGTGTCCCCCAAAGTGCCCACCCCTAAAGGCGTGTGGAAGGCAGCCACGGCCACCACATAGACCTTAGGCGTGGACGGGGAGAGCCCGTCAGAGAAGCGGTTCTGGAGGAACTCCAGCACTGAAGCCACTGGGCAGTTAACTGGGTCCAACGAGTGATCTCTACACCATAGAGAGAACACATTCCACTTCAAAGCATACAGTTTCCTGGTGGAGGGGGCTCTAGAGTTTAGGATGGTCTCAACAACCTCGGTTGAGAGACCTGCACTCATGAGCTGGTCCCCCTCAGGGGCCAGACCCACAGTTTCCATAGTTCTGGACGAGGGTGAAATATTGTGCCCTCTGCCTGAGAAAGGAGGTCCTTCCTGATAGGAACTTGCCACGGAGGGCCTGCTAGGAGGACCATGATGTCCGAGAACCATACTCGGGCCGGCCAGTACGGGGCTACTAGGAGTAAGCTGATCCCGTACCACGGGACCCTCTCTAGAACCCCTGGGAGCAGAGCGATTGGGGGAAAGGCGTGGCATCCAGCCCGAGGGGAGCTGGATGAGTAAGGGAGTACCAAAGCGGGCAGTGAGAATTCTCTCGGGAGGCAAATAGGTCCACCTCCGCCTGACCGAACTCCTTCCATATTAGCTCCACCGTCTCGGGGCGGAGTCTCCACTCCCCGGGCCTCAGCCCCTGCCTCGACAGAATGTCTGCTCCAAAATTGCTGTCCCCGGGGATAAACATTGCTCTGATAGACAGAAGCTTCCCCTGGGACCATAGGAGAACTTGATGCGCCAGTCTGCACAGAGGGCGCGACCTCAAGCCCCCCTGGCGATTTAAATATGAGACCACCGACATGTTGTCTGTTCGTACTAGAACATGATGGCCTCTGAGGTCCGGGAGGAAATGCCTGAGAGCCAGAAACACTGCCATCATCTCCAGGCAGTTGATATGCCAAGAAAGATGATGGTCCCTCGAGAGACCCCTGGTATAGCGGCCTTCCGTTACCGCACCCCAGCCTGTGAGGGACGCATCCGTGGTCAAAATTTTTCTCTGACACGGTGCTCCCAACACAGGACCCAGGGACAGGAACCACGGTTTCTTCCACATGACCAGGGAACGAAGGCATCTGCGCGTTACCTTGATCGTGCGAAAAGGGTTCCCCCTCGGGGAAAACCCTCTGGTCCTGAGCCACCACTGCAGGGCCCTCATATACAGCAGGCCAAAAGGAATAACGTTGGACGCTGCTGCAAGAAGACCCAGAACCCTTTGGAAGTGTTTGACAGTGAAAGCCTGGCCTAACCTGAGACTCATTACTGTGGTCAGGATAGAGTCTATACGAGCGGGATACAGCTGTGCCCGCATCGTGACTGAGTCCCAAACCACCCCCAGAAAAGTTATTCTCTGTAGAGGAATTAACAAACTCTTCTTGATATTGAGCCTTAACCCCAAGCACCTCAAGTGCTGCAGAACGACATCTCGATGTTGAACTGTCAACTCCAGCGACTGTGCTAATATTAGCCAGTCGTCGATGTAGTTGAGGATGCGAATGCCTTGAAGTCTCAAAGGAGCAAGAGCAGCATCCATGCACTTCGTGAAGGTGCGAGGGGACAGTGCTAGGGCGAACGGAAGAGCCCTGTATTGATACGCTAGTCCCCCGAAAGCGAATCTTAGGAACTTCCTGTGTTGAGGAAGGATGGAGATATGGAAGTAAGCATCCTTTAGATCTATGGTGACAAACCAGTCCTCGGATCTGATTTGACTCACGATTAGAGGTATAGTCAACATTTTGAACTTGTATCTCCTCAGAGACCGATTTAATACCCTGAGATCTATAATAGGGCGCAACCCCCCATCCATCTTGGGAACTATGAAGTACCGGCTGTAGAACCCGGTTTCCCAATCTTGAGGAGGAACACGTTTTATGGCCTCCTTTGCCAAGAGGAACTGAACTTCCTGTTCCATGACCTGACCCTGCTCTGGTTTCACCAGCGTGTGAACCACACCGCTGAACCGAGGTGGACGATATTCGAACTGAATTCTGTACCCCTTTTCTACTGTGAGCAGCACCCACTGAGATATATTTTGAAGACCCTTCCAGGTGTCTAAATAATCTGCTAGGGGGATTAGCCTCTGGGGGCTGACCTCCGGTCGTACAATCGAGATATCGGTGACTTGAAGCATTTGACTGGCAGGAGCTAACCGATTTAATTTTTCTGCAGACCTCATAAGAGGGAACACAATACGCGGAGCCGGCAATTTTACGGGCGGACACTGCACTATGTGTTCGCTGGAAACCGATGCGTCCCGAGGCGCACGTAGCGGCGGGAAGCATACATCGATTTCCTTAGGGCTCCGTGAAGGAGCGAGCTGTTGTTGCTCGATCACGGAGGGGACCACCCTCAGAGGCCTGCGCAATGCATCAGGACCTCTTTGCCGAAGCCTTCCTAGTCTGAATGACAGTCCTCAGATCTGCCTTCGGTTTGGAAGACTTCGGTTGAGAGTGTTGCCCCTGGCCCCAGGCCTTCTTCGGGGGAGCACGAGAAGCAACACTCTCCTTCTGCTGGTGCAGGTGTGAGGAGCTGGCGGCTGCCTCATGGGACTGCCCCCTGGCAGCAGACCCATGAGGCTTAGGACAACGGCGGGGATAAGGTGTTTAAGTGCGGCTGAATGACGCTTCGATTCCTGAAACCTCTCGATGACAGTATTGACTGCGTCGCCGAATAGGCCAGTAGGCGAAATCGGGGCATCGAGGAGGAAAGCCCTGTCTTTATCTTCGATACCCGATAGATTCAGCCACAAATGTCTCTCCGTAGCTACCAATGCTGCCATAGAGCGGCCGATGGCACGGGCCGTCTCTTTAGTAGCACGGAGAGACAAGTCAACCGCTCGACGCATTTCTCGAATATCGTCGAGGGCGACCTCCCCACTGTCGTCCACCTCTTTGAGGAGGTCGGCCTGGTATGCCTGCAAAAGCCCCATTGTATGCAGGCATGCACCAGCCCGACCTGCCGCCATATATGCCTTCCCAACCAAAGCCGAATTGGTACGGCAGGGCTTGGAGGGAAGCGCCGGAGCTCTCAGAGACGATGCAGCATCGGGCGAGAGATGACTGGCAAATGACTCTTCGACCCGTAGCATCGTCCCGTAGCCCTTCTCTCTCAACCCCAATATAGTGGAATATAAATGAACATCGGGGCTGGAAAGTCGAGAGGAGAAGGGCTTATTCCACGATCTCGACACCTCGGTGTGGAGATCAGTGAAAAACGGGAGACTCCGGCGTGAAGGCTGTAACCGGGCTTGCAGGAAGCGCTCATCAAGTTTACTTTTCTTAGTCGCTTCCTGCGTCTCAGGGGGCCAATCGATATTTAATTTGGCCACAGCCCTAGTTACAACCTCCAGCAGCTCCTCAAAGGCAGGAGAATGTGGTGATGGATTTTCACATTCTCCTGCCTCGATGTTAACAACATCTAAATCCTCGGATTCAGATAATTGCAACATCGGATCCTCTCTGCGGTCAGGAGAAGCCGCAGAGCGGGCTCTTGAGCCGTGAGCGGGATCATGAGAACTGGTTGATGAGTGTTGGGAAAGGGCCGCGGCCGTCTCAACACTATCAACCAGATCCCTTTGCGATCCCCATGAATGCAAGCGCCGCGATGCCTCGACAAACGCGGGACCTGATCCATGGGGAGCGCGAGCCTGGCCTGATTCATCGAACAGGCTCAGGCGGGAGCGGAGCGTTCTAAGGGGCAACTTTTCACAGTTTACACAAGCAGCGCCCTCGACCGCTGCTTGTGCATGCTCCACTCCCAAACACATAACACAGAGCAAGTGTGTGTCACCCTCGCTTAGAAAGCGTGGGCAAGGGGACGCACACTGCCTGAACTTCTTCTCCATCACAATTACCTTTTGATACCGAACAAACAACACCAAATAAGACAGACAGTTTTCACATATAACGCTTGCTGAAGGACAGAAAGCTACCGCTGCTATGTTCCGGTCTCCTTTTATAGCTTCCGCTCACCGTCACATGCGATGTCACGGCTGACGTCATCACGCAGCACCAATCAGGATTCGACTAGTTCTATTCATGCTTCAGACGCGTCATGCTAAGGGCATTCCCCATAGTGTCGATTCTCGACGCAGCGGAAGTTCCCTTTGAAAGGGAACAATATTTTGTGGCCAATAATTTCCCAGATGTAGTTTTGGTATTGAGGTCAAAGTTAACTTGCCTTGCGTTCGCTATACAACAGTGTGTGATGGTCACACAAGACGACTCGGCAGATTTAAGAGTATTGCAGCACTTTTTTTTTGTGTGCATGTTCTGCAGACAGGGTGACCATCCTCGATTAAGTTTCCCTCAGGACTTTTGTAAAAGCCAAAATATTACCACATCTCAGCTTTGGTCCTTTTAAAGGCTGAAAAATCTCCCGAGCACAGTCACTGCCTTCCGCCATTCCTTCTCGAATAAAAAACAACAACATTGCGTGCTGCGCCTGCGTCAGACTGTTGCAGGCTGGACAGGATTTACAGTGAGCTATTAAAATCGTGATAGTCAAACACGGTTTTAATGATAATTAAATTTTAAACGATAATACTAACCATCGGTACATTTTATCGTGGTTTATAGTGGAACCGGTAATCGTCCCATCCCTACTAGAGATTTCTGATTTTAGAGTTTTTAAAGCATTTTATAGGCTACGAGTTTTCTATAGTGAGATAAATACCGCTTTCAGAACGGTCACGTCCGTAATGGAGAGATGTCACGTCCGTAACATTGATTTTTCCTCCAAAATGCGAAAATGGAAATTGAAATAAAACATATTTTATGTTCTGTGCAGAGCCAACCCTTCTCCATTCGCAGATATTGTTGCTTCCGGTTTATGCATTATAATTTACAGACAGTCTACAAAATATGTTCACGTCCGTAATGCATGTGTATTTCCCTCATCTAAAATATAACACACCTTTACTGTATAGACTGATATTTTTCTGATCCATTTTTAGGGTTTGGAAAAATATAAACAGATGAATCAATATATTGGTAATGAATACATTATATGAGAATTTATAATTCAAGTTTTTACTGCAAATGTCATGTCCATAACGTTGGAGTTGCTCAAACAAGGTTTTTTGTTTTGTTTTTCTCATACCATTGAAAACACTGAACAGTTGTGATCTGTGGTTGAGATAAATGATAAACGAGCGCATGTCCATCTTTGGTTCAGCGTAAGCTAAAGCGCGAACGAATTTAGCAGCAGATGACATGTGGCACTGACCATTCTAATCACACCGGTGTGTGGTAGAATCAAATGTAAAAAAAATAATATTATTATTGGTTGTCTTTTGGAAGCTGCGTGCCATAAAATTCATTTGCCTCAAATCTGAGAGGGCATGTGCCCCCTTGATTTGAATAAGAGTTCACTCTTCATACAAATAATATTATGTGAACTGGTGAACTTGTATGTGATCGTTTGTCTAAACAACATTAACCAAGGTTTTTTTTATTTTTTATTTAATGATAAGAATTCCTACATGATTGTACAGTAAATTCCAAATAGTTTTGGTTTTTCATGTTTGTTGTATAAAGTACTAGGATTTGGAAATTACCATCATTGTAGTATTACATCCTTATAATGTTGTTCCCTTTCAAGCGTTGCGTCAAGATTGGCGATGTGGGAACGCACTGCGGAATTGTGTTGTGAAGCACGCTATAAGCGGATGACATCATGGCAGGAAGCTTTACAGCGCACACAGACCAAACATTGTCAGCTTCTGTGTCTTCAGCAAGCGCTCTATGTGAAACTGTCCCTGTCTATTTATTGTTGTTTGTCCACAAGCATATTATATTTCTAGACAGGAGTATAATGGTGAGCAAACAGCATTTTGGATCATGTGCTCCTCCCTTCCCTTGCTTTATTACGACTGAGGATACGCGTGATATATGTGTTGTTTGTTTGGGAGGGGAGCATGCACAGTAAGCTGTAGTAAAAGGGGGGTGACAGTGTTCATTCATAAATTCCCGATGTGTTACAAATGCACTTTGAAGAGTTTTAGCTCTGCTCCTGTTGGCTTTCTTCTTGAGGGAAGCAAGTCAATAAAGATTATTTGGCCTGGATCTCGTGTTTGCCGAGGCAGCACGTAGATTATGGGTCTGCAATAAAGATTCTGTGACTGGATCTTGGATCTTGCATTTGCAGAGGCAGCGCGTAGATCACGGGTTTGCTATAGGAATCTATTGGCTCAGATCGAGCGTTTACCGAGGAAGCACGTAGATTATGGGTCTGCATCTCTGCAATAAGAATCTAGTGGCTCGGATCTCTCGTTTGCTGAGGCAATGTCAAGTCAAGTCAAGTGTTTTTATATAGCGCTTTTCACAATATAAATTGCATCAAAGCAGCTTCACAATATCAATCAAATAACATAACAATGTTTGTTTCTTAGTGAAAAAACATCCACGTTTGGTAGGGCTGATCAATGGTATTAATGCTTGGCTAATTATTTTGAATATCCCCAACTGAACAAGCCAAAGGCAACAGTGGCAAGGAACCGAAAAACTCCATCAAGTGACCTACTGGTGTCCTAAAACTCCATCAGGTGACCTAATGGAGAAAAAAAAAAAAACCTTGGGAGAACCCAGGCTCAGTCGGGGGCCAGTTCTCCTCTGGCGTTTATGAACTAGAGGCCGGATTTACAGTAACTGTAATATGCTACAGAATTTTGTTTTATTTTATCACTTCGGGGTGGGTACGCGAACCGGAATCACAACATTTTATCTGTAGAGTGGGAAAGGGATCCTCCATAGGGAGAGGCTAGTTGGCACTTCAGCACTGCGTTGTCATCGGGTCCAGGCAAAGCTCCTAGTCAGATCTGGATACGGCCTGGATCCGGTCGGCTGCGGGAAAACCTCGGGATAAACAAAGACACTAAAATTAGCGTAGATGCCATTCTTCTTATGATGATGTAACGAGTACATCAGGATTTAAGGGAAGTGTTCCCAGTTCCGGCTGACCTAATCTATGCAGCCTAACATTGAGTTATAGAAGTCTATAATATATTATGTGTATGCTAGGTCAAAGAGATGTGTTTTTAGTCTAGCTTTGAACTGACAGAGTGTGTCTGCTTCCCGGACAATGGTAGGAAGACTGTTCCAAAGTTTTGGTGCTAAATAGGAAAAGGATCTACCGCCCGCAGTCGATTTTGATGTTCTAGGTATTATCAACTGGCCCGAATTTTGAGATCGCAATAGACGTGAAGGACTATAATGCGTTAAGAGCTCGCTCAAGTACTGCGGAGCTAAACCATTTAGTGCTTTGTAAGTAATCAACAATATTTTAAAATTTATACGATGTTTAATAGGCAGCCAATGCAGTGTTGACAGAACCGGGCTAATATGGTCATATTTCCTGGTTCTAGTAAGAACTCGAGCGGCTGCGTTTTGGACCAGCTGTAGTTTATTTATTAAGCGTGCAGGGCAACCACCCAGTAGAGCATTACAATAATCTAGTCTTGTTGTCATGAAAGCATGAACTAATTGTTCCGCATTTGTTAATGAGAGCATATGTCGTAATTTAGATATATTTTTAAGATGGAAAAATGCGGTTTTACAGATACTAGACACATGACTTTGTGCTTAAAGCTTTCTTTTTCGTTAGTTTAGCCACTGTTTCAAATAAATACCTAGGATTATGTTTATTTTCTTCTAATAGGGTTGAAAAATAAGCAGATCTAACAGCTTTTAAAGCCTCTCTGTAAGCAATCGAGCTCTCTTTCCATGAAATCCGAAATACCTCTAGTTTTGTTTTCTTCCAGTTGCGCTCCATTTTTCTGGCTGCTCTCTTAAGGGCCTGAGTGTGCTCGTTGTACCACGGCGTTGGACTATTTTCTTTAATCTTCTTTAAGCGCAACGGAGCAACTGCGTCTAAAGTGCTGGAAAAGAGAGAGTTAAAAGTTTCTGTTGCAATATCGAGTTCTTCTAAGCTATCCGGGATGCTGAGATGATGAAACTTATTAGGAAGATTATTGATAAAGCAATCTTTAGTGGCAGAAGTTATAGGTCTAACATATTTATAACACGGAGTCGGCTTTGCAGCCTTGGCTAAATGTAATTTACATGAGACTAGATAATGGTCTGAGATGTCATCGCTCTGCTGCAGGATTTCAACGGCATCAACATCTATTCCATGTGATAATATTAGATCTAGAGTATGATTACGACAATGAGTGGGTCCTGACACGTGTTGTCTAACTCCAATTGAGTTTACAATGTCTTTAAGTGCCAATCCCAATGCATCTTTTTCATTATCTACATGTATATTAAAATCACCAACAATTAGTACTTTATCGTTAGCCAATACTAATTCTGATAGAAAGTCCGCAAATTCTTTGATAAAATCTTTATGGTGCCCTGGTGGCCTGTATACAGTAGCCAGCAGAAATCTCAAACGTGATTTATCGTTTACACTATATATTTTTACATTAAGCACCAACACTTCAAAAGAAGTATATTTAAAAATAGATTTCTTAGTGGTTTTGAAAATATTACTATAAATTACAGCAACACCTCCCCCTTTGCGTTTTAGACGAGGTTCATGTTTATAACAGTAATCTTGTGGGGTTGACTCATTTAAAGTGTAGATTATGAGTAGATTATTTAAAGTGTAGATTATGGGTTCGCGATATATGTGCAGGGAACTGAGCAGACGGGAATTTCCCTTTCTCTTATTGTGTGCAAACAAATCTCAACAGAAGCAGAGCCTCTGCTCCTGAGCTCCCAAAAGACCGGGGATCGGGCTGGTGCTCTCAACTGCAGCCTTCAAGGGGTAAGACGGATCTAAGGACCGTCATTATTTTCAAGAAGGCTGCGGTGAAAAGGTCATTCTGTCAACCCGCCACCTTGTGTGTTTCGGGGCGCAGCGGTCTTCAGCGAGCATATATCTCAGAGTCCACCCGGAAACGTAGTGGTCCTGCGATGCCCGCCCCCTCCGAGGAGGGTCCTAGAGTAGTCAGTTCCGTCGTTCCCTGCCGGTTCGCTGTTACAGGGCACCTGGCTGATTGCACGACAAAAACCAGAACCCAGTTTGGAGAGGCTGGTACCACTAGTAGAATTTTTGGCAGCGTGGAAGCTACTGCCAAATGTTTCTCGTCGGGTCCTGCAGACCATAGAAAAGGGTTATCAAATAGGCAAGGCAACAGCGAATACGTGGATCAGCTCTAGTGCCTCTGCGCCTGCAGGGTATTCGCATCATGAACTACATCGTCGATTCGCATCATGAACTACATCGCATATCGACTTCACCACTTCATCACCTGCCAGTCCTGCCACAGACCTCTCGAAAAGCGGCTGTCCATGATCACGCGCCAGCCAGTGAGGGATGCGTCTGTCAAAATGGTTTTCCGGCAACATGGTGCTCACCACACTAGGCCTTGGGACAGGAACCAAGGTTTCTTCCATATGGACAGGAGAGGAGAGAGTGCTAGGTCGAATGGAAGAACCCATATTTGTACACTTCGCCCCAGAAAGTAAACCTCAGGAACTTCCTGTGAAATTGAAGGATGGAGATGTGGAAGTATGCGTCTTTTAGATCTATTTTGACAAAGCAGTCCTCGGATCTGATTTGGCTCATGATAATAGGAATAGTGAGCATCTTGAACCTGAATCTCCTGAGAGACCAGTTCAGATGTCTTAGATCTAATATTGGACACAACCCTCCATCCTTCTTTGGAATTATGAAGCACCGGCTGTAGAACCCGGACTCCCTGCCTGGTGGAGGAACATGTTCTATGGCCTCCTTTACCAGCAGGGAATTAACTTCCTGTTCCAACACCCGACCCTGCTGTGAGTCTACTGCAGTCAAGTCCCCCCCGTTGAACGTCGGTGGGCGTACCTGGAACTGCAGCCTGTACCCTATTTCTACAGTGCGCAGGCCCCATGGAGATATATTGGGGAGACATTGCCATGCCTCTACAAAATTCACCTCTGGGCTCGTGTAGAGTGTCTTGTGAGAGCCGTTCACGATACCCTAAATGGGAAGACCGGAAGGGAATAATCAAAAACGACTCTCAGTGTGCAGAGCGCTACCGCAGGGAGGCTGTCTTCTCACGAGGCTTTCGGCGAGAGTGACGCCTAGAGTCCCAAGATCTCTGAAGGGACCTCTAGAAGCGACACTCTCCTTCTGTTCTGAATTATAGGCTGAATTAAAATATTTCATCATTTTAATTCCTCAGAATTAAAACCAGCCATAAACACCGGATAAGTGAAACGCGGTCCGACTGGGCTGAATTAAAATATCTAACTTCTTAAAGTCAGATAATATTCCATCATTGTAATTCCTTAGAATTAAATGCAGCCATAATCACCAGACAATAGTTTTAATATTTATCTATACAGTCTCATAATCTACACGCTGCTTCTGCAAACGCTAGATTCGAGCCGTTACAATATATTTTGCTTTCATCCCTTGAGAAGAAAGTCAACAGGTGCAAGGCTAAAACACCGACAACGCACGGCTGTACGCGTCACGATATTTCTCAATGAACACAGCCAACATTCTCAGGAGCTGACTGTGAATGCCTCACACCCAACAAGTATTACTTCACAGATCGCGCGTGTCCGTTTTATTGCAGACCCGTAATCTACGTGCTGCCTCGGCAAATGCAAGATTTGAGTCGTTTACAATATATCTGGCTTTCATCTCTCGAGAAAAAGTCAACAGGCGCGAGACTGAAACACCCGAAAACGCAAACACGAGATCCGAGCCACTATAGATTCTATATTGCAATGCAGACCTTTAATCTATGCGCTGCCACGACAAACGCAAGATCCCAGCCACAGAATCTTTATTTTAAGTTCTTACAAAACAAACAGCACCATATAGAACAGACAGTTTGACACAGAGTGCTTTCTGAAGAGCAAAAAGCTAACTTGGTTGTGTGCCTTTTGTAGCTTCCGTATATGCCGTCACATGTTACGTCATGACGCACGCAACTATTTTGTGAATGGTTTCATTCATGCTTTAGACACGCTACAGTGGGGGCATTCCCCCAAAGTGTCGTCATTGACGCAGTACAAGTTCCCTCGAAAGGGAACTCCGGTAATCCTGCAATAAAAATATATTACTTTGCATTGACCTGACCAGGCAGGCAAGGTAGGGCATCCGCCATACACGCCACACACACCACACACGCCATACCCAAGTGATGCCCCTGTTCAAGTGAGTCCTTATTATTACGGTTATATGATTATTTTGCTAAATTTTTATCACTAATAACAATCTTGACTTTTTTTGTCAGTTAATAAACTTTTTAATTACAGCATATTTATTGCACTTTACAACCAAATCGATATTAAAAATCAAAACGAAGTCACCATTTAAATTTCTGAAGAAAATGTATAATACTGGTAAAAATAAAAGTTGGCCTCCTAATGTGTGTGCGGGTTTGTTTAGTCCCCCGACAATAATCGGCCCCACGTGTCTCATTGTTACACTCATATCAGCATTGTCAAAGAGACAATTTTTTGTGTTTGTGTAGTGACACTGTCCTCTGTCCCTGTGTATCTTTGCCCACATCTATCTGTCTTTTCCAATTACTGTTGGTACTTTCTACCACTCAATTCTCTCTCTGTTACATTTCTGGTTTGCTCACAAGGAAACATAAGTCAAACCATGAAGATTCCTGGACATGTTGCAAAAGCGTGTTAGTGAATCTTGCAACTTGCAATTTAGAACTTATTTTAGTCTGATTTTAAGTTTTTAATTGTGAGTGTGTTCTTGCTAGTACAGAGAAAGTAGCAGTGATGACCAGGATTCTGATTCTAAAATGAGCTGACACAGATACAGGGTGAGTCAAACAGAGAGGAAAAGAAGAGAGAGAGAGAGAGAGACGCGTCCATGTGTGAAAAGAGTTGCTCGTCACATCATTAGCAGGACTGACCAGGTAGGGAATAGAGTGGGTCAGGAAAGAGGTGGAAAGAGGGATGGAATGAAAGAAAGGTCAATCAGTCATCTTATTGGTAGTACTCACTTTGTGACAAAAACGTGCAACTAGATGGTTGAACGTTCAATTCGGTCAGGAAAACAAAGCAAGCGGGCACTGGGCGGGCTATCAAATCATTAGAAATGGCTATGAACATTTTGATAAATTGTTGGCTTGTTGATCACCAAGAAGGACAAGTTCTTGTTTCCAAGAGGAGGTGAGCACATTGAGTATGTTCATGTCTGTGGGTGTTATCCCAGTGGCAGTAGTCCCCTACGTTTTGTCAGGCCGATGATGTGTTCACTGAAGCGGCACATATCCAGCGTCTCAGCTCCGGTTGGTAAGGAGTGGTGTTTTGAGTTTTCAGTGGGAGTGGATTGCAGCGATCCGGAGCCTCGATGCATATGGTTGGTGATTCTTAGGAACGCTGGTGTCTGGCCCAGCCATGCCACAAAGATCTTTGAAACTGGCACAATGCACTGGGATCTGAAAATGGTAAGAAATTGAATACAATATAATCTATGCGTTTGAAACTAAAGCTATGTGAAATTCATTGTCACTCATTTTAAGCTGTCAAGTAGGGCTGGGCGATATGGCCCAAAAAAAATCATGATTATGTTTTTATATCAGTCGATATCGATAATTATCATGATAAATGTCAAATCTTTATTTCTTTCAAGTTTAAAGGCAGATTTTTGCTCCTAAGTGAAAGTTGTAGAAACCAGAGTGTTAATTGTGTTTTTTTAAAATACTCTTTATTGTCAGAACATATGACAAACACTTGCCAAACAGGTGAACATTTGCCAAATCTGAGTTAGAACATTCAAACATTTTTATAAATATGTATCAAAATCTTATTAGTAAAAAATATTTCTTAGTTTCTGCATGTGCTAATTTTTATTTGGTAAAATGTAATATTCTGACTGTTTGAGTTTTATTAAAATTAACCATTGGTCATCCAGCATCATGCATTTAGATCATGATAACCACAGATAAAACCGGGCATAGCCTACAGCACCTCACTATCATGGCAAAATGTTACTTTATGGTTTCTATGGTATTTGTATGAAAAACAGTAGCCTAAATACATTATTAAATAATGTAATTATATTCCATTAGTCCTTTAATACATTGTCTACATTTATGATTTAAAACAATTCAATATGTATATCCCTCATAGTGTAGTTAATATTAGTAGGCTAACGTTACAGTAAATCCGTGGTATATTATGGGAATTTGTAGACGGAAAAGCCTTCTGACTGTATCGTTGCGCACAGTGTTTCTCTTGTTCGTAAGGGCTGTTTCAGTGCTCTTCAGTCATTTCTGACCGAAAATGTTTCTGTTTCGAAATTTTAAAAATCACAGCTTCATCAGAATGTTACGAAACTTGCTGACTTTTATGGCATTAGGTATGTGAACACACAAAAAAAAATTAGGTCATGATCCGAGCAGGCTAAGTGGTCATTAAAATAATTGTCACACCTGTGCTCTTCAGTCATAAATGACCGACCACAGGAAATTAATGGGAAATTAATGGGAAACAAAAACACAAACATTCTGAGAATTTTGTGTACAATTTACAAATCGCCACGATGCAGAACGAAAGTGCTCATCAATGAAGGGTGACGCTCTAAAACATCAAGAGTGCAAAACTGACACACTCACCGCCACACACACACACACACATACAAACTCACTTTTTATACATATACACACCAATGAATTGTGATTGACCATAGGAAATGAATGGGAAATTGACAAACACAAATTCTCTACAAATCGGCCACAATGCAGAAAAAAAAACCATCAATAGTGAAAAACATAACATAATTTTTATAATTAATAAATAATATAATTATTATTAAAATAATAATTCATATAATTTTTTTAAATAATAATAAATATCTAAATAATAATAATAATAATATAAATAATGATAAGCTGTGAAAAAGCATTTTATTTTATTTTATTGAATTGTAATGTTACCTGTAACAAAATGCTTTCTCTGTATTCAGGTTTGACTGTAGTAATAATGCAAAAACGTGTACAATTCACATCATTTTTTTATTGATTTTTTTTTATTTTATAAACCATGGCAAAAAGTGTTATTTGAGAATTAAAAAAAAAAACATTCAAATCCACATCTTAAAAGTAAGTAATTTTGTCCAAAAACAAGTAGAGAATTCACAAACCTCTCCATAGAGAGCTATACAGGCATCTAGTGGTTACACCATGAAATTACATGTTTTATTTTATTTTCTCTCAACAGATGGCACTAATCTGACTTCAAAAATTGGATTTAAAAGGCCAGGTCTCTATATTAATCTAAAATACTGCAATAATTGAAAAAAAATAGAAAAAAAAATAGGATTTTTTTTGTTGTATATTCAATGGCAAAAATGGACCATAAATATTGCATAAATATTAATAAGTAACATCAAGTTCTCTCAAAATTTTAAATTAAAAAGAAAAAATATTATTGAACAAAAATAAATTGCATTTGTTTTACTGGGATGGAGAAAGTTTCATTTTTAGGTCACTTATGACCGGGAAGATTACAAGTGTGATGAGGGTGTGTTTAAATCACTGAGACATTTGTGTTCTTCGCTGAATTCAAGCACTTCTCACTGGATCTCGTGACCGAGACCAATCAGAGTAATCGCATCTGCTCTAGTGACCTCGCAGTTTGGACTTTGAGCCGAGTGGATAAACAGTCCGTTCCGCTTTTGGCGCATAAACATTATTGAACATTTATCGAACTCTTGATATCGTTTTATCGAAAAATTATATTGCGATAACTATCGTTTTATCGCCCAGCCCTACTGTCAAGTAATTTCAGCTCCAGTTTCCTGAAATAACATTGGATATCCTTATCCGGTCATTTGTGAAGTGCTGTTTGTATTTGTGTGCGTCTTGTAGGTCTTAAATCAATGTGTCACACAAAACTAAATTGTGTGTTTGCCCACATTGGATACAACTTATGTTGTGTCAGTCTCTTCACTGATTGATGTTTCCAGGCGTGTGTTTTGCATTCACATTTGCTTTCTAGATTTTATATCTGGGGGTTTGGATATGTCTGCCCCTACTATGGCTTATGTAAGGAGAGCTTGGAGAATAGCTAAAGACAAGTAGAGGGGAAAATATTCAAAATTCTCTCCCCTGCCTGCAGTAAGCATTTGTTTGTTGCCAGCCTGGACTCATTGTTGACACGTAGGTCATACGTAATATTTACAGACAAAAACAAATACGTTTTTTGTATGTTTGGGTAGATGCTAAAACGTACAATATGGACGTAGTTGCAACATTTAAACATAGCATTATTGCGTTTTAGCAGCTAATATTTTTTTAATATTTACGGGATTTTATATCATACAGAGATCTGTATAATTTCCCTTTAAACATTTAATAATGTTAGATCCCTAAACCCTACCCCAAACCTAAACATAACCATTTTATTGAGAATATAAAAAGAATACAATGTAATAGAAAATACATGTGTAGGAATTTAAATTTTAGCAACAATATAGCATTAAAAGTTATTTTGAGCTGCTAATCCTACTCCTACCTCTAAACCTAACCTGCCTATTACCATTTCTTAAAAATATGTATAGTTATGTAAAACATAACAGACAGACGAGTGAAATCACAATAATTCATTTATTGTGAAAATGTCAAAAGTGGTACCAATAGTAGCCCAAAAGACGATGTGTTAAAGTCGCAGTCCTCTCTGGTGGTATATAATAGTTTTGCATGTGGTGCAGAGCAGCACTTAAGTTATTAATCGCTTGACATTTTATTCCGATTTACTATGTGAAGGCACACTTTTTTCATTCAAATGCACATAAACCGAAACACGGTATGTCACAATCTGACATCACTGTCATAAAACGTGTCATGTCAAGCTTCTTGAGGCAATTTTAGAAAACGAGTGTGGGATTTGACGTTTACGGTCAATGTTGAGAATGATAAAGGCCTTAATTTGGATCTGTTTCTCACAATTGAACAGATTCTAAAGATTTGGATTACAGCGAATAAAAGGATTAGTTCACTTTAAAAAAAACTTTTGCTGATAATTTACTAACCCCCATGTCATCCAAGATGTCCATGTCTTTCTTTCTTCAGTCGAAAAGAAATTTAGGTTTTTGATGAAAACATTCCAGGTTTTTTCTCCATATAATGGACTTCAATGGACCCCAAACGGTTCAAGGTCCAAATGACCGTTTCAGTGCAGCTTCAAAGGGCTTTAAATAATACCAGACGATGAATAAGGGTCTTATCTTGCGAAAAGATCTGTCATTTCAAAAATAAATTAAAAAGTTAAAGTTTTATAGGCACAAATGCTCGCCTTGCTCTGTTCTGTGATGCACGTTCGTGACTCTCCTGTTCGAACTCGTTCATCAAAATGAACTAATCTTTTTCGTGAACGAAATGACTCGAAAAAAGATTAGTTCATTTTGATTTGCACTGAAATGGTCATTTGGACCTTGAACCGTTTGGGGTCCATTGAAGTCCATTATATGGAGAAAAAACCTGGAATGTTTTCATCAAAAACCTTAATTTCTTTTCGACTGAAGAAAGAAAGACACGGACATCTTGGATGACAATGGGGGTGAGTAAATTATCAGCAAAAGTTTTTTTAAAAGTGAACTAATCCTTTAATAAAATTGATGACTTTTGTGAACTTATGTTGCCTTTTGGTATATTTTATGGTTCTATTGTCTGTCACAGCACAGGAGTTTACTGAGAAAACGGCTTTTGTGTCCCACGGCGAATAACATAAACATTACATTATAAATAATGGTTGAACGGTTACAGAAATGTTATTAATTTTAAGGTTTTAAAGTGTAGTCTTTAACATTATGTAATCTATTGAATCAGGTTTGCAGCAGTCACAGAACAGAGCGAAATGTTATTTCATATTAAGTAAATGAGTAAACTGCATTAAATAAGATAAAAGGTAATTGATATGACTGTTCAATACAAGAGGAATAGCCTAGTTAAATAGGAATTTGTACGTCTGTTAGTTAAATAATTTATGCTTTAAGTGCTGTCAATAAGTAAATGATTTATGTTTTACTGCTGTCAAGTCAATATTGTACGTTTCAGTGTGTATGAAAAAGTAAATCTATGTTTGGTAGAACCACACTTTATGTAAAATACACATGTATTCTTGTGAGATCATGTTGTTTCATATGTGAGATAGTGGGAGTGAATCACAATATGGACTCTACAGCCCTTTAGACCTGTTTCTGTTCCTACTCTCCCAAAAGCACACCCACTGAACATGATGTCTGTATGCTTATCATTGGCCACTAACTTCCTGTTTTACTTAAAATATAATTTGATTGGTTTGCACAAATGATGAGTGGCTCTCATAAGCAGGCGAGAAGTAGGTCAAATGCCTGAAGGCTATACTGGGTTTTATTTTTAAACAGACAACATAAATGTTATAGGAACCATTATTTTTTTCCTAATGATTGTGCCAGCCTATTCAAGTGTAAATTATCATTTTAAATCATGTTAAATCATGTGTTAAATGTGAGGCTGCACTTACTGCACTCGCTTACTGAGCATTTAAAGTCTGTGTTGGTTGTTTAAAATATCTGATGAATGAACTCATGCCTCGATTGGACACAATTTGTCAATTGCAATAAAACTTTCCGGCGTAATGGACATTGCCATTTGTTGATACTGTCGCTGAATGCGGTTGTGACTTCAGCTGTTCATTCATACAGATGAAACATTGTATGACACTGTATAACAAAGCAGATACTTTAATCTGCTGAATGAACGAAACATTTCAAGACTCACACCTTGCTGTCAATCCCAAATAGGGACTATGAATGCAGCCATCATGGACATTTGTATTTCCGATAAATGCCTTTTGATTTTTGGCTGTGGTACTTCATTTTTTATGTTGGTATTTATATAAAAATGTGTATTTTATAAGAAAATGTTTGAATTAAATGTTGAAAGTCAGAAGTTATGGTCTTTATTTATAGGTAGGTTAACTAAAGGATTAAGTCAGCAGGACTCATCAGTGGCATCTGGTCCCTGTAAAAAACAACAACAAAAAAACAATAACTGTGAACATGCTGATATAAAGAGAAACTATATGGCTGCTTGATTGTGGGAATACATTTGAGATTTTTCTGGTTAAAATAGCGATTTACAATTTACAAAAATATATAATGAACACCAGGTTTGTTGTGCCTTGTATGCATATACTTGTAGGGCTTCATAAAATAATAACAATAGCCAGCAGGCAGCCTGTAAATTGTTAAAAATGAACACTTCAGTACACTAATATAAATATATGGATTATCATATGTAACTTCACATGTTTCCATTCATTATGACGTTATGAAATGAGATTGGAGTAAAAACATGAAGCCTATGTTTGGCGCGCTATTGCTTTTCAAACGCACCGCGCGAGTGACTCAAACTCACAGCGCGTGCAGGGAACATTTACTGAAGTGATCGAGCCGCTCCAAACTATGAAACATTATTGTTACCACATTATACATATCTACATTTGAGCAGATATCCACAAACACAGTATTTAACAGTAAACACTGGTCTAAACATTATAATATTCACCATATTAGAGTAAACACTCATACTAGCCTACTTTTATATCATGCTTTTTTTATTATCGAACATAAAAACATCCTCATGTCAAACATGTATATAAATTAAGCATTGAAAGGTTGCCTAGATTGCACCAGTTCAACTAGTACAATGTGAAGTTTATGTACTACTTTTACTAACTATTATAAATGGGAATACATTTCTTCCATTAAAAATCTAATCTTCAAATCGGGTTCTTCTTCTTCTGAGTTAGATCCAGTGTAAACTCACAGCGTGTTTTCCAAACTCGATGAAAAGCAGAAAAATTATAAAGCTTTGTGTGGCGAGCAGGACGAGGCCGAGGGACGTGAGAGAACGGCGCGAGGCCGGTGGCGTGAGTGGTAATGAACGTCACCTGTGAGATGCACCCGTCTCGCATCTCTCACGGAGGAGCGGAAGCATAAATAGAGGAGCGACGATGCTGAAGAGCGAGAGAAGAACAGGCCTGATTTTATGTTGTGTTTTGTTTCTGTTTTGTGTAGCCAGTAGTCGTCCGTGAGGGGCTGCTGGCGAATCGT
The DNA here is from genome assembly GCA_030578275.1 of Meda fulgida. Taxonomy (NCBI): domain Eukaryota; kingdom Metazoa; phylum Chordata; class Actinopteri; order Cypriniformes; family Leuciscidae; genus Meda; species Meda fulgida. The sequence continues at coordinate 20,055,020 of CM060627.1, forward strand.
TTTGTGTTTTACATTTCTTTATTTTATTATTAAAAGCCGTAAATGTTCGCCGGTTCCCGCCTCCTTCTTCCCATAACATCTGAACCTTGTTACACTTTGTTTTGATGTGATGGGCCTTTTAGAAGTCCGCGTTCCTTCACGTCGACTATTTGCATCTGAATTGCTTGTGCGCGCATGGGTGTGGTCACGTTGCTGTAATTTATAGTAATATTTTCAAAAAATTTAATATTTTCAAAAATTATCCTTTTGTGTTTTACATTTCTTTATTTTATTATTAAAAGCCTTAAATGTTCGCCGGTTCCCGCCTCCTTCTTCCCATAACATCTGAACCTTGTTACACTTTGTTTTGATGTGATGGGCCGTTTAGAAGTCCGCGTTCCTTCACGTCGAGCATGGGTGTGGTCACGTTGCTGTAATTTATAGTAATATTTTCAAAATAACTAAGATGTCTAGTTTCAAATATAATTGTTTTGAAGTGTTTTGAAGGTGCTTAATGTAACAATATATAGTGTAAATTATAAATCACGTTTGAGATTTGTGCTGGCTACTGTATACAGGCCACCAGGGCAACATACAGACTTTATTAAAGAATTTGCGGACTTTCTATCAGAGTTAGTACTGGCTGCAGATAAAGTCCTAATTGTTGGTGATTTTAATATACATGTAGATAATGAAAAAGATGCATTGGAATTGGCGTTTAAAGACATTGTAAACTCAATTGGAGTTAGACAACACGTGTCAGGACCTACTCATTGTCGTATTCATACTCTAGATCTTTTATCACTATTATCAGATGGAATCAATGTTGATGCTGTTGAAATTCTGCAGCAGAGCAATGACACCTCAGATCATCTAGTTTCGTGTAAACTTCATTTAGCCAAGGCTGCAAAGCCGACTGTGTTACAAATATGTTAAACTTATCACTTCTGCCACTAAAGACTGCTTTATTAATAATCTTCCTGATCAGTTTCATAATCTCAGCATCCTAGATAGCTTAGAAGAACTCGACATTGCGACAAAAACTTTTAACTCTCTCTTTTCCAAAACTTTAGACACAATTGCTCCATTGCGCTTTAAGAAGATTAAAGAAAATAGTCCAACGCCATGGTACAAAGAGCACACTCAGGCCCTTAAGAGAGCAGCCAGATAAATGGAGCGAAACTGGAAGGAAAACTAAACTAGAGGTATTTTGCATTTCATGGAAGGAGAGCTCGATTGCATACAGAGTAAAAGCTGCTAGATCAGATTTTTTTTCAACCCTATTAGAAGAAAATAAACATAACCCTAGGTATTTATTTGAAACAGTTGCTTAACTAACGAAAAATAAAGCTCCAAGCTCAGAAATTTCCAAGCAGCACAGCAGTAATGACTTTATGACTTTTTACATTTCTGTCAGTCTGAGGTGCCATTGCCATAACTCGTTGCTCTGGGTTGCATCACTTGCGTGTCTTGCTTCGGACTTGACTGAAGGGGTCAGTCTCCGTTTTCGAGGGTCTAAAACTCCGGAGAATATTAATATTAATTTATGCTCAATTTTAATATTTTAAGATTAATTTATGATCAATGCAAAAAAAAATTAAAACTCCAGAGGATGGCAGGCGCACATACTAACTGTAGCAAAAGTTATGTTTTAAAACAAACAATTTAAAACATTTTTTTTCAATAATCAAAGGTACTATTTTTTTATGTTTTTTTAAAAGAAGCCTCTTATGCGCTTCAAGCCTGCATTTATTTGATTAAAAATACAGAAAACAATTATTACAATTTAAAATAATGGTTTTCTATTTTAATATAGGCCTACTTAAAAAATATCATTTATTTCTGATGCAAAGCTGAATTTTCAGCATCATTACTAACCTTAACTTCAGTTTCACATGTTCTTTCAGAAGTCATTCTAATATGCTGATTTATTATCAATGTTGGAAACAGTTCAAACGGTGCTCAATGTTTTTTTGGAACCTGTGATACTTTTTTCAGGATTCATTGATGAATAAAAAGTTAAAAAGAACAGCATTTAATTAAAATAGAAATTATTTTATACGTCTTTTTCAACATTTATCAATTTAACAGATCCTTGCCGAATAAAAGAAAGAAAGAAAGAAAGAAAGAAAGAAAGAAAGAAAGAAAGAAAGAAAGAAAGAAAGAAAGAAGAAATTACTGACTCCAAACTTTTGAACAGTATAGTGGATATTGGTACAAAATATTTCTATTTGAGATAAATGCTGTTCTTTTTGTAACTTTTAAACTCAGAATCCTGAAAAAAGTATCAAAGGTTATAAGTATATTAAAGTAGAAAACCATTATTTTAGATTGTAGGAATCTACAAACTCCTGACCAGTGTGTGTGTGTGTGTATGTATGTATGTATGTATGTATATGTGTATATATATATATATATATATATATATATATATATATATATATATATATATATATAACAAATATATATATATGCATGCCCCTTTTTTTAAATTTGAGCCCCTGCCCTTGAGGAACTCTCTCTCCAAATGACTCATCCTGAGAGACAGCAACTCTCCTTGAAAAACGATAAACATATTTCCCCATTGAAATACTTGCAGTTGCAAGAGAAACCTATTTTCAGTTCCACATCTTGACTTCCAGTATTAGAAGCAAATTCTTCTAGTTGGTGTTCCCTCTTCAGATTCGTCAGACTAGCTTGAGATTCAATCACCAAAACTGGCTCCTCTTCATCATCATGTTGGTCACTGCTTGAAAAAGCAAGGAGAAAAATTTCAATTCAAAGCAAGAGACCTAAAAACATGATGGTTTAACATGCAAGAATTGGGTTTGGGGCTAATTCCACATTTAAAGTAGATAATAAGCATTTTATATGAAAATAGTTTTTCAGTTTAGTCAGACTGGGTCTGATTAATTGAGGGGAGGGCAGAGGGACAAGAACAGGTAAGGCTATAGGTGGTAAGCAGACTTCAGTTCAGAGTGTAATCAAACAAACATCATGTTATAAACGTAGTTAATTTAAACTGACTCAATCCCAATCAACAAATCTGTAATAAACATTTAAATCCACTATTTTTGCATCACAGGATGAATTCTCTTTTAGAATTACATTATCTGAACACAGACAGTATTTATAGTAGCTATACATACATTTAGCATAAGAAAATTATGACAAAAACTTACCGTCAAATTCCTCGTCAGTTTCGTCCAAGAATGTGTCCTGTTCATCATCATCACCATCACCATCATCCTCCAGAAAATAATCCGCTATAAAACCGGTTATATCATAATTCCACCGAGATTAATATCAAACAAGCTGTTTAAGCAAACAACTAGTTTCCGTTCCTGCTCATGCTTTGGCACCGCCATGTCAGATAGATCATCAACACGACGCATCACCATCCAGCAAAATAATTATATTGACACGTAGCAGGCCTAAAATGTCCTTAAAATAAGATTATTATATTGGCAAAATATTGAGCTACAAAATAAATAAGGTATTCTTAAAATATTGGCGATGACACGAAACAATCTCCATAGACATCTGAACCCGGCTTCAGTCGCATTTTTTTTTTTGCCTTAACTAATGTTGCCGCTGCGGATTGATATTAAGGTCTGATTACTCTTTCTTATGGTAGAAAAGAAGTTCCTGAACCGAATGGTGTAAGAATCGGCAGGTGTTGCGCCGAAATAAACACAGAGACGATTGAAATCAATGTTTAGGAAGCCCACGTCCACTTTTTTTTGTTTTTGCGTATATAACGTAGTGTCAATAAAATCATTAATTTCAGTATTTATCATGTTATAAATGAAAAATTTTGAGTATTGCATCTCAAAACCCTCAGTATAACCTATCATTTACAGCAATAAACACATGACCTTCTCTTCTCCATTAGACAAAATGGCGCCGATGTGTGTGGCTAGCATTCTGTCTGGGACATGTGCTAGTATGTTGTTTTTATTGTGTTTAACTTGTTTAACCAAACAAATCTGTGCACTCCGGACTTATGACCGGGATCTGCTTTTGTCCATCAAGTCAATTACAAATGATTCGTTGACGGTGGATTGTACAGGAGAGGGCCGCGGTCACCCTCCCTTCCTGGCCAGTGTTCCCAGCTATCTCTGGCGTCCGATACACAACGCGCCACGCAAAAAGCACCGCCGTAAGAGAGGATGTTGTGGCGGCATCACTGTCAAATTAAAGACGCTGCGGACACCCAGTCTGATTTCATCGCTACCCCAGGCAGGTGTTCATGGTCGTTTTGTCTCGCGACGTTCCTTGGAGGGGCCGTGTGGTTGGATTCAACCGGTGGGGTTGAGCTCTGTCAGAGCTCCCCAAAGGTTCGTGCCACATGCTTGCAGGGGAGAGGTGTGGATCTCAAGAATCTCAGCAGTTTGCGCCATGAGAAATTTCCGGTTAATGATTTAATACCAATCAAGCTGGCTTTGTCGAATGCCTGCTCGGTGGTAAACAAAACTTTAATTTTAAATGATTTTATTACAACAAATGATCTGGACCTTTTCTTCATATCGGAAACATGGCTAAAGGTAGGAGACTCATCACCGTTGTCTGAACTTATGCCTGAGGGATATGTATGCATAAACTCTAATCGCTCGTCGGGTCGCGGGGGAGGACTAATGACTATATACAAAAAAAAACCTTCAATGTCACAGTAATATTTCCTCCGTATCTAGCTCTACTGTTGGGTCATCTCTGGTTCTCATTGAAAACCATAGATATCACAAACCTCAAAACAACCTATCACACACTTTTGTTGTTGTTAGCAAAATACGACAGCTGTTACTGTGCGTTCACACCGCCACCGGCGAGAGCGTCAAAGTGCCCGGAAGTCTTTCATTTTCAATTAATTTTGCCGCTCTCGCGGCGGTGGTGTGAACATACGGTTAACTTAGCTTAGACTCATTACACAAACAGCTGACTCGCCGAACCAGCTGGTGGTGTTGATAGACGAAACTACAGGGTCACTTAAAGACACGATTAATTACATGATCATACACCCATTGTATTCAAACTGTGATGGAATGATCACTGCACAGACGTGTATACTGTGAAGGTTGCTTATCTCATCTGGTTAGTGCAACCAATCGCACAACAACTATCTGGCATGTCGTTTACACCTCAAAACACCAACTTTTGTATAGTAAAACTGGTGACGTCCTGGCAAGATCCTTGATTAGTTTACTGGGTTTCATTACTGGAGAACAACGTTCTCGCTCGCCAGCCAGTACTTGCGACGTCACGTGCAAAGTATGAATTGTCCCAAAGTATCAAAAAAGTATCGAAATCACATTTCTTGGCTTGGTATCGGTATCAAAACAATAATTTTGGTATTCCCAGATAGCACAAGTCTATTTGATGTGATGTTTACATCTGTAAGACGTATTTTTAAGAGTGTTTGCTCATCTGCAATATACGTCTATAGGACTGTTTCATGTCAGATGTCAAATAGACGTTTAGAAGATGTCAGTTTAACATGCATTCTAAATCATTACATCTTAAAGACATCTTCTAAACGTCTATTTGACATCTGACAGGAAATGTCCTATAGACGTATTGCAGATGAGCAAACAAATTTTAACATTGAAAGGTTGCCTACCTGTCTATAGTTCATATTTCAACATGTTTCTGTCTATAATGTATATGCACTCACCTAAAGGATTATTAGGAACACCTGTTCAATTTATCAATAATGCAACTATTTAATCAACCAATCACATGGCAGTTGCTTCAATGCATTTAGGGGTGTGGTCCTGGTCAAGACAATCTCCTGAATTCCAAACTGAATGTCAGAATGGGAAAGAAAGGTGATTTAAACAATTTTGAGCGTGGCATGGTTGTTGATTGTATTTCACAATCTAATTTTTCAGACCCCATTGAAATTACAGAGAATGCCTTCAGTGTGGAAAAAAATCCATTATTGTAACGATTCCAAAAAAGACCAGTGCCAGACAAATTAATTATTTTAGACCAATTTCTTTAACATTATTATTAATGAAGTGTTTTGAGAGAATTATTACAATTTGGCTTGTAGAGCATACTAGTCTGCTGATTGATCTGCTACAATTTGCTTATAGGAGAAATAATAGTTTGGAGGATGCCACTCTGACACTCTTGAATTTCATATATAAATATGTGGATATCGGTAAACGGCATACTCCTTTATTATTTATAGATTTTTCATCAGCATTTAACACTATACAACCAATTCTTTTAGCTGAACGTTTGCTTTCTGAATTTAATGTTCCTATGGGTTTGGTGGCCTGGATTTTAGATTTTCTGACCAGAAGATCTCAAATAGTACGGGTAAATGGAGAACATTCCCGGGAAATGTATTCTTCAGTGGGCTGTCCCCAAGGCTGTAAGTGCAGAAGTCAATATCCAGACAGACATATTATTAAATATGCCGATGATACAGTGGTTCTAAGTCTGTTAAATCAAGTGCATGGGCCCATTTTGAATTTATTTTTCGGATTGATGTGAGAATTCTCATTTACAAATTAACGTCTCCAATTCTCAGGATATGACAATAGAATTTTGTAATTCTGTTGAAACTCCATCTAAATTAGTTATTGCGGGTAAAGAAGTTGAGACGGTCAGTTTATACAAGTATTTGGGTACATTAATTGATAAGTTTAGGTGGGTGGAAAACACAAATGCACAAAAACGATCACTGTAAAAAAAAATCCTGTTAAAAAGCGGCAAATCTCTTCCATTAAATTACAACAAATAACCATATCACAGAATTACATGTAAAAATCGTAAAAATACAGAATTTACTTTACAGTCAAAATTGATTAAAAAAAAGATGAATGATGTCAAATTACATAAAAAAGACATTTAAATTTCAGGTTAAACTGTAAATTTAGGGTTTTATAAAGTTATTTTATATAATAATGCTGTCTATCTACAGTAATTTTCTTTTAATATATAGTTTTTCTGTGTAAAATAACAATAAAATTATGTATAAAAATTGAATAAGTACATTAATTCAAATGCAAATGTTTTTAAATTTACAGTTTTCATTTTTATTTGTACAGATCCAATTTCATAACTTTGACCTATCTCTAATTAAGTACTTAAAGGATTAGTTCACTTTAAAAAAAACTTTTGCTGGTAATTTACTTACCCCCATGTCATCCAAGATGTCCATGTCTTTCTTTCTTCAGTCGAAAAGAAATTAAGGTTTTTGATGAAAACATTCCAGGTTTTTTCTCCATATAATGGACTTCAATGGACCCCAAACGGTTCAAGGTCCAAATGACCATTTCAGTGCAGCTTCAAAGGGCTTTAAACGATACCAGACGATGAATAATGGTCTTATCTAACGAAACGATCTGTCATTTCAAAAATAAATAAAGTTAAAGTTTTATAGGCACAAATGCTTGCCTTGCTCTGTTCTGTGATGCGCGCTCATGACTCTCCTGTTCGAACTCGTTCATCAAAATGAACGAATCTTGAACGAAATGACTCGAAAAAAGATCCGTTCATCAAAATGAAACGGTCATTTGGACCTTGAACCGTTTGGGGTCCAATGAAGTCCATTATATGGAGAAAAAACTTGGAATGTTTTCATCAAAAACCTTAATTTCTTTTCGACTGAAGAAAGAAAGACATGGACATCTTGGATGACATGGGGTGAGTAAATTATCAGCAAAAGTTTTTTTTAAAGTGAACTAATCCTTTAATAATAGCAAATTTACAGTCAATTTCTGTTAAATTAACTAAATGTATGAGTACAGAATACCTGCACATTTACAGTTGTAGTAATGGAACAAACACTGAACATCAAAATAAGTGATTGATAGGAATTACAAGCTTAGTATATAATTTAGAACATGTAAAAATATCCACATTAAAAGGCAAATGCTGTATATCTTTATACATCTTTATACTCTAATATAACTTATTTCAAACAATTACATTTTATCCAAAGTGACTTACCAATTAAGATTACAATAAAAGCAACAAGTGCAGTGACAAGTCCCAGTTAGTCTAGCACAGTACACATAGCAAGTTTTTTATTTGTATTTTTTTTTTTTAAACAAAGATTTAGTATTATTGGGTCAAGTGTTTACGGAAAAGATGGATCTTTGGCAGTTTCTTGAAAATGTGTTGAGTTGCACCGGTCATTCCACCAGCAGGAAACCGTCCAGGTAAAGGTCAGTGAAAGTGGTTTTGTGTCTCTTTGGGATGATGGCACCACAAGGCGCCGTTCACTTGCAGAAAACAAGCTTCTGGAGGTCACATAGATCTAAAGCAGTGAGTTTAGGTATAGGGCTTCCTTTAAAGACCACTCTTGCGGCAGCATCTGGATCAGTTGCAGAGGTTTGACTGATGATGGAAGAGCTGCCAAGAGAGCATTACAATAGTCCAGTCTGGATAGAACAAGAGGTTAGACCAGGAGTTGTGTAGCTCCGATAGGAAGGGCCTGATCCTCCTAATTATGTATAAGGCAAATCAGCAGGATCACAGCAAGAATGGTTTGGCTGAAACCATAAGCAGTTCTGTCTTGAGTTGAAGGTGAAGGTCATTCATCCAGCTAGAATTTTCCATCAGCTAGGCCGAGATGCAAGCAGCTACCGTCAGATCATCTGGCTGGAATGAAAGGCAGAGATATGTGTCATTAAGATAGCAGTGATAGGAAAAGCCATTTTTCTAAATGACAGAGCCTAGTTACAAAAAAACAAAAACAATAGATGGGTGGAATCTAACATAATCGTTGTCTCACTGTAGCAAAACCAAACCTTGTGCACACTTTTAGTGCAATCATGTGGAATCAGAAGACTCGGTCATTACGATTTTTTAAAGTTAATTCTTCCCATACCTTGTTTGCCATGATCATCTGCTTTCCAAATGACCTGAAATCACAAAAAAATAAGTTATTTTAAAACTCAGTATTACATTTACACAGTCAGTTGAGGTTTTGCATTGTCCCAATGCAACATAATCTGACATATGATCTGGAAGCTGAGCAGGAAAGGGTAACAGTATGTTTTGAGCTGCCATGTGATTTTAGCTACATTTATGGAAAGTAAAAATGAATATGATTTACTGTGACCTAGCTGCATCAGTTACACCTAGGGGTTTATCATGTTATATTCATATTCTAGTCTTCCTGTTCTAGGCTTTGCTGTATTATTATCAACAAGTACCTAACTGAATTTGATTTCTTAACGGTCTTGATAGTTAACGAAAATTAGCCATGGTTTAACTACAAAGAAAAAAAAACAGGAAAAAAAAAACACGGTAGGCCTATGTTTAGTAAAACTGTGGTTATTAAAATGGTAATAAATCAAAAACGTGGTTACTATTTTTCTATAAGATCAAGAATGTTTTTTAAGAGAAGAGTTTTCAGCTTCCAGACAGTGTTTCAAAATGTCCCACCATTTAAGAGATTGATAGACTGACCATCATAATGAAGATTTTATACACAATTGGACAGACTTTGATATGCATAACAAGTCTACTAAAGCTTGTTTTAGGTATTTAGAGATGTGGGTTCAACTGATCTTTCTTAAAACAGATGGACAATTAACTGCTGCGTTTTGCCCTCCAGCTCTCAACGCCTGTTTTGACTGAACATTTAAGAATGCTAACGTTAGCTTAACGTTAACCTAAGGTTGATGTCCGCTGTGACGAACCAAGCTCACTGAAATAGGGTGCGTTATTTCCGAACTGACTGACTGACACCCAGACTATAACTCATGTGTTCAGCGCTCCTGCCAAATACAATTATAGCTTTGAACCACTGTGATCACAATCCACTTCACGAGCGTAGACTGAGATCAAATCTCCCGGTTGCCTTTGACACAGATCCAAACTTGACGACAGATCTGACCAGCTAACCGCTGTGGATGGGACTAAGCAGCAACGGGAAAGTAATGGCGGATAATTTGAATCCGTGCTAACACACACACACACACACACACACACAATGTGCAGCAACGCAGATTTGGAAAATTAGACATAAAATATACATGACATTAGGGGAGAATAATACAAATGATGATCAAAATGAGCATCTATTTGCAAGACAAGATTAAAAGACTATGATTCAATAGGCCTGCCTACTGTATGTACAAAATAAAAAACTATTATTTAACCTTAAAACTCACTTTAACACCCACATGCTTGATGATCTTCAAGGAAAACATGTTAAATGACTGCAGATTTCTGCAGTTATACCTTCTTTTCTTTGTTTTCTAATTTCACAGAAAGAATCTGTAAAATATTACTTAATATTTTATGTAAAATTACACATAACCCTGTAAAAATACAGACAATTTCCTTTAAAAAAAACGTAAATGTAATAGTGGACCTTTAAATTACAGCAAATATATGTAAAATAACAGGTTGTATAATGACAAAACGGCAACATTCTGTAAAAAAGACCATTATCTGTAAATTTACTTCTTTTTTTTACAGTGTATTTTATTGAGGAAGCTTAAGTCCTTTGAAGTGGAAAATCCATATTGATAATGTTTTATAGATCTTTTATTGAAACTGTTTTGACTTTTGCTATGATCTGTTGGTTTTATGGATTAAATGTTAAAAGTAGATCCCAGCTTCAGAGCATTACTCATTTAGGCTCAAAGATTACAGGCTCTGTACAGATAGGTTTGTCTACTCTGTGTGAGAGGAATGGGCTTAGGAAGTCTTTGACTATCCTGGATGACACATCTCACATTTTGTTTTCAGAATTTGAACTACTTCCTTCAGATAGGCGATATAGAGTGCCCAAATGGAGGGCTGTTAAAGCTTCTAGATTTTTTGTTCCAAATGCAGTTATGAGTGTAAATACTTCTGAAACAAAGATAAAGGTACAGTGAACTTTAATAGTAGCTAGAAGTATTGTAAATGCTCGGGGTTTGTGATGTATTATAAAAATTGTATGTTGGTGAGGTTGAAGCTGCTTATATTGCCCTGTAAAAAAAATTCTTGGATGGAGTTATGGGGACAGGCCTCGAGGGTTCAGGTGGCGAGGCGGCCATCTTGGCCGGAGGTGAGGGCTCAGGTGGTGAGCCAGCCATCTTGGCCGGAGGTGAGGGTTCAGTGGAGGCTGACTTGACGTGACCAGTCTCTGGCTCGGCGGGCATGACATGAACAGTCTCTGGCTCGGCAGGCGTGACGTGAAGTGCAGGTTTGGCAGGACTGATGTGAAGAAGCTCAGACTCAGCAGGACTGACGTGAAGAAGCTCAGGCTCGCCAGGACTGACGTGAAGAAGCTCAGGCTCGCTAGGACTGACGTGAAGAAACTCAGGCTCGCCAGGATTGACGTGAAGAAGCTCAGGCTCACCAGGACTGACATGAAGAAGCTCAGGCTTGGCAGGACTGACGTGAAGAAGCTCAGGCTTGGCAGGACTGACGTGAAGAAGCTCAGGCTCGGCAGGACTAGCCTCTGTACGGGTGGTCTTGGCCATCTTGACTGGAGACAAAGGTTCAGGCGTGATGTAAGGATCAGACTGGTCAAGGATGATGAGAAGATCAGGCTGGTAGGGCATGATGTGAAGATCCGGCTGGTCAGGTGACGTTATTTTTTTCCCCAAACTACTTCAGCGGAAATCCCGCCCTGCAGCCAATTCTAAAGTTTTCATTGGTCATGTCAATCACTGTACTGATTGCCTACACCAAACTCTGATCCCAAAACCTACCCGCCACTGTAACCTAAACCAATGAAATCGGCTGCAGGGCGGGATTTCCGCTGAAGTGGTTTGGGGAAAAAAATCACGTGGTCAGGTGAGATGTAAGGATCAGGCTGGTCAAGGATGAGAAGATCAGGTTGGTCAGGCTTGACGTGAAGATCAGGCTGGTGAGGCATGACGTGAAGATCCCCTGGGTCTGGCTGTGTTCAGGATCGGGGCGCGACGCAAACCAAACACCTGGCTAAATGACAGAAACCATGGAAACAGATGAGTGGCGGGAAAACAGAACAAAGGAAGACATGTGACTAGGGGTGACTGTGACACTGATAATGATAGTCAAAATGAATCAGTTTGCATGGGTTCGTGTGCTGGTGCTGGAGGAGAGGTGAATAGGGTAGCAGGCAGGGACTGCAGGGCAAAATCTTTCTTTTGGCATGCAGAGATACGTTGGGACATGCGGATGGAGCGTTGGATGAGATTTTCCAAGTCAATGAGATCATTGTACACTGAGAGCTGCAGCCGCAGTGAAGAGGAGAGACCCTGACAATAAGTGGTAATTAAAGCTGGATCATTCCAACCACTGGCCGCTGTCAGAGCGAAATTGCTGAGCATACTCAGTCATAGATAATTTTCCTTGATATAGTTTATACAGCTGGTCGTGGACTGACAGTTGATTTACAGACTGGCCGAAAACCTCCTTAAAATGGTTGGTGAATGGGTACAGAGATCTTGTGAGGGGCCAAGTTTGATCCCAGATGGAAATTGCCCATTGTAAGACACGGCCTGTAAGCAGAGAGATGATATAAGCAATCAGTTGGGAACCGCTGCGGCTCGAAGAGAAGTGAACACTGAAGTAGGAAGCCGCTGGAATCCTCACAGTGCCATAAAAAGTTGCTGGATGGGTCATGGGACTAGCAGATGGTACCGGTGAAGAAGCGATGGATGGTGGAAGTAATACTTGTCTTAACTTTTGAACGAGATCAGGGAAAGAGTCGGTGGAATTGGTGGCAACAGCCCTAGAATCCATTTTCACACTAGGGTCTGGTCTGGTCGATGACAGGTGGAGGTGATCAGAATTCAGGGGATCGGGAAAGAGTTAGCGGAACTGAGGAGTCCAGGGCTGGTGAATCAGATGGAATTGTGACAGGTACTATGAGGCACCCCTCACTTACTGACCGCAGGTTCCTGGAAGAGGGAACTAAACAGCGTTGTGACATGGGCTCTTTTGGGTTTTTTGAAGACCAGTCAGACTGCTGCAGTCTGAATAATTTGAAGAGATATCACATGTTGGAAGTCCAGCCAGAAGGGCATTGCAATAGTCCAGTCTAGAAATTACAAGGGCCTGGACAAGACAAGTTGTGTGCTCGGTTAGAAAAAGCCTGATCTTCCTGATGTAGTACAAAGCAAACCTGCATGATTGTTCATGAATGTGGTCTCTGAAGGTCAGTTGGTCATCAAAAAGTACCCCAAGATTCCTGGCCAAACTCATTTTGCCTTTACTGTTTAAAAATTGTATTCTTATAATTGTCATCATGGGTGTAGAATATGCAGGGGACGGCTTCCCCGCACTATTAATAAAAAGTTTTTTGTGTGTGTGTGTGTTCACGTAGAGGTTTGAATGGGGCAATGTACAGTGGCCCAGTAGTGCAAAACAAAGCAAAAATTACAAAAGCAAATATAGGTCAACAACACTGCAGAATCAAGCCACAACATAAAGAAAGAGCTGCAACACAACGGAAAGGCCACAACAGAACTAAAATACCCCTGTTTCTTCCTCTGCCACCTAAGCTAACAAGGGCTTAATACTCTGTGTTGGGAGGAATGCAATTTTAATTACAAAAGTAATTATATTACAGTAATATATTACTTTTTGCTGTAACGCAGTAACATAACGATTACCAATACAATTTTGGTAATATTATACTCATTACAATCACATTTTAACCCAAAATTGAGTGGTGTTAGGTTGTTGTTGTTTTTTTTAAGAAGAATTTACCAACACCACAAGGCATTCCAGCAACAGAGAAAAAATTCTGCAGGTAAAATATGTCTATTTCCTGTTGCTGGAATTCGATTGTTGAGATGACTGCAGAGACGGATCGTACATTTGTGAGATTGACATACTCCCATTATTTTCAGTTCGTCAGATAAAGGGCAAGAACGTAATAGTCAAGTCAAGTGCAATCTGTGTGCGACACAGAGGGAACTCTCTACATCGAGAAATAGTATGAGTAACTTGCTAACCGAGTGAACTGCAGAAAAAAATACTTTTAAATAACAGTAACTGGTAATATATAATGTGGGCCTATTACATTTAGGAAGTAACTTGCCCAACTCTGTACTTGTCACAGATAAGCCAGGCTCTCAACCCAGCCAATCACAACGGTCACTCTCACCAAAATACTAATCGCTCTCACCAAAATACTAATCGCATACACCTGCACTGCATCTCCCTCATCACCAGCTCCACTACTTAAGAACACACCTCGCACCAGTTCAATGTCTGGTCTCGTTCATAAATATTTGTTAGGACTGCCTATCTGACTTCTGCGATTCCAGCGATCATTCTCCTATGTCTTTCCTCTCCAAGTTTCTCCAACGTGTCATCCCACCGTGTTTCCTGGTCCTCCTTGTGTGTTCGTTCTCACCTACCTTCCCATCTAGCAAGGTGTGTGTCTTCATCTGCCATCCTCCTTCTGTCATCCACGATGTCCTGCATCTGTAAGAAAAAGACTTCCATTATCACCCATATCAAGTCATCTATATTTCTCATTATTCGATTCACTTACCTGTTTTCCATCATCCCGCTCTGTGCTGATAAATAACAACATTTCATTATCTCATTGTTTCAGAGTCTGTGTTCTTCCGTAACAGTACTAGAGGTAATGGTCTAATGAAATCTAAATTTTAAACATTTTTTGCAACTAAACGAGCGCAATGCACATTGGAATGCGATATTTGCATCAGCTGCCCAGCCTCGCAGCGCAGGTATATAATGAGAAGCAGGTGCAGCAAATCTTTAGGTTTTCGCTGAGAAGCCAAGCTAGTGTCCCAGCCGCACCAGCGGTGGTACAGCAACTGTGGCGACAGGATGTCTCTGTTCCCTCCTTCAGAGAACGAGGGTTACATACGTAACCGAGACGTTCCCTTTCAGTCAGTCACTCTCAACTTCACATCGGTGACTGACGAATAGGAATCCCTACCAAAGTGCCACAGATGTCTAGTCCCTTCTAGCTCCCTGTGAAAGCCTCCTAATCCCTCTACGGAGGATGTGACAGGGCTTACACAGAGAATGTCAATCACTGCTGTTCCGTATTACCCACTCAGTGAGACTATTGTTTAACACTGGGAAAGTGTGCCCTTTTTACTAGAAAAGAAATGTTGCGGAAGCCACAACCTACCGCAAGGATGTGTTCTGAGAATACGCATATGGACAATCCCTGTAAGACCGGAAGTCCAGGTACACCTGGTAGAGACGGGAGATTGAGCTCTGCCCAGGGAAAGACACAGGCTTTCGTTTAGGAGGTAACCATGGAAACTTACATATATGGGATCCCCTGGGGTGTCACATGTTGGCACCCAGTCTAACACCGGTTCTCATGGATACAGCAGACGTAGGTCTGGTGCCGGATGCTACGCTGCGACCGGCTGCCGAGGGTGCTTGAGGAACTCAACAGGGTTTGCCCGAACTTCGAAGGATGCAGGCTCTGAATTCGGATGCAGCTTAAGACATGTGTACTGCTGTAACTCCGAAGAGCCATGAAAACCGCATTTTTGCAATCTATGTGTGCCTGGGCCTGCTTTGCTGAATGGTTTAAATTATTGTGGCTTGACTATATGTATCTGGATTAGCAAAGCCCTGAATTATTTACTAGTGATTTTAGCATTGTGTACCTGGTTGCCATATCTACATGTTTGTTTAACTATTGACCTTAACCAGCTCTTTGTGCCTGAGCCAATATCGCTCAAACTTACCTAATTGGAACGCTCATGATGTGTGACTTTAACAAAAATTATATAAAAAGCAAGCTGTTAGAGATGGAGAAAATAACTCCCAGAAACAACCTGAAAAAGCATGCATGCTGCATGTATTTATTTATGTTTTGCTGTGTTCAAACAGCCTATCCAAAAGTATGGTAATGTAACAAACTGCAAACCTGCACATTCTATCTTTGTAAAAAATAACTAAATAAAACAATTTTCAAATAAACCGTGTTCTGATGCAAGCTATGCTTGGCTGCAGTCTCACAGCAACGTTTCTTCCTACTGTTGCTGTTTTTGACTCAAAATGCATGTTCTCATTCTGGCTTTTCTAATATAGGCAACTTAATTATTCACATCTATTCATACACAACTTGTAAAACATCAAACGTGATTTAGATTGTGTTTGTTTGCTTCATTTATGAATTGATAAATGCAAATCATGTATCATTGTAGTAATTTGGAATAATAAAAGACTATCCCCTTATCTTAAGAGGTAAAATGTCTGAGTAAATCTGAGGACTAGCCTAAAGCAAACACTAAACCAGACTATTTGAATGTTGAGCAAGCAGTTTAATTGGCTGCATGATCAGCAGAGGCCAATCAGGTACTGCACATCTTGGTTCAGAGTTGTTTTCCGGCACTGCAGCACCGCCTGGGGTGTTCGATGATAAGGTGAGGTGCCATGGAATGGAACCAGAGGAAGAGGAAGTGGGTGGATAGAGAAGAGAAAAGGGGCAAGTGACAGGCAAAAGATACAATTTCTCTTATCAGGACTCCTTTGACTGGTCACTGTCTGGTATAGGAACCTTAAACTAAAATATTACTAAATGTTATGTTCCTTAAACTAAGAACCCTCAATAAACCTGACTAACCCTATTTAAACCTATACAAAAGTTTAACAATACACATGCCTTGGTAGAAGTTTTTATAAAGGGCACTTGAATTTTCTGTATAATGTAAATGTTTTTATTCACTACTTGACTTGGAATCAGTGCTGACCTTTATTCTCACGTTTTATAGAGGCTTCGGTTTCAGTGTTTGTACATCAGGATTGTCTGTATTTATTTTCTCCTCTTGCATTTTTGCTAAGACCCATAAGCCGGTTTATTTTTGCATCTGCATTCAAATTAGACATTCCTCAGACATTCCTCACTGTTTAAAGGGGTCATCCCTAGGTGGGTGGAGTTTTCAAAAAACTACCTTTGATTGTAATCGAGAACACCCCTGCCCCCACTAATTCCTTTGTAAATAAGTGATTATGAAGGGCAAGAACATGATAGATGTCATCTTGCAGGCATCTGAAAATAAAGAAACATCCTAACTTTCTAGGAAGTTGCTTTGTAGAGGTTTATATTACTTGTCTCATCGTGTTATTTCGGTTTGTGACAGGCTAAAGGCCTCAAAGATGAAGGATTGTCATCCAGTCAGAACACTCGACCTGTGTCAGAGGAGGACGTGGCCTGGAAGGGTCCCCGCACAATGGCGCTGCAGAAGAACTCTCAGGGCTTCGGTTTTACTCTGCGGCACTTCATAGTTTATCCACCTGAGTCTGCCCTTCACACTAGCCTGAAGGTAACAAAATCAACAACCTTAAAGATGAAAAGGTCAAAAGAAAAACAATGACAGTTCATTATGACCATATACTGTATATTTAACAACATAAATGAACAGAAAGAGCAACAAAAATGTAGTCCATATGACTTTATACATATATAGCGCATACATATATAGCGCTTCATACCAAGTCTTCTGAAGTCACATGCTGATTAAATCTCATTGGTTCAAAATCCTGGAGCAAAAGGAATTCTTAATCAGCATTTTATCCATTTTTTTTCTTTCTTTTTTTTAAGTAAAATGTCAAATATTAACATTTGTTTTCAAAGAATATATCTTGAATTGTTTATGTTCAAATTTTTTTATAGATTTGTGTATAAAAATGGAAGAAAATTTGCCAATGGAAATTGTTTTTTGTTTTAAGGATGTTTAAATATTTTCAAGGTAAACAAAACAAATTTACTTCATAAAGGGGTTGTTGATTATGATTTCACTTTTCTAACTTTAGTTAGTGTGTAATGTTGCTGTTTGAGCATAAACAACATCTGCAAAGTTACAACACTCAAAGTTCAAAGCAAAGGAAGATATTTACTTTTAAAGAATGGGGTACTAATTCTTCTATTACAACAATCTTACATTTGGGAGAAATTTAGTGAGAACATACCTTTTCTCCTAAAAAGTACCTTTTTGTAATAATTGTGTTCCAATACATACTGTATAGGCTTCTTAAAAATTACAGGGTATATATCTTTGCATTTATATAGTTTTTTATTTTTATTTTTTATAGCAAGAGTAAGTTTGGGCTTACATGTAAAAGTAAAGCTAAAACTATTGCAATTTTTTTAAATACTGGGAAATATATCTTGTTCCATAAGTGGTGCTTGTATAATAAATAAAGGTTTCCGAGTCAGTGATATAAGATTGTGTATGCATTTGTATTGTACTTACCCTGTAACTACTTGGAACAAGAGGGTAACAAGCACCACTTTAATTTTTGGCCCGCAATGTCACACTTACCCTGTAACTACATGGAACAAGAGGGTAACAAGCACCACTACATGAAACACAAGAGTATCTTCCCCCAATATTTAAGCAAAAGTTGCAATAGTTTTTGTTTTCAGAGCACTTTTGTTAAAAAGATTACTTTATAAATGCATAGATATGTACCCTGTAATTTGTATGTAGATATGTAGATGTAGATGTATGTAATGTAGATTGTTTCAAAGCAGCTTTACAGAGGTAAACATATCATTTAAGGTAACAGAGATTGTTTTGGCTTTATAGCGGTTCTTGAATGTTATTTTCCAGCTAAAAAAAGTTAGTTTTGATTGATTCACTTCCGTTGAAATGATAATTTGTTATTAAATTAGGGGCCACTAAGACGACGCAGTTCTCTCTAAACAGACTTCAAACGTGAACCTGTGATAAACGCTGATTGCGTTCACATGTGCATTAAGAATTTATTCTATAGTTATGTGCGTTTGAATTTATGCGCACAGGTTTGTAATTCCCTACAAATCATGCCTAAACAAACTACTTGTCTTGCCTATAAATTTGAAACAGAATTTTATTTAATTTTATCACTTCGGTGTAGCGTATCTGGGTAAATCATGGTTCGTTCATCTGAACACAAATGCACATTCCTTTTTAAATCTAAAGCTTTTAGACTCTGTCACGAATCAATCTAAATCTAAAATGGTGCCAACATGTCTGGAACTTGGATTCCTTTCTGACACCTTTTATGGGTTCGTTGACACTCACCATGACACCCAACACATTCTCTAACTCTGGGTCCGAGCTTCAAAGCGATCCTAATCAGTTCTCGAGGCCGAGGAAGACACACACACACACACACACACACACACACACACACACACACACACACACACACACACACACACACACACACACACACACACACACACACACACACACACACACGAACCTTTCGTTAATTTCCTCATATAAAGACTTAACTAAGATATATTTTAGATGTTTTTATGTGTCTGCCTGTCCCAAGTCATATGGGAATATTTCTATGATTTTATTTCAACTATAAGGACTTGCAATTATGCATTAAGATGTAACTTGGTATTCCTATCCTTTTTACGTCTTTCTTGGTACCGTTATAAAACTCTCGGTTTGCATAAGCTGAATATGTGTATTAGGTTACGATAAAATTTATTTTGCTATGTTGTACCATTTTTGGAGTGATTCTGACGCGGTCATAAACCATGCAAATTAGGCTATCAGAAGAAACAAAGAAGATCCTCTCCCGCGCAAAGTTTCCGTGCGTTATTGGGCAGATCACCCAGAAGAGGCGTGAGCTAAGCTTTCCTTAAAGCAAGGTGACTGAGATTCCTCTTCGTTCTAGTTCTAGTTCTAGTTCCAGCTTCCTTTCCTTTTTGTGTTCAGTCTTCGGCTTTTGTTTTCTTTTGTTAAGTTTTGTTTTACCTTTTCATATTCTACTTTGTTCATTTCCACAGATGAGTGAAATAAACTTAGCTGGAAGTATTTATTTGGCAACTTTACTTTGAACCTGCGACAAAAGCGTGATCCGGACGCACCGACAATCCACGTGCCTCTCAATCTTCCTCTTTATGCTTTCACTTTCGCTGTTTTGTTGTTTTATTGTTTTATTATGCTGTAAATACATGTATTGTTTGTAGTAACCGGTATACGTAGTCTTTCTTTATTAAATCTATATTCATTTATTGACTCTGTCTGCTCATATTACAACGTCCCTGAAATGTTCGATTTAAGCTACGAGCTTTACAAATTGTGATACTTTAAATAGTATTTTCTATAGAACAGGGAAGCTATTTTTCATGGCCAGAGAAATAGTCTTCTTTGAGAGCCTAGAGGATTGATAAAATATTGTATGATCAGTTTGCGGGACGAACAGATTATTCGATAACAAATTAATTCCATTAGGGGTTTTCCTGAGTAATCAGTTGTTCTATTCTAGTCAATTTATATATTAATAACTAATTATAATTTGTTGTGATTGATTATTTATATATACAATTGATCTATTTTTGCCTATTTGTATGGACAATTGATCGTAACCAGTTGTCTTTAGTTGTCCATACATATACCGTGGCAACGTATTCCCTTTTTGGGCAATTTAAAATGTAATTGTGTCTCATAACTCATATGATCAGTTATTAATTGTGAATTATTAATTATTTATTATACATTCCCCTCATTTGAGCTAGAGATATTCGTTACATCGGGTTAGGTACGCGAACCGGAATCCCCACAACACTTTATCTGTAGAGTGGTAAAGGGATCCTCCATAGGGAGAGGCTAGTTGGCACTTCCATGTTACATGTCGTCACTACATGTTGAGTCTCTCCATCATTGTCCGACTCCAGTTTGAAAGACAGAACAGTTTCTGACATTTTAGTGCTTGTCTGCTTGAGGTAATCTGAGCTGCTAAGAACAGCTCTTGAAGCTCCACCCTCTGTGCCAGGAGCAGCAGCTCATTTGCATTTAAAGGGACACACAAAACGACATGTTTTTACTGACCCTCATTTTAACATGCTGGAAAAAAAGTATCTGTGGGGTATTTTGAGCTAAATCTTCACATACACACTCCGGGGACAAAAGAGAAACTTGTTTAGTCACCGCCACACAGTTAGGACACAGTAGGCTTTCTGCTGAACTCTGACTTCGCTAACACCATGATAAATACTTAAATCTTCCAGATATATGTGATTAGTATGCAGGTCACATGGTACACCAATATGATTTACCCAAAGGCTATTTGAGACCACAGGACAGAGACCGTACCCCTGTTATTTTCAGCATTATTGCAGGTTCTTAAAGATATTTGTCAACGTTGAAGAACACTGAATTATTTTGTAACAATGATATTCGATATCTCTCAATTCTACATCTTGGGATTGTCAGTTTATTTGAATTCTTTGTCTTTTGACCCCTGCCAAAGTATCACTGAGAGGGTCAGAACAGAAAAGGCAATTAGGTGTATTGGGCTGTAAAGCACGTTACTTTTGTCTGCATGTGTTGGAAATGAGTTGTGTCACCAAAGCCCCTAACTATGCGCATGGCTAGCTACAAGCATACTCAGCACTCTACTTGCAGTGGGTGTGTGTTTGAGTGATTGAAAAACCCCTGTTTCCACCTTGGCATGTTTGCGTGCAAGCACAAGTACCATAAAGTGTATTGAATTGTATAATATTCACTAAATAACATAACCCCTCTAGTGAAAAATAAATATACTAAAATGTATTTGAAATACATTTATTTTATGCTAAGTATACTACCAGTACATTTACATATTCATGAACTAAATATAAATACCCTGCAATTGTACTGTTGGTATACTAAATTGGTATACTTAAAGTCATCTAATGCTTAATGCACTGTAATTATCCAGAAATGTTGGTATAGGTTTTTTTTTGGATGGCGCGCGTGCCTATTGGCTGACCTGTGCCAACTGCAGCAGCCTATCGAGAGAGGCCCTTCGTGACGTCAGATCCAATGGGGGCGCTGGATAATCTAAATTATATAATCTTTTCACTTTTATTTGGTCTCTGTCCCAACTTTTTTATGGTGTGTTGTAGCCATCAAAATCAAAATTTGTTCATATTTACAAAATACAATTATGTTGGACATTTTTAATACATGAATTCATGCATTTTCTGCTACAGAAACGCAAGTAAGTGCTGCAACAGTTTGAAAAAGGCGCCAGAGGCGACAAAAGCATTCTGATTGTTTAAATGATTGGCCCTCGGGGGCCCCATCTAAATACGGGGCCCCAGGTAATCGGCAATGAGTGAAACGCGGCGGTCTGAAGTTAAGCAGTTTCCCAACACAATCTCATGAATGTGCGTATCTATGGCACGATTTCTCGTGCCATTTGTACGGCAAAAATATTTTTGGCGTGCAAATGATACACACTGTAAACCCCTTGGGTAGGATTAGGGGTGTGGAGTGCGTATCATATGCACGTGTAAACTGCAAATCATATGTACGTAAAAACTATTTTTGGCGTATAAACGGTATGCGAAATTAAATTTGTGCTATAGATACACACTTTCATGAGATCGGAGTTTCCCCACTGAACACGAGCCCAGCTCCCGGAAGAGATCCAGCACCACTACCATGGAAACGTGAGAACAGAAACCAGTTGATTACACTTGAATTGCTTTTAAGGGTTTAACTTTTGATTCTAAAATGTTTGTTGAACGAGTTTAAATGTAGGCAGTGTTGTATATGTTAAAACGAAATAAATATATGCTGTATTAAGAAATGTTCTCATCTGAAATAAAGATATCATGTAGGCTAAACGAGTCATTATCGTGTATTTTACAAAGGTTTAGATGATTACGTTAATAGTGTTTTTTTTACAGTGAGTTTGATTTGAGTCAGAAGTAAGTGTTATCTTTATTAATTACTAATGGGTTCCCTATATTTTCACTTTAGAATACTGTTTCAGGTTCTAAATAGCCTAATTGCTGAAGAATTATCTAATAATTCTTTATTAATTACTAATAAGTTCCCTATATTTTCACTTTAGAATATTGTAAGTAGCCTAATTCCTGGATAATTATTTGATAATTCTTTATTAATTACTAATAAGTTAACTATATTCTCAGTTTCCCTCAATCATTGCCTCAATTACATGAATTTACTCAATGGCATTCTATGCTGATGAAATCAGACACACAGTACTGTAAAGAAAATATAAAAACTAATCTGAGGTTAGTTATGGCAAGGCACTTGAGGCAAGGTTCCTTTCTGAAGATGATTTCTAACAGAACACACTCACAAAACCACACAGGCAAAAACCTCTTTAACATTTATATGTATTTGTTAAAATTGTATTTTCATAATACTACTTCTATTAATAACATTAGCAATGTAGTTCAATGTAGACTGTTCATTTGTTAATTCTTAGTTATTTTTCCTTGAACCATAATTAGTAGATAATAAGTAGTAGTTCTTCAGGAGGTATGACAGAATTCATTAGTTATTGATAAACTAACTGTTACTTAACACAATCATAGAATTCTGACTAGTTAACACATTTTCCTTAGTAGTTAATGAAGTTAATGAAGAATTCTTTATTAGTTATGCAGTAAGTAAGAAACAGTATTCTAAAGTGTTACCATTTAATGTTGTGTCTGCTGGCTTTATTTCTTCAACAGCTTCAGGTTTAACGCACTTTTATGTTCTATACAGTTTCACGTTTATTTTCAGGCACCGCTTAATGCGCCTATATTGAGACTTTTCTCTGCGATTCAGTCTTTAAATCCATATAATTTGTGCTGTCGTTGATGGAAAAATCTGTTTACTTATAACAGTACTTGTAACGGTATGCTATAGAAAGTATTAAATTAACAGAGATTGTTTTGGCTTTACAGCAGCTCTAGAATAAAGTTATTGTCCAGCTAAAGTTTTGATTGATTCACTTCCGTTGCAAAGATCATTAGTTATTAGCTTAGGGGCCGCTTACACAACACTGTTCTAACAGAAAACCCTTAACGCACTCCGGCCCGCTCACTCACACAAAACAAGGGCCTGGTGCCTCGAGAACGCAAACCTTGAAGAAAAAAAATATATATATACAGTGACATTCCAGTTTAAGTTTCAAGGGAGTAAAGCCTGTTTATGCCATTAAGAAAATGAAATTCTGTCAAATAAATGTTGTTTTAAAGAAATGTTCATTTAAAAGCAGCATTCCTCAGTGTATTATGTTACCATTCGAGATGCGCGTTCATCAGTCCGTTGATGAAGGTGATCATCCATTTATCACAGTAATGGGCCGTCAGGGCCGGCAAGGCCTTCTCTGCTGGCCTAAACACTATCAGAATCATTGACTTGCACTGTAATATATTTTAATAGTATTATTATTCGCAATAGTCCAAGTCCTATTGTGTTCTGAGTTTGCCACACCACAGAAAAATGTGTCATTAGCCACCCAGCCAAATTTGAATGATACAAAAGCCAGCAAGTACATAAAATAAGCTATTAAAATCTTGAAAAAATGAGCAGTAGTCTCTGCTCTCAAAAGCTTGGGGCGTGTACGCTGGCTGCGCTGAAACCACGCCCACTCAAGGGAAAGCTGCCATCGCCACACTCAACTGTCACCACTACAGATGGAATGGATGCTTTAGTAGAGTTACTGTGTGGACTAACGTTACCTATTATAATTATAACATAAGCACACAAGGCAACTTACACTCATTGGTGGGCACGCACTGCCGATTATGGCACCAGTTGTCGGCGCGACGGGAGGATGAAGGCCGAGGCGGCCCCATTCACCAGTAACAGCGGATTATCAGTGAATCCCAGTTGTCTCCGACGAAAGTTTATAAAACTATCCCGTGTAAAATGATCACTTAACAGAGGCGGGTTTTGGCGGTGATCCTCAGCTCTCCATCCATCAAGGTGGCTCTTCACAAGATTAACCCACCTCTTCTTGATGTGATAGTTTTTCGGAAATTTCAATAAGGACACCGATCTGTTTTGTATGTGATCGCATCCAGGTAGTACGCATTTCCATGACGAAGGCATAGCTAGCTAGAAAACTGTAGGCTGTAGTAACTATAGTACAGACGCACTGGGCTCTATGCACAGCGGTATTTCTGGTGAAGGTCAAGGATGCTCGATAACTTCCGCCGATGCTCGATAACTTCCGCCGATCATAGAGTCCAATGCAATACCGAGAATTTATATTGAATTGTATACTCCATGGTTATACTAAAGAAGCGTTAGTCACAAAAACTAACAAAACAGACACACCTCATTGTGTTTATGCTTCTTTTTAAAATTATATTAAATAAACATAACTATATATAAAATTACATCTAAACCAATGAAAGTTTCGTTTCAAAAGACGGGAGGACATTAAATTTTGAAGACTCTGCCATAATCCCGTTTTCCTCGGTTTTCCTCCGCTTTAATCTCCCCAACCAGAAACTGACGAGCATCCTTGCGTCAAATGCGGATCTTATGCGTGCATATAGCCTATTGAGCGGCAAACTGATGTGAATGGGCTCTAGTTACCGGTACATTGTTAGGGGAGGGGCCAGCCTCAGTGGCTCCAGTGCGTCATCAAGTAGGGGCGTGTTCAGAAGCTCTGGGGCTCCAGTGTGTCATCGAGCCACCGTTTTAGCCCCGCCCAAAAAATCCGGAACACAGCAATAGTGAAAAATTGTTTAACGGCCTAACTCCACAATTCAGTACTTAACAGTTCACATTCTTTGTAATATGTTTTAGCAATACATTTCTAACATTTATGTGTTTAGAATTTTTTTTTAGAATTGCCTTTACAGGGACTTTAATTTCATAGCTTTTCTCTTGGTTGCGCTGCTTCTAGTAGTGTATATTTATGTTAGAGCTTTTATCCAATCATATTTGAGCCGTCATGTTTTACCAGGGTCAAAGAAATCTGTCTTGAGGCCTTCAGAATCAATAGTGCGGGCGCCTGCAGCTTAAAATGAATGGCAATGCATCTGTTGCTTTAATATTTGCTCAGATAATTAGTCAGATTTATTTAGCCAATACGATTTCGATTTCAATTTTCTTAATTTGCTCTGGCCCCCTTCCTGTTCGGAGTAGTGATGAGATAGCAGATTATGTTCACTCAATCGCTGGTTGTGAGGTTGTGCAGAGTGGTGTCCGCATAATAATGTAGAATTCATAGACAATTGGAAAAGTTTTGGGGGCAAGCCTGACCTGTTGAAAAGAGATGGTATTCATCCCTCCTGGGATGGTGCTGCTCTTCTCTCTAGTAATTTGGCTCATAGTCTTAGAGATAAAACATGACAATCTGGGGCAGACAGACAGACTGGCTAAACCGACCGTCTGCTAGCGTCCTTGCGTCACCAAGGTCAGATAAATCCCATCACATAGAGCCTCTTTCACCTAGATATCATCATACAGAGACTGTGTCTGTTCCCCGAATTTGTAAATCCAAAACACGTCCAAACCCATCTAAGGTAAAAAATGTGATTGATGTTCATCAAATATAAAACAGATATAATACAGATGAGCAAATGATAAAGCTTGGGTTGCTGAATATTCAATCCCTTACTTCAAAATCGCTCATAGTTAATGATATGATTTGAGATTATAACCTAGAGGTGCTGTGTTTGACAGAAACCTGGCTAAAACCAAATGATTACATTACTTTAAATGAGTCCACCCCACAAGATTACTGTTATAAACATGAACCTCGTCCGAAACGCAAAGGGGGAGGAGTTGCTGTAATTTATATTAATATTTTCAAAACCACTAAGAAATCTAGTTTTAAATATACTTCTTTTGAAGTGTTGGTGCTTAATGTAAAAATATATTGTGTAAACAATAAATCACGTTTGAGAATTCTGCTGGTTACTGTACACAGGCCACCAGGGCAACATAAAGATTTTATCAAAGAATTTGCGGACTTTCCATCAGAATTAGTATTGGCTGCAGATAAAGTACTAATTGTTGGTGATTTTAATATACACATAGATAATGAAAAAGATGCATTGAGATTGGCTATTAAAGACATTTTAAACTTAATTGGAGTTAGACAACACATGTAAGGACCTATTCCTTGTCGTTATCATACTCTAGATCTAATATTACCACATGGAATAGATGTTGATGCCGTTGAAATTCTGCAGCAGAGCGATGACATCTCAGATCATTATCTAGTCTCATGTAAATTACATTTAGCCAAGGCTGCAAAGCTGACTCCGTGTTATAAATATTTAGACCTGCAACTTCTACCACTAAAGATTGTTTTATCAATAATCTTCCTAATCAGTTTCATCATATCAGCATCCCGGATAGCTTAGGAGAACTTGATATTGCAACAGAAACTTTTAACTCTCTCTTTTCCAGCACTTTAGACACAGTTGCTCCGTTACGCTCAAAGAAGATTAAAGAAAATAGTCCAGCGCTATGGTACAACGAGCACACTCAGGCCCTTAAGAGAGCAGCAGCCAGAAAAATGGAACGCAACTGGAAGAAAACAAAACTAGAGGTATTTCGGATTTCATGGAAGGAGAGCTCGATTGCTTACAGAGAGGCCTTAAAAGCTGCTAGATCTGCTTATTTTTCAACCCTATTAGAAGAAAATAAACATAATCCTTGGTATTTATTTGATGCAGTGGCTAAACTAACGAAAAAGAAATCTTCAAGCACAGAAGTTTCCAAGCAACACAGCAGTAATGACTTTATGAACTTTTTATGAATCAGGGAGAAAATTATAACTATGCAACTGTCTACAACAGCATCGTATCAGGGAGTGCATTGTAGTCTCCCTGAGGAAAATTTTGATTAATTTGTTGCTATAGGAGAGGAAGAATTTAGCAAATTCGTTAATTCATCTAAATCAACAACTTGTATGTTAGACCCTATACCGACTAAGCTACTGAAAGAGATGCTTCCAGATGTCACAGATCCTCTTCTAAATATCATGAATTCATCTTTGTCTCTAGGATACGTACCAAAAACCTTTAAGCTGGATATGATTAAACCGCTTGTTAAAAAAACGCAACTTGATCCTACAGAATTAGTCAATTACAGGCCGATCTCAAATCTGATCTAAAGATATTAGAAAAAGCATTATCCTCACAACTGTGTTCCTTTATTGAAAGAAATGATATCTGCGAGGATTTTCAGTCAGGATTTAGACCGTACCATAGTACTGAGACAGCTCTCTTTAGAGTTACAAATGATTTGCTCTTATCATCCGATCGTGGTTGTATCTCTCTATTAGTGTTACTCGATCTTAGTGCTGCATTTGACACCAATGACCACAAAATTCCCTGAGTAGGGAACGGAGACGTTACGTCGAATGACAACGAAATGGGGTTTCGCTTAGAAGCCTATCACCTTCTAGTATTACAAAACGAGCCAATGGCAAGGAAATTCATGGGTCTGCGGAATTTGCATAGCGTAACTCTGCCCAGCCTCGTGGGTAAATAAGGAAGTACACTAGCAACATGCAGATATGTTTCCTGCTGAGGAGCCGAGACTGAACGCAGGCGTTACCAGCGGTACATCGGAAGTGGCAGGAAGACGTAACGTCTCCGTTCCCTACTCAGGGAACGAGGACTACATACGTAACCGAGACGTTCCCTTTCGTAGTCACTTCGAGTTACGTCGAATGACGACGAAATGGGGTTACCAGTCCAATCACTCCAACTTCTCGGCTGTCTTCCAGTGCCCTGTGTAAGAGTCAGCTCCCTGTCGTGAAACTATCATGGACGAAGGACTCCAACTTAACACAGGAATACCAAGGTACACTGGGAACCATATCTAAGTGGAAATATACAACATAATGCCCACCCGAAGGGAGGTTTTACAGAATACACAAATGACCCGGAGGGATGCATATGGAAGAACAATGGAGTGTCCAGCCCGCAGGGTGGAATCTTTCAACCTCAGGGGAGGCAAGGTGGCTTGCCAACACGGGGTTCACCTCCTGAACTATCTTGATGACTGGCTTATCCTAGCTCACTCTCAAGACCAGGCTTGCGAACATAGAGACTTAGTGCTTCAGCACCTAGCTTGTCTGGGCCTTCGGGTCAACTGGGAGAAGAGCAAACTTTGCCCTGTGCAGAAAGCCCTTGCCTGCGTCAAGTCCAGAGCAAGAGACCTGTGCGTCGCCGAATTGTTACCAAATCAGCTGAACCGTCTGGTGATGGAGTTGCAATGGCGACTCTCTGTCTCCAGAGAGTGGCTGAATCCGTGAGAGCTCGTCGGCTGCACGGTTCAGGTCTCCAGGAATGTACATAGCATGAAGCGACCTCAGATGCTTCTGACTCCATAGAAAGAGGTGGCGAGCGAGTTGCGACATACAGCGAGAGCGTAGACCACCTTGACGGTTGATGTACGCCACAGTCGCGGTATTGTCCGAGCGGACCAGTACGTGTTGATTCTTGAGCAAAGCTCGAAAGCGGTGCAGAGCCAAACGTACGGCCAGCAACTCGAGGCAATTGACATGCCAAAGGCGCTGGGGCAGTATGTGCTTAATAGCCTCTAGTAGTCTGTTTCTGGGCATGGAGAAGTTTTGACCGAAGGAGGAGGCGAGCCCGCTCGGCATCACGCATATCGGCCAGGTTAAGCCAAAGGTGTCTTTCCTGGACCACAGCCCTTGGTCAGCTCTGCCCTCGTGCATTTCTCTGAGCATCCTGGCCTGATAGACCTGCAGGATGGCCATGGCATGCAGCGAGGCAGCGGCTTGGCCCGCAGCTCTATAGGATTTCGCCACCAGAGTAGATGAAAACCTACAGGTTTTGGACGGGTGCTTTGGGTCACCACGCCACGTTGAAGCACTCTGACGACACAACTGCATCACAACAGAGCGCTCAACAGGGGCTACGCTGCGCCTGATTTTACTTCATGAAAGTTGCTCTAATACATTTTTTACTTTAATATGATTATTGAGTGGTAATCACTTTAGAAAAGCAATAAGGTACTCAAGGCAAGTGCTGTCTCGTGAATAAGTCACGTCACAAGGGGTTGCAAGCACTCCGTTTCGCGTCGTATTCACGATACAGCACACCCTCTCGTATACCTTATGCTTACATGTACAGTCTAGACCGGACGCGAGCGGTGCGACGCGACCCGTGAAATCCCCAACAGCACAAGGATTCCCCATTCTATTTCTGACCTAGTCCCAGCTCTTTGCAACAGCTGCTTCAAGCATTGTGTTGCGTCGCGCCTCTCGTGTCCTGTCTGTGTAGTAGACACGGTGGCGTTCTAATCAATTTTACACAAAATATACTTTGAAACAAACACCAGAGACCGCTTAGACAAATGTCTCACGTGCTGAGAACGCTAACCTAACATATAAACACAAAATCATTAATGTTTAAGATGAAACAGAAACATCTGTTAGATCTGTTAGATCATTAATGTTAATGTGATTACTGATCATAGTCAGAGAGTGGCAACCTCTTGAAACACCACCACGTTCGCGCTGGAAAACTTCTGCAGTCCCTAATTGGCCAAAATGCTCTGTTCGACTTTTCTGAGATCATCTACTCTTCCCTGTGGATGACCTGTAACCTACTTTCTGTAAGATCTGAATTTTTGAGTTTGAATTTTTGAGATTGAATTTTAGAAAACTGAATATGAAGTTCTTCATCTTGAAAACTTGAATCTGTATTTTTTTAAACTGAATATTGCAGTATAAGAATTCAGAACAAAACAACTAGCTGTTTGAAAACACGTCTAAAATTCAGCCATAAAAACATTTCAATTTGTTAAATTTCAAATGTTAAAAAAATCTAATTCAGAACTATTTAAACTACCAGCTAAAATTCAATTTTGTTAGATTACACTTGCAAATAATTCAAATTTACACGATTCAAATTCAAATCATTTTGTCATATTATTAGCTCCATACTTTTTGAGGTATATAGTGTATTGTTACATTTTTGATCCATCATACTTATGGTTTTATTAAAATCCCATTGATTTACATTTCCAAGCTAGGATCCAGAATTTCATAAAGATGCTCTTTTTTCTTTTTTGATTTGGGCCAGTAAGCAATAGCTCAGCAACCACACAGAAAGCCCATTTGAAATGTACCATACTATGTGCTCCGTAAGTTACTTAGAATAAATGAGACGTTAAACCGAGGTCCTGACTCTCTGTAGTTATTTAAAATCCAATGGCACTTCTCATAAAGAGTAGGGGTGTAACCTGGCCATATTCCATCCACTGGCCCTTGCCAATCATGACCTCCTATTAATCCCCATCTATTGAATTGTTTCGATCCCTCTCTCTCCTCTCCACCTATAGCTGGTGTGTGGTGAGCGCACTGGCGCTGTTGTACTGTGGCTGCCGTCGCATCATCCAAGTGGATGCTGCACACTGGTGGTGGTTGAGGAGAGATTCCCTGATATGATTGTAAAGTGCTTTGGGTGTACGGTAGTACATATGAGAGCGCTATATAAATGCCTCATTCAGTAAGAAAGCCGCTGCTAAACTCCTACCAACCAGCTGCACTGAACTTATGGGAACTGTGAAGGACATGATACAAATACAGGCTTCAACAGTTCAACTGATCTTACACATTTCCTTTTTTTTTTCTTCAGAACCAGGAAAATGGCAATGGCAAAGGTAAGTGGCTCTAAACCTTGAACTATTGCTCTGCTCTTTTAAAGAACAAAATTTAGGTTTGTGATCCCGAAAGATAAATGTTAGAAGGTGGATCACTCACTTGTTTTCACTTTACCTTCTTTACTATGTCAAGATGCTGTTGCTGATGGACACATTTTCTAAAGATTTCTAAAGATTGTTGCACAAATAATGTCACTTATTTTAATTTTCGTTTTTTTTCCATCTCCTTCTAGAACTCCATTTTATGGTGTTCCAGCTTGAGAAGGACTAGTTATTTTTGTTGCTCAAAAGACATCTTTACAACAGAAGATAAACCCCCCTTATTTATGAGAGCTAATCTCAAACCTGTTAGAATGTTTCACAACTTAAGTCAGCTGATCCTTTGATAACATATTTAACAACCGATCAAAAAGACATTCAACAAATGTGTTTATTTTGACAGAAAATATTCAATAATCACACGAATTCCACTAAACAATTCTACATTCAAAAAACAACTCTATAATTCAGAAGCAAATCCTTACCTTCACAGCTGCAATTTAACAAAGGGAAAAATATGCCCTGTAGATTACACTTCCAACCCTCCCTTAAACATTAATCTAAATAAGTAGAACCTACTTTTCAGC
Organism: Meda fulgida; assembly: GCA_030578275.1. Lineage (NCBI taxonomy): Eukaryota > Metazoa > Chordata > Actinopteri > Cypriniformes > Leuciscidae > Meda > Meda fulgida. The sequence continues at coordinate 20,086,926 of CM060627.1, forward strand.
GTACAGCGGTGGGTTTTTATGCACCTTATACCGCAAATCGAGACAAACCAATAATATTGGCGATTTCCAGCTCTAACCACTGATCTGCTTGAAAATAACAAACTAAACAAAAGAATATTCAACATGCGAATAAAGAGTATGCAGCTTAATCCTATCAACAAAGTTAATTCCCAGGGCTCAAAACCCTTTACTTCAGCTGTGACGATACATCCGATTAATACCCTTCAATCTACTAATTCAATGTATACTTGTCTCTCATAATAATCTTATTCAAATTCAATCAAATTTTCAAACCTTTTGCCAGGTCTATCTTACAGCAGGTCAAACTAATTCAAACGTAATCGCAAATAAACGTAGAAAGTTCACACTAATTGGCACAACCCCCCCCCCCCCCAAAAAAACCCCCCAAAACAAACAAAAACAACAACAACAACAAACAGATAACACATCTTCAGAAAAAAAAAGTCAAAACAAAACAAGCGAAAATTTAGGATGAGCCGCCATTTGTTGTGATCCCAAAGTATCGACATGGAATCCCAAACTATGATGGAACATGCACTCCGAGGGAAAGATGCCACTTAAATAGTGAGGGGAACCTGCGCGCATGTGTTCCTAATCACGCATTAGTCAGCCAGTCATCTTTGAGCGACACAGACACTCACCAAAAAAAAACCCTCACACACAAATGACGGCCAACAGGGACATCACATTTTGTAATATTTCAGTTGTGAATGCATTTATAGTTGTTATATGATCTTCCTTAGGAGGTCAAAGGTCTCGTCTGGAGCCAATGGACACCATTTTTGTGAAGAATGTGACAGAGAAAGGCCCAGCCCATCAGGCAGGCCTGTGCAAAGGTAGGGGAACATGTTATGCTGTAATGCCCTTTGGCTGTTCACTTTAACAGCAACCAATATGATAAGTGTGTGTGTTTATGTTTAGGAGACAGGCTGGTGAAGGTAAATGGAGAAAGTGTGCTGGGGAAAACTTATTCTCAGGTCATAGCGCTGATTAAAAATAGGTGAGGCTACTTTAAAAAGATATTAATTAATGAGCCATACTTATATTTACAAGTGGATTCATATCTACTGTGTATTTGTAATTGTATTCATTTGTATTTAGTGAGAATGTGCTGGAGTTGTCCATCATGCCTAAAGATGAGGATATGCTACAGTTGGTAAGTATGAGTATGACATTTCTTCTTTATTACTCTGTTTCTACACCCTTTCTTTTATTAATACCCGAATACATCTATACATACATTTTAATAACACTGGGCTACAATTTTGTATTTTGATGTGCTAAATTCAAATATGAATATTAAAACAACTGATTGGCTACTGTTTCCAAGATATTTAAGTTTTTACATTTTACATCTATGTGTATTATATAGATAGTACCTGTCACCTGTCCTGTTTATGTAACACTTTAAAAATCAGCAAAAATAAAATTCATTGTGAAACAAAGGCAAAAATATATTATGTACATAGTTTAGTCCTATTCAGTGTCTACTCTGCACTTTTCGGCTCGCCTCATTATCTATTAATTCATTGGAGTATCTCCTGTCACTGTCCAGCAATAGTCTGCAAGCATTGATGGGCTACATTTGTACTGATAGCGTTTCTCCATTGTCCTGTAGAAATCGCTTGCCATGCTCGTCGCTTACTGCTCTGCAATTCGGTGAAAAAAAATCTAGATGAGAGTGCAAAAAATGTATCATTAGTAACATGTTGCAGTCAGTTTTTTTTTTCCGAATGTCTGTACGTGTGATTTAGAGAACAAACGTACGCCTCTCTTCCAGAAGTGAAAGTAACAAATCGCAAATGATTTTGAAATCGTGTGCAGCTGAATGATTTCCGATCTCTACTTTGTAAACGTTGCCTAATTAATGTCCTTAACATATAACAGAGCACCAGTCAACATCAAATTCCTTATCTTGAGAATAGCGAGTGCCAAGAATTGCTTAGATTTTCAAATACCTGCAGTCCTGACGTTACGCTAAGCACTTTTCTCGTCAAAGGCCGTTTTAATAAATATGAACGTTGGTGTGGATTTTAGCATACACACACTCAAAGATCAAATCTGTGTGTGTGCAATTTTTATAAATAAGGCCCCAAGTCCTTAAGGTAGTTTTCCATCAACAAAGTGTAAATGTCTGCCTTGTTGTTTACTAGAAAATATATTGCCTCTCACTGAAGGCTTTCCATGCAGTCTTTTCCTTGCCACACAGGGCATGGTCAAATGCATCATCATGAAGAATCATGAATCTGAGAACCAACAAAGAGCTTCTTAGCTTCACTTTAAGATCATTGTGACATATTTTTCCACTTTTTGTGCAATGGTCTACTAGTGGTTTAGTAAGAAAGGCAAACTAAACCAATCGTCAGCTCTAAACCATCTAGTTATTGGACCATATCCTTCTCTTTGAGTAAGTGGAAAGAGTCTGGTCTCTCAATGGGTGACGAGACAATTACTCTCCAAAGCATTTTGGACATGATGCAGCAAATGAAGCTTGATATTTCACACATGGATACCAAAATTGACTCAATTGGAGCTAATCTGACCAAAATAGATGGATCGCTTCAAATGTTTGGAGAGCAGGTCATCGAGCTTGAGCAGAGAGTCAGCTCAAACGAGGATGATATAACAGATCTGGTCAAACGTGTTAAAGTGCTTGAAAAGGAAAACACTGACCTGAAAGCATGGGCTGAGGATCCTGAGAACCGAAGCAGACGCTCGAACCTACGATTCATTGGTATTCCTAGAGGGCTGAGGCTAGAGATATCTTTGGCTTCATGAGACATCTGATTCCACAACTCCTAGGTGAAGGGAATTTTCCCACTCCTCTGGTGATTGAGCGCTGTCATCGTACAGGTATCCAAAACAACTCCAGAGCCAAGGGTCCTAGGCCGATCCTGGTAAAGTTCCACTATTTTCAAAATAAGCTAAAAATAATGAAACTATCCAGAGAGAATAAGGAGCCCCTACAGTATAAAGGAGCTCATGTCCTTATTTATCCAGACTTCTCCGCGGGTTTGGTCCAGAGACGCCGAGGGTTTGATGCGATTAAGAAAAAGCTCCGTGATCGGGACATTGAGAGTTGCCTTTGCTGGTAAGACACAGTTCTTTCGTACACATGAGGAAGCCGAGGAATTCCTTGGTGAACTCTCTGTTATGAACTCCTCCATTGACTCTGACATGACAGCCTAAAGTGAGCGATCGAAGGCTAGCACTAATAGTATTACACTTTGCTTGCTGATGAACTATCTAACTTTTTAGTTCTTCTCCCTTGGATTGGCATTCAACTTATTATTTATTATTTGTGTTGTTACTGGCATAAGTGCTGCTTGAGTGGCCGCTTACTTTTTGTTTCTTATTGCAAATCAATGCTGCCTGGGAGCAGCAAGGGTTGTGGGCAACTCTACTATTGTTTGCCGTATAATATGACGCAAATGCCGTAAAAGGGCATAATGCTAAAAGATGGGTTAGTTTATGCTACCTAAATGGGAATGGATGGATACCTATAAGTTTTATAGGCAATTAATAGTTTGAATGTCTGAATAAATTAAATATCGTAGCATCTGCATTCTCCTTTTTTTATTTTTATTTTTGATCAGCACTATTATTATTTATATGTATTGTTATTAGATGATTTCATTTAGTCTAAATTATGCTACATAACTATTCCAGCATTAATAAACCTAGACCTTTTATTTTATTATGTTCATTAATGGGGCATGCAGTCTGAGCTGTGCACTCAGGTTATGTATATACTTTATTTTTCTGTGTGGGTGTGTATGTGCGTGTGTGTGTTTGTTTTGCTCTCCTATTGCCCTCCTCATCACCTGCCCTACTGCAACATACTATAACCTGGGTTGATGCTTTATATCCATTTTTGCTTTCATATCATGTGTATATTTATTCTATTATCTAAGAGTAATGCCTTCTAATACTAAAGGTTTACTTGTTATTCACTTGAACATTAGGAGTCTGCCATCTAAAATTGATTTATTAAAAGCCTGGTTCACTTATAATAAACCACATATAATTACTCTTTCTGAAACCTGGTTAAATAGTGTTCCCTTTCGAATGGTCACTTCGTATTGCGTAGCTATACGCAGTGGGGAAACTCCATTTCCTCGATTCACTGAAGCTTATATATAAAACGCATTTGCGGCTGCACAGCTAGCCCACTGATCATCTGAACGCTCATAGGCTGTGCTGTAGCAACTGCACATCCAATGGCGCGGGCGCCTCTGACGTGCGACCAATGAAACAGCCCTACGTCATAACACGTCAGAGCCCGCAAAGGGGGCGTGACCTCAGTCTATATTAGTCCCCCGAATTCGCCATTATAGCACATTTTACAGTATACATGTCCCTGAGCTTTTCGCTGAGCTTCGTCGTCGAACAAGCCCTTTAGCCTGAGCGAGCTCAATATCAGCAGACTTCGCCTTCACGCCGTCGTCTCCTGACGCCGTCTCACCTGTGGCTATCCGGTGACAACTGATATCCTTTTTTCAACTATTATTATCAAACTGTGTGGCATTGTCTAGATGCCGCGTTTACATGCACCACGTGTGGATGCAATCTGCACGAGGCCGATCAACATGCGAGCTGCATCTCCTGCCTGGGAGTCGACCATGCAGAAGAATGCTCTCTCCTCCGGTGGATGTGAGGCCTGCGGGAGCATGCTGATTTCGGTGCTGCGCACCCGGCTAGCTCTCTTCCGAGACGGCAACGTCGCGGCTTCAAAGCTTCCCTTCCCGGTTTTACTTCAGCCCAGGAAAATGCGTAGCAGCCAACGACAACCGAAGAATATGGAGATTTGTGAATGCACACTGGCCGCGTCCCCGCGTTTTTCAGTCTCTCCTACTCAGACACCATCACCGGTCCTGTTCGCAGGAGACCAGCGCCCCCCCTCCCACGTGGCGGGCCTCGTCTCCTTTGGCGGATCTGCTGAGCACGACAACAGCCTGTCCAACGCTGCTTCTGAGGAGGAATGGCCGGGCTCTCTCAACCCCACCATCACTTCTCAGTCGGTTGCCAGTGGTTCAGCGACCAGGACTAATTCCGACGCCGTCGCGGACCTCGAGCTCGAGTGGGCCACGCCCGAGGAGGTTCCTCGAAGTCGGCTGGACGGATGGTTCCTGTCGGGGCGCCAGCAGGCCCCTCGTCACAAACCGGCGCCATTTTTCCCCGAGGTCCACGAGGAGCTCACCAAGGCCTGGCCCGCTCCTTATTCAACGCGTGTGGGATCTGCAGTTTCCTCAAACGCTCTCCTCAGAGGACGGCGCGGCGGAAAAGGGTTACGAGTCATTGCCGCCCCTCGTGGCCGCTCATCTTTGCCCAAGCACAGCTGCTAGCTGGCGAGCTAGAGCTGCTCATCCCAACAAGCCCTGCCGGAACACCTCAGCCCTCGCTGGACGCGCATATGCCGCCTCCGGTCAGGCTGCATTGGCCCTGCACACGATGGCCGTGTTGCAGGTTTACCAGGCCAAACTCCTCCAGGCCATGGACGAGGCTGGCCCGGACCCTGAGGCCTTCCGGGACCTTCGGAGTGCTACGGACTTAGCACTGCGGGCTACACAGGCCATCGGCAGAAACATGGCCAACCTGGTCGTGCTTGAGTCATGCCCCGGTCTCCAGTTCCGGTCTCTTCGGTCCGGCGGTGAAGGGGTTCTCTGAAAGGTACACGGAGGCACAAAAAGCGTCCCAAGCTATGCGACACTTCTTGCCAAAGCCCTCTAGCTCCTCGTCCAGCAAGCCAAAGCCACCGTCTGCACCTCGTACAGCCAAGCCAGCGAAACAGGCCTCTCAGCCCCGCCCTGCCGCTGAAGCCCACCGCCAGTCAAGGCCTGCGAAGCGCTACCCGCTCCCCCGGCGACAAGGCCCGAGATCCAGTGTTGTGCTCGATCAAGCGCCTCCGCAGTCGTCCTTGCACTAGTGGGAAAGAGAGAGGGCTCATGTCTCACGCTAGCTGGACCACCCTCAAACAGAAGACGAGCAAAACTTCCCACACTACCGCTTTTGCAAACAAACGCCGTTTTCACGGCGAACCAAATAAAGCACAAAAAGAGCATGTTTCACAATCACAACACAAGGGTTCACGGTCCTTCATTAGGCGGCCCCCTCCCTGTTGTAACACTGACTTCCCCCCAGGCAATGCCTTGTATAGTCAGTCAAACACTCAGTATGTGCACAAATCACACTATAAAGGTATCAGGTCCCCCAATGTTAGTGTGTCGAGCCCTAGCCACACGGTCCATGGCCTGGCAAGCCATCCCCGGTGTGTCGAGTTGGGTCATAAAGCGCTACTCGCTCCAATTCGCTCGCAGACCCCTAGAGTTTCCGGCGGTTATCGAGACATCGCTGAGAAGCAGCGTGGGAACACTGCACACGATTGATCTCAAACCTCTCTCGCTGAAGACTGCTCTCCTGTTGGCACTGGCATCTATCAAGTGAGTAGGTGATTTGCAGGCTCTCTCAGTGAGCCCTTCATACTTGGAGTTTGGTGTGGATAACTCCAGGGTCATCCTCAAACCTAGGCATGGTTATGTACCTAAAGTGCCCCCGATCGCCGCTCGGTTACTATCGTAACCTCAGTTCCCTGAGTTAGGGAACGAGTATTGCGTAACCGGCCGCACTGCATTAACCTATGCGTTGTCACTTCAGTCGTTTAAACCTGCTATAATGGCGAATTCGGGGGACTAATATAGATTGAGGTCACGCCCCCTTTGCGGGCTCTGACGTGTTATGACGTAGGGCTGTTTCATTGGTCGCACGTCAGAGCGACATTGGATGTGCAGTTGCTGCAGCCTATGTGCAGCCGCAAATGCGTTTTACATTTAAGCTTTAGTGAATCGAGGAAATGGAGTTTCCCCATTGCGTATAGCTACGCAATACTCGTTCCCAAACTCAGGGAACTGAGGTTACGATAGTAACCAAGTAGATTTTTCTGATGATGAGGTTAAACTTGACAACTATGTTCTATTCAGGAAAGACAGGGGCTCAAGAGGTAGGGGCCTTTTAACATATGTATCTTCAACTTTGACTGGAGAACTTGTAGTGCCAAGTGCGAATCCTCAGCACTTTGAAATAAATGACTTATCATAGGAAATATATATAAACCTCCAAATGCTCCTAACAAAACCACTGAATGTATCCTGTCTACTATTAATTATTTAAACGGTGCTAGTGAAAAAATTATATTAGGTGATTGTAATTCCAATTGGCTAGTTCACTCTTCTTATAAAGACCGCAATCTCTTTAAGCTTAACTCAACTCATAACTGAACCTACCAGAGTTGGTCCTAGCTCCTCTTCCTTGCTTGATTGGATTCTAGTTTCTCATCCTGGCAGAATCTTAAAATCTGGGGTATTACCTGATTCTCTTAGTGACCATTCTATTGTTTTTTGTATCTGGAAAATCAAAATGCTTCATCTTCCTCCTAAATTACTCAAAGGAAATCAAATAATATTAATCCTGAACACTTTATTCAAGATATACTAAACATAAATTGGGAGAGATTTCAGTTAATTCCATCTGTTGAAGATGCATGGAACTACTTTTATACTGAATTTGTTAAGATAATAGATAAACATGCTCCATGGATCAAATGAGATCTTATATGCTTATTTAAACATAGAGATAAGGCATGGAAAAAAATATTGTACATCAAATGATCCTGCCGATTGGGATGCTTATAAAGAATTAAGAAATAAATGTAAAACCAAAACTAGAAATGCCAAAGCAAATTATTATGACTGTATATCAACTGATTTTAAGAACCCAAAGCAGTTCTGGAAGAAAATCAATTCTATAACCAATAAACCCACAAAAAGCCTTTTTTCTCATATCAGAGTAAACAATGAAACTATTAGTGAACCTTCACTAATTGCAGAGGCCTTCTGTCAGCATTTCTCCTCAATTGGGAGTTCTTTTTCCTTTCCTTCTCACTCTGATTTTTCCTTGACCCAGAACAGGTGCATTAGATCCTTCTGCTTCAATACTATTACTCCAGTTGATGTTCAGCAGGTTATTGATGGCATAAACTCCAGAAGCAGTCCTGGCCCAGATGGACTGGAGATCAAGTTCTAAAAACTCGCCTCTTCTGTTCTATCATTCCCACTGGCTGATATATTTAATTTATCGTTGGCAACTTGTGAAAAACCCCGATCATGGGATTGCGCCAGAGTAACTCCTCTTCATAAAGGAGGTGATATCACAGAAATTAATAATTATAGACCTATTTCAATTATCAATAGTGTAACAAAAATATTTGAAAAACTAATCTTTAACCAACTCTCTAAATATCTTAAGGACCAAAATTTATTATCTCCACATCAATCTGGTTTTCGAATTTTTCGACCACCACTGCTCTTCTAAAATTCACAAATGACATACTGTCAGCATCCGACAGTAATATGCCGACAGGTGCTATATTTATTGATCTTACCAAAGCATTTGATATGGTTGATCATTATCTTCTTTTGGATCAATTGTATGCTATTGGACTTTCCTCTGACCCTTTACTATTTTTTAATGATCTTCTTCATCACATAAGTCAGTGTGTTACTTTTCAAGGCAGCCAGTCAAAATGATAGATAAAGGTGTTCAACAAGGTTCAGCTTTAGGTCCTCTTTTATTTTCCATTTTTATTAATGATTTACCGCAAATCTGTTCAGACTGTTCAATTCATTTATGTGCAGACGACACTGTAATATACTTCTCCAGTTCTGATATTTCACGAATCCAACATTCTCTGCAAACCAACTTTAACTTAGTTCAAAAATCGTTTTCTTTTAATAAACTCTTTTTTAACAGGAACAAATCTAGCAGTATGTTGTTTTGCACTCTACCTGATTCTTTGCCTTTATCTAAAAATTGGTCTATTAGTTTCCTGGAAGGAACAACTTTAAGTTAAAGAATTTAAATATCTTGGTCTCTGGCTTGATACTCAGCTCTCCTTCAAACCTCATATTAACTCAATTTGTAAGAAAATATATGGTCAATTGAAGTCTCTTTATCGTTCTGCTGATTGCTTTTCACAACAGGTTCGGAAAATAATTATTATTAATCTGATACTTCCAATACTTGACTATGCTGAACCTCAGATTCAAATCTTCGACTGATTTCTGTACTACATATAATAGTCTTTGTAGCTTTGTGCTCCGATGTCCTTATAGAACTCACCACTGTCAAATGTATGAGTCTTTGAACTGGCTGGCACCCAAGTCTAGAAGGCAATTTCAATGGTCACTACTTATTTTTAAATGTATTCATTTTAATTTCCCTTCATATCTGAAATATTACCTAATTCCTTTTAATACACAGTACAATTGAATGCATACGAAACAGTTCTTCTTTCATACACCCAAAATTAGCAAATAAATAGGTCGTCGTGCATTTAAACTCCATCAGATTGGAACAATCTTCCCAGCTCGCTCAGATCTATAACTTCTTTTTTACTTATTTTCAAACATTGTGTTCTTGTTTCTGATTCCTCTTTTCTTTTTTTTCTCTTCTATTTAGATATCTGTATATGTTTATGGATGTATGTAAGCATATTTATATCTTGATTATGTATTTAAATTTTTCGCAGATGGTTCACTGATTGTCTTTGACTATGGTATTGGCCAAATGGGAAGGGAGTAGGTTTATGGGAGCAGTGTTAGAGTTTGTGTGTATATAAATGAGAATGTCAATGTATTAACTTGGGAAATGCCCAAGGGGGCTGGTTGAGTGAGGGAGAACCAGAGTGGACAGTACGTCGTGTGCTGAGACACAAACAGATCTACTTCTGCCTGGCCATAAAACTCCCATACTTGCTCCACCGCCTCGGGGTGGAGTCTCCAGTCTCCTGGCCTCAGCCCCTGCCTCGACAGGGTGTCTGCTCCTATATTCTGGTCCCCTGGAATATACACTGCCCTCAGAGACAGTATTTTCCCCAGGGACCACAGGAGGATCTGGTGCGCTAATTTGCAAAGCGGACGCGAACGCAGACCCCCCTGACGATTTAGATAAGAGACCACCGATGTGTTGTCTGCGGATGAGCACATGGTGGCCCCTCAGGTCTGGGAGGAAATGTCTCAACGCATTGAAGACAGCCATCATCTGTCCGCTTTGTGACTCCTCCACAGACACTGAGCTGAGCGGCCTTCCATTACCGCTCCCCAGCCGGTGAGGTAAGCATCTGTCGAGATCGCAACTCAATGGCAAAGAGCTCCCAACACCAGACCCTGGGACAAGAACCAGTGTTTCCTCCATATAATCAAGGCGTGGAGACACCGCCGCATGATCTTGTTCATACGAAGTGGGTTTCCCCTCAGGGAGAACCCTCTGGTCCTGAGCCACCACTGCAAAGGTCTCATGTACAGCGTGCAAAGGGTATCACATTGGACACTGCTGCCATGAGGCCTAACAGTCTCTTGAACTGTTTCACAGTGCGTGACTGGCCTAGCTCAAGCTCTTTTGTGGCTGTAAGAATAGCAGCTACATGAGCGGGCGATAGAATAGCTCGCATCGTGACTGAATCCCATACCACACCAAGAAAAGTGGTCCTCTGTGCTGGAGAAAGCACACTCTTCTTGGCATTGAGCCTCAACCCCAACATTTGCATATGAGCGAGGACGACACCTCGATGCCGAACCGCTAGCTGTTCTGATTCCGCTAGAATCAGCCAGTTGTCTATGCTAGACAGAAAGAAACTACCCGATACTGGTATTCTTTGCCCCCGAAAAAAAAAAACCTCAGGAACCTCCAGTGCTGAGGGAGGATGGAGACATGGAAGTATGTGTCCTGCGATCTGATTTGCGTCACGATCTGTTTGAGTGTCAGCATCCTGAACTTGAGTTTCTGAACTGAACGGTTCAACCGACGAAGATCTGTTTTTGAACCCCTCTCAGAGGGCGCGAGTCCGACGCAATGTCGAGTTAACACTGCGCCAGAAGCTCGCTGGAGACCGCTGCGCCCCGAAGCACCAAGGGTGGCGGGGTTGGCAGAACAGTCCTTCGAGGACACCGAGATGGAATGGGCACCGTATTCTGAGGTGTACACCGCTCTACCCCGGTTGGGGCTGCCCTCACAGGTCTGACACTAGCGCAATTTTTTTCACATAGCAGCAAAATAGACCTAAAATACTAATTTTTGGTCATTTTTGGTCATACAGACTTAAGAAATATGAAAAAAGAAACTGTTAAATGTCTATTTTTTATGTGTCCACTTACAGTCGAAATAAAACGTCTCGGTTACGTATATAACCCTAGTTACATAGTCTCGTTCCCTATCAGGGAACTAGGGTTACATACGTAACCGAGACGTTCCCTTTCAAGGGAACTTCGAGCTGCGTCAAGCACTGTGGGAACGCGAATACCCACGTCGCCATAGGAGCAAGTGACCGTCATGTGAGAACTAGCACAGAAGACGAGAGCACCTGTGCCCCAGGGGTAGAGCTTAAGTCTAATCATAGAACTTAATAAACGTATGCGGTGAAGACCATCCAGTCGCATCACAAATATCACTCAGGGAAACTCCTGACAATAAAGCTTTGGAAGCAGCCATACTCCTAGTAGAGTGGGCTTGTACAACCAAGGGTGAAGGCTGACCAGCCGACTCATAAGCACGTGAGATGGCCTCGACCACCCACTTGCTCATTCTCTGTTTAGACGCAGGACACCCTTTCCTGGGTGCCCGAAACATACAAATAATTGTACTGATTTCCTCCACAGGGCAGCTCTGTGGACATAAGCGTCTAACGCCCTCACTGGGCAGAGCAAATTAAGTTTCTCCTGGTCTGACAACAGAAATGGAGGAGGACAGAAAGCCTGCAGAACTGTAGGTCTAACAACATTAGTAGGGACCTTAGGAACATTCCAGGCACGAGGGTGCAACCGACAGAGCCTGCAAATCTCTGATTCTCTTAAATGAGGAGATAGCAAGAAGGAAGATGGACTTCAGAGTGAGAAACTTCTCAGGAACTTCTTCGATAGGTTCGAAAGGAGCTAGGGAAAGACCTTCTAGTACAATGGCCAGATCCCAGGTCGGCACCCTCGTACGAACTGATGGCCTCAGCCTCAAAGAGACACAAAGGAAATGAGTTATAAGCCACATACACCTTTAGTGTGGAGGGGGATAACCCTGTGGAGAAACGGTCCTGCAGGAATTCCAGCACTGCACCCACTGGGCAGTTAACTGGGTCCTGCAGGTGTTCTCGACACCAAGAAGTGAAAAGATTTGACTTCTAGGCATAAGCTTCCTTGTGGATGGAGCTCTGGAGTGAAGGATGGTCTCAACAACCTCGGTTGAGAGACCGGAATCTAAGAGCTGGGCCCCCTCAGAGGCCAAGCCCACAGTTTCCATAACTCTGGGTGGGGGTGAAATATCGTGCCGCCCGCCTGAGAGAGTAGATCCCTCCTGAGCGGGAGCTCCAAAGGAGAGCCGTCCAGGAGAGGAATCAGGTCCGCAAACCAAACCTGGGCCGGCCAGAACGGGGCTAATAATAGTAGGCTGACCCCGTCCCGGCGAACCCTACGAAAAAGCATACAGACGTGACCTCGGCCACGGCTGCACCATAGCATCCAACCCCAGAGGGGCTGGATGACTCACGGAGAACCACAGACGACAGTGCGATATCTCCTTGCAAGCGAATAGGTCCGCCTCGGCGCGACCGAAACTCAACCAAAGGAGCTCCACCACCTCGGGGGTGGAGTCTCCATTCCCCCGGCCTCGGCCCCTGCCTCGACAGGGAGTCTGCTACCACATTCAAATACCCAGGAAGATACATTGCTCTCAGTGATAGTAACTTGCCTGGTATGCCTGCAATATAGACATTGTATGTAGACACGACGTAGCCTGACCTGCTGCCGAATACACTTTACAAAGTCAAAATATTTCATAATGGCTTGGAAGGTAATGCCGGTGCTTAAATGACAATGCAGCCTCGGAAGAGAGATAGCTCGAAAGCGTCTCTTATACCCGCGGCGAAGCGCCGTCTTTTCTTTTAAAAAAACCTAGCCCCCCTATATCGTAATATATAAATGATTGGGGGCTAAAAAATTCTATTAGAAGCCGGCTTCTTCCATAATCTCGATACCTCAGTATGGAGATCATGAAAAAATGGCAAGCACCGGCGTGGAAGTTGCACACGGGAAGGCAGAAATCTTTCATCTAACTTAGATTTAATAACAGACTCCTGCCTAGCCACTGGCCACTCAATGCTTAGTTTTGATACAGCTCGAGTGAGAACCTCCATGAGCTCTTCGCTTTCGGGAGTGTGGGGTGGCGAGTCCTCCACATCTCCCTCGTCAATACTGCTTTTTTAATTAGACAGTTCAGTATTGGTGCCTCAGCCCGGGCGGAAGAAACCGCAGAGCGTGCTTCCGAACCGTGGCTGAGACACTGGATCTAACAGGTAAAGGCAGAGATAAGGCAGAGCCCGTCTCTAACCCAGCTGAAAGATCAATTAATATATTATGTGTATGCTAGGTCAAAGAGATGTGTTTTTAGTCTAGCTTTGAACTGACAGAGTGTGTCTGCTTCCCGGACAATGGTAGGAAGACTGTTCCAAAGTTTTGGTGCTAAATAGGAAAAGGATCTACCGCCCGCAGTCGATTTTGATATTCTAGGTATTATCAACTGGCCCGAATTTTGAGATCGCAATAGACGTGAAGGACTATAATGCGTTAAGAGCTCGCTCAAGTACTGCGGAGCTAAACCATTTAGTGCTTTGTAAGTAATCAACAATATTTTAAAATTTATACGATGTTTAATAGGCAGCCAATGCAGTGTTGACAGAACCGGGCTAATATGGTCATATTTCCTGGTTCTAGTAAGAACTCGAGCTGCAGCGTTTTGGACCAGCTGTAGTTTATTTATTAAGCGTGCAGGGCAAACACCCACTAGAGCATTACAATAATCTAGTCTTAATGTCATGAAAGCATGAACGATGCAGCAACGATTGATGCAGCAGTCTGCAGAAACTCAGAGTCAAAACGAAAGCTCGGCTCCGAAGCGAAAGACAATGAGTGCGTGCGCCCGCTTCCTGTTTATACCCACGCTGCGGGGCGGGGGCGCGTGACACTTTCACGCACGCCAACATTCATTGGCTTGTTCTGTAGATACTCGAAGTTGATAGGGCTCCCTGAAGTGATCCCATTACTGAAGGGGAACTTTATAGATGGGGACAAATGGGCTACAAACAATAGAAACCTGTTAGGGCCTCCCTCAGGAGATCGATCTAACCTGCTAATCTACTCTGAGCAATATTGTTTCTTTGTCATTCACACCAATCAGTTTCTATGGGCCATACATCTGTATGGGCCATTTGGTTCACACCTTTACAGACACAGATAGAGTTGATTACATCTGAGGCACAGTAACAATGTAAATGCATCTGACTAAAGTTAACTGAAAATACACATAATCTTTCACAGTGATAACATGAAAATTATACAACAAAGTTTGTTTCTAGAAGAAAATTGCGTCACCATTCACCTTAAGTAAGGAAAATCAGTAATATTGTTGAATATTTAAATGTCCCCATCTAAGCAAGCCAAAAGCCAAGGGAACAGTGGCAAGGAATCAAAACTCCATCAGGTGATAGAATGGAGGAAAAAACCTTGGGAGAAACCAGGCTCAGTCGGGGGCCAGTTCTCCTCTGGCCAACGAACGAACAGTGTATGATTATGATTCAGGCAGCATTACAGGTCAGAAGTCAGATTGGATCAGAACATTCAGAATATTATCCAGTTCCATCTGGTTGGAATTCGTCGGTCTGGAGACGAGTTTGTTGAGGATCAGTGCCGATGCCTATCGTGTCGATGAGGCCTTCACAGGGCTGATGAGGCTGGCACTTCAGGGATACATTGTGGATGGGTCCAGGCACAGGTCCTTAATCTGATCTGGATACGGCCCGGATCCGGCTGACTTCAGTAAACAGAGGTAAAAGGGAAGAAGGCCTTCACGGGGAGGGACTAGTTGACACTTCAGGACTGCGTTGTCGTTGCATCCAGGTGCAGGTCCTTCACCAGATCTGTATACTTGGATCCGGCGGACTGCAGTAAACCTCGGGATAAACAGAGAGACTAATATTAGCGTAGATGCCATTCTTCTTATGATGTAACGAGTACAACAGAATTTATGGGAAGTGTTCCCGGTTCCGGCTGACCTAATCTATGCAGCCTAACATTGAATTACAGAAGTAGAACACTATAGTGTGTTGTGCATGCTAGGTCAAAGAGATGTGTTTTTAATCTAGCTTTGAACTAAAAGAGTGTGTCTGCTTCCTGGACAATGGTAGGAAGACTGTTCCAAAGTTTTGGAGCTTCCTGGTTCTGGAAAGAACTCAAGCTGCTGCATTTTGGACCAGCTGTAATTTGTTTATTAAGCGTGCAGGGCAACCACCCAGTAGAGCATTACAATAATTTAGCCTTAATATCATGAACGCATTAACTAAATGTTCTGCATTTGTCAATGAGAGCATATGACTTAATTTATATACATTTTTAAGATGGTTAAATGCGGTTTTACAGATACTATTCACGTGACTTTCAAATGAAATATTGCAAGCAAAGAGAACACCCAGGTTCCTAACCGACGACGAAGACTTGACAGAGCAGCCATCAAGTGTTAGACAGTATTCTAGGTTAGTACGTGAGGAAGTTTTTCGTCCAATAATTAGAATCTCTGTTTTTTCAGAATTAAGTTGTAGGAAATTATTAGTCATCCAATTTTTTTATATCAGCTATGCATTCCGCTAATTTTTAATTGAGGAAATAGTGAGGAAATATAGAGCTGAGTATCATCAGCATAACATTGAAAACTAATGTCATGCTTCCTAATGATATCTCCTAAGGGTAGCAAGTACAGAGTGAACAGCAACGGTCCTAGTACTGAGCCTTGTGGTACGCCATACTAGAGCTTAGATTCTCTGCCCGAGCCGCGGGCTGGGCCGATATTTCCCGCCACTATGCTCGGGTCGGGTCGGGCCCTTGATCAAGCACGTCAAGTGTCACGCACAGCGTCTCCTCCACTCGCACGCTGTGCTGTATTGTGTATCCTAAGTGCAACATGGAGCTTGAAAAAATAAAAATAGGAGAATTAACTTTGAGCAAGTATGAAGGAAAGTCGGAGGTATGGAAAATTTTAAACTAGTCGTGGGCAGTGACAACATGCTGCTCGCCTTTGACAGCAAAAAAACGGGGACTTCGACGATGAACAGACACATGAAGCAGGCTTGCCATGACAGAAAGGATGATAGTCAGCCTTCAATGTCCTTTATTTGGATCCATTTGCGATCCATTTGATTCTGAATAAATAAACAACGCAGTTTACATGCTTCGTCCTTGTTACATTATTCATAAAGATAATAATTAATAAATACACGCAATAAAGGCAATACAATATATATATATATATATATATATATATATATATAGTTCTGCATAGTTGCTATACATAGTTGTGAGGATATTGCCTTTTCTAGTATCTTTGACAGAAAAGGTAGATTTGAGATCGGCCTGTAATTGACTAATTCTGTACGATCAAGTTGCGTTTTTTTAACAAGTGGTTTGATCATAGCCAGCTTAAAAGTTTTTGGTACGTATCCTAGTGACAAAGATGAATTAATGATATTGAGAAGAGGATCTATGACCTCTGGAAGCATCTCTTTCAATTGCTTAGTTGGAATAGGGTCTATCATACATGTTGTAGATTTAGATGATTTAACGAGCTACAGGGTGAGATGGTGATGAAACACTATAGACTGAACACGTAATACGCATGTGCATGAAGTCATCGTCTTCAGAGATTCGCGTTTTTGTTGTTTACACAGAGACCGTTTTTAAAAACTCGCACTTTGAAACCCGTTTTCAAAAGTTTGCATTTTCAGGCACCCAAAACGCTGTTGTCGTGTAAACGAACAGGCAAAATGCATAAAAAGTTGTATGCTTTTAGTTGAAAACATGTTGTGTAAACAGACCCTTAGGCACTAACATTAGCACTAAAAACCACATAGACACATAAACAACATTAAAAACTTGATTTTCACCACCACTTTAATAAAAATAAGCTGTGTTACTATGAGGAAAGATTAGGGGTGAGCGGGGCACAAACTAACGCAGGGCTAGTTGTAACACACATGGTTTAAAACTTCACACACATGCCAGCATGACGAAACTTAGCGTATTAACTAGTTGCCGTATCGACACTATATAGATAAAAAAAATTGCGCAAAAATTTAAAACATCTTTGGGAGGTATCAATGAACATTTAACCATAGCAAAAGTAAATTTCTTAAGTTCATTTTTCATCTGTTTTATTTTTTTTTTTGGTACTTTGCCTTCTAATAACACATATCATGAATTGTATTATAAGCATGAACACAAAAACTCCTAACATAGTCAAAACTATCCAATCCGACCATAATAAATTCCCTAGGATTCGTGTTAGTTTCCTTTCAGACATTAATTTAGCTACTCCGTTTGCTACGATTACATGACCCATTGCTTGAATTCCCTCCTCTTGAGCTGCTTTTACACTCTTTTTAACTAATCTAACCATCTCAAAGAGTTCATAATTCCGTTCTTCTACTAAATCATTATTCCACCATTGTGGTTCTAACTGCAACAATTGCACATGTGGAACATGAATCCACCCAAGTGAAGAGGATAGAGAATCTCAAGGCAAAATGGATCAGGAGGAATTTGGACACAACTTCCCCCTATATCATATTTTCACTTATTCCATCATGTAATATAGACCACTGTGCTTCTGACACCTGCCATGCACATGTGGCTTGATCTAAAGGAACTACTTCCCAAACTGCAGAATCATTAAGAGATAGACTAAACATTGTAGAGCATGAGCAAACTACCCACTCATGTTCCTCAACACAACAATCTGTCGTAGAATGCATTGGTGTTTCACCCTCAGCCCAATATCCATTCCTTCCTAATCTAATTACTGAATTTCCTTGTCTAACACCCATTTCTGTCAGGTCCATTAAGTCAAGAACACATGACAATAAAAATTATTTAGGACATTTTTATTAAATAAATTGCAATTCAAGTTGATAAATTCAGAATAAAATTTTGGCGGTATGAGCACCATGAAATAGCAGAGAGTCAGAGGACAGCAGCCGCATTAGGAAACACTCACACAGTTTAGGACTGGGAGACCTGAACTATTCCCCCATGAACAGAGCAGCAACGATGACAGAATAGCAAATGCCACGTTATACACGACAAGGAGGAGGTGGCGGATTGCAGAGAAGCGAGCAGCAAGCAGTTAGGAGCGAACTGAATCAGCTTAAAATAGGGCGCCTTGATTTAAGTGTAGCCATTAGCAACGAGGGGAGTTGAACAGCTGATGCAGCTCAGCTGGGCAGATCGGCTGAAGAGACCGTGTTGTTGGCCAATAGCGTTAGCAGCTCTTGACTACTTGGCCTGCCAGAACTGACGCTGACGCTCAATTTCTGTCAAGTCCATTAAGTCAAGAACACATGACAATAAAAATTATTTAGGACATTTTTATTGAATAAATTGCAATTTAAGTTGATAAATTCTGAATAAAATTTTGGCGGTATGGCTCTGTTCAGGGAGTCCTCTGACCTTTCATGAGCACCATGAAATAGCAGAGCAGGACAGCAGCAGCATTAGGGAATACTCACACAGTTTAGGACTGGGAGAGCTGAACTATTCCCCCAAAACCACACCTGGCAATCCTTTTGTGAATAAAAACAAGAGGATGGTATTAGACAATTAAAATGTTTAGAATTTTATGAAAAATACGAATTAGTTGGCAATATATTATGTTCAGATGAGTCCCCTGACCATTCATGAGCACGATGAATTAGCAGAGAGTCAGGGGACAGCAGCAGCATTAAGGGGACACTCACATGAATTGGACTAGGGGATCTTAACTAATCCCCCCAAACAGAACCGGCACCTCCTGTGAAAAAATAAAACAAAAGGATGAAATTAGGCAGCCGGTAAGCGTATCCAGGGGCAGTTGTCACTAAGTAGAAAAAACACAAGTAAGGTTAAGCAGATGAGGCACAATTGTTTATTTAGCGAACCAATCAGGGACCTGAGCTCAAGGCCTTCTGAGCATCAAGAAGACCCCGAACGTCAGGACGAAGGTACCGTTCATAAGCAGCAGAAGACCATTACCCCAGCTTAAAGGGTTAAAACCGGAGCAGATGCCGCCGCTGTAGTTTCTGCACCAATGCGTAAATGAGCTGTATAACGGTCCGGAGGCAGCCCGCAATAGTTAATTGGTAAATAGTAAATAGTTAAGCAAGCTGCTTGAATCTGCGCTGCATAGTGGTTAAAGCCAGCGTGCGCAACGCAATCAGTTGCCAATGACAACAAATAGAACGCACAGAGCCAATATGATCTGTTATGGAAAAAAAATATATTTTACTCTTTTTTACTTTCTTAGACATTGTGAGGGTTTTCTTTCAATTCAATCATGGATTCCTTATTTGTGTATGAGAACAGGATCTGTGTTCTGTTGTTATGTTTATACAGCTGGAGGGTGTGTGTGTGAGACACTCAGCAGGTGGTTGGGCAGCGACCTCTGACTTCAGAGGAGGTAGTCATAAATTTCCTTTGTTCCTCTTGTCTAAACAAGTGAGTGACAAGAGATAGCTTTTAAAAGAACAGTATAAGACTGCGAGCCAGCCCCTGGTCTATGTCTCACTCCGCCTGCAGCTGGACTGTGTGGTTGGACTGGGAACTATTCTTACAAGAATAAATCTTTTAAAATACAATTGGAATCAAGATGTTTGTTTAATTATTATTTTTGCCACAACAGATCGCATAGCATTTTTATGAAAACGACTAGTTAGATAAGCCCAAATGCCACACGGATAGCATTAGCAACAGCATGTTGCCAATACACTGATAGCTTTTAGCAATGAATATTAAAAAGGAACTTAGCTTCGTGAAGACTTTCAGAGATGAATGGAGAAGAATCATGTTGAGTCCTGTGTCAATATTGCAGAGAAGCGAGCAGCAAGCAGTTGAGTGAACTGAATCATCTTAAAATAGGGCACCTTGATTTGAGCGTAGCCATTAGCAACGAGGGGAGTTGAACAGCTGATGCGATGATGCAGCTCAGCTGGGCAGATCGGCTGAAGAGACCGTGTTGTTGGCCAATAGCGTTAGCAGCTCTTGATTACTTGGCCTGCCAGAACTGACGCTGACGCTCAATTGATTGGAATTGCCTAAATGTCATAATATTACGCTTCCCATATTGAGGCCATATCCTAATCAAAGGTAACATTCCAGAACCTGAAAATGAATTTTTATTAATAGCGATCTTAACTAATGGGACATGTTGTCACGGAACACACACTGGAGAGAGAGATCCAAATGCAAATGACTTTATTTACCTTTACACAAGGTATTCAGAACGAGAACAACCGAAGTGTGGTGACTATAAACAAGGACTCCGTGCCAAACACTAAGACAGACAGGGTATAAATACACAGGCACAAATGATCTAGACAAGGAACAGCTGGGACAAATGATGACAGGGAACAGCTGAGTGCAATGAACCATGATAAGTGCAGACGGGGATTATGGGAAATGCAGTTCCTAATGAGAATGGCACCATGGGGGAAGGGGACCACTAGTGGACACCAGGGAACATAACACAACACTGTGACATAACCCCCCCTCTACGAAGCGGCTACCAGACGCTCCAAGACTAGACACAAACAAAACAAGAGTCCAGGCGGGGGTGGAGTGGTGGAGGATCAAGGGGCGGGATGGGGGGCCAGGTCCATGGAGGGGAACAGGAACAGGGGAGAACAGCTTAGCCGACAACCAGAAAAAACACAGACAGTCCATCGGGCGGCCAGGGCGGAGACTTTCTCTCGGGCGGCCAGGGCGGAGCAGACAGTCCATCGGGCGGCCAGGGCGGAGACAACCCCTCGGGCGGCCAGGGCGAAGCAGATGACCCATCGGGCGGCCAGGGCAGAGAACTTCCCTCATGCGGCCAGGGCGGATCCAGCTCTGCAGGCGGCTGGTACGGGGCAGGCCCTTTGGGGCGGCCATGGTGGAGACGACCAGGGCAAAGACAACCACTCGGGCGACAAGGGCAAAGACGACCACTCGGGCGGCCACGGCGGAGACCTTCCCTCAGGTGGCCAGGGCAGATCCGGCTGTGCAGGCGGCCGGAACGGGCAGGTCCTTCGGGCGGCCATGGTGGAGACGACCAGGGTGAAGACGACCACTCTGGCGGCCACGGCACAGCAACAGACACCGGCTCTGGAACAGCAGCAGACACTGGCTCCGGCTCAGGAACAGCGGCAGACACTGGCTCCGGCTCAGGAACAGCGGCAGACACTGGCTCCGGCTCAGGAACAGCGGCACACACTGGCTCCGGCTCAGGAACGGCAGGGCAAGCAGCTCGGGCGGGGTCGGCAGAGCAGGGCGACTGGGCGGCCTGGGCAGAGCAGGGCGACTGGGCGGCCTGGGCAGAGCAGGGCGTCTGGGCGGCACGTCAGGGATGGCAGTCACCTCCAGGATGGTCTCTGGGTTAGGAGCCACCAGACAAGTCGTTGAGGAGGCTTTTCTCCTCCTCCGTCTCCGGACCAACGGACTCGGGACCACCAGAACTGGGACCACCGGACTCGGGACCACCAGACTCGTGGCGGCGTCGGCATAGCGAGGCTCCGATACATCCCACTGACTCCGAGGCTCAAGTCCAAGATTTCCAGACCCTTAATTTCCCACCCTGCAATGGGTCATCAAGACAGGTATTAAAAATGTCTTTTAATGCTGCCTGATTGTATCCCATTCCCCTCGAGAGCGTCCAAAATGACTGAGCTTTGCAACGCACCGGCAGGCCCTGCTGACGAAAGCTCATCAAATTTTGGACACGCCCCATCCTCTCTTTCTCCGTGGTAGGAGGGAGGATACGGAACCCCATCATGCTGGATCTCTTAGTGACGGAGTCCTTCTGTCACAGAACACACACTGGAGAGAGAGATCCAAATGCAAATGACTTTATTTACCTTTACACAAGGTATTCAGAACGAGAACAACCGAAGTGTGGTGACTAAAAAACAAGGACTCCGTGCCAAACACTAAGACAGACAGGGTATAAATACACAGGCACAAATGATCTAGTCAAGGAACAGCTGGGACAAATGATGACAGGGAACAGCTGAGTGCAATGAACCATGATAAGTGCAGATAGGGATTATTAGGGAATGCAGTTCCTAATGAGAATGACACAGTGGGGGAAGGGGACCACTAGTGGACACCAGGGAACATAACACAACACTGTGACACATGTTTAGCAGAAGTCATCTGGTTTTGGGGTGTCTCAGGTATACAAACATATATACATTTCAGAAATATTTCCCCTCTACAAAAAGAAAAAACACATGGCATTCCTTTGCATTGTCTCAAGAATAAAAAGAAAACATATACATTATACATATCAATAGAAACACAGAGCTCTACCTCGTAATTTTCACTACTGATCAATGTAAGATTAAAATTTCTCCAACAATTTCCTGCTTTTTATCATTCAGATTACTCATAATCATAATAATAAACAATGAGACAAATTTTAAGTCATATCATCACACTTATATTCTTCATCTCTGATTTTTTTTAATAAATGATCACTCTTCTTAAACAGTTGTGAAATAACATTTGGAAAGGTAAAAAGCTTAGGCTGTTTTCTAGGGATAGTCCCTTAAAGCAGAACTTGGTAACTTTTTTAACTTAATAAAGCTGTCTAGAAATCATTTGGATGGTTAAACAACCTGTTCTGGTGATATTGGTGACTTTACCAGCTCCCCCCAGCATTCCCAGGCGTAAAACCAACCTTGCAACATGGTGACTACCGTCCCGGCAAAATAAAATCGGAAGTCTCGTGAGAAGCGAGACGAGAATGAGCGCGAAACACGAACTGCTTTATGGCAATTCAACACACACACACACACGCCCACCTCAATACTAGCTAGAAGTAATAACCTGAGTAATACAAGCGGCGATGGATAATGCACATGTTCCAGCGAAAAGACAGAAGAGACGGTTATCGGCGGAGGAGGTGAAAGAAAGGAAAAAACGTTTTGACCGTGCCAGGGACCGCTCAAGAATCAACATTGGTCGTGCATTCACTGAGTGTCATAAATGTTTTATACTTAGATCGACTAACTCCTTTATGATCTACAATTGTTCAATAATAACAGGTAAAACACAGTCATTGTAACCTATAATTTATTTATTCTACTTTATAAAAGAATGCAACTTGAGCATTGTCTGCACGATTAACGTTATAAACTAAACTTTGCAATCACAGTTCCATTGAAGGTAAGTTAGGCTATAATTATGATAATAATAAGCTGTAACATTTGCTAGCTTTGTCCACACAACCCCTGTTACGGTTTATAGTTGATAACAGAATAAAAAATGTACATGTCAATGTTCTATGATAATGTGTATGATGTATTACCCACCTCGGTAGACATAGCTCCGCAAGTAAAGTTGGCCGGCTCCGATAATAACAAATGCACGTGAGCAGCGGTAGAACCATAGACAGTAAAAGAAACGGGGAGAAGGGTGCCGCAAGTGAGTTTTTTACGACAGTGTTGGGAAATATACGCCCCACAGCTGTAGGGGGAGCTCATGGGGAAAAAATGCGACAACAAAAGTAAAAATCAGCTAAGAAGTCCAGAAGTTGTAGAGTTCTGCTTTAAGTATTAGCAAGCAAGTAAAGACTTTATCTGAAGCTGGGCTGAATGAATAAACATTGTTATTGCACTATCGACCTAGATCGAACCCTCAGTCACCTCAGTATAAACAAGAAATAAAGATTAAGTAAGAAAAACAAAACCATCAATTCACTGGTTATTTCAGCAGGTCATCAAAATACAAAGAATAAAAGTAGAATAAAATCCCTAATTTCAAACCCTCTCCTTGTACGTCATCTCATAGCGGATAACCACAGTTCCCTTTCGTTGTCACTCCGAGTTACGTCGGATGACGACGAATGGGGTTTCGCTTAGAACACCTATCGACTTCGAGTATACAAAAACGAGCCAATGGCAAAGAAATGCCATGGGTCTGCGGAATTTGCATGACGTAACTCCTCCCCACCTCATGGGTATAAAAGGAGGACGCCGGCAACATGCAGTTATGTTTTCGCTTCGGAGCCAAGAGTTTCTCTTCACTCCACAGCCATTTATGACTTCACTCTACGAGACGAGCCATTCTCTCCGGTGTTGGTGTGACGGCGATCTGCGGCGAGTTCACATTGCCTGCTGATCTGTGCAGTGATCTGCCAGTGAGTGTGTTCTCCCGGCTCGCTTCGACATCGCAGAGTTTTTTTCTCCTCTCACAAAAGAGCTCGCACGCGGCACGTCTTTTTAAAGACGGCTCGCCCGTGCATTTAAAAAAAAAAAAAGTGGCGGCAGATTGGTATCGGACTCTGATGGGCACGAGCGCTGTCTAGTGTGTTAGGGCTCTGATCATGCTTGTACAGCGCTCGTGGGTGATTCATGTTCTCTCTGGGAACATGATCATCGCGTCATTTAGGTCGAGACTCAATGAACTCGCAAGAGTGAGAGTCCCCTCATCCACACCCCGATCTAGCGCGCCCCCGAGGGGTGCTACTTCGGCTGGTGGCCAGGGTGACCTGAGGGTTATGGTCTGGAACAAGGCGCCGACTATCTGTCCACGACCCCAGCCCCCCTCCTGTGTGACGGTGCCCGCTGGTGAACGGCCGATTCCCGCGAGTCGACCTTCGGGTGGCCCGCGAGTTTCGGTTGAAGCTGCAGAGGAAGATGCTATGTCTGTAGCAGCATCACAAGGTGGGCTTCGTTCTTTTGGAAGTGACGACTCGTCACAGCTGCCACCTTCTGGTGTGCTATGCTGTGCCTGAGTCTGATCCGGAGATGACGGCCATGCTTTCCTGGGACGATTGGTTTTTGGGTAAGGCCGCCGACCCGCGTCCACGGCAAACCCCAATATCTTTCTTCCCGGACGTGCATGATGAGATCTCGATGTCCTGAAAGACCCCCGTGTCTTCTCAGGACCGCTCGTTGGTCTCATCCGCCTTTCCCCCCTCACGGGGCCGCTGCCCATGGGTACACTGGGGTCCCCCAGGTTGAACGCTCTGTTGCGATCCCGGCGAGAGTGCTTCCCGGCGCAATCCTAAGCACCCGTCCGAAGCCTGTAGTTCTTTTCGTCTACACTAATCTGTGGCGAAATCCTATAGTGCCACAGGACAGGCAGCCGCCTCACTGCATCCCATGACCGTTCTGTGGTCTACCTGGCCCAGATGCTCATGGTTATGCATGAGGGCGGGACTGACTCGAGGCTCTTTAATGAGCTACCAAAAAGCGCGCCGCCGCTGACCTTGCTCTCCGAGCGACGAAGGTGGCCGTGCGCTCTCCGAGTCAGGTGATGTTTACCACTCTGGGGCTGACCGGTCTGATGTGCAGGATGTCGGCAGACTCGTCTGCTCGACACCCCCACATCCCAGGTCGGCCTCTTCGGCGGTGCGGTTGAGTTCTTCTGCCCAATAGTTCTCAACCGCCCGGGAGCAGATTGAGGTTATTCTGCCGACGGCCCCGCCGTCCGCTCAGGTCCCTCAGTCTGCCAACCGCCGAAGGCGCCCTCCCACGGTTCCAACCCCGCCCGTTCACCCGGGCTGGCTTTGGAAGACCGTGGGGGGGGATGCCTCAGCCCTCTCCAGCCCCGCCCCCCGCTAAACGCCGGGTTAAGCGGCGCTTTTGAGATGGGCTGCTCAGAGATGGGACTCAGTTCTTTCCAGGAGTTGGTAGCAGGGCCACTCCTTTCCCCGGTGGAGGGCTGGGGAAGAATCCTTATTCAGAAAGAACTGACTCTCTCGTCTCTGAGCACAAAGAGTTCTCGGACGACACGCCGCCCACAAGCCGTGCTCTCCTCGTCCCCCTCTGTCCCAGAGTCGGTTGACACGGCGTGCCGTCCAGGGACCGTTTCGTCCCTGTCCCACTCTGTCCCCACTCCCACCCTGGCAGAGCAGGCCACCGTGGAACGCTGGTCCTTCCCTGGCCTCCTCTGTCAGGTCGCGGATGTTAACTGTGCCCCCACACCGGATCGCTATGCCATCCACGTCCGGGCCAGTTACTCCGCTTCGCTGCCCCTCCGGGGGGACGCCTGTGGTTCGCATGACCCCGCTGGTACAGTTCCTGGGAGCCTGGCTAGAGCTTCCCCGTCTGTCCCGCTGGGTTGCCCGCACCATCAGGTTCGGCTATGCGATTCAGTTCGCACGGTCTCCTCCCCGCTACAGGGGAGTCCGCTCCACTTTGGTCGGTGGCAATGCCCCATCATGAGAGCAGAGATTGCCGCCCTGCTGGCGAAGGGTGCAATCGAGACTGTCCCTCCAGCCGAGATGAGGTCCGGCTTCTACAGCCCTTACTTCATTGTCCCCAAGAAAACCGGTGGGTTAAGACCAATCCTGGACCTGCGCGTGCTGAGCCGCTCCCTTCACAGGATGCCGTTCAAGATGCTCGCCGCCAAACGCATTTTCGAATGTGTTCGGCCCCAGGATTGGTTTGCAGCGATCGAGCTGAAGGACGCCTACTTTCATGTCTCCATTCTTCCTCGACAGAGACCGTTCCTCCGGTTTGCTTTCGAGGGGCAGGCATACCAGTACACGGTTCCCCCTTTCGGGCTAGCCCTGTCTCCTCGCGTCTTCACGAAGGTCGTCGAGGCAGCCCTTGTTCCCCTTCGGGTTTACGGGGTTCGCATCCTGAACTATATCGACGACTGGCTGATCCTAGCTCACTTTCGAGATCAGGTTTGCGAACACAGGGACCTTGTGCTCCGGCACCTAGCTCGTCTGGGCCTTCGGGTCAACTGGGAGAAGAGCAAACTTTCCCCCGTGCAGAGGATCTCTTTTCTCGGTATGGATATCGACTCGGTCGCCATGTCCGCGCAGCTTATGAGCGAGCGCACGCAGTCACTGCTGACTTGTCTGAGACAAATTCAGGGCAAGAGTGCGGTTCCACTGAAACATTTTCAGAGGCTCCTGGGGCATATGGCATCTGCAGCCGCGGTGACGCCGCTCGGATTGCTTCATATGAGACCGCTTCAGCTTTGGCTTCGCGACCGAGTCCCGAGGTGGGACACCAATCGGTCCAGCTGATTTGGGACCAGTTCGGGGACGCACAGATAGATCTGTTTGCCTCCCACGACTCGACCCATTGCGCCCAGTATTATTCTCTGACCGAGGGCACGCTCGGCACGGATGCTCTGGCGCACAGCTGGCCGCGGGGCCGCAAATATGCGTTTCCCCCAGTGAGCCTTCTTGCGCAAGTCTTGCGCAAGGTCAGGGAGGACGAGGAGCAGGTCCTTCTGGTTGCGCCGTGCTGGCCCACCCGGACTTGGTTCTCCGAACTAGTGCTCCTCGCGACAGCACCTCCTTGGCCAATTCCCCTGAGGAAGGACCTCCTTTCTCAGGGACGGGGCTCCCTATGGCACCCTCGTCCCGATCTCTGGAACCTCCACGTGTGGCTCCTGGACGGGACGAGGCAGGTTTGAGTACCCTACCACCTACGGTGGTGGCTACCATCACTTCCGCTAGAGCGTCGTCCACTAGGCACGCCTACGCCTTGAAGTGGAACCTCTTCGTCAACTGGTGCTCTTCTCGCCGAGAAGACCCCCGGAGGTGTTCAATCAGTTTCGTGCTTTCCTTCCTTCAAGATGGGTTGGAGCGAAGGCTGTCTCCCTCCACCCTCAAAGTTTATGTTGCCGCTATTGCCGCACACCACGACTTAGTGGAAGGTAAGTCCGTAGGGAAGCACTACCTGATCGTCAGGTTCCTGAGGGGGGCGAGGAGGCTGAATAACCTCCTCGTTCTCCTCTCGTTCCCTCTTGGAACCTCTCAGTGGTTCTAAGTGCCCTGCAGAGTGCTCCCTTTGAGCCTCTGCAATCAGTGGAGCTTAAGTTCCTGTCAATGAAGACAGCGCTCCTGGTTGCATTGGCCTCTCTCAAGAGGGTCGGGGACCTGCATGCATTCTCCGTTGACGAAGCATGCCTGGAATTCGGGCCGGCTTACTCTCACGTGATCCTGAGACCCCGGCTTGGATATGTGCCCAAGGTTCCTACCACTCCCTTCCGGGACCAGGTGGTGAACCTGCAAGCGCTGCCCTTGGAGGAGGCAGACCCAGCCTTGGCACTGCACTGTCCAGTACGCGCTCTCCACGCCTATGTAGACAGGACGCAGTGTTTCAGGACCTCAGACCAGCTCTTTGTCTGTTATGGTGGGAAGCTGAAGGGAAAGGCTCTCTCAAAGCAGAGGTTGTCTCACTGGATAGTGGACACCATTGCTTTGGCATACCAGCAGCAAGGTCGACCGTGCCCCCTTGGTGTGACTGCCCACTCCACCCGGAGTGTGGCATCCTCTTGGGCTCTAGCGCATGGCGCCTCGCTAACAGACATCTGCAGAGCTGCAGGCTGGGCGACACCAAACACATTCGCCAGATTCTACAATCTCCGAGTGGCCAGTGTCCTCTTATGTACTCGCTTCAACTAGCTAGTACCGGACCCGCTCAGGTGTCTTCGCTTGCTCGCCATTCCACTCCACGGACTGAATACGTGCGATATTCTGCTCAGGTGAGCTTCTCCGCAAGCCCTGAGTTTCTCCAGCACCCCTGATGCTAGCGCCAGTGTCTATTGCCTGGGCGTCGGCTAGGTGCCTCCCGTGTGCATGGTCCCTCCCCGGAGCTACCCCCACACGTGTATTTCCACTGTAAGCCTCTCTGAGCATGTGTCTTTCCCTTGGCAAGCCACCTTGCCACCCCTGAGGTTGAAATATTCCACCTGCGGCTGGACACCTCAGTGTTTCTCCATATGTTTCCTTCGGGTCATATGTGTATTTCCAAATGCCCCCCCCCCCCCCCCCCTCTGGGTTGGTGTTAATTGCATATTTCCTCTAAAGCTATGGGATATGCTTCCCAGTGTACCTTGGTATTCCTGTGATAAATAGGAGTCCTTCGTCCAAAGTCTCTCGAGGGCTCAGATTTACGCAGGGCACTGGAAGACAGCTGTGAAGGTGGCGTGATTAGACTGGTAACCCCATTCGTCGTCATCCGACGTAACTCGGAGTGACAACGAAAGGGAACGTCTCGGTTACGTATGTAACCCTCGTTCCCTGAGTAGGGAACGGAGACGCTACGTCTTCCTGCCACTTCCGCTGTACCGAGGGGATCGCCTGAGTTCAGTCTTGGCTCCTCAGCGAAGAAACATAACTGCATGTTGCTGGCGTCCTCCTTTTATACCCACGAGGTGGGGCGGAGTTACGTCATGCAAATTCCGCAGACCCATGGCATTTCTTTGCCATTGGCTCGTTTTTGTATACTCGAAGTCGATAGGTGTTCTAAGCGAAACCCCATTCGTCGTCATCCGACGTATTTAACCTTCTTTTCATGGAAGAAAAATAAAACATTTACCTAAAATACTCTCTAATGAATCAGTGACCAAACAAATCATTGGATTTATATCAATACTAAGCCCTAGTTTGATTGAATCAAATAAACCCATCAAAAACATTACAAAAACAGATTTTTCTGCTAAGCTCAAACCCGTAGTTGGTTCCTCCAGGTGTGTTGATCATCTCGTTCGACCCACGGAACATTCCGTCTTTGTCAGGGTGGTTCTATACGAAACCGTTGCAATGGGCTTTCCCTTGTTGGCAAGGGAGGTACGTTACTAGCACGCCCTTGATCTCCCACTTTATTCTTCTCGTTGGCGTGTCGGTTTGCTGAGGTTGGTTGGTATAGTTTAAGGTGAGATGTTTGGATGGAGGTGTCACAATCTCCAACTTTACAACCTTGTTTGTGGAGTGTATCATTTCCTGGCTGCTCTCACCTGTGAATGGAGACCCTAAGTATTTTGTTAGTGACCCCTTGTCTAGCCGGCCGTCCCTTCTGGTGTGACCAGTGGAATATTTACCATTTGTTTATCATTTCTTGCTCACTTAATAGCACTTAGGGTCCTTTTCCCCTGAAAAACATTCAACCCACTTTGCACATGTCAACAACACAATATTTATACATTTGGAACAGAATCAGTTCTATTTGCTACAATCCATCCTGACATACTGCAAAAGGAAAATTTTAAGTAATGCGCTGTGGAGGTGTGGCACTGTTTCTTTCTGCCACAATAATAACCCAGGCCAGGATAGTTAGTCAAATTCATCCATGGCCATTATTTTATTGAGCACATTCTGCCCTGTATCAAAAGTCTGCATGCTCTGTAAAGAAAAACAAATTTCGAGGTTATTTTAAGATAGTAAAGTACACGTAGTTTCTTTTGTCTGCTGTGCTGCCGCGGCCTTCGCTGCCACATCTGCCCTGGCGTTTCCTGTTGAAACAGTCCTGCAAATACACTTACAGACAGCAATTTTGTCAGGGAGAAGAATGGGTTCTTGCCAGGCTTTTACCCAATTAAGCCCAGTGTCCTCCCAACATATATTGTCCCTTAGTAAACCATATTTTTTCAGTTGTTACCATCCCCCTTTTGATGCATGACTAACTTGTGCATCAATTTAACATAGTGGTGTGTGGATAAACAAAGTTAGCCATCAACACTGTCCTTCAGACAAATTTCCTCTAGACATCTTTCTCTGTCTCTGAAACAAAATATTACATTCTTCACTTGAAGCCACAATCTCATCTGCTTATCGAAGTTTTTGACGGGCAAAGGCCCTGAGCCTCACAGCGTATCCTGCTTTTCAGATCTGTTGTTTGGTCTCTTAATTCAGTCATCCACAAACATTTTCAAAGTCATCAATTGTTTCTATCAAGTCAGGTCTTGGTGTACAGACTTGGTCAATGTCAGTCAAATAGCATTCTCCTCCTTTGCTTACTGTAATCATACATTTTTTTAGGGGCTCTCTTGATAATTTCATGTTGAGTCACTTCGTTGTTGCCATTAAATCTATAACATTTTCGTTTACCTCAACCCGTGACGGACGTCGATCTACAACTCCACAATTCCAATTTACATAAATACTTAAACTGATCCAGAAAGTAATTCAAATTAACATCATAATTGACAAAAGTAAATAATACCAGACAGAGCTTGATGACCAATCAACTTAAAGCTTGTTCCTTGTTCTGTATCATCTTTTCATCAAAACAACTCAGAATTATTGGCTTCTTTAAAATTTGTTATTTGCCCTAACCCAATGATAAATGATAAAACATTAATTCCAGAGGTTAATGACACAATATACTCACTATTCAGGCGGAATATCAGTACCCCACACTAACATACAAGATGTAAAGTGCTGTCACCATCACCCGCACTCATAATAAACACATTTTCAATGTTCGTTTTTCTTTATATCATTGCTATAAAGATTTGCATTTTTAAATAAGATTTTAAACTTCACATTTTCC
This sequence comes from Meda fulgida, assembly GCA_030578275.1. Taxonomy (NCBI): domain Eukaryota; kingdom Metazoa; phylum Chordata; class Actinopteri; order Cypriniformes; family Leuciscidae; genus Meda; species Meda fulgida. The sequence goes on from CM060627.1 coordinate 20,118,340, forward strand.
TGTAGCTTTTACCTGATTTTACATGGTCTCTTAACCAGTTTCAAAGCATGTCTGTTCATTATTCATTTGATTTTTTTAGACAAGTCAGCTGGGTTGTTTTGTTTCATTATCATTATTTTGCTTCAGCTTGCTCTAGCGGGCCTATAACATAAAAACAGACACAGTTAACATCACTTCCTCCACTCAAGCGGTCTCTCTCACCATAAACAAATAATATTTTCTACAGCCTCCTAAGACTGTAATTTAGACAGAATGTAATATTAAATTCATCACAATAACCCTTTACCATTAAACTTTATCCAGACTTTCCTCAATTCTACAAAAGCTGTCCTTATCTCTAGCCACCACCATGTCTAACGACCCGAGTTATACTATGTTATAGACATATTAGTTCAGAATCAACACTTCTATACATTTTCTTGCCTATAAGGCAACCAACATCACAAAAAAGTTTTGCTACTGTCTCCACAACAAATAATGGCAATCCCCTTATGGTCTCAGCTGGCTTTTTAAAGCCCATTCCCATTAGCTCTTTATCTTTAATTTTCTTCTCTTCAGGGTGTTGTCCCCTGGCATAGTTGCAGACACTTGTCACAATGAAAAACAAGCCATACAATGAATGCGGTTTCTGGTGAGTGGTATAGAGGAAAACTCACATTTCTGGGTCAGACTGCCATAACTTCTTACAGCTCATCTCCCCTGCATGGTGTATGATGCTGCTGGCCTCACAGCATCTGTTCCACTCTCATACCCATCTCACATAAACACCTCCTATCAGGAGATGCCCAGTGTCGGCGTGACCCCCTGCTTTAGGTTGCCCTCTGTCTGGCCAAACAGGATCTTACCCGTCGTTGAGAAATCACCTCGTGCACACTGGTAACCGCTCTTTCCCAATACCAAATCAGTCTTCTTCAACAGAATCAGTTGTTTTCTGGAGCTTAGGAAAGGCACATTCAAGAGTCACCAGAGCCATTCAGACTGCCTAATAGTGTTCACACAGGGAGACAGGTTAATAACAGCAGTATTTAATCACTTAAAACCATTAACCATCTTAAAAGCAGCAACCTAGCTACTTATTATACTCAGTGAATTTAGATCACAACCATACATTCAGTGGACTGTTACTGTAGATCTGTAGCCGGAGCCATCGGCCCTGTTTCATGGTGGAGACTAAAATCAGACAAAGAAGTTACTGATTCTAAAATAAACGTCACTTCTATTGTTTAAGGTCTGCATTATTATTTTAAAGACTTCTTTAAAGTCATTCAGTTTTACTTTTAAAAACATTTACAAATACAAATTGCCCTCTGAATGGTAATGATTTCTTTTAACATCTGTGTCTATGATATTCAACTGAAACACTGTGCTTTATTATAAATAGCTTATTATCTTATGACACAGGCTCAGATAGCAGCTTTTAGCTGACATTGAATGAGAGAGAGACTCTGAGGTATTCAGGACTGGTACACTGCACTCTCATAAACGTCTAACATCAAACTTTATCTACCATCTTTTAACTCTATCCCAGCTTAAGGCATCTTTGCCAGTGATGACATGCGTTTTCAAATAAACATATTTTTTATATTTGTCTTTTGCCCATACATCAGGTAATTTAGGCATTACAAATTTCCACTCAGATTGAGTCTCTGTCGCACTGGCAGTTTCAGCCACATCACAGATTCAGATTCCGATAAGCAAACTGTTCTCTTACGAGAGGTTCTCTCGTATTGCCTAAGTTAGCTTACGCTAAGGGAAAGATTCATATTTTCGAGATATTGAAGCCAAAAATTATCCTTAATTTTGTATTTATTGTCAACGCAGTCCAGCAGCTAGCAGACCTAGAGCAGACTGTCTAGCATGCTCATTGGCTGCCCTGCGGCAACTGCAGCAGCCTACCACTGAGCCCGACGTGACATCACGTCCAATGAAGCGTCCTCATCGCGTCTCAGCCCGCCAGAATGGGCGTGGCCTAGCGTATATAAGCTGGGCTCGGAGGCTGCTTCCCTGATTTTCATCTCTTCAGCGAAGCTCTTCGCATCGCTGGATTCTGAGAGAAGCCGCCGCCGTTGAGAAAGCGACAAAGCCAGCTTAGAACAGTGCCTGAGGAAGCCGGCCGCCTTCAGCCATCCGTGCGAGCTAAGCTATCCGGCGACATGTCCTTTTGAGCTCTATACTGTCTGTGTGTGTGTGTTCGCCGCTACGACACCTCCCCCTTTTCTAAAAGAGCACAAGACGTTTTTCTAAAAATGTCTTGCATTTTCTATGGCTCGTGCCGAGCCCCGCCCAGCGCCAAAGACCACCATGTGTCTGCGCTCTCTGCCTGGGCCAGGAACCTCCGATGTCAAACCTGCGGGCTCGACTCAAGGTTTTAACACTCCGCCACTTGTAGGACCGCGCAAGAAGCGCCGTTCTCAAAGGCCTCCGGAGCCTGTGGCTACTGCGAAACACTCGCCGGAGTCCCTCCCTCGAGCTTCGTTTTCGGCTTCTCCGCCCCTCCTCACCGACGCGCAGCCGGCGTCGCTCCAGTTGACGAGGCGGAAGGAATCGCCACAGGGGACTGCTGTTACATTTCGTGGATTGCACCATTCTCCGCGAGGCTCCACTCTTACGTCTCCGCGTCGCTCTCCCAAGTGGACGGCGCCACCGAAAGAAGGGATACAACTCTATCCCCCCGGTGGAGGAAACGGTTGCAGTGCATCTTCGTCCGCCCTTCGCGAGATGGCGCTCAAAGTCTGCTCTCCCTTCAGAAGCAAGAGGGAAATGACGGCTGAGTACCGCCGCGGCCGCACCACCGTCAAAACTCCTCTCCCTGTCAGTCCCCTTCGAACAGGCTACTGCAGTGGTACATTCAGCAGCCAACGAGCCGGTAATACGACCCGCTCGCCTGCACACAAACACCGTCTTCACGGCAACCCAGAGAAATCTCATAAGAGTATAATGTCTGGTTATCTGGCTCACGCAGATGGTGTTTTATGTGTAGATAAAGTGCCCTCATCTCAGTGTTCACCCCTACACACAAGCACAACACTTCCCGTGTCACTCACAGAGCCCACTCTCATAAAGCTGGCAAGTGCCGCTCGAGTGTTAAATGTTGGACATGTGCACACGAGTCCGTGCTCACGCCTACTCTCTGCCCGCTCTGTCACACGGCCAAATCAGCCTCTTCGATCAGGCTATGAATGTAAGTCCCGTGCCCGCTCACGCTTACTGACACACACTTCACGCGCCGCTCGCGCGTCACAAGATTATCACAAAACGCTCCCCATCCAAGCGATCGGGTCGTTGCATAGGAGTGTAAATCGCGTGCCCGCTCACGCTCACGCTCACTAACAAACACCTCGCCCCCGACGCTGCTCGCACGTCTCAGTGCTGTCACAAAACGTCCCCCATTCACATGGCAATCGGGACGTCATACGAATGTAAGTCCCCTGCCCGCTCACGAGCGCTCACGTTTACTAATAAACGCTTCACCCAAGGCGCTCGCGCATTACAAAGTGATCACAAAACGCTCCCCATTCCCACGGCGTCGCTAGCACATCACATAGTGCAGCCTCATATCAGTCAGGATATGAAAGTAAGTCTTGTGCCCGCTTGCAAGCGCTCACCCTTACTGACATGCACTTCGCCCATGGTGCCGCTCGCGCATCACAAAGTGATCACAAAACGCTCCCTATTCATAGCAATCGGGGCGTCATATATGAAACAGCCTGCCACCGCTGTCAGCGAGCTGCCTTATATAAGCACAGAGCGCCGCACCGCGCCGCACCGCACCCATTCCTCCGGTTCAGTTTCTCGAGCCCGCACAGTGCGGCGATCAGAACCCGGAGACCATTCTGCCATTAGTTGCACATATAAAAGCATGGGAAACGATTCCAGGTATATCAGAATGGGTGCTAAGCACAATAAAGCAGGGCTATGCGTTACAGTTCGCTCGCCGTCCCCCACGCTTTCGAGCACGGACCGCGTCGACAGTGAATGTGGAGGCAACATAGCTACTCCGCTCAGAAATAGCAAAGCTGCTGTGCAAAGGGGCCATTGAACCGGTACCGCCTTCTCTGAGCGAGTCAGGCTTTACAGCCGTTATTTTCTCGTACCCAAGAAGGACGGGGCTCTCAGACCTATTTTGGATCTGAGGCATTTGAACAAAGCTCTCATGAAAAGACCATTCAAAATGCCAGGAAACCAGGAAAATCCTCGCGCACATTCGCCCGAGGGACTGGTTTATCTCTCTCGATCTACAAGATGCCTATTTTCAGAATCAGATATTACCCCGTCACAGGCCATTTTTGAGATTCGTCTTCGACGATCAGGTATATCAATACACCATCCTGCCATTCGCCCTGTCCTTAGCACCCCGTACATTCACAAAGTGCATGGACGCGGCTCTCGCCCCCTTGAGAAATCAGGGCTTGCGAATTATGAATTATCTGGACGATTGGCTGATTATGGCACAGTCAGAGATGGAATTTTATCTCACAGGACAGTGCTTAGCGGCCGACTGGTATCAGCGTGGAAGGTCATTCAGACAGATGCGTCCAACTCGTGTTGGGGCGCGCTCTTCGAGGGCAGACCGGCCTCTGGCCTGTGGTCAGACCAAGAGAAGCTTTTTCATATAAACTGTCTGGAAATTATGCCGGTCGAGCACGCGCTGAAGCGCTTCCTCCCGTTCATACAGGACCACCATGTTCTAGTCCGCTCGGACAACATGTCTGTGGTTTCATATGTGAACCGTCAGGGCGGTGTCAGATCCAGGAACCTCTGCGATCTAGCAGAACATCTCCTCGTTTGGTCACAGCACCATCTGCGCTCGCTGAGAGCAGCGCATGTGCCAGGCCACTTGAACGACGGCCCAGACAAACTATTCAGGGACAATGTTCCCCCGGGAGAATGGTTCCTGCAGTCCAGTTGCTATTGCGCCTTTTCGGCAAAGCGGTAGTCGACCTCTTTCCGTCGGAAGTCAACGCTCACTGCCCAAAGTTCTTTTCAAAGAGCGAGGACGCGCTGGCCCAATCATGGCCCAGCCGCCCACTATACGCTTTCCCTCCAGTCTCATTATTGCCACAGGTGATCAAGAGAATCAGGGAAATGCGCCATTCGGTGCTCCTCATAGCCCCGCAAAGGGAGATCCAAACTTGGTTTCCGGAGTTGACGCAGCTGTCACAGACAGCCCCGTGGCCGATTCCGGTGAGGACAGATCTCCTCTCTCAAGCTCGCGGCTCGATTTGGCATCCCCATCCAGAGCGCTGGTCTCTGCACGCATGGGTGATCAACTGATACCCGTTGTCCTGCCAGAAAGTGTGATGAACACGATCACGCAGTCTAGAGTTCCATCTACTAGAAAGCTCTACACGTCTAAATGGTCTGTGTTCTCCAAATGGTTCACCGACAAAAGTCTGGACCCACGTACGCGTGGGGTATCGCGGTTGCTTAGCTTCCTTCAAGAGCTGTTGGAAAAAGGGAGGTCCCCTTCCACGCTTAAAGTCTATGTGGCGGCCGTCACAGCGTTCGCAGAAACGACGCGTGGCCGCTCACTAGGAAAGAACGAGCTCATCATCCGCTTCATTAGAGGAGCTAGGAGGATGAACCCCCCACTCCCCCCGTCGGCCCTGAAAGCATATCCCTTTGAACAGTTAAGTTCAGTGGATCTAAAGTATCTATCACTAAAAAACGTTTTTCTGATTGCCTTGTAATCAGTCAAGCGTGTGGGAGACTTGCTCATTGTTTCGTTTGGTGGGCGCACTAAAGGTCTCGCTGCCTCGAAACAAAGCCTGTCCAGATGGATAGTGGACGCTATCGCAGCTGCTTATGCGCCAAAAGGTCTGCAGTGCCCTTTGGGCATCAGGGCTCATTCCACTAGAGGCATGGCCTCGTCGTGGGCATGGTCCAGCGGAATTTCTATTCATGACATATGTGTGGCGGCGGGCTGGGCTTCCCCGTCCACCTTTGTTAGGTTTTATAACCTAGAAGTTCCCGCCCTGCAGGCTAGACTTCTGTCATTGTAAGTGAGATGCATGCCCTGTCCAAATCTATTAGTGCGCAGGCTACTCTCACGTGTTATTAGCTCTCCTGGTTGAGCTGCACTATTGGGTTAATGTGCTATATACGGACCGGCGGCGCCACCCCGTATTCCCTGTGAGTGCTTATGTACATGTGCCAGGCCCACATTGCTGGCCGCCTTTATTCCCCGCTTATTTGGGATCACCGGGGTTCCCTGGGACTCATCAAGTGGATGCTTGGCCCGCACGGCGTTGACAAAGGGTTCCCGTAGCGTAAGCTAACTTACGCAATACGAGAGAACCTCTCGTAAGAGAACGTATCGGTTACCTAACGTAACCTCGGTTCTCTCTAGAAGAGGGAACGAGTATTGCGTAACCTGCCGTGCTCACGCCACGAGCGACTTTCGCTTCAGTCGATTAAAACCAGGGAACCAGCCTCCGCGCCCAGCTTATATACGCTAGGCCACGCCCATTCTGGCGGGCTGAGACGCGATGAGGGTGCGAGCGCCCTTCATTGGACGTGATGTCACGGCGGGCTCAGTGGTAGGCTGCTGCAGTTGCCGCAGGGCAGCCAATGAGCACGCTAGACAGTCTGCTCTAGGTCTGCTAGCTGCTGCACTGCATTGACAATGAATACAAAATTAAGGATAATTTTTGGCTTCAATATCTCGAAAAGATGAATCTATCCCGTAGCGTAAGCTAACTTACGCAATACTCGTTCCCTCTTCTAGAGAGAACAGAGGTTACGTTAGGTAACCGTTACGTTTCATTACAGCCAATAACAAACTTATCTTTTAAAAGCAAAACATCAGCTTCTAGTTCTTTCATGGTCAAAACACTAACAAAACATACTGTTTGTTTAATCAGTTGCCTTTCTACACATTTCACATTTCGCAACTGTTCATTCAGTAGCCTACTGCTTCTGCTTATTTGATCTTAAATACAAATAATTATTCTAGTTCTCAATGACGTTTCATTTCATCTCAATTTTAGTTGGCAAATTCTCAATTACCATAGTTTAATATCTGACTAAGTTTTTCTAGGAGTTTATCAATCTCCAATTAGGATTAACACTAACTTTGACGAAAAGTCACTCTCTATCTTTTGCAGTTATTATAAATCATCCGTCAGATTAGTCTCTCTATATAATCTAAACCCTTTTTTTTTATTTTTAATTAAAACACAATCATCCTTTAGTTACCTTTGTATATATTACAACTCACATTTGTTGAAGTCATTAATTTTACATCAAACTGTATTCATAAATTCACTTATAAAAATTACTATTATAGATCTTTTCTTCAAAAGGATTCACTTTAAGACCTCAATCTTTTGACCTTGTTTTTATCTCTTATTCTTTCTCAGACGAAAATGTTAATGTCGTCATATAAACACTGATCTACTTTCAAACCCACATTATAACCAGAAATGTGTCACTATCACATTTTCAAACACCTTCTCGGTGGGCATTTAGTTACGTGTTAAATGGCCCTGCTGACCACAATTAAAACACTCTCTGTCATCTGATGGATTCGTGTCATCCTCAACTACCGCATCAGACACATTGTCTATAGTTTGATCACTGTCAGCTTGCAAACGACTCCAACTTACTGCACACCATTGAAGAAGTGTGTCCCAACCGGGAATGCAAACAGAGCCGCTGATAAGCAGTTCTCTGTGTTCTTTTGACCATCCACACGTGGCGGATTCAATCACAATAGCCAAATCAGAATCTTCACCATTATCATTATCATTGGCAGGACATTAATTTCCATAAGCTGCACGGGAATGCAAAAAAATATTCTAAGTTGTTTTCACAAAGTTTCTCTTTAACTTTAATCGCTTGTCCAGGGAAATTATCCCCAACCCAGAATTTCCTTTATAAAACAGATCGACATTATACATTATTGATATCCAGAATCTTTGGACATAGCTATCTTTACATTTTACTAATTTGGTATTATCATCAACAACAGTAATTACAGAACAAGTACATATCTAACATCCGGAAGCCGGGCTGAATAAGCAAACACTGTTGCTGTACTCCCAGCATAGCTGGACCCTTTAGGTTCAAAACACAATGGTTGTCAAACTAAAACTAAACATAATTTGAATCATTATTTTACCATTAAAATATAGAATTGTTCCCCATTCTCTTAATGAAACATTCTTCATATTATGTTAATCCCTGTTAATCATTTAATGCCTTATCTTTATTTTGAAAATCACTTTTCATACCATTGAAACAGTTTTTTTGACTTCCATAAATTCTGTCAGACATTTTAATTTCATCACATATAGTTTTCTACTATGTTTCTTCTCAATCTCTCCCAATTTCCCTACATGCCAGTTCCTTCTGTATCCTCTCCTTTCTTTTCTCTACATGCCAGTTTCTTCATTATCTAACCAGTACATGATTGCATGCTTACAATACCCACACACATATCACACAAGGGTTGGGAACCGAAAATCGGTTCTTATCCATAACCGGTTGTTTTTTCAAAAAATACCGGAACCGTGCGTAATTCCTGAGTTTTGGTTCCGAAAACGGTTCTGGTGCGATGTGTGGATGAGGTGCTGGGAGCTTTTCATTTAATAGCGACGTCTCACCACATGAATATTAAAATAGTAATGAAAGCACTGTCCCTCGCGCTACTCGTATACGTTTTGCGTCAGATATACGTTCAACGCAGAGAGAGAGAGAGAGAGAGAGAGAATAAAGACAGTAGAGCTGCACCATTAATCTTTAAATGATCTCGATTCAAACACCCACGCGATCTTATTCCTAAATGACAAAAACTTCACACCGGAACATTCAAATCTGTTTGCGCTGTCACTGACCCAGAGAGAGCAGTTCTACATGAAACAGCTTTAATTTCAGTCTTTTCAACAACACAAGTATCAATATTTTTGTGTTAAAAATATTTAAATGATCACAGAAGTACTGAGATAAAAGTTTATAGTTCGAGAATAAACAATGATGTCTACGGTGGGTAGCAACCAAAACAGAGTTAATCACCTTTTGAAAGTCGCTTCAACTAACGAAAATCCACTTCAGAATTTACAAAATGTAGCTATATAATGAGCAAGTACATCATGAATGTCTTTTTTGAAACTGTGTTTTTGTCTTATCCTGAATCACTACGGTAAGCCTGTAGCTAGCATAGACATAAACATAGAGAAGTAGCTCCGGGTACAATGTTCTTCCCCAAGACGCATACATTTCTGTTTATTAAATAAATTAAATAAATTCTGTTTGTTGCCTTTGGCTTGCTCAGTTGGGGATATTCAAATTAATTAACCAAGCATTAATACCATTGATCAGCCCTACCAAACGTGGATGTTTTTTTCCACTAAGAAACAAACATTGTTATGTTATTTGATTGATATTGTGAAGCTGCTTTGATGCAATTTATATTGTGAAAAGCGCTATATAAATACACTTGACTTGACTTGACTTGACTATTAACTGCTAGAGCAGTTTAATCCAGTAATGAAACAAGTGAAGTCTTTATGAATCAATCATTCAAACCGATTTTGTCTGGATCTTACATGTGTGTTCAAGAATATTCTACCCCTTCTGAGAGGGTATTCTCCACTGCTGGAGATACAATAAGCTATAGGAGAGGTCCTAAATTATCCTTGAGAATGCAGAAATGTTTATTTTCCTTCAGAAAAATGTATTATTTTTGCAAAAATTGCTAAATAATATGTTGAATTTGTTGACATTGCCAGTCTGTTAAACTCATTTGACAAGTATCAGAAATAAAACACAAAAAGGATTGTTTATTTTCCCATTACTACTATTTTTATTAGTTGTTTTAATTATTTTGATTGAATGGGAACCGGAACCGAAACCGGAATTGTTTGGCGGAACCGGAATCAGAATCGGAACCGGAAAATTTCTTACGATTCCCAACCCTTAATCTCACACAACAACCTTTTTGTTTTTCACTTCCCTCTTCCACCAAGTCTCTCACTTACAGTTCCCTCTATTTCACACAGACAGCCTTATTGCTGCTTGCTACTTCAATCCTTATCATGTAAATTTAAATTCTCTAGACATCTAATGTCATGCATCCATTTACTGGATGAAGAAGTAAAACTTTATTTCTCCTGGTAGTTCGACATTTTATCTGCCTCTTCAAGCCAACAATCCATTATCTGTACACATTTTTAATATTTTTCTAACCCTAACCCTAACACACATGTTGAACACAGCCAAATCAACCTTTTGTTCCGCGCTGCCTTGTTCCACTGATTCTCGCACTACTTTCAGTCTAGTTGTGCTCAGGGTTCCCTCCCTGGGGAAATCATGATATTTGATATATTTCTCTATGTCCTGCATGCATTTTCCCCCATAGTTTTTTTTCTAATTTTACAGAAAACCGGTGTATCAAATTTGGCAAGCTTACTCTGAGACTTCCCCATACTGGCTGTCTCTGTTTATCTGTGGATTTTACCGTTCGACGCAGCGTCTTATAATCTGTTGGACGTCTCCAACAGATCTGATTTCTTAACCCAAGATCAGTTAAATGTGCACTCAGTGCTATGTTAGCGAGACTCAGTTTCTGTTAAGAAGACCTCTTGACCTACTCGTAAGTCTCACTTCTAGGTTGAGAACCTCTTGTACTCGCACCACAGAAAAGCAGAACCAGCAACCATGGTTTTACTCACTCTTATACCAAAAGAAAAATATTTTAGCCCCAAGAAAATATTTTTATCCCAGAAGAAAATATTTTTGCCGTCTCTTACCAGAGATGTCTTGGATTGCCACAGGGTCGTTTTCATTTGATTCTAGTGGAGTTTCTCCTGGCCCTGATAGCGGTCGGCCCCTCTCTCTGAAACTTACGAGGTAGAGCTGGAACTGCTCAGTCCAGGTGGCCAAACACTGTCCGCTCTCAGGTCCAGAAGGCACTTCCAAGGAGTCCCACTCTTCTGACACCAAATTGTTGTGGCAAAAATTCTCATTAAACATCATCACTGCGTAAGAGACACTCAGAGTCAAATTAATAAAAAGAGAAGTATTTATTCTTGCAAGAATAGGTTCAGTCTAGTTCACATAAGTTACGCTGTGCAAGAGAGTAACACACAGAACCCAAAACCAGAGCCATCTTCACACTGTTTCTCCCAAGGGTTGTTTGCTATAGGCCTTGCCTCTCAGTAAATTTCCACAGACAATGGACCCATATTGCTAGTTCAGTTTTATTACTAACTAACCCCCCTTTAGCCCCCCTTGCCTAGATGGCCTCTGACCTGGAGGTCAGAGGTCTTTGCCCATCTGGTTTTGGGGTGTCATGTTCCTGCTTCCTCAGGTATACAAACATACATACATTTCAGAAATGTTTCCCCTCTACACAAAGAAAAACCACATGGCATTCCTTTGCATTGTCTCAAGAATGAAAAGAAAACATATACATACATTGGAGGTTCGATAGCAACATAGAGATCTACCTCGTAATTTTCACTACTGATCAATGTAAGATTAAAATTTCTCCAACAGTTGATTACCAAAAACAACTAACAAAGATTCCGCTATTCGCTCAGGAATTTGACCCATTCGAATAACTTGAATATCCTCTACCATTTGATCCTTTAAATTCTGAGCTAAAAATAAACACACCGCACGATGTGTTTTAAAATTAGATGATTTTTTTAATGCATCTACCAATTCCTTTGCAGAATTATTAAGATGCGGACCCGCTGCTATAATATGTAGAGAACCTTGAAGAGGCTCAGTGAGTCCTTTCCCAGTCATTGTTCCCATCCACTGAGTGTATTCACTTAGTTGATTCATTTGAGCAGTATTTTCTGATTGAATTGACAACCGAATACCCCCTGCTATATCTCCCCATATACTTCAAAGTTTTACGATTAGAGGTATAATATTTAACTTCTTTTTCCAACCAACTTTTTATTTGTGAAAAATTACCACAATAAGACTGATCAAAAACAGTAAGAAGGGAGTTCAAGTTATAATTGATGCGTTGTCGCACCATGTGAGCTTCATTTATCAAGGTTTTGGTTTCTTTTGCCAACAATATACCATGAGCTGGTGCAATAGTTGTATTTGGGCATGTTTTAGCTTTGTTTGTCTTTTCCGCAGAAAAATAAAAACACCTTCCGATTTCCCCAGTTTTTTGTTCAGTCTCACAATATGCATTCTCATCTTCTGAATGCCATACTCGTACGTAATTTCCCTTGAATCTTGTTATCCCCGAGGAGGAAGTATCCCTCAGAAACCCTTCACATGGCAACACTTTGGGATAAATACACCCTTGGGCCAATGAATCTCATATTGTAAGCATGTGAGTATGATTCAAAATTAAATTAATTTCCACATTAGTAGACGTTATGAGGTCTAACCCTATAACTTCACATTGTTCTTTTGAACAAATTTCTCGTTTTTAAGCACTACCAGTGTACCCCCGTCTTTTACAGGCCAAAGTACTCTGCTTTTGTAACATTGATGGTAAAAGTTACATTGATATTTAGCAAGGTCTTTATCATTACGTGGCACCCAATCACATAATCCCCATGTGGAAATAAAGGGTAGAGTAAAATGTTGGCCAGATTTCAGAAGTGCAATCCAAGTGATTCCTTGAACTCGAGGAGTCCATAAAGCTTGGCTTCCTTGGTAAAAATAAGTATACCATTGTTGTTGGGTATCGAGAATAACTTGCAACTATCAATGTCAATGGAATTGATTCCTGAAATGGAAGCAGAGAAATAATTAAACATCACACCTTTGTTCCCAATCTTTAAAATTAATGGATGAACATTGCTCAATCTCAGGCCATAAACCGTCATCATCATTTTGTTCATTCACTAAGCAAGGTTTAACTTGTGACCAATGACACCATCTATTTGTTCCTACACCCTTCCCTTTAAGGCAAACACTTGTATCAGTCGTTAAGAGTATCTCATTTGGACCCTCCAATCTAGGCTCTAAACCTTTCCTAGCAATACGTTTGATCATAACAAAACTGCCTAACTCGGGAATGTGTGGAATGTCAGTAGTGGGGTGTTTTTCATCCCATTGCTGTTGAGATTCTCGCACTTTCTTATTATTGTCTTTAGTAGCTTTGTCCAGCATTGCGAGATAGCGCCATAACTTTTCTTGGAACAAAGTAGAGTCTCCTCCTGTTCCCGCAGGTGGCGGAGCATCAGGAGGTAGAACCATTGTTCTTCCAGTTATCAGTTCAAAAGGGGTTAGTCCTGTAACTCTGTTTGGAGTTGCTCTCAAGCCCCACAAAATAGCAGGTAATAATTTATGCCAACCTTGGCCAGTTTGCAGAATAGCTTTGATTAGAGATGTTTTCAACGATCTGTTCAACCTCTCTACCGTCCCTGAACTTTGTGGTCTATTTGTAATATGGAATTTTTGTTTAATCCCCATCAATGTCATTGCTTCCTTCATCAGTTTTCCAGTGAAGTGAGTTCCATTGTCAGAATCAAGTTTGTATGGAAGACCCCAGCGATGAAAACCATTCCGCTTCCACCATTACTCGTGCTGCCGCTTCAGCAGTGCAAGTGTTCGTAGGGAATGCTTCCACCCACCCAGTAAATCTGTCCATGATTACTAGAATGTATTGGTAACCTCCACTGGGTAATAAAGGTCCTGTGAAATTGATTTGGAGATGTGTCCATGGACCTGTTTGTCTGGGTGCATGTGACATTCGCACCTTTACAGATTTTCCCACATTTGCTTTTATGCAGATCAAGCATCTCCTACAGTAATCATCAATATCTCTCATCATTCGTGGCCACCACCATTTCTCACTGATTTGGGCTTTCATTGCTTTTGCTCCAGCATACACCTTTCCATGATACAGCTGCATCAGTTCTCTTCTTGTTCCGATAGGCATTACCACTTGTCCTGTTGGAATTCTTCAGATACCTTGATCATCTTCTTTCGCTCCAGCTTTTATCCATTGTTCTTTCTCTTCATCTGTCTCCATTTGATATGACAGAAGATGGAGCTCAGGATTATCTTTGCTGTTTTCCTTTACCAAGGTAACAGGACTAAGAGGAAGTAGAGCTGCTTCTCTAGCTGCTGCATCTGCTGCCATGTTTCCTTGACTTTCTTTGGACTTGTCAGATTGATCTGATTTTACCTTGATCACGACTGCTTCTCTGGGTAAGTGGCATGCTGCAATCAAGCGAAGAATTATGGAAACATGTTGTATTTCGCTCCCACTGCTAGTGATAAGCCCACGTCTTTTCCACAGAGCCAGGTAGTCATGGACCACCCCAAAAGCAACGACTATCTGTATAGATGTTGACTCGATCTCCTTCCGATAGTTCAAAAGCTTCCGTAAGTGCTATGAGCTCAGCTACTTGTGCTGAAAATTGCCCAGAAAGAGCTTCTTCCCTCACAACGGTTCCATCAGCTTCCACTACAGCCCATCCAGTATGTCGTTTTCCATCAACATAGTAACTGGATCTATCGACCCATAACTCCTTGTCTGGATTTTCAAGAGGTATTGGATTAACAGGACCAAGACTTTCCTCTTCAATTTGTTTTTCACACTCGTGTGGTATCCCCTCATGTGGTTCCAGCATCATTGTTGCAGGGTTAAGAGAAGTGTCTCTGATGATTTCCACTCTCAAATCCTTGTTCAACAAAGTTGCTTCCCATTTTGCTCTTCTTAGGTCAGTTATGGTCTTGATGTCTGTATTGTTCAACAACGTCACTATACTGTTTGGAGTATGCAGTATGATAGTTTGTGCTCCTATCAGATTTTCAACAGCATCCACTACCAATGTGGCACCATCGAGGGCTTGTATACCTTGTGGTTGACCAATCATGGTGATCGGAATTTTGGGGGAGAAGTATCCAACTGGTCTGTATTGATCACCTGGGTTTTGACACAGTACTACTGAATACATCTCATCTCCCATCCTGGTCCACAAATGGAATGGCAATCGTCAATCAGGAAGTCCCAAGGCTTGGGCTGAAGTCAGTTTCTCTTTCATAGAAGTAAACGCTTCCTCAGCTTCCGGTGTCCAGTTTATCTGTTCCACTCCAGGCTTTCCTCCCTTGAACAAGTTGATGAGGGGGCTAGTGATGCTGGCAAAATTAGGTATATACTAATGACAATAGTTGAAAAGTCCCATTACCTTCCGCATTCCTGTAACTGTTAGAGGTTTTGGAAGTTGCCGTAATGCCTCTACACGCTCTGTTGTCAGTCTCCTTCCCTCGACAGATATTCCTTGCCCCAAGTAAATAACCTTGGTTTTGGCCAGCTGTGCTTTGTCTGGGTTGACTTTGAATCCTCCTTTCCTAAGGGCTTGTTGGACAACATTCAGAGCAAATATATGGCTGTTTTCATCTGGGCTTGCAATCAACAAGTCATAAACATATTGGAGGCAAACACTTCCTGAACTCTCAATTTCAGCTTTTTGTTCCGTTAAGAACTGGTCCAAAGCTCTATGAAATACAACAGGATCTTGGGAGACCTTGGGATCAGATTAAGACCTTGTGGGAGCCTGTTCCAAACATACTGTTTTGCACCTACTGTGAAGGCTAATTTCTCTTGAGATCTTTCGTCTATGGGTATAGACCAGAAAGCCGACAGTACATCTAGTACCATAAATATTCTTGCATTTCCTGGAATATCATTCAGAATGGTGACAGGGTTGGCCACAATATGATGTGGTTTTGGTGTTAGACTGTTCTTGTGTAATCAATGGTTAATCGCCATGAGTTATCAGATTTCTTAACAGGCCAGACAGGACTATTAGTGGTAGATGAAGTTTGTCTGATGATCCCTTCTGCTTCCAAGTTTTTCACTATTTCTACCACAGCTTGTCTTGCTTCAGGTCGGATAGGGTATTGTTTATGAGGGGCATGTATCGGTCCATCAATAACAATGGGATCAATGTTAGCTTTACCACAATCCAATTTGTGTTTAGCCGAAACATCTGGATAAAAACCACACAGAAGGCCTCACACACCGTCTTTTCCCCAGTCTCTGATGATTGGTTTTGCTGTACCACCAGAACTTAAATTGCATGTGCGATCTTCGTGTGGTATCATCCCAGCTGTTGTAGCGATCTGACGACTGTCAGTGAATATGATCATGTTTAACAATGGAAGAATGTCCATGCCAATAAGGCTTCCTTGTGAATTTGGCCCCACCCAGAAAGATGTCCATAAGACTTAATCTTCATGTATTTGCAGAAGAACTTGAATACTTTTGCGAAATGTTGTGATACCTCCTCCAACTCCTTCAACTTCCAGTTTCATCTGTTGTAGGTAGGTTCAGATCTGTTATTGAAATGGCTGCTCCTGTGTCAACCTGGGTGTCACATGGGTGGCCCCCTATTAATGCATTGACAAAAAGGCGATTGTCTCTTTTTTTACTAATACAGGGGGCCACTGATTCCTATTGCGGATGCATAATTCCCTCAGTGAGCTGATGGACTTGTGCTTCAGTCCATGTCTTCCCTTGAGAGGTTTCATCATGTTTTTTTGTACTGACCTGTTTAAATGAAGGATCTTGGCCTCCAGCTCCACCTCCTTTAGCCCAGCAATCTCTTCTAACGTGGCCAGGCTTTCCACAATTGAGGCAAACAATAATCTTCTTCTTTGTGTCCATGTTGTATTGAGCTGTTTCCACTCCTTTCCGATATGGCTTGTTTTCTTCTTCTTTATTTGATCTCATAGCTATTTCTAGGCGGCCAGCCCATTGCATAATTTGGTCAAATGTCTCACCTGGGTTGGCACCAAGCGTTAAGGCTTGTTGGTATTTTGTGCTAAATCCATCCACAAGTATGTCAGTGAACTGTACATCATCTCTGTCAGTTGGTTTCTTAGCACAAAGAGCCCATCTCTCATAAGCATTCCACTTACGCAGAGCATATTCATCTGGAGATTCATCATCCTTTTGCCTAATCAGTGTCACTATTGTGAAAGGAGTTTTACCGCTGCCCAAGGTTTCTTGGATTTCTTTTCGGAACCCATCTAATGCTTGCCAAAGACCCAGAGGTCGTCCCTGGCCATCAACCCACAAATCTATCCATTGGGCTGTTGTTATCGGAGCTGGTAAGCGTTCCCATCTATCTCTTGGGATTTTAGCTTTCACAATGGTGTGTATGTCTCTTAATGTCATTTGATGTGCTTCAACTAATGAGTTCAATTCCCGCCAAAAGGAGGCAAGGCTGTGAGAATGGCTTGAAGTTCTCCTGGTGTGAATGGTCTCTCCTCTGTCATCATTTCAGATTCTTCCCTTTTAATCACAGGTGAAGAAAATTCACAATCTTATCAATTGTGATCATGACGTCATCTCTTGTCTCATCTCCCCAGTCAGATCCATAATTATGAGCTAGTGTACATCACAGCATGTCTCTGTTTGGCTGAGCTGATTTAGATCTCATTATTATTGGAGCTGCTTGTGCAGATGCAATTTAAATTTTGTCAACTGGACCTCCATTTGATCTTGAAGCTTGAGGCTGTATCAGAGGTTTAGATGAACTTGTATATTGTTAACGCAAAACTGGATACATTGGGTTGTAAGGAGGAGGTGTTACAGTTGTTGCGGATTAACTTTTTATTATTTTTAAGTTGATCTCAGATCAGTTTGCTCCTCAAACATTGAACAGCTTCATTGTCAAAATCAAAATGCATGCGATTCTAGCTCCTAATATAATTGACACCCTTCTAAGGGTTCAATTCTTTGCGTATTCAAACATTTTAGGGTTGCTTCGTTTCTAAACTGCACTACGCTAACTCGGAGTGCAGACCCCCCACTTTAAAACGCTATAAACACCGCTTGACACACTATCCTCATTTCCTTCTGCATGTCAAGCTAATTGCTAAATCACCTTACAGCTAATTCTAATATTTGACTAAATGGTCTTCTTTCTAAAAAAAAGTTTTTTAAAGTGTTTTCAACAAAAACTTCCCCAGCTTCATTCAAATATTTTAGAGGTTTACTGATCAGAGCAACTCAAATAAGCCACATCAAATTCAAATTATTTAAATTATTTTCATATGTCTGACACATATTCATTGGCAACACAACTGGTACTTTAAATACACAGTTCTTTTAAGCAGTTTCAGTCAGTGTCTGTAATCATCAGGCAGACTTAAAACCATTCTATAATAGAAAAAGTCTTACCTTGACTGAGACAAATGCCTGAAGATGCGATCCTGTTGTTCGTGACGCCAAATTGTAGACTTGGAATTAAGCCTTTTCCCCGTTGTTATTTTATTCACGGGACCGGACACCAGTTATTTTGCCAAGGAGAAAATCTTTTTTCTTTTATGTCAGGAGAGAAACTTTAGAAGATGTTGAATTCTTGCCAGGTCTATGCATTTCCTTGTTTCTCTGAGGTGGTACAGTAAGATTGAGCTTTTATACATCACAGAGAGACTTACAGCTTACTTGTAAGGTAACAAAACATGTTGCTTTGAGCTTCTTAAATATACAGGATAATTTGCACGTTTACATTCTCTTTTTAAAACTGTTAAACTTATTTTCAAAACCTAACAACAAAAAATGATAAGACCGAGATTTGCAACATTTCCACAGTAATATCATATTGAAATAAATATTCTGATTCTAAAATCTAATATTAAACTGCAGTGAATTAAAAACAGTAGAGTAGTGCCATTCTTGTTTTGTAAAAGCAATTTGCAAAAGAAAATATTGTGTAATGCTCCTGTTGTTTGTGTTTTTTCTGTTTTATGAGTGACAAAGTGTGTTTGTTGGGTGAAACCTTTACTAGTGTTCTGGAAGATTGAGTTGGGATTTGAGACATGAAGGAAGTGTCAGTGCATTTTGAATGTGAAATGAAGAACTGAGTGAAGAGTTTTGAAAATGTACCTAAATATTGAGAAATGTGTCCTAGCGACTGTAAAAACCTGTAATTTAATTTGTCAGAGTAAATCCCAGCGTTTTCTCTAGTTTATTGTAGTTTATTTGAGAAGTTCCACAGATTCTTGGACATTGGTAACTGTATTGTTAGAGTTGTGAGATCTTTAGGCCGGTTTATCCATGACACACACACAAGTATTGAGATGTAAATTGCGTGTGGGGGGATGTGCAGCGACTCAATCCACACACAAGAGTCTACATACACATGAAACTACCTATGTCAGAATATCCATTTACAGCTGCTAATACAGTTCTTCCAGAACACTAGTAAAGCTCACCCAACAAACACACTTTGTCACTCATAAAATACAAAAAACACAAATAACTGGAGCATTATAAAATATTTCTGCTGTTTTCTGTTGTTCCGAATTCACAGCATTTTATGTTACATGGTCAATGTTTACATTACAGTACACATTTGTGTTTAAACTGAAAGATTAATACCTTCTCAAGATTAATTAATACCATGAAACTCTTCACACAGTGATCACAAGATCAGTGTCCGGCTAAACTGAGATCTTTCAATTTACATGAATTCATTTCTCACTTAAACACAAAGACCAGCAGAACTTGATTTACTGTACAGGCCAATTTGCACATGCTTACATATTATTTCCAAGACTGTTATATTTAAGTTAAAAACATTTCAACTCAAACAAAAATGAATAAGACTGAAATTTGCAATATTTTTATACCGTATACCACATTGAAATGTATTCTGAATCTAAAAAAAAACAGAACAATTAAGATGTAACTAAACACCTACACTAGTCTTAGTCTTTCATTTTCATCGCCATCTATACAAAAGGAAATAATTGTGTACATTAATGTAAACATGAACCATGTAAAATAAACTGCCTTGAATTCTGAACAACAGAAAATAGTGCATATTACTGCCTGTTGTTTGTGTTTTTTGATTTGTATTTTTAATTTTGTTTGTTGGGTGAAACCTTTACTAGTGTTCTGAAAGAATGACTTATTTTGAGACATGAATGATGTGTTTTGGTAGTTTTAATGCGTTTTGAATGTGAAATTTACTGCAGTGAAGCTGAAAGTTGGTTAAGACAACGGAGTGAAGAGCTTTTAAAACAGTGATAAGTATTGAGAAATACATACATTCTAATTTAATTAGAATATAACATTCTAATCTTGTCGGCTAATGGATTATGGTCGGGTTGCAAGCATCACCTGTCTAAAAGTGTAAGGATGTAAAAAAAAAAATCTGGTTCATTTAAGCCCTAAGGGAAACAGTGTTTTTTTTTTTTTTTTACTGATATTGGCCAATGTCTGAGAGACCACAACCCATAAGATTGGTCTTTCATTACAGAAAAGAGGGTCTCCACTTTGTTGCTGAAGTGAAAAATGTGTTATTTCTGCTAATATACAGGATCAAATCATGTTATATCATTTTATAATTATGTCAAAATGTATACCTTTTTAAAAAGAACTGCAACATGTTCAAAATTGAAACCAAAGAAATAAATATAAGCATTCCCCTGACTTACTGCTGCGATTGCATTTCATTTATCTAGAGTTTAGATCATGTACAGTTTAACTTGTGTAGTGACCTGCAATTGTTACATTGAAGTGATATTTCTGCTTGATTTAACCCCCCCAAAAATGTAGTTTTATTGTATGTAGGTTGGTTCATTAATGTTAAGTAATATTTTGACTTGAACAAAACCACTTAATGTACCATTTTTAGGTATTTGAAATGTACTGTCATTAAATTTTGTAATGTTACAATTTTTAATCTCTTTATATATATATATATATATATATATATATATATATATATATATATATATATATATATATATATATATTGGTACTGTGTATTGTTTTTGTATCGTTTTGGGTTGGAGAAAAGCGCAATATAAATAAAATGTATCATTATCATCATGTGATCATATTTACGACTTTTGCGAATAAATCTTGCTGCAGCATTTTGGACCAGTTGAAGGCGAGCGATTTGTGACTTGGAAATACCGCAATACAATGAGTTGCAGTAGTCTAAACGGGAAGTAATAAAAGCATGAACAGACATCTCTAGAGTTTTGTCAGATAGGAAGTGTTTAATTTGATACAAAAGATGGAGTTGATAGAAACTAGATCCAATTAAGTGTACCGAAGATATTTGTTTGTCATGCGTAGATCTGAATGCAGAGAAGCTCCTCAAATCGATGCTGGTGGTATTAAAATTATCAGTGGGGCCGAAAACTATCACCTCAGTTTTGACTTCATTTAAAGACAAAAAGTTTTGAGCAAGCCAAGATTTCTAAGCAGAGACGCATTTAGTGTGACCGGGTTGGAAAGTTTGCATTGTCAGGCCTCCAAAATGGCATTTTCGTGTAAATGAGCGGCCGAAACACATGAAAAGCTTACAATTTTCAGTTGAAAATAATGTTGTGTAAATATATATATATATATATATATATATATATATATATTAGTGCTGTCAAACGATTCAAATATTTAATCGCATTAATGCCATAGTTAACTCGCGATTAATCGCACATTTTTATCTATTCTAAATGTCCCTTGATTTCTATTTGTCCCATCATTTTTTCTAATTTGAATGCTCTTATCAACAAGGAAAAGTGGATCAGCAATAAGTTTGTTCTTAGCTGTGGTATCCATGTGCTTCTGTCTGAAGTCATCCATTGTAGAGCTTAGATCGGGCCCAAAAAATCAAGCCGACCCGAGCCCGTGCGCATTGTGTCCGAGCCCGGCCCGACACATTTACTGTAATTATGAGCCCGTCCCGAGCCCGATTTAAAACCGTCCATTTCTTTTTAATACGTGGGGCGTTATAACTGACGTTCTCAACTACTTTCTATGTTACTTTCTCCCGCCCGCAACATTTTTGTCCCGCTCCCGCCCGCAAATAGACTTTATTTGTAGGCTACTTCGCCTACGTGTCGCCACCATACACATCAGCATAAATGCTCCTGATCAATTATTTGTTATTAAAGCATTAACACACAAACCACTGGTATAATATAAAAGCAAGCAGGCTACTGAGTGCATGGTTTGGGATGACTGAATGCGCACAAAGTGCAATCCTTTAAAAATTCCTAAAAAGCTGACATCAGTTCATCGCAATCTCACACATCTCTGTTATTATCAATGAAGCTGACTGCACAATGAATCTTTCATAATATATACACTTTGTTTGTTTTAATTAGAGGATTTGCCAATATCCAGATAGTACTGAACAAAAAGTCAGTTTTGAGCAGTGAGGGGAGTCTATTTTAAATGCATCTGATTGGCCATTGCGTTTAAGAAATCAACACATGTCTGTGATTGGCTACATCGCTCAACGCTGCAAACATGTTATAAAAAGTAACTCTGGCCTGTAAATCGTTTCTATTTTGTTTTAGTTGTTCTTGTTGCTTTTCTGCAACATAAGAATAAAAATGTATTAGTTTTTATGTTTTATTCATAGATTTTTCTAGTTTGTGGGAGTCCCGAATCGTTTTATTCTCCCGTACCCGCACACACAGAGTGAGTGCATTACCGCCCGCGCTCGCACTCGGCCATCAAATCTAGTCCCGCGTTTTGTTTTGTTTCCGGTCTAGCTATCCGGTGTGATGTTGTAGTTTTTCTAACGTTACCAGTTGTTGCAACAGCATGTGAAAAAACTACAATGTTTGCTAGGCCAAAAAGAGCGTTAATCTCGCGCTAAAAAAATTGACGCCGTTAAAATGTGTTTGCGGTAACGCCGTTAATAACGCGTTAAACTGACAGCACTAATATATATATATATACAGTTATATATACACTTTTATTCTGGTTTACTGTGTTCACAGAAGTACGGCGGGTGCTTGATGTGACGGTGTGTGTGAATCCTCATGTTCTGTTGTTTATGCTGCTATTTGCACATGTAAATCTACATTTTTGAGGTATTTGAATGGGTCACAGACACTTATCTTTTCTAATTGCATTTAATTCTAATCTAACCTTATAATAATGTCAATTAACTGCTGATGACTGGTTAACAAGCATCAGCTGTCAGTCAGAAAACAAAATGTTAAATGAACATCTCTACTTCATATATTTCAACTGAATGAAGTAAAATTGTTCAGTGCAGCAAGTCAACATAACATTTTGAGATTGACCTCCAAAATCTTTACCGTGTTTTTGTGATGGCAAGAAATGTACAAAGCAGAAGAACTGGTGTCGTTCTTTACCATCCAACTGGGGACGCGAAGTTCATTTTGATTAATATAATCATTATTGACTGTATAAAGTAGTGACCTGAAATTATTACCTTAAAGAGCTATTTCTGATTGATTTATCCCATGAACCCTAAACGGACTGCATAACCAAGCATAGAAAGTATCTATGAAGAGAGACCGTTAAAGAAGAAAAATAATAATATGAATGATAAGAGCCTCTGCTTTTGAACTGTTGCCATCGGTATTTTTTACCCCGTTAAAAAACAGATTCAAATGGTCTTTCCTCAAAAAATTCTAATTTTTTTAATTTTTGATAACTGATGGTTTGGTCATTCTTTTTTAATTGTATATTGTATATGTTTATCTATGCATATTGTGATCTCTGATGCCTGTATGAACACACACACACACACACACACATATACATATACACATATATATATATATATATATATATATATATATATATATATATATATATATATATATACACACACAAGTTACATAGTTCCATTGTAGGCTATGGGAGTCCCCTGTTCGATAGGTAAACATCGTTCAGGTCCCCACTTGGCCAGTGTAGAGCGACAGTGCTCTGTTAGTAATATAGAAATGTGTGTGTTTGTGTGTGTCTGATGCCTGTGTAAACATTATATAATTACATATTACATATATAATATATAAACATTATATATATATATATATATATATATATATATATATATATATATATATATATATATATATATATTATATATATATATAAAAGTTACATAATGAAGACAGACTTCACTGTTCACACACACACACACAGTTCCATTGTAGGCTATGGGAGTCCCCTGTTCGATAGGTAAACATCGTTCAGGTCCCCACTTGGCCAGTGTAGAGCGACAGTGCTCTGTTAGTAATATAGAAATGTGTGTGTTTGTACAATGGCACATAACAATGGCAAAAAAATTGTTAGGGACTGCATAACCAAGAATAGAAAGTATCTATGAAGAGAGAGCGTTAAAGAAGAAAAATAATATTATGATTGATATGAATATCTTAAGGCCTCTGCTTTTGAACTGTTGCCACCGATATTTTTTACCCCGTTGAAATACAGATTCAAATGGTCTTTCCTGAAAATGTTTTTTTTACATTTTTGATAACTGATGGTTTGGTCATTCTTTTTTAATTGTATATTGTATATGTTTATCTATGCATATTGTGATCTCTGATGCCAGTGTGAAAATACACACACACACTCAAACACACACACACACACACACACACATATATATATATCTTTGATATAGATGAGATGTTTTTAAGTGGACCTGCTTACCCACTTCATAGTGGGATATCTGTGATTTTATCGTAGTATTAAATGAAACATAAGTATGTGTAATTATGCAGAAAGATGTATCTTTGTATTCCTATTATGTGTACATGTTTTGTTTGATACCGTTTTAATTCTCTCGGTCCAGTTGATTTGGTCAGATACAGAAGATTACAGTAAAGTGTATGATTCTATGTGCACCAGCTTTTCGGGATAGGAAGGACCATTTCTGACACTGTCATAAATCGAGCTTCGACAAGACAAAGGGAATTCTGCCGCCAAAAGCTTTGGTGCATGTCATTGGCCAGTTCGCTCCAGCGAGGCGTGGATTTCAGTTCCTTTAAGTGAACTGAACCTCCAATCTCTCACGCTCTTATGTCTTCTCTCTCACCCTCGCATCATGTAACGGATCCGCGATTCCCCCTCAGGGGATCTTTTCTTTTGTTTCTTTAAGTCTTTTATTTTCCATTTTCGAATTCTCCTTTGTTCATTTACACAGACGAGTGAAATGAACTTAGCCTGAATCTTCAACTGGCAACTTCACCTCAAACGGACATTCAAAATCGCCGTGCTTGGCTCGCTCTGGAAGAACGAGTGAACACGTGACGCTCCCAGAATGGAGACACACGTTTCTTTATATCAGCCACACAAAGAGCTATATCTGTGCAAGTATTTCGCTTACTTAGCTTTCATAGCTGTAAGGACTGGGCTAGGGTGAATCTGGATAATTAAATGCCTCCTTGCTAAAGTCCCAAAGCCTTCAGACCCAGAAAGCCTGAATGTAACACACACACAAGCACATGACACTTCCCCCAAATTAAGCTAACACTGCTCGAGTTTGGTTTCCTGTTACAGGTTTACGACCTAAAAGAATGTGCATGGACTTGAGTCCGGGAGAAGGAAGAATGAAACATTTTAATCCTATATATTCTATATATATATAAATATAACCATGTGAGAAATGTATTACCATGCATCTAATGTTATGATGTGGCCTTTTATGTGGTTTGTTTCATGTAAACTCTAATACTTACTATTCCAGACTGTTCACACTATGATCAACCAGAATCAGATGTGACATATTTGGTTTCTAAAACCTGGTACTTTGAAGATCGAAGTGACTGTATACACGATATGTCGGTTACAACAACATATTAATAGTAAAAGCATCTTTCATAGTTTCTTCAATGAATTGACAACCCATCCCCCCCCCAGCATGCACGCAAGGAGCTTGCGCTCTTAGACAAAGAGTAATAAAAACTAAATTCCCGCCTGTGACTTCCAACTCTCCGATTGGCCAAGCCGACAGGAAGTGGCTGGATTTCTGCAAGGTGATAAATGTCGGCGCGCTCTCTTACTTCTCTTGTCCTCGTGTCATAATGTAACGTCTCGCCTCCGGGCGAGCTTTTCGCCTTTCTTTTATTTGTTTCTAGTTTAGTTTGTGTTTTTCAGTCTTAGATAAGTCTCTGTGTTAATTCCAATCGACGAGTGAAAAGGACACCGTGGCATATCTCTTCAGCAAATCCATCTACAAGCATGGGGACCTTTAAACGAGTGCGCGCTCGCTTTGATGCGCACGTGACGCGCCGGACCGAGAGACGCACACACACGCTTCTTCACAAGCCATGCAAAGAGTGCAAGTATCCGAGTTTGATCACGCTGTTAAGATTTGTTGAAGTCTTGTTGTCTCTCAAAGTTCCGTTGTCTATGTGAATGTGCTATTTAGAAAGATCCTCGGGTCTTTCTAAACTCCCTCTTGCATCACTGCAACTCTCTACATTTCCTCTCTCTCTCTCTGTCTCTTTGCATTTCTCGTTCATCGATGCCTTATCGTGTTTTGTTTTTTATTATGTTTGTAAATACATATATCCAATGTAACCATAGTAAATACATAAGTAGTTCTGCCTTATTAAATTCATTTGATTGATGTACTGCCTCTTTGCTCATTTTCCAAGTCCCTTAAGTGTCAAAGATCTAACTTAAGCTACAAGCTTTACAAATTAAAGATACTTTAAAGAGTATGTGTTTATAGGACCGGAAACCCAATTCTTGTGGCCACAGAATTGCTTTTCCTGAAATCCTATAAAGTGAGATGATATTGTGGATCCCCACAAATATTATTCTGACAATTGAGCTAATTAATTTTGCCTGTTTTGTAAGACGTGGTCCGTGCAATTAATTGCAATCGACTGGTGGTTAATTGCAAGGATACACATGCATGCATGCATGCAGGTAAAATGACACATCATCCCTTAGCGGGAGATTTATTAACATGTAAGATTGATCTAATCCAAACATGTATGAATAATTATTAATTACCAATTATTAATTATGATATGCAAATTCCCCCACGGATTAGATCCGCCCGTGAGTCTTTACAGTTTGGTGGAGAATATGCTTGGCACACTTCAAACTTGTTTATGAGCAAATTCAGTTTCAATCTATGTCTATATTGTGATTTAATATTGTACGTGCGCCTCGAGTGAGCGAACGCAATGCGAACTCACCGGCTGACTGAAGGCAAAAAGCCGCTTTCAGTTCAGCAAAACTAAAAAGTAAACTGCAGTTTCATAGTATTAAATTTGTCCTACAAAAGACGAAGAAACCTCTTTTGAGCGACGGCATTTTTAATAATAAACTCCCCTGTCCGAACAATGTTCTTCTGTCAGGGTGAAGACAAGAGTTAGTGGAACGATGCTCTTTCACTATTCTTAAAAAGGCCTTATATTATAATCGTTAGATTAACGATAAACTCCTGGTTAAACATTGACATAGCTACTCAATGGTATTAAACCTAAAGCATATTTTAATCATAAGTGCTATTTGATAATATGTTATGGGAGTCGAAAAACAGACGACAAATTCCTGTTTTCTTTGCACAGCGCAGCGAAGAATCCTGCTAGACGTGCTTGTAAAATATAGCACCAAAAAAATCCAAAACCTAAAAATATTTTAAATCATAAGTGCTATTTGATAAATGTTATTTGGATCCAACCGACAGACGTATAATTCCTGTTTTCTTCTACACAGTGCAGAGAAAAAAAAAAAATCCTGCAAGACGTGTTTGTAAAATATAGCACCGAAAAAAAAAATCCAAACCTAAAAACATTTTAAATCATAAGTGCTATTTGATAAATGTTATTTGGATCCAACCGACAGACGTATAATTCCTGTTTTCTTCTACACAGCGCAGAGAAAAAAAATTCCTGCAAGACTTGTTAAAATATAGCACCGAAAAAGAAAAAGATCCAAAACCTAAAAAACATTTAAATCATAAGTGCTATTTGATAAATGTTATTTGGATCCAACCGACAGACGTATAATTCCTGTCTTCTACAAAAAAATTCCTGCCAAACGTGCTTGTGAAATATAGCACCAAAAATCCGCTGAGATTTAATTTTGATAAGTGTGATCACTACAGAAAACAAAGCGTCTGCACGCTCAAATTTTAATCACACTGAATGTTATTCCACTGACAAACACTAGAGGGCAGCCTTGAGGCCTAAGTGCTTGACAGTTCTCGAATTACGCTCCGCCCCCTTGATTTCATCCTGCATGAACGAAATGTCGCCATTGTGTGGACACTAGTAACAAGGTCATCCTTTCCTAAACAATTTCTCTCTCGTCACAATTTCAGATTTTCCCAGTGAATTTCTGAAAGTGTGTTTCTAACTTTCAATGCATGTGCAAGTTCCAGTTTTACTAAAATGATTTCACTCCTGACGGTGTACACTTATTTTGAATTTGGTTCAAACCACATTTGAACTCAAAATTCAAAAGTAAGTGTTACCAGTTTCTGATGACCACTTAGGAGGAGTGCGGCCCCCTTGTGGCCTTCCCCTCTCTACGTCAGCTCATCACTTAGTTCCTAACATCATTCTGTTCTGAAGTGGCTTTCTCCCAGTTGGTTTTATTTTGGTTATTATCATTGATACCTCACCGTAGTCGTGATCATCATCAAATATAATGCCAACTTTTAATTTCCTACACTAATTCAAATTTGGTTTGAAACAAACAAATTTCAAGATCAATTTGAATTAAGTCTCCTTTCCTGTTGGGAATGGTTTTATGGCTTTACTTCTATATTTCCTTCAAATTATTTTTAATCATTTTGATTTGATACGTTATGACAACGATATTCTTACTATTCTAGAAGTTACTCAGCATCTATGCATACGCTTGATTTGAATTGTATTTAAACCCGTTTGAATGCAATTTAAATCAAGTTCTCTGTCAGCCAGGTTGACCACTAAGAGGAAGTGGCCCAAACCCTTTGTGGCCCAAACGCGCCACTACAGCTTGCTTCCTCCCGTGCTCTTCCTGCCGCACTTAATCTCTTCTCTGAATGGAGGCTAGGTTGTTCTGATAATTAACATTGTCATAATTCCCTTTTTGTTTGTACCATATTTCTAGTAAAGCCGTTGCCTTTGAGTTTTCTAAAAAAAAAAAAATAGACACTCAATTTGATTTAGATAGAGAGAGCTTTAATTCACGTTGAGGTTCACTTGTCCTTCATCCTGTTCTGTGTTTGTAGGTAGAAATTTCTCGCGTGCTGTGGTAATTTGACAGTCATCTCTGCTTGGGGGTCCAGCATGCTGGTTCGTCTGACCTGCGTCACCAGCGCTGACTGAGCGCGAGTCCCAGGCTTTCCTGTGTCTCTCCGTTGGTGCGGCCCGCAACACGACATCACCAATTCGGCACTGCCGGTTGTGTTCAAAGTCAAGTTGCGTGAGAGGGTGCACATCGGTACAGATATGCGGAAGGGCCCGGGACACTGGTGTCAAGTGTTTGGGGACGACAGAGACCAACCACGGTGCTGACTCCAACCCGAATGACCTCATTTCACCCCAGGGAAACTAGAAAAGGTATTAAATCCATCCACTTAGTATTGGCCATAGAATCTAGAGATTCCCCCGGTCACTGAAGTGTTTGGCTCCCTTCTCCTCTCCGAGCCACAAACCGCAGGCTTAGGCCTCCTCTTCCCC
The DNA here is from genome assembly GCA_030578275.1 of Meda fulgida. Lineage (NCBI taxonomy): Eukaryota > Metazoa > Chordata > Actinopteri > Cypriniformes > Leuciscidae > Meda > Meda fulgida. The sequence goes on from CM060627.1 coordinate 20,147,704, forward strand.
TGTAACACTTCCTGTGTACTATTAACGCCATTTCATTACAGACCTTTCCATCTTGGATGGTTGCATGTTACTTCAAACTTTGCTATCTTGCCATTGCTCTTTTCTGTTGTGCTCTGTACCTTTCAGTTCACCTAGAGACAGAACCTATCTGAGACAACAAGGAACGCCAAATAATAGTTTGACAATCAAGCCGTTAGCATCAACAGGTGACCCCTAAGCTACCGCCCCGTTAAAAAAAACTTTATTCAGGCCCATGCTGACCTACCCAAATTGTCCCACCGAATGATTTAACTGTCTGCATCAGTTAACCAAAATTTTCACACACGGCATAGCCCGTATTATAGCTCGTTAAACGTAGAACGAACTTGCATTGGTCTCTCTGTGTGTGTGTTGTGTTCCTCTCGCCCACAATAAAGGCAGTATGTTCCGGTCCTACAGTCCCACAACCCGCTGGGACCACCTGGAGACATTGATGAGAGTCATGACACCTCTATTCCTGCCCAAGGTCGCCAGTGACTCAGAGCCCCGAGCCAAGAGCATCGCAGATGTGGACAAGCTGATGGCGCACAAACCAAGCCAAAGCTCCCACGACAAAGACCGGCCAGACACGTCAAAACCTTGCTTGCCCAGCCCATCGCACAAGCACGTCTCCACGAAAGGAGCCGCATCGCCCTGGAGCACGAAATTGCAACGCTGAGGATGCAAGCCGAGGATGACAACGACCCCGAGCTACAGAAAGAAGTGGAAAGACTTCAAACTGCCCTGTCTGACCTTCATCGACACAGACAGAGAAAAGAACCAGAGAGGAACTCAACCAGAAACTTTGACAAAGTGAAGCCCCTTGCAAAGAGCAGAGACTGAACTTAAAGAGACTCGAAAGCCAAGGCCTGCGAAAGAAGCTCGCAAGAGGCCCATGTTACCATCCACAAGCTCGTTCAGCAGAGACAAGATCTCAAACACGAACTTGACATTTTTCCCACAGAGTTGAAACACTCTTATAGACTACCAGCCACTGCGGCAGGCCTTCATTAAAGAATTCTCTGATCCAGAATCAGACCAACGACTAATCACAGCCGTGGACCTCAATCAGCCCGGCATGGAGGATGATTTCAACTCCAGAACTTTGTTCTCCGAAATCTGCACCCCACAGTGAGTCATCACCAAGGCCTCCTGGCCTGCCCACATAGCATGACTACTCAACAGCTAAGAGAAGCTTACACCAAGCAAAAGACTGTGTCCGGAAAGAAAAACCCCACCATCTACTCGGTCTCTGAACACTACTCAGAGCTGCCTCCAGAGGGCGCCCCACAACACCATAGCCCTGTTTACAGAGAGTCACGACCGTTCCGGGCCTCCAGAGGGCAGCACTACCGTGATGTTGCTCATCCAAGACACCAGAGCGAGCGCTCTGAAACATTCTGGAAGCCAGCCGGTGACCCAGAAATAGCCGACCCCCATCACAAAGAGACTCAAGCCCAGACAGCCTGGAGCGGTACCCCTCTCAACATGCCACTAATAAGCACAAGTCTGAGCACGCATCAGACAAACACAGTGCCGCCACGTCTGAGACAGCCGAGACCCTGAAGTCGCTGAAAAGCTTCTTCACAAAAGACTTACCAAAAAAAAAAATTCAAGAGGTACGAGCCTTACATCCTATGCTTGTGCGTAAGACCTACAACAGGCACACAGAACACTGCTCGTCGGCCACAGACCACAGAGCACACTGTCACATCACAAAGTGACAGCAGCACACAGCCACCACAACTGACAGCTGCACAGCCTGAACGAGACAGCACAGTTGCCCACAGCTGGGTCCAAAACCCCAAAAGACCAAGAAATGCTGCTTTGTCTGTCTGTCTCCGCAGAGAACTACACAAGACCGGCCCTAACCACCCGTCGATCGCCACACCAGCCCCTACGCCAAGACTCCTGGGGAACCTGATCAAAAGGGGGTGGGCCCGGAAACTCTACCTACCCATCACTCTAGACAATGAGGTGAGCCTTGACGCCCTGGTAGACACCGGCTCAGACCTCACTTTAATGTCAGCTCAACTCTTTGAAAGACTCAGTGCTAAAGCTAAGAGCGAAGATCAAACTCTTACACCCCAAATGTGTGAGCTGAACGTGCAGTCGTACAGCCAGAACGACCTCCGGCTCGAACAGAGAGCTCCCATTTACCTGACAATTGGTCCTTTGAGTCCTACCCACCCGGTGTACATCTCACAAATGGACACGTACCCCTTTCTGATTGGCAAAGACCTGCTAGACTGCTCTGAGCTTTTATTAGACTTATAAACACCTGACCGTCTGGGCCCAAGTTCAAGAACCCCACCCCCTCCGGTCACAGAGGTCACGAGAACTACAAAAAAGCCAGACTCCAAAATCACAGAGTTCCCCGGAACTCCAGCAGCCATCCTTGGGTACACAGCCTCAGCACCAAGTCAAGGTTCAAGTTCGCTACCCTGCACCTTCCAGCTCGCCAAAGACCACGCAATGCCCACTCAACGATGCGTGACCTAATGCAGAAGGCCTCTAACACAAAAGGCCTGCTCAGAAAGAATTCCTAAAACCCCAATGATTTTGAACTGCAAAACCAGAAGAGACTGCACGAACACAGTGCAAGACTCTGCTAAAAAGGTCCCTGATCAGCATAGGACATAGAACTTTTAGAAGTAGATGAAAATGTGTGCTCAAAGAGTTGCAAGACTCTGCATTCGTAAAATTAGAATTTTACTGATGTAAAAGAATCTTAAATGGACGTGTAAATCTCAACGGCCAACAGACTATGCACGACTCTTTTAAAACAAACAGTTTCTAGATGCTGGTTGAACTGGCACTGCTAAACATTAGGTTTCCTGACAATGAACGGTTACAAGAAACACTAGCTCCAAATAGGGCATACTTCACCTTACCGCCAGAGTGTAGGAAAACCACCTCAGCCTTAAACTACTGTTAACCTACAGGAGTGCATTTGATCTTTGCGATCCAACTAGAAGACAACGCGCAATACGCATTTTTGATCGCTGGCTTGTCTAAATGCAGATAAAACGATAGCTGGAATTGACATCTCTACTTTAAGTGAAAGAGTCTTAGATTTCCAACTGATATCAGTAAGTTCAGCCGTAAAGCGTAAGTCTGTGTGACAAAGGAATCTCATTTCAGCAGCCTCTAATCTATACCGATATCTATTCTGCTTTGGTTAAAAAGAAATCCAAATTGCAGTATGACTAAACCTGTGTCTGACAAAGAAAGCTCAGAACAGAGTTGTATATATGTAGACCTGGGTGATGCTCCCCTTTCTACAATGTAAAGGCCTTACAAATTATTGTTAGATTGATGTAATTCACCTAAATTTTAGCTGCATCTACAAGCAGAGAGCTACCTAGCGATCAACTGTTCACTTGCTGAAAAGTCAGCATTTATGCATGTGAGGGACGTAACTATAGATGCTTAGACAACCTTTGACTTACAGCAAATCTATTTCCTTACTCGGTAAACAAATAGAATAAGTTGTGTAAAGTAAAGAGAAGAGTTACATGAGTAAAATCAGCAAATGCCAAAACAGTCGCATTTTACTTAATGTAACATCAAGTTCTCGAAAGACTTCAAGTATAGGCGCCCCCTTTTAACCCGTTAAAAGGTGTAGACATTTTTCAGGGACTGTTGAATTGTTCTGACACGCTCTAGTTCCCATGACAACAACTTGTCACAGGAAGTGCTAACTTGTGACGTCACCTTGTAAACAAACCAGCCTAGGTGGCTAAACTTACCTAACCTAGTATCCATCTACCTTAGGCTAAGCTAACTTAACCTAGCATCCTTCCAGCCTTAAGCTAAGCTAACCTAACCTAGCATCCATCCAACTTAGGCTAAGCTTACCTAACATAGCATCCATCCAGCGTAGGCTAAGCTTAATAACTTCCACAGTTAGCAGTTAGCATCATTTATTTGAACCCTTAATCACCGTTGTGTTTACACAGTGCAAAGAATTCTAGAATACTTTCCTTAACACCAGTTAGGGTTTCTAATTCACTTTCCGTGTTTGCAACTCTTCTTAGCTAAAGTTCACCTTCACTAGTTTAGGCATAGTCCTCGCTAACCGTCGAAGGCTAACTTTGCAGATGCCCTGTTAATTAAACTTAAGTTTGACTACAGGTAAACTGTGTAGCTAGAGAAGAATTCATATAGCAATAGGAATTTTCATCGGCATCTGACTAATCCTTTGATGGGACACACACGGTGTGGTCTTGAACATGCAATCGCGGATACCAACTATTGAGTGTTGATCCAGAAAATCCAAAGTTTAGTCACTAATGCCACTGATTATTCTCGCCTTCAGATCATTCCCGTTGTTTTGATCACTTTATTCCTTTTTGCTTTTAATCTTAATTTGTTTTGCTCTTCGTTAACTCTTTCATTTCTTTGACTTTGATAATAATAGCAGTCAGCTATTCCCTTGGCTATTCGGTCATCTACGTGATTTAATTTCATTTCCTCTCTTGTTCAAATGTGGTTCCATTCCCCATAGGGCCCAGAAAGGAAACAGAGACACCCTTATTTGTTATTTTGGCGTAGTTTCAACCAGTGTACTCATTTTGTGACCCTGCAACACAAGTAATTTCAACAATTTACTAGGGCACAACTATGGTCCAAAGGATCGATAATAAGCATAATTCAAATAGGAAAGCTGTCCTTTTCCCCCTATCATTCACTTCGTCAAGCCGTAGTGAACCACTAGTTAAGTCCAGAGAAATCATTTAGTCATAAGAACCATCTTAAGTCATTTATTTCATCTCGGCTATGCCCCTTCCAGGAAATACTCTCGGAACCACATACATCTTAGCCTCCTAACATCCACAACTAAGATAAGATACAAGACACATTTCACTAGCTAGCTACACGTGAAACACCTAGCTTTATGCTACATACCTAGCGAGCCAGTTAAACCGTGGTTCTGAACTTTTAGGGTCATGCATTAGTCTCTCCCCACAAGCGTGACAAAATGTCACAGAGCCTCTGCTTCACCTGACCTTAACCTTCCAGCTTACCAAAGTCTATGAAAAACCAATGGACATTTTGAGCAACCACCTCTCAGACCCCTCCAACCACCCTAGCACCCCGTCTGAACCCACCGATGACCGGTGCCCCAGACACCTGCAATACACCTTGCACATGCTGCGTGCACAAGACAACATTCAGCGTTCTGCACCTGATGCCATCACTGTGCCACAGCTTGTGGTGCCACAATGCAAAAGGGGGGTCATGCCAATGTATGCCCATGACGCACCATGTGCGGCACACCGCAGCACCAGAGACACTTGCAAGACACCGAAGCAAGTGGCATACCGGCGTCCTCAAAGCAAAAAGACTGTCCTAGCCAACCAAGGACGACACTCGCTGAAATTTTTCCTCCCCTTCTCTTTCTCTCGCCCTTTCACTTTCACCAGGATGCCGCTGTGGTTCGCCAGCCTGTGCCTCCAGCCAACCAGAGGGCAGCCGCAATCGGACATCTCACCAGGTCCGGCACCAAGCATCGTCCTAAGGAACAACCAGGACTCCTTTTCTGCCGAACCCGCACTCAGAAAGTGTCTGTGCCACCTGATCCTCGCAAAGCCCACAGAACACACTACCCTAGCGTAACGACACAATACAGCTGGGTAGGTGCCGATGGATAGAGGACACCCTCACGCACACTGAGGCTTATGTCGAACACATGCTCAACCAACTCGAGAGAATGACTATCACACAAGTTAGGTGGACACAACCACCTCTCCAAACTGTGTCTGGGAGCTTTCCCGGAGCCGCCGCCACTCTGTTTAACACTTGTGTGTCCCGTGTGAATACAGTGAACCTAGCCACCATGAGGCGGCATGTAGCCAAAATTCAGACTGAGATTCCACAGATAACAGAGCCACTCACAACAGAGGGCATCCCTGCAGACCATCGACAAGACACTAAAGGGAACTGTTAACTTTCAACACTCACAGCGTCCTGCTGACCCCGACAGTAACTCCATGAAACAGCTGTTTACTGTCTTCCAGAATGACTTTGCTCAAACTCAACTGGTAACAGCCCTGATGACAGACACGCTGCTGGAGGTGAACCCCTCCATCGACAGCCTAGCCACGGGTAGAATTCCACCACACCTGATACCCGTAAGCCTTGTGCAAACCATGCTGGCTTCCGCCATCACCACGCTAGCTGACTCTTTACAAATACACCTTGCCTACTCTCTGGGTAGTGCCAGCCCACTCTGCGTCGACCCCAAGCAGAGAGAAGTGGGCTTTCCCCTGAACTTGCCCATCATAGAGTAAAGCCGAATCTACCGGCTCAAGAACATTGTCAATGTCAGATTTTGAAAAGTAACACTCGCATCAAGATCCACACGCCGGACGTGGTTGACTTCAACGACAGCTACACAAAGTTGTCCTTAGCTCCGAACCCTGTACGGGTGCACATTGACCAAAGACATTCACCATCTCTGCCTTAACAGACCCTTCCTCGGAGACAACACTGACGAAATCTGCAGGCTGCAGATCAGCGACACCCGCTGCCCTGCCGAAGCAAAGCCTCGCACTCAAGTCATCGAGACCCAAGCAGAGATTGTAGGTGACTGGTGGCTCGCTAACACTCGTGTGCGCACAGCTGCACTCACTTACGACCAGAATGACACTGACACCTGTGTCACCTCGCTCCACCAGAACCTGTGAATCCAAGTATCGAAAGGCGCAATCCTTCACCTTAAACGACCTGGCATGGTACCATCTTCCAAGTAAAGAGTACAAATTAAAACTGGAAATCCCATCCTTCTCCAGGAACCACACTTTCACCCTAACTCCAGAACGGGAGTTGTGGTTTGCGAAAGGGGGGTCCCAGCTAATTGACATTGCTTCTATCAACACAGCCCTCCAAGCTTTGTCTCAACTGCCTGCCTTAACGGCCTCACCTGCTGTCCAATCCTGGACTGCGGCCGATCCTACGCTGGGTACCTCTATCGAACACACCCCAACACTCGACAGTCATCCTGCACAGGAGGCTCAACGAGATGCGAACATCTACAGCCAAGCCCACGGGACCCTCAGGAAGAGGGTACCACGCTGGAGGCTGCCTCGAACTTCATCAAGCTGAGCCCTCAGCCTAACAGCCACCTGCTACCCGACCCTCACGATTCACCTGCCATCCGTCCATTGCGATGGGTGTCGCCCGATGAAGTCCACGCAAGGACTTCATCCGCCGAAAGGGGGGAGATGTAAGGAGTGGGCTAGGGTGAATCTGGATAATTAAATGCCTCCTTGCTAAAGTCCCAAAGCCTTCAGACCCAGAAAGCCAGAATGTAACACACACACAAGCACATGACACTTCCCCCAAATTAAGCTAACACTGCTCGAGTTTGGTTTCCTGTTACAGGTTTACGACCTAAAAGAATGTGCATGGACTTGAGTCCGGGAGAAGGAAGAATGAAACATTTTAATCCTATATATTCTATATATATATAAATATAGCCATGTGAGAAATGTATTACCATGCATCTAATGTTCCAATCTTATGATGTGGCCTTTTATGTGGTTTGTTTCATGTAAACTCTAATACTTACTATTCCAGACTGTTCACACTATGATCAACCAGAATCAGATGTGACATATTTGGTTTCTAAAACCTGGTACTTTGAAGATCGAAGTGACTGTATACACGATATGTCGGTTACAACAACATATTAATAGTAAAAGCATCTTTCATAGTTTCTTCAATGAATTGACAACCCATCCCCCCCCAGCATGCACGCAAGGAGCTTGCGCTCTTAGACAAAGAGTAATAAAAACTAAATTCCCGCCTGTGACTTCCAACTCTCCGATTGGCCAAGCCGACAGGAAGAGGCTGGATTTCTGCAAGGTGATAAATGTCGGCGCGCTCCACTCGCGCGCTCTCTTACTTCTCTTGTCCTCGTGTCATAATGTAACGTCTCGCCTCCGGGCGAGCTTTTCGCCTTTCTTTTATTTGTTTCTAGTTTAGTTTGTGTTTTTCAGTCTTAGATAAGTCTCTGTGTTAATTCCAATCGACGAGTGAAAAGGACACCGTGGCATATCTCTTCAGCAAATCCATCTACAAGCATGGGGACCTTTAAACGAGCGCGCGCTCGCTTTGAAGGAGAAACATGCGCACGTGACCACGTGACGCGCCGGACCGAGAGACACACACACACGCTTCTTCACAAGCCATGCAAAGAGTGCAAGTATCCGAGTTTGATCACGCTGTTAAGATTTGTTGAAGTCTTGTTGTCTCTCAAAGTTCCGTTGTCTATGTGAATTTGCTATTTAGAAAGATCCTCGGGTCTTTCTAAACTCCCTCTTGCATCACTGCAACTCTCTACATTTCCTCTCTCTCTCTCTGTCTCTTTGCATTTCTCGTTCATCGATGCCTTATCGTGTTTTGTTGTTTATTATGTTTGTAAATACATATATCCAATGAAACCATAGTAAATACATAAGTAGTTCTGCCTTATTAAATTCATTATATTCATTTGATTGATGTACTGCCTCTTTGCTCATTTTCCAAGTCCCTTAAGTGTCAAAGATCTAACTTAAGCTACAAGCTTTACAAATTAAAGATACTTTAAAGAGTATGTGTTTATAGGACCGGAAACCCAATTCTTGTGGCCACAGAATTGCTTTTCCTGAAATCCTATAAAGTGAGATGATATTGTGGATCCCCACAAATATTATTCTGACAATTGAGCTAATTAATTTTGCCTGTTTTGTAAGACGTGGTCCGTGCAATTAATTGCAATCGACTGGTGGTTAATTGCAAGGATACACATGCATGCATGCAGGTAAAATGACACATCATCCCTTAGCGGGAGATTTATTAACATGTAAGACTGATCTAATCCAAACATGTATGAATAATTATTAATTACCAATTATTATTACCATTAATTATGATATGCAAATTCCTCCACGGATTAGATCCGCCCGTGAGTCTTTACATAGCATTAAGATTTGTTTACCCCCGTTGAGGGTGATGTTAATTTCTTGTGGTCTCTCAGAGGGTTTTGTCCAGGTGAATTTTGCAAAACTGTGATCCTTACGGATCTCTCTCTCTCTCTCTCTCTCTTTTCTCGCTCTCCTCCTCCTCTTACTCGCATCACCATGTAACTCCGCGCGATCCCTCTCCGGGGATCTTTTCTTTTGTTTGTTTAAGTTTTACTTTTCCTTTCTACTTTGTTCATTTCCTCAGGCGAGTAAGTGAACTTAGCCTGAATCGTTTCTTTGGTAATTTTACGTCCGAGACCTTTAAACCTTCGTTCGAAAGTGCGCGCTCCGGACCCATCCGCAGGCCACGTGACTCTTCCACAGGACACATCCACATGCCTTCGAAGCAGCCACACAACGATCCAGCGCACGTATTCGTACCAGGCTTTAAGAGCATTAAGATGTGTTTCCCCGTGTTGTCCCTCAAAGGTTTTAAGGTCTGCAATTTGCCACTGATCCTTCCAGATTCTCTCTCTCTCTCTCATTCTCTCTCTCTCTCTTTATTGATGCTTTCTCTTTCATTGTGCCATTGTCATTATTGTGTTTGTAAATGCATTTATTGAAACGTTAGTACCTATATACGTAGTTTTCCTTTATTAAATTCATTATATTCATTTATTGATTCTGTCTTTGCTCATTCAAGTCCCTTTAATGTATATAGATCCAAAGCTATGTGCTTTACAACATTTATTGATACTTAAACAGTATCGTTATAGACCAGGAAGGTTGTCCCCTGTGGCCAGAGGGATAACTTCTCTTGAAAGTCTATAAGTAGGATAATTTTGGTGAGGTTTGATTAGATCGAATGATTAGGTTTGCTGGACAAACAGATGATTCGATTCTAAGTTAGTACCCTTTAAGATTATCCGGACGATAGATCTATGATAGACATAATTGATAAATTAAATATTTAACTATTCCGTTGTGATTAAGTATTAATATACAATTGAGCTGATAATAACCTGTCTGTAAAATATAGTCTACAGATGCCATTAATCATAATCCCTTGTGATTAATTTTCTATGTACACATATGAATACAGATGCAGGAAAAATATTATCCCTTTTTGGGAGATTTAACATGTATGATTTCTGGGTCCACCCGTATGAATAATTATTAATTGAACAATTACTAATTTTTGAATACGTTTCCCCAAAACCTGACCCAGGTTTCCCTACACCTGTATGCTTTTCCCCCGATCGCTTTGCTCCCGGGAGTCCTGGAGAGGGTCTGTCAGGAGGGCATCAGTCTTCTTCTGGTAGCCCCGTTGTGGTCGGCCCGAGTATGGTTTTCAGACATAATTTCACTCCTGATAGCTCCACCGTGGCAGATTCCTCTGAGGGATCTGTTGTCTCAGGCGGAGGCCACAATATTCCACCCTCGCCTGTGGAAACTGTGGTCTGGCCCCTGAGGGGGTTCAGTACATAAATGCTGGTCTATCAGCCGGGGTGGTTGAAACCATACTTAGCTCTAGGGCTCCATCTACTAGGAGATTATATGGCCTCAAGTGGAATGTGTTTTCCACTTGGTGTAGAGAACATGAGTTAGATCCAGTTAACTGCCCGGTGGCTTCAGTTCTGGATTTTCTTCAAGATCGTTTCTCTGCGGGTCTCTCCCCTTCCACACTTAAGGTGTACGTGGCTGCCATTGCAGCTTTCCAATCACCATTGAGTGATGGGCCTCTGGGGAGGCACCAGCTGGTCATTTGTTTTCTCCGTGGTACATGGAGGATGAGACAGACGACCAGGTCCAGGGTTCCTGCCTGGGACCTGGCGGTGGTTCTCGAAGGGTTATCCCTGGCCCCCTTCAAACCCCTTCAGTCGGCTTGGTGGTTGAAAACCAAGGGGTTTTCCCCGAGGTGGAACCGGTTCCGCATGATCAGGGTTACGCGCAGATGCCTTCGTTCCCTATCTATGTGGAAAAAAGCTTGGTTTCTGTCCCAAGGCCCCGTGCTGGGAGTGTCATGTCGCCGGAAAGCCACTTTGACAGACGCCTCCCTCATGGGCTGGGGCCCGGTCATGGATGGCAGGGCTCTGAGGACATTCCTCTCAGACCTCAGGGGTCACCACATAGACAATGTGTCGGTGGCCTCCTACTTGATTCATCAGGGGGTTCTGAGATCGCGCCCTGTATCCAGATTGGCGCATCAGATCCTCCTGTGGTCCCAGTGGAAACTGTTACCTCTCAGAGCAATGTACGTTCCAGGGGACCAGAATCAGAGAGCAGACATCCTGTCGAGGCAGGCCCAGGGAATGGAGATTTCACACCGAGGTTTGAAGTCGATGTGCAAGAGGTTTGGCCCAGTGGAAGTGGATTTGTTCGCATCTCGAGGGACGTCCCACTGTCTACTGTGGTTTTCTCTCACCCATCCAACCCATCCATTGGGGTTGGATGCCATGGTACAGACGTGGCCGGGGTTATGCCTGTACGCTTTTCCCCTGATAGCTCTGCTCCCGGGAATTCTGGAGAGAGTCCGTCGAGACGGGATCAGCCTACTTCGAGTTGCCCTGTACTGGCCAGCCCGGGTATGGTTTTCAGACATCATAGCACTCCTGGCAGGCCACTCTGAGGAGGGACCTGCTTCCACAGGCTGGGGGCTCAATATTCACCCTCGACCAGACCTGTTGAAACTTTGGGCCTGGCCCCTGAGGGGGCTCAGCACCTAGAGGCTGGCCTGTCAGCTGGCGTGGTTGAGCCCATACTCCGTTCCAGAGGTCCTTCCACGAGGAGATTGTACGGCCTAAAGTGGAATGTTTTTCCCCTTGTCGTAGAGAGCGTGAGGTGGACCCTGTTAACTGCCCGGTTGACTTCAGTGCTGGAGCTCATCCAAGATCGCTTCTCGGCTGGTCTTACCCCGTCCACACTCAAGGTGTACGTGGCTGCAATTGCGGCTTGCCATGCTCCTCTGAGTGATGGGCCTCTGAGACATCAGCTGGTCGTACGTTTCCTCCATGGGGCTCGGAGGATGAGACCTGCGGCTCGTACCAGAGTTCCCACATGGGACCTGGCAGTGGTTCTCAAAGAGCTGGTCGAGGCCCCCTTCGAAACTCTGGAGTCGGGTGAGGCCAAGAACCTTCCCTCAAGGTAGCTTTTTTATTAGCCATTACTTCTCTGAGGAGTGTAGGAGATCTTCAGGTGCTCTCTATATCTCATGGGTGCCTGGAGTTTGTTCCAGGCGACATTAAAGCTATCTTGCATCCCAGGCCGGGCTGTGTGCCTAAAGTGCCATCTAATGTGGCACGGCCTACGGTTCTGCAGACTTTCATCCTCCACCTCACATGACGGCGGATGAAGAAAGACTTCATTTGCTCTGCCCTGTCAGAGCTCTCAAGATACATGTCCAGAGGTCTTCTTCATGGCGGGATTCAGACCAGTTGCTGGTGTGCTTCGTGTCCCCCAAGAAGGGGCTTTCCGCATCCAAACAGACCATCAGTAACTGGGTCTTTCAGGCTCTCTCTATGGCCTATGGCCTTCACCTTTGGCCGTGAGGGCTCATTCAACCAGAGGCATGGCATCCTCTACAGCCCTCCTTTCAGAGGCCCCGATCCAAGAAGTGTGTGATGCAGTAGGATGGGCCACCCCTCATACTTTTATCATATTCTATAGCCTGGAAATTCCTTCTACACCAGGCACTCTAGTGCTCTCGTCCTAAGTGTGCCTATGCGCAGCTACACACTGGGACAGGCAGGGCTCGTTGTTGCATAGTGGGTACTCGTTCCCCAAAGTGTTGTAGTCGATGCAGTTTGAGTTCTCTCTAAAGGGAATGCCTCGGGTTACAACTGTAACCCTGACACTGCGTCCCTTCGCCATGCCTTCCCCTGCCTGGGAGTGACTTGTTTCATCGCAGAAGCTAACTCTGTTGTATGTCCTTTGTAGCTTCCGTGTATGCCGTCACGTTACGTCACAACGCAGCAACAATCAGGATTGGATTCGTTTCATTCATACTTCAGATGCGTTACGCTAAGGACGTTCCCCAAAGTTTCGTAGTCGATGCAGTGTCTCGTTCCCTCAGGGAACAAGGGTTACAGTCGTAACCCGAGACGTTTTGCAGTGTGTTTGTTGTCAAAATTTAATTATTAAAAAATACCATTATTTTATGTGAAAAAGATAATAATTGTATTTTATTGACTTGTATATTTTTTTAATAGAACAGATAACACTTTAAACTGTTTTATGGTCATGTATGTGCCCAACATAATTATACTAGACATGTGTGAAATTAATGTCACACAAGTAGGTTTACACAAACTGAGAAAGTCAAAAAGCGTTAGATTGTGCACCGCTCTCCCCTACCTCAAAATGTAGATCTTTATGCATACACAAGGTACTTTATCTGAATGAAATGCATACAACTAATTCATTTTTGCTCATGTGCCAGTGATTACCCCACTGTCTGCCAGTGTACACCACATTTGTCCAGTCAGAAGTTCTTTCATTTCTATGGGTAATTTGTGTTTGAGTGAGTTTAGAAAAGAGATTAATCTTGTAAAATAATTGGATTACTTCATTAGTGGCACCACCACTTCTCCTAAAGTAGTGGGGCAAAATTTGTACAGTTAACATGTACCACATTCTAAATTATGTATTATGAATATCATGCATTTATGTGTCATGAATATGTATTTGTTCACCTTGGTTAATGTTTATTTATAAATATTATTTTGTTAATTGTTAAATCATGTTAGTTCTTTCTTAATGATGTCATTTCACATAAGCAATTTTAAATAATTCGTATATGTAGAATGCAAGATTTAAAAAAATAAACAGCAGTCATAACAAACTTCCATGGATAGACTACCCTGAAATATAATGCACTTTCCCAACTAACCCTAAACAAACTTATTTTCACTCAATGGTTGTAATGATCCACTGAAGGCAAGTTGTAGAGAGAACCCAAGTGCAGTTTACCAACATTACAAAACAAAAGCATAGCATGAAGCATGAAACATGAAACAAGACCATGACATGGCGCTTCCTGACAGCAATTACAGTGGAACAAAACTTGACAAAGACACATGGCAAACATGAGGGCTTAAATACACATGGACTAATGACTAGACAAGGGACACCTGTGAACAATGAAACAATGAACCAATGACAACATGACACATCAGACAAGGGAACACATGGCAGGATCACATGACTTAGAACAGGGGATCACATGACAGAAATGAAACACGACAAAGATAAGAAACATGACCAAGACTACACCAAATTGTGACAATGGTAAAAAACATCCCTCTTTGTTTTCTTTCTCTGGCTCATGGTGTCTTCACTGGTGAAAATTCAGTGCATTATTCTTCTAATAACAAATTCTTTCTTAGAATATACTGTAGTAACCCTGTGACATTGCGGGTTGAATTACTGTCAGATGGCAGAGCCCTTGCTACAAAACCTATAAACATTTTTTTTCCTTTTAAATAGTTACATTTATCGTGTTTGTTAAATAATTTTTGATTAGAGTGGAAATCCATTTACATTTTTTTTAACTTGACTGACTGCTTAATTTCCACTTTAAAAAGGCAGCAGCCTAATAATCAGGCTGCTGCCTGTGTTTTTAATGCTAATCCAACAACAAAAGACAAATAACTCACTCACTGCTCTTGACTGAATATATTTTGTAACTTTAATAAAGAAGAATCTATATTTGATTTATACAGTGAAAACCATACAGTGGTATTCTACATTTGATGACTTCATTAAATGACTGTACCTGAAAAGTTATGATTGTAACATTTCGGTTACATATGGTAACCCTCGTTCCCTGAAGGAGGGAATGGAGACGTCACGTCGAGACGAATAGGAATCTCGCTAGAGAGGCCAATCTACTTTGAGTGAAACTAAACGAGCCAATGCACATTGGCATGCAATCATTTGCATCAGCTGTTCAGCCATGCAGCGCAGGTATATAATAAGCAGCAGGTGCGATTGCACTTCAGTTTTTTGCTGAGGAGCAGAGCCTGATAAGCTGGCCGCCCCGGCGACGTCGAGGCCGACGAATAGGAATCTCTACCCAAGGGCCACAGCTGCTGCACCCCATCCAGCGCCCTGTGCAAGCCTCTACCCCTTCTTGCCTGGAAGGACGATAGTAGAGGGCTTACACAGAGTATTCCCGTCACTGTTGTTCCGTGATAACCCACAGAGTGAGATTTTTGGATAACACTGGGAAAGTGTACCCCTTCTATGGGGAAAGGGGGATGCTGCGGAAGCCACCCCGGAGGAGTCATGGGGGGAATACATATGGACTAGCCCGAAGGTTGTACTGCATTTGAAATACTGGGTGACTTAGCCCAAGGGAAAGACACAGGCTTCCATTTAGGAACAGCCGTGGAAGAAATACATGTATGGGATCTTCGTAGGCTCACAGATATGGGACCCAGCCTAGACACGGTTCTCAAGGATTCAACGGATAAAGGCCTGGCGCCGGACACTCCGGCATATCCGGGCCGAGGGTGTTGGAGGACTCAACAGGTTTTTCACTCTGGAGCAATAAGGGTGCATAGTAGGGTGCATCAAGCTGACAGAGCCTGGCCTCTCAGTGCTTCTACCCGATTAGGGTGAGAACACGGGAGGAGACCGGCTCTACACGTAGGCTATAATATCTAGCGAACATGTTAGGTGTCGCCCAGCCCGCAACTCTACAGATATCTGTTAGCGAGGAGCCACGTGCCAGCGCCATGTAACCTGAGCGGGCAGGGCACGCCTTGTGCTTGGTAAGCCAAGGCGATGGCATCCACAATCCAGTCGGCCATCCTCTGCTTGGAGACAGTTCTTGAGTTCTGCTTGAGTTCTGTCCTCGTACAGACGCAGAGCACAAACGGGACAGAACAAAGTCAGGGCTGGGTCTGCCTCCTCCAGGGGCAGTGCTTGCAGGTTCACCACCTGGTCCCTGAAGGGAGTGATAGGAACCTTGGGCACATAGCCAGTCCGGGGTCTCAGTACAACATAGTTGTCACCTGGTCCAAACTCTAGGCACGATTCGTCCACCGAAAATGCCTGCAGGTCTCCTACCCTCTTGATAGAGGCCAGTGAAACCAGCAGCAAGTCTTCATGGAGAGAAGCTTTAAGACTGCTGATTGCAAAGGCTCAAAGGGAGCATCCTGGAGTGCTCGAAGCACCAGGGAAAGGTCCCAAGAGGGTATGGAGGAGGGTCGAGGAGGGTTTAACCATCTTGCACCCCTAAGGAACCTGACGACCAGGTTGTGCTTTCCTACTGTTTTGCTATCTATGTGGTCGTGATATGCTGAAATAGCGGCAGAATGTACCTTGAGGGTGGAGGGAGACAACCTTCGCTCCAACCCTTGCTGCAAGAAGGAAAGCACAGACCCTATCGAACATCTTTGGGGGTCCTATCGACGAGAAGAACACCACTCAACGAACAGGTTCCACTTCAAGGCGTACGCACGTCTCGTGAACGTCGCACGTGCAGAAGTGATGGTGTTAAGTACCTCTGGAGGTAAGTCACCTAGAACCTCTGCGCCCCGTCCACACCCCTGATGCCCGTTGTACGTGATAGATACGTGATGCCCGTTACATTCCTAGACAGATAAGACGCAGCTCATGACCATTGTCAGATGTAATGAAACGTGGACATGGAGGGACACAGCGTTTTAATTGTCTGCTCATCATAACTCTGCACTCTTACCTTCTCTTTCTTTGAAACACATAGCAATCCACACAAACAAGCGGCTTCCTCAAGACATTGAAACTGATGGTATATGTTCAGGTGCCCTTTTTATACGTTGGGACGCATCTTGCGACGTCATCACTACGTCGGCCATAAGTGGCTAGTTGGTACACGTGCCTCAGACACTGGGTCCCGCGGGATGCGACGGACATGTCTTCATTGAATACTATAAAAATCTAAATAAAGCACTGTTTATTTAGTTTGCATCTTTGTAATATTGAAATTGGAATAGAGAATTGTGATATTTCATTGGAATCACTACCAAATATTACAGGGGAATAATACAGGTAACACCAGGGAAAACTAAAAGTCCTAGGAAACAGAAACTGAAATAAATCCAAATGTGACACCGGATTTCTGTGGTTGCCTAAACCTGTCTTTTAATTCTATTTCCCGATTATTATGTCTACTCGCCTTTCATTCTTAGGTACGTCCTTAATCACAGTTAACTTGTTTTCTTCATCTCTTACAGGTATATTCTCAAGATGCATACTTGAGAGGGAATGAGCCATACCCGGGAGAAGCCCAAAACCTTCCTGAACCTCCTTCGGTCTCTTACTCAAGCAGCAAACCCACCTCTGCCACCCAGAGCCACGGTCTTCCTGACAAGTTGAACTCTGGGATCGTCGTAGGGTCTCAGAGTGCCCATCAACACCTGACTCACCAACGCACCCGCTCCTCATCCTCTGTGGGGATAACAGCAAGCCCACTGGACTTCCACTTTGCCAACCACAATGCAGCAATCGTCTCCGCCTCACTCCCCCACCCTAGGAAAGGCAGTCTTCCCCAAGCCTGCAGTAAGCTGTGCCACCAGGCTCTGTCGGATTGGTACTACAGCCAAGCAGATCAGCCGGGCCTTGGCATGTCCCATCACCACCGGTGCATCTCTCAGGACCGGGTGTGTGAGCTGGGAATGGCACTAGGAAGGTCTTACAGTGGGTGGCCACAAGGCGCCTCTCAGGACACCATCCTTCTCCACTACAGTTCAGTGATGGGTGCCAACCACTCACCTTGTACAAATTCCTATGGGCTGGGGAGGTGGGGTCAAACCTCCAGCCATTCCTTTTCAGAGAACCTGCTGGCTGCATATGCTTCTTATGAGAAAAATTATGACCTTTCAATGGAAACTCTAGTAAAGTCATCTGTTCTGATCACTCCTCATTATGAAAGACCATCATGGCCTCATCAAAGCAGTCAGCCAATCAGCAATGAGGAGTATCCAAGTCTGCCCAATCAGCATGTGATTGTTTCTGCAACAGTGCCATCCTCTGTTCAGGGCTTAAACCATGACCAGCAGCCAGCTGCTCAGATCAAAATTTCACTTGCACAAACTGCTGATGATCAGACAGTAGGCTGCCACAGCTACATCCCCTCCTTTTGCCAAAAGTCCAGCCATCTTATGCAACATTCTCATTCCTTCAGGGTCCATTCCTACACTGGACCTCAACATAGCTGGACCCCCACCCCAAAAAACAGCCCATTGCAGAGTGCGTCCTCTGTCACTCCTCCCACGGCAGAGCCCCAAAACTCAGCTAGAGCAGGCTCAGTGGACAGTGAGTTTGCTGAGGAGCCAGTTCAGATTCAGAATGTGGTGCTTAGACAAAAGCCCCCCTCAGGCAGAAAGACTCCTCATGGTGTGCGACATCCACACTATGCTTTACCTGTGAATTCATCCGAACCCCTTTCAGCCACAGTCGTTCCCTCACGATCAGAATACTCTGTGCACCAGACTAATGTTGGCATACCACCCTCACCTGTGGAGCAGGACTCCCTGACTGCCATCCCTTTCATAGGTCAGTGTGGGTGGATTGAAATTTAAATCTTTTTTTAACAGATGACTTTAGAAAATGGAAAACAAATTAAAGGTTTTATTTCAGTGCATTAAGTTATGTTCAGTTCATTAAGTTATGTTCAGTTCATTAGGTTATCTATAGGCCCTACCAAATGTGCAGCCACAGATGCAGATTTTCACAGAATTTAAACACAAAATCACAAAATCCTACACATACCCCACCGCTTTCAAGTAGTGTTAATTAAAAATGTATAAATTAAAAATGGCTTCTTTGAAGTTCCAGTGTCATACAAAATACTAACCCTGAGCTCAAAATGAACCGAGAGTTGTTACTGTTTTTTTTTTTTTTTTTTTTTTTTTAAGCGGGCCCCTAACAACAAGAGCAACAAACAGCATTTATAGACTATAAATAGACGTTTATAATTCACTGTAGCGTACCAGTAAAATAAAATGAAAAGATTATATGCAATCAAGACAAATACAATGCTAAGCAATTTACATGCTAACATAAAATAACCTGTTCAATACAGAAAGGCGTTTCTCTGTAATGGTAACAGATATCAAAAATATGTTCGGTTATTTGTGAGCAGATCAGTCCAAAAATCATCTGAGCCAATATTAGACAAAATTGGACAACATTTGTAGAAGTAACAAAATTTTTTTTTTAAATATACTTCAAAATAGAGGACAAGCAAAATAATGGAAAATGAAAATTCTGATATTGTTGGAATCTGCATACACCAAGGATTGGAACGACACCAAGAAAACTTTGGACAATATTTTCAAAACTTATAAGCCTTTTTTTGCTTTGAAAAAACCCTTATATATTTGGAACGCTAGGTGGAACTGAATTCAAACTTCTCTGGTACCTTCAGGACACACACTGTCAATGATCCAAACAAAATTTTGTGCTAACATGAAAAGTATTAATAATTACAACAAATTTCAAAATGACAGAAAATGTATCCGATCCTAGACATGATGAAAACCAACAAAATTCACATCCATGGGATCATTTAAATTTAGATGAATTTCATGCCAATGTCATTGGTCAATTTTCGAATGAGTGTGAATGAGTAATTTGCAGCTCAAAATTTTGGAAGTCAGATTTCATTGTAAACCAATTATATAAAACTATGTTGTCCGTGCTCTACAAATGAACTGGTGCCTTTATTTTGCGTGATTGTTTTATTATTTTATTCAAATGAAAAGGCCTAAGAGATGTCTTATTATGTAATGCAGGCAAAAGCACACAGGTATGATTGGTTAAACGCTAAAATAGAGTTCTACCTTAAAGGTGATGATACACGGGGCAACTTTTTGAGCAATGTTGCTGGGCAATGTTCCCATCAATGGTGGGCAGCTAGGTGAGACACAGGGCCCATGACTGATCTAAATGATTCAGATAGAAATGTGTTGCCCATTCTCAATGGGAAAGTGCCTAACCAACATCGTCCAGTGACTTTGCCCAGCAACAAGCCTTAAAAAGTTGTAAAAAAAAAAAAAAATCGCAACCACACTTACTCTGCCCTAGTAATTTATTTTTCCTTACTTTCCAAAGGGCAAGGGTTGAAGTACCTGATAAAAATTCTTTATCAAAACCATAGTTCTAACAATTAAAAAGAAAAAAACTTCACCTAGGGATTGAAACCAATTGCTTAGAATGGAAAACAGAATTCCTAAACGAGAACACTGCACAATTTTTTTTTTAAAATATTGATTCCATTTCAGAACAAAAAGGGCAGCCCACCCGTACATTCCGATTAAGATGCACCACATGTCTGTTTGTGGCTATTGCTCCATGTACAATCCTCCATTGGAGGTCACCTGTCCGCTTATCAGTCAAACATTTGTACAGAGCATGCCAACAGCCTTTAGGGGAAGAAAAAAAAGGCTTCAGCTGCCGTGGGGAGGGCATGAAGGAAGGAGCCATTCGCAGGAGGCTGGATGAGCGGCTTCTTTTTGGCCATAACTCCCCAGCTCCCGTGAGCCTTCCATTCCTTTCTGATCTGCATACTCAGATCAAGAAGGCATGGAAGAACCCATTTTCTGCATGCATCCATCATCAGCAGGGAGCGAACTATGCTCATGTCGAGGGGATGCCTGAACATGGGTTTGTGTTGATGCCCCCAATCGACCAGACGTTCGCAAACTATCTCGCTGCTGGAGAGGCATCGGCACTAAAAGCTCCGGCCCTGCCTTCCAAGCCACTCAAGATTGACATCTCGCTTGAATGTCAGGGCATACACGGCAGCAAGTCAGCCTGGGGCTGCCTTACACACAATGTTTGTGTCACAGGCATACCAAGCCGAGACAGGGCCAGAGGTTCAGTGTCACCTATTGTGCTCTTCCTCCTCCTACAAGGAGTAGGTCGCAGAGGAGGCGCGACTCAAGGAAGAAGAGGGAACTGAGGGAAGTGATCCAGCACAGGCGCTTCCAGCGTCAGTGATGTATCCCCTTCCCCTTAGGGTGAATAACATCCACCCTCTCCTCTCTTCTTCCTCTCCCCTCTATTTTCTTTACATCAGGCACTTGTTACATCAGGCCTGAGGCCTGGGCTGATGATGATTTTTTCCCATTAAACTGAATGCCTGAAGGTCTAGAGTCGGGCTTGGTTGCTCGCCCTTTCTAGCTTTTAGGTGGCAGGCCTTCATTCAAAGAATAAAATGTTGGCCACCGCTCTATGAGCAGCAGGATGATCTTGGTTGGTCTTTATATAAGGTTGTTAAACTTTAGATCTCAGTTCCCTGTTTAGAAAATATTAAGGGGTATGTTTGATATGAACAGCTATTAAAATTAGGAATTAGGGCCCTGACGTTCCCTTTTCTATAGGTAGGCTTGCATACTTTATCATAGGCCTCCTCTTGTGTTAGAGTTGTTAGGTTTATGTAGTAGGTGGTGCCAATCTTGGTCACCCAGTGATGTACAGGCTAGCTTCATCTCATATAGAAATCTGTAGGGAGGCCACCATGCACGAGAGCTTCAAACGGATTCTGTTTAGTGTGAGATGGCTTCCTCCCATTTGGGGGTTTAGGCCACTGCTTTGTATAAAGCTCAAGATAGACCATCATCTCATCGGGCCACCTGGATAGCCATCTTGTATTTGTATAGCAGGTCTCCTCTCACTTCGTAGAGTTGTTTTGAGACTATAGTTTTGAAATTCAGACATAGGATATTCAAGTGCCATTCCTACGAGGGCTGCCTTAATATCTGGCTTAGGCATGTGTACTAGGAGATTGTTGGAGACTATCTGCTTGAAGCTTTTTCATCCCGAGTCCCTCGTATCTGAGCGTAGGCTCTTTAGAGTTAGATCATCTACAGCTTATCTCTGTAAGGTCTAGTTTTTTCCCTGGTACTGGCTTCTTCTTTCTACAAGAGTCGAGTAGCCTAAGCCCGCCTGTGCATTAGACGATAATGCTAGTGGATGTTAAGAGTAGAATAAAAAGCAGCATAGGTAGCAGGCTATTCCTAAGCCTCCCATGAGGGTATATTCTGGGTGTTGTCAGACCTGCCTCTCTGGGAGGAGAGAGTTGGAAGCAGTAATGCTGAGGTCTCTGCTTTCAGAGCTGTATATTTTAGCTAGAAATTCCCAGCTTGTCTTTAGGTTGGTTATCTAAGCCCCTTGAATTAATTTAAGTAATAAGGTGATAATGTTGTTGGCCTCATTGCTGAGGCCTCCATTTCCCTTGGGCTTAGTGTTTTTTTGGCTATCCACAGCTTTAGTTTATTCTCCCTGCACCACTGGGGTTAACTTTAGTACTGCCTCCCATTGGGACAGGTTTGAGTACATTCCCTTAGAGCCTAAGCATGCCATGGACTGACGCTTTTGACAATAAAGTTGAAGGCCTTTCTATTGGCCTCCTCGATAGTCAGGTAGATTAAGATTGTACTCAGCTTGTTTAAAGGGTCGATAGCACTCTAGCTGAGTACACTGTCCATTAGGAATGTAAAGTTGGAAAAACCGGGCCCACAGTATTTCTGTGAGTACACCTATGATATCTGAAGCTAGTTCTGTTAACAAGTATCGCTATCAAATAGCAGGTGGCTCAACTATGTTGTGTATTTTAGCAATAATTAAGATCATCATGTTGTCGGCTATCTTTAAGCCTCTCTGATTCTAGCCCAGAGCCTGGTCATATATTTAATTATTTTCCTAGCTTAAGTCTGGTTAGAAGGTTAAAAGATTCGCATGAGGCCTCTCTGCTAGATCAGCCCTAGAGCTGGAAGCGCTCCCCTTATTTAGGGTCCCCTGTTAGAGTGCCCAGCCTCCACAATGTTTCAAAGCACTGTGTTTGATCCAGGATTGCTTACGACTTACTCCCCTTGTTTGCAAGGGTTATAAAGCTCTTTGCTGAGTTGTACTCTCCAGGATGCCCTTCTCTATGATCAGGTTTCACTATTGGTTTTGTGAGAGACTCTGTTTAGGAAAACAGACAGGTTGTTGGCAAGATTAGGTCAGTAGATTTGATCAGGTCAGCCTCCCTGGTGGCATGTGGGGTTGACTCTATGTCCCTCTAAGAAAGTGACTGGACGGGACTCCTTTCGGACCCCCTGGCCATATTCCCTCAAAAGGAACCCCTTCCATGGAAGCTGTTGGTTTCAAGGCCTTGAGCGGTCTTGGTAGGCTTTTACTTGTTTGGAGGCCTCTTCGAGGCCTCTACAGTTACAAAACTTGGCGTATATATTGTTCTCATCAAGCCGAACAACTTTCTAATTTACAGTCATTAGCTCCGGCCAGCAGAAAGTCAGATATTGTGGCTTGAATGTGAATTCTGAGATTTTTTTCTCCCTCTCTCTCTCTGACAGAGAGAATGCACCCTGCCATTTTGTATGTGTGTGTGTCTGTGTGAGGAGGGGGAGGGGGGGGGGCTCTTCGGGTGATAGTTTAAACACAAATTCATACATAGGGCCATACTGCTCTCTTGTGTCCAAAATTGTATTTATACGCACTTTTATTCATTTATTACATGTATTACGCACACACACACACACACAGTTCGATCGCGCCCGCGCCTCTCTCTCTCTCTCTCTCACACACGCACACACACACAGTTCGATCACGCCCGCGCCTCTCTCTTTCTCTCTCACACGCACACACAAACACACACACACAAATATTGGAACGTGAGTGAATTACAAAGCCCATAAAAAAGAATAGTTTAGCATCCAAATACATCGCAAATGTTGAAACAGTTTGATTCTAATGAGAGAGTTACGTGAGTCCAACACCACTTACTTTCACTTTCGCTTTACATTATTTCGGTTACTTGTTTATAGTTTTTTTTAAATTCTTGTTCTGTTCTGAATATCATTAAATTTAAAGGATTGCTTGTGTAATATTTTGAGTGTATCATCAAATCAGAATTATTATCTCGGTCTAGTGATTCCCTAGTTATTTTTTTATTTAGTTTTTCATTGTTCTAATCAGGTAAGGCAAGTAATATTCTCTTGTGTCTTTATATATATATATATATATATATATATATATATATATATATATATATATATATATATATATATATATAATTCAGATGATATATATATATATATATATATATAATATAGAACTTATTTCTGTATAAAATAAAAATTCCCGAATAATCCAGACCAACCAGAGCACACTATTTCTACAACATAATCAGTGCTGAAGCGGAACTACCAGAGTCGTTCGGCAGAGAGCGAGCAGATGCAGCATATGTGTTGTATCGAGGCTGGGTCGGGCCAGGGGAATCCATTTGCAGCTTTTATTAAGAATGGTCAAGACAGACAGGGTGAACAATGGCAAACAGGGCAGAACAAAAGGCAGAGACAAACCAGGTTGACAGGCAAAGGACAAAAACCTCCAGATAAATACTGGGCTTCTGGATTTACATATTTAAGTGCTGCAAAACATATTAAACTAAAAATTATTCTAAATTTAAATGATCTCATATATGTGGCTATTGTGGTTCACGATCATAGGCCCTGTCCCAATTGGCACACTTCATAGCGATGAAGGGCCAAAGCTGGCGGCACCGCAACCCCGGTGCCTTTAGGTAAAGGCACCGGGGTGGCGGTGCCACCGGCTTGGGCCCGCAATCGCTGCTCGCAGCTATATTTATTAGGGCCCAAGCCTTGAAAAGGCGAAGGCCCTATTGTTTTCCTAAGGATTATTCTTTATTAGGGCCCAAGCCTTGAAAAGGCGAAGGCCCTATTGTTTTCCTTAGGATTATTTATTATTATTATTATTTAGGGCCCAAGCCATGAAAAGGCGAAGGCCCTATTGTTTTCCTAAGGATTATTCTTTATTATTATTAGGGCCCAAGCCTTGAAAAGGCGAAGGCCCTATTGTTTTCGTTAGGATTATTCTTTATTATTAGGGCCCAAGCCTTGAAAAGGCGAAGGCCCTATTGTTTTCCTTAGGATTATTTATTATTATTAGGGCCCAAGCCTTGAAAAGGCGAAGTCCCTATTGTTTTCCTTAGGATTATTTATTATTATTATTATTCTTTATTATTATCATTTTACTACCTTTTGGGCACTTTTGGGGCCCTTAACGTGCTTGAAAACTCTTGAAACTTTGCACACGGGTCAGAACCCGCGGCCATCAGGGCCGGGCTGAAGATGGTACCCGGGCGTGGCAGGGGGGCTCGACACCGCCCCCTGGAACGGGATTCGAAAACATGTCCATATATCAAACACGCTTGCATGAATTAATCTGAAAATCGGTACACATATAGATCTCATCGTTTCATATATCCTTCGCACTCTTACTTTTTACGCCAGCCCAACAGGAAGTCGGCTATTATGGGTTGTTTGGAAACTCGTGCTCAGGAATACCTTTTGGGCACTTTTGGGGCCCTTAACGTGCTTGAAAACTCTTGAAACTTTGCACACGGGTCAGAACCCGCGGCCATCAGGGCCGGGCTGAAGATGGTACCCGGGCGTGGCAGGGGTGCTCGACAGCACCCCCTGGAACGGGATTCGAAAACATGTCCATATATCAAACACCCTTGCATGAATTAACAGGGTAGAACAGAAAAGGCAGAGACAAACCAGATTGACAGGCAAAGGACAAAGACCTCCAGATAAATACTGGGCTTCTGGATTTACACATTTAAGTGCTGCAAAACATATTGACCTAAAAATTATTCTAAATTTAAATGATCTCATATATGTGGCTATTGTGGTTCACGATCATAGGCCCTGTCCCCAAATGGCACACTTCATATGAATTTTCGGTCTTGTGTACTTATTTCATGTGTCTGTTAAATCCATTAGACCGTAGGCTGTCTCATTTTTCAATTTAGGTTTCAGAAGGTTGCTCAAGCATACTTTGTGGTTTATATGTGCCCTGGATGCGCACTTTTGCAGAGCCCACACTGATGCGAGCTCTACAGCACACTTCTTTTCAACAGTCAAAGTGGGGTTAAGTTTTTGCACGTCGTGCACAATAACCCTAAAGGCACCGGGGCGGCGGTGCCATCGGCTTGGGCCCGCAATCGCTGCTCGCAGCTATATTTATTCTTCTTCTTCTTTATTATTATTATTTTACTACCTTTTGGGCACTTTTGGGGCCCTTAACGTGCTCAAACTCTTGAAACTTTGCACACGGGTCAGAACCCGCGGCCATCAGGGCCGGGCTGAAGATGGTTCCCGGGCGTGGCAGGGGGTCTCGACAGCGCCCCCTGGAACGGGATTCGAAAACATGTCCATATATCAAACACGCTTGCATGAATTAATCTGAAAATCGGTACACATATAGATCTCATCGTTTCATATGTCCTTCGTACTCTTACTTTTTACGCCAGCCCAACAGGAAGTCGGCTATTAAGGGTTGTTTGGAAACTCGTGCGCAGGAATTCAATATACTCCTCCTAGGGAATTCACCCGATCGTCACCAAACTCGGTGTGCATGAAGTCAAGACATTGAGGATGAAAAATTGCCAGGGGATTTTTGATATCTCGAACGGTTTTGCCGTGGCGAGGAAACGAATTTATGGCGAATAATGGAAACAGGAAGTGTATTATAACTTCTGCATACTTTGACTGATCTTGATGAAACTTCAGCAGTGTGTTCGCTGTAAGAGGCCGATCACATGGATGTGACTATTGTGAGTCAAAATTATAGCGCCACCAACTGGCAGCAGGAAGTGTGTCACTTTCAAAATGCTTTGAAATCACCCTCTTATTTTTACCCGATTTGCTTCAAACTTTATGTGTATAATGTAAACACACGGCAGATTTAGACCTGTGAAAGGATTATTGATATCTTAGATACTGTTGCCGTGGTAACGCATCAAACTTTAAGATTCTTTTTTGATGCTTTTGAGACTCTTAGCATACTTGAAATTGCATGAAACTCGACAGACACATCACATTTATTAGCCAGTAGACATGTGCAAAGTTTCAGAAACGGGCGTGGTGCAGGGGCTCAGTAGCGCCACCTTTTGACAAAAGAGGGGGAGTTAGGTCTATACTTTTATCTACAATCTTAAAACTCAGTATGTATATTGTTCATATCGAGCTGGACAACTTTCTAATTTAATGTCATTAGCTCAGACCAACAGGAAGTCAGATATTTTGGTTTGAATGTGGATGTTTTGGAGAATTTTCTCTTCCTCTCTCTCTGACCCTACGTCTCTCCGTGTGTTTGAGGGGAGGGAGGTTTGTCTGCTGAGTGAGAATGCTTTTATTTTTGTTTTTCAAGGTTTTGGGGCCGTTAACGTGCTCAAACTCTTGAAACTTTGCACACGGGTCAGAACCTGCGGCCATCAGGGCCGGGCTGAAGATGGTACCCGGGCGTGGCAGGGGGGCTCGACAGCGCCCCCTGGAACGGGATTCGAACACTTGTCCATATATCAAACATGCTTGCATGTAATAATATAAAACTCGGTACACTTATAGATCTCATCGGGCCGAACAACTTTCGTGCTCTAAGTTTTACGACAGCTCAACAAGAAGTCAGCTATTATGGGTTGTTTGGAAAATGCATGCTTTTATTTTTGATATACTTCTCCTAGAGAATTAATCCAAACACCACGAAACTCGGTCAGCGTGAAGTCAAGACATTGAGGATGCTAAATTGCGAACGGATTTTTGATATCTCGAACGGTTTGGCCGTGGCGAGGAAATGAATTTATGACTAAAAAAGGACACATAAAGTGTGTTATAACTTAGTTAATTTTACCTACAGTTACAAAACTCTGCGTGTATATTGTTCTCGTCAAGCCAAACAACTTTCTAATTTATTGTCATTAGCTCAGACCAACAGAAAGTCAGATATTGCAATTTGAATGTGGATTTTGAGAATTTTCTCTCCCTCTCTCTGACAGAGAAAATGCACCCTGCCATTCTGTATGTGTGTGTGTGTGTGTGTGTGTGTGTGTGTGTCTGTGTGTGAGGAGGGGGAGGGGGAGGGGGTATCTTCGGGTGATAGTTTAAACACAAAGTCATTCATAGGGCCATACTGCCCTCTTGTGTCCAAAATTGTATTTATACGCACTTTTATTCATTTATTACCTGTATTAAGCACACACACAGTTCGATCGCACCCGCGCCTCTCTCTCTGTCTCACGCACACACACAGTTCGATCGCTCCCGCGCCTCTCTCTCTGTCTCACGCACACACACAGTTTGATCGCGCCCGCGCCTCTCTCTCTCCCACACACGCACACACACACACACAATTCGATCGCGCCCGCGCCTCTCTCACACACACACACGCACACACACACAGTTCGATCGCGCCCCTCTCTCTCTCTCTCTCTCTCTCTCTCTCTCTCTCTCTCTCTCTCTCTCTCTCTCTCTCTCTCTCTCTAATGTGCTATAATAGATCAATATGTTTTCTTTAAAAATTGTATTCTCTCTCCCACACACACACACCGTTCGATCGCGCCCGCGCCTCCGTCTCTCTCTCTCTCTCTAATGTGCTATATTAGATCAATGTTTTCCTTAAAAAATTTATGCACACTACATTTATTGTCATCAGATTTATAATTTATTGTATAAAATAATACTACCATTAAAAAAAAACACATTTGATTTTTTATTTTAATCAATGTAGAATGTGTAACTTAAAAATAAAAAGATTAGTGCTCTGTTTGAGGACAAGAAATTACAACCAATGCAATATGATGAATGTCCAAAAGATGGCACTCACAGACTGTTTTTAAATGAGGTTGGATAAATATTTTTTGCTTTTAAACTGTGTGTGTGGGTGTTGGTGTGTGTGGGTGAGATTTTGGTTGGGGGACAGTTGTAGGTTACAGTTTGAGTTTATAGTTTGACAAAAGCACTTTGTGTTTTATTGTGAGTGTACATAAATATAAGTAAACACTTTGCAGTTTGAATTTACGTCCTCGATGAACAAAATGACGGAGTATGTTTTTATGTGTAACAGTTCAATCGCACCCACACCTCACCCACACACACACACACACACATACACACACACACACTCACATACATGTTGGAACGTGAGTGAAGTACAAAGCCTATAATAAAGAATAGTTTAGCATTCAAATACATCACAAATGTAGAAACAGTTTGATTCTAATGAGAGAGTTACGTGAGCCCAACACCACTTACTTTCCCTTTCGCTTTACATTATTTCGGTTACTTCTTGTTTATAGTTTTTTAAAATTCTTGTTCTGTTCTGAATATCATTAAATTTAAACGATTGCTTGTGTAATATTTTGAGTGTATCATCAAATCAGAATAATTATCGGTTTCCCCAGTTATTTATTTTTATTTTTTAATTTTACTAAATGAAAAAGGGAAGTAATATTCTCTGTGTCTTTATATATGTATATCTATCTATCTATCGATCTATCTATCTATCTATCTATCTATATATCTATATATCTCTCTCTCTCTCTCTCTCTCTCTCTCTCTCTCTCTCTCTCTCTCTCTCTCTCTCTCTCTCTCTCTCTCTCTCTCTCTCTCTCTCTCTCTCTCTCTCTCTCTCTCTCTCTCTCTCTCTCTCTCTCTCTCTCTCTCTCTCTATATATATATATATATATATATATATATATATATATATATATATATATATATATATATATATATATATGAATTATAAATAACTTATTTCTGTATAAAATAAAAATTCCCGAATAATCCAGACCAACCAGAGCACACTATTCCTACAACATCATCAGTGCTGAAGCCGATCTACCAGAGGCGTTCGGCAGATAGTCAAGTCAAGTGTATTTATATAGCGCTTTCCACAATATAAATTGCATCAAAGCAGCTTCACAATATCAATCAAATAACATAACAATGTTTGTTTCTTAGTGAAAAAACATCCACGTTTGGTAGGGCTGATCAATGGTATTAATGCTTGGTTAATTATTTTGAATATCCCCAATATCCCCAACTGAGCAAGCCAAAGGCAACAGTGGTAAGGAACCGAAAAACTCCATCAAGTGACCTACTGGTGTCCTAAAACTCCATCAGATAGCGAGCAGATGCAGCATATGTGTTGTATCGAGGCAGGGTCAGGCCAGGAGAATCCATTTGCAGCTTTTAATTAAGAATGGTCAAGACAGGCAGGGTGAACAATGGCAAACAGGGCAGAACAGAAAAGTCAGAGACAAACAAGATTGACAGGCAAAGGACAAAGACCTCCAGATAAATACTGGGCTTCATATATGTGGCTATTGTGGTTCACGATCATAGGCCCTGTCCCCAAATGGCACACTTCATATGAATTTTCGGTCTTGTGTACTTATTTCATGTGTCTGTTAAATCCATGAGACCGTAGGCTGTCACATTTTTCAATTTAGGTTTCAGAAGGTTGCTCACGCATACTTTGTGGTTTATATGTGCCCTCGATGTGCACTTTTGCAGAGGCCACACTGATGCAAGCCCTACAGCACACTTCTTTTCAACAGTCAAAGCGGGGTTAAGTTTTTGCATGTCGTGCACAATAACCCTAAAGGCACCGGGGCGGCGGTGCCACCGGCTTGGGCCCGCAATCGCTGCTCGCAGCTATATTTATTATTATTATTATTCTCCGCAATGAATCGCATTTTTGAGGGCCTAAACATGCACGAAAACTCACGAAAATTTGCACACGCGTCAGAACTGGCGAAAATTTACATCTGATATGCGTTTCAGAATTGGGCGGGGCAAAATGGCTCGATAGCGTCACCTATAAAGGTTCAACGGAGTGCGCCTCCCGCTACGTTTCACTTATATGTACGAAATTCGGTACATACATGTAATGGCCCAATACCTACAAAAAAGTCTCTTGGAGCATAGCCCTAAACACAGCAGGAAGTCAGCCATTTTGAACTTCCTCTCAGATTTTTGTGCAGTTTTTGCCATTTTCAGGCCTCGTACTTTAACGAACTCCTCCTACAGTTTTAATCTGATCATCTTCAAATTAGGTGAGTGTAATCTTAAGGCCTTTGCGACGTTAAATTGCAAAGATCTTGAGTTTTCGTCGAAGGGCGTGTCCTCAGCGGCCTGACAAATTTCGATATTTCGCCATGAAACGGGAAGTTGCTGTAACTCAGGCAAACAATGTCTAATCTGCCCCAAACTTCACACGTTTGATAAGAGTTCTGTCCTGAACACATATCCATGCTCAAATTCAGCTACAGTCATAGCGCCACCTGCTGGTAACCGGAAGTGGCATGTTTAACACTGTTGTGGACTCCTAATAATATATAAAAAAAGTGCCAGCAAGTGTTAAACATGCTAGCAACGTACTAGAAACATGTTAAAACATGCTAGCAAACACTTAGCTAAGTGCTAAAGCATGTTATTACTGCAATTAAATAGGAATTTGCTGTAACTCAAGCATGGAATGTCAAATCTGCCCCAAACGTCACATGTTTGATAAGAATCATGGCCTGAAAACATCTACATGAGAATATTCAGTTATAGTAATAGCGCCACCTACTGGCAACAGGAAGTGACATGTTTATCACTGTGATGCAGTACTAGCAACATATTAATTATGCCATTGAGTTATAAACATGTTAGAAACATGTTAAACATGCTAGCAATTCTTAGCTAAGTGCTAAAGCATGCTAATACAATGAAACAGGAAGTTGTTGTTACTCAAGAAGGCAATGTCCAATCTTCCCCAAACTTCACACGTCTGATAAGAGTCCTTCCCTAAACAAATCTACATGACAATGTTCAGTTATAGTAATAGCGCCACCTACTGGCAACAGGAAGTGACATGTTTAACAGTGTGATGCAGTACTAGCAACATAGTAAATATGCCATTGAGTTATAAACATGTTAGAAACATGTTAAAACATGCTAGCAATTCTTAGCTAAGTGCTAAAGCATGCTAATGCAATGAAACAGGAAGTTGTTGTTAGTTGAGAAGGCAATGTCCAATCTGCCCCAAACTTCACGCGTTTGATAAGAGTTCTGCCCTGAACACATCTACATGACAATTTTAATTTAAAGTAATAGCGCCATCTACTGTTGACAGGAACTGACATGTTTTACACTGTGATGCAGTACTAGCAACATAGTAAATATGCCATTGAATTCTAAACATGCTAGAAACATGCTAAAACATGCTAGCAACACTTATCTGAGTGATAATGCATGCTATTATCCCCATAATAAAGGACATTTTTGTAACTGACTTTGACATACTCCTCCTATATTTACCTACTTAAATGCACATGGTCCACCGTGCTCTGTCTTCCTAAAGCCACCGGGTGGCGGTGGCACGGGTGCGAGGGCCCTTTCAATGCTGCTTGCAGATTTAATGTCGTATGTAACTTTAGAGACGGCCCCTACGCGTGAATGTCCAATGTCAAGCCAACTTTATGCCAGTATCCATAGGCATAATTTGTGGGTGGGACATGTCCCCACCACTTTTTGCCAGGGTCGATATTGTCCCCACCACTTTTGAAACCACTTCTCACAGCACGGATGTACATACAAATAGCCTAAATAAAACATCTCCAGTTAACTAGCAGAGCATTCATTTCGTTTGTCTGTTAAATAAGAGGCGATCTAACGCTGAAATGTGTTCTTTATGAAATCAAGTGCTCGTTGCCACTGCGATCAGTGGCGCGGATACAGCTCTTGTGGCTCGCGCACAGTCTTAACTCGGACGTGCGCTTCAATCGGTTGCGGAGACTCTCTTCTCTATTCGTCCGGTGAAATCACAAAACAAACTGCACACCAAATGTGTCCCTGCTTGATATACAACCACTGTTAAATATAATTGGTTTTGATGAGGAAAAAAAAATATACGAGTGCGGATTGGAACCCAGAACCTCGCTGACACGCTTGGCAAAAGTTCTGCCACTCAACCATTAAAGTACATTTGTATATCGGTCGGATCTATGTATTTGTTCGCATGGAAATTCTCTCCACTAACAACATGTTAGATCTCATTAAACACGACAGATGAAACCCAATGTACTATTTAAATCGATTGCTGGACATTATAATGTTATTGTACATAGCCTACGTCTGATTTATGTTTTAACATTGTATTAGCAACACACACACACACACACACACACACACACACTATGCCACTGAGTATATCACAGGAAAACGCTGCATGAAACTTTGCAATTTAAGTTCATATTCTGAGTCCACCTGCTTGCCTGTAGCAATATAGCCTGCAGGCTTCTCAATAAGGTGCGAGTTTGGTCTTTTATACCACTCTATTAGTACATTAAGCTACGTTAAGCGCTTTACAAGGGTTTCCCTCAATACTTCTGGATTGCTGGAATATAAAGTTAACAAATACACTTAAATTTCTATAAATGTGTTTTTATGAATGAATAGCTTGCTCTAACTGTTGCTCGGTCTTCATCAACAACACGCACTTGCACCCCCTGCTGGTGAGGTCGACTAACAGTAGATGGAGGTTATGCTCGGTAATTTACTTCTTTTCCTGCAGTTCCTGGATGTCAATTTTGAATTTACTGTCGAATTTGAACCACTGAATTTGTGGAAGCGAATTTATAAAGTGAAATAAAATGGACCGAAAATTGCCTGTTGAATATTATAGGTTGTATTTTTAAACAGTTTGAATATTTTGGAAGTTAAATATGAAAGGTGAATATGGATTATTGAACTTTTAGTAATGAAAATTTGTTTGAAATGTTTCGAATTGAAATATTCACAGCTCAAATATTCAACCATGTTGAAATTTGAGCCAATAAAAAATGCAAGAACTAAAAATACAATGCATTAAAATGCAAGCATGGTTAATGCAATGCATATTTTTTTCAAGTAATGCAATTCAACAGGCTTTTTGTTTCAAAAACATTTGGCATTCTTTTACTTCCATAGTGGCGGTTCTATGTTGAATTACACCCTGGGCGAGACCCCGTTCGAGCCCTCCCCTCCCTATGTCACACTTAAATGTCAGAGAAAAGGACATCAAAGATTTATTTTTTATAGAAAATTGTACTTTGCATATCATAGGCTACAGTAAAAATACATAATTATAGTTGATTTTAGTTGATCATTATGAAAATTATGAAAATTATTTTCATTTCATGAATATAGTCACCAAAATGATCACAGTTAAAAACAGAATCTTGTTCAAAAAGTAAGCCTATACACAATGAAATCAATTCACCAAGTTAATAACATTAAAGATGATGGCCAGATTTTAAAGGAGTGTCTTTTATGTTATCTACTAACATGTACACGTTCAAATAAAGTTTTGACAAAAAAGGTTTTATAAAAAGATAAACCTCACATATTTCAGCATTTAAATCATTTTTATAAAAAGAATGAGTCAAAAAAGATAAATGACTGACATTTACAATGCACAGTAGCTTATCTTTTATTACTTATAGTAAAATTCGGTCCGATTTTCCCATGGAGTCTGTCTCGACAACGACAAAGAAGTTTTAGTAGCTAATGGATTTCCACCACAGAAAAACGCTTGCTGTAGCTCTGCTACAAGATTTATTTATGGAGAAGAGAAAAACACCCACGTGTTTGGTTGCACCCCCATACTGAAAAGTTTACATTTTTTCATCTCGCTGCCCCTGGAAAAAATGAGAGCTTCGCTTCAATTATGAGCGCGCTTCCCGTGCGCCTACATTTGAAATAACGAGCTTGAGCGCGCAAAAGACGCGATATTTGAACAGCCCCTTGGTGAGCTTCCTCCAATCAGGAGACCCCCTTGACATTGCTTCTGTGCATGGCACCTTCACAGCAAGCAGGGGTGCCATTGCCAATAATTGAATTGAAGTTATAGAGAATAGAAAAAAACGCTTTGCGGCGCAGGAGAGGATTTTTTTAACTGCTCGTGCCGCCCCCCATGTGACATGAAAAAATGCCGCCCCGGTTCGCCCGTACCTTAAACCGCTATTGCTTCCGGGTTGCACTAGTAGTGACGTCATAGGCTGTCGCCGGTCAAATTCGATTGCCGTGATTGGAGAACTTTTCAGACATTGATTCACGTGGAGGGCATTCCCCATAGTGTAATCAATGCAGTGTCTCGTTCCCTGTTCTCAGGGAACAGAGCTTACAGTCGTAATCTAGACGTTTTCTAAAAATACTTTATAATCCTCGCTTAACTCCACATAGCTCTGTTATGAACTGTTGTATCAGCCCTGAAACAGCTCACTGGAAGGGAAAAACTGTATAGCTGCCAATTCGTTTCCAAATAAATTGACAGAGTTTCTGATGGGTGCATTCTCTTTTGTTAGCTCATCATGAGCGCCATTAAACATTACTTTTAAGTTGTTAAACTACACAAAGAAATTACAGATGTAATTAATACAATGAATATACACAAAAAGAGCATTATGAAATAAATGCATATTTATGAATATACATATATACAACAAAGGACATGAAATAGATAAGAAAACATGAATCAATCAACAAACAGAGCTCAACAACCAACAACACCATGCAACAAACAAACGCATCTCACTCAGAAATGAACACAAAATAAATATTAACACTGTGTACCTAGCTCCGCTTGCCAAATGGGTACTAAGGAAATTAAACATAAAATACTTTATTTCCACGCCATGTGGAGAAAGACGAGTTGCTCTTCCTTCCGCTGCAATGTGACTACTGACTACCATACACTTTTTCCTTTTAGGCAAGGCAAGGCAAGTTTATTTGTATAGCACATTTCATACACAATAGTAATTCAAAGTGCTTTACATAGAAGAAATTAAAATATCAAAAGAAATAATAATTAAAGCAATTTAGAGTAAAGAAATTAAAGTAATCAAAATAAATAAGAAAAATTTAAACAGTTTAGAATAAAAAAATAATTTAAAAAAATACAGTAAAACAGTTGGATGAACAGTGGCACAGTGCTCATTTAGTAAATGCATAGGTAAACAGATGTGTTTTGAGTCTGGATTTGAATGTGACTACTGTAGGAGCACATCTGATCTCTTCTGGAAGCTGGTTCCAGCTGCGACTGGCATAGTAGCTAAAAGCGGACTCACCATGCTTAGAGTTAACCCTTGGTATTTCTAGCTGACATGATCCTAATGATCTGACTGATTTGTTGGGTTTATATTCAGTGAGCAATGTAATACATCTGCAATGTATTGAGGTCCTAGGCCATTAAATGATTTATTTACCAGTAATAATACTTTAAAATCAATCCTAAATGTAACTGGGAGCCAATGTAAAGACCTGAGGACTGGTGTGATGTGTTCATATTTTCTGGCTCTGCTCAGAATCCTAGCTGCAGCGTACTGTATGAGCTGCAACTGTCTTATGGTCTTTTTAGGAAGGCCAGTGAGGAGTCCATTACAATAATCCACCCTGTTGGTGATGAAAGTGTGGCGAGCGGTACGTTTGATGGACATAGAAAGAGCGTGAGACAGATAGGGAGACAAAGCAATAAGGGAGAGAGAGAGGGAGAGAGAGAGCAGAGGAGGAAGAAAGTGGACTACGCCACCCTGGTCACTAAGCCAGGGAAGTATCCTAGTGAGGACACACAGGTTCAATGTTTCCCTTACACAGAGACTCTGAGACGTGGATATGACAAAGTACAAAAATATTCTTAATTGGACAAAGATAAAATGCTGACGTGTCAGTCAGTTAGGTTCAATCATAACCACAACACACAATAAACAACTCCCAGAAGCAGGACGAGCTAGTGCCAGACATCGCTAGCATTAGCGAATGTACTGTAAAGGAGCACCCACACGTGCACTACACTTCACACACACTCACGTCAACCAAGATCAATCACTATGAGTTGCAGACCACAGACACTGTGTCTCATCAGGACCCGCCACCAAAATAGAGCAACTAGCCCTCCTGGTCTGGACTCAGTGCCTGAAACACAAGAAACACAAAATTACCAAAAAAACAATAATTCAATCCACATGTGGGTACCCAATTTACAGGACACAATATACAAAAAGACATAAAACAACATGCACCCTGGAATTAGACGCTCATTAACTTCACGCATCCAGGGCGGAGTCAACACACGCAGAGAGGACAGCACGCAACAGCGGCACTTCACTACAATCTACCCCTCCCCTTCGCATCGTCGCCCCGACGATGAACTAACCAATAACTACAGTATTCAGATCCAAGGTCTGAACACCACGGTCATAGAATGGGACACTGGAGGCGCTACATCCAGCAAGGGCCTAGGAAAGTGATGGAGATTTGTGTGTCGACCGGCAGGCACTCTTCCAGTCCTTCGCAGCCCAACCTCGCTCCTCCCAGGCCCATCTCCCCATCCAACGGATTCAGCCACCGAACTAGTTTCGACACTACTGGTCTCATCAGGGATAATCACTTAGCCCATGGGGATGGGGTCTGAATACCCTGCTGCCAGTGGAGCAATCTGCTCAGGAGAAGCCAGCCGTACACAACCAGGGCCACCTGAGAAACTCCCAGAAAACATCCTCACCAGATCCACTTTCTCTTCCTCTTCTTCCTGCAATGACACAGGGACCAAGGGATCACTCAAGTTACTGGGGGGAACAGGACCCGAGGGCTCCCACTGGATCCGACTCTTAAGCAGTGAGCGGTGTACAGTTTGTACTGTGTTAAGATTTTCCACTGCCGCTATAGTGTAAATATAGTGTATAGTGGCCCTCAACCAGAGGTTCATTCTTCACATGCTGATCGTGCCTTTCCTAACACTTCGCAGCTACTATCTGTAAACATTCCTGTGCTCCTTCAAATTCTATTTGCAGCCTGGTTTGGTGTTCGATGACCCATTCATGCACCCTCCCTGCCACTGGTTCCTGCACCCTACCCAACAGGAAATCAACTGGCAAACGGGGTTCTTGACCGAACATTAAAAAATGCGGAGACTCCCAGGTGACTTGATGAGGGGTGGTATTATAGGAAAAGAGGAGCTGGGGAAGACAAGACACTTAGTCCCTCTTTCTGGAAGCTGGCAGTGTGCGCAACAGATTGTGCAAGGTTTGATTAAAGCGGTCACACTGACCATTACTAGCTGGGTGATAGGGTGTGGTGCGAGACTTACCCACGTCATACAGGCTGCAAAGCTGGCGAAGCAAGAGAGATTCGAAATTTCGCCCCTGGTCAGAGTGGAGACGACTGGGCACCCCAAACTTGTAGAACCACTCAGTTACTAAGGTCTGGGCTACTGTTTCCGCTCTCTGGTCCCTAGTCGCCACGGCAAAAGTGTATTTGCTAAACACATCGGTCATTACCAACACATTTTCCATCCCTGACCTAGAAGGTTCCAACACCGTAAAGTCAATGGCCTAGAGGCCAACAAATGGCCCATGAAGCTTTGAGCCATAGGATGTGAATCCTTAGCTACCTGGCATCTCTCACACTCTTAGCACCACCGCTCCACGTCTGATGACAAGCCCGGCCAATAACATCGCTGTCTGATCAGTTCAGTGATGCGCTCGATGCCCTGATGGCCGTGTTGTTGATGTAACTGCATGAGGACATCAGACCTCAACACAGCAGGCAATAGTAACTGACAAACCTCCTCTCCCCCACTCGGAGTTCTAACCCTACAATAGAGTACCCCCTCCTTCTCTAACAGGTGATCCCATCGACAGAGCAGTGCCACGGCTGGAGTAGACATGCGTCGTCGTTCCTCAGGCCCAGGACGGGCCTTATGTCTCCAAAAAATCAAAACCTCAGAAATCACAGGGTCTTCTTCCTGCAACAAGCCCAAATCAACAGATGAGTAACCATGCATTGTGGTAACCACACACTGTACTGCCTCAATAACTGGCTGTAGCTCCACAGCCTGCCGTAATGACACTGGTACCACAGTCCCTGGGAATAATTTGCCAACTGCCCCTTGCTCGGGTGGGTTCTGCCGGGAAAGGGCATCAGCATTCTTATTACTCCTTCCGGATCTATACCGGATCTCGAAGTCAAAAGCCGGCAACTGGGAAGCCCAGCGCTGCTCCGCCGC
Source organism: Meda fulgida (assembly GCA_030578275.1). Classification (NCBI taxonomy): domain Eukaryota; kingdom Metazoa; phylum Chordata; class Actinopteri; order Cypriniformes; family Leuciscidae; genus Meda; species Meda fulgida. The sequence goes on from CM060627.1 coordinate 20,186,559, forward strand.
CCCGAGTTTTGCCGAAGTCAGATGACTGAGAGGATTATTATCCGTAAAGACCATACACTTAGATACTCTCAGAATTTCTCAGTCATGGCCCACTTGAGCGCAAGAAACTTCAACTTCATGGAGCTGTAGTTGTCCATATTGCGCTCAGTGGGCCTAAGACTGCGACTCGCATATGCAATAGGACATACCCTACCCTCGTACTCCTGGGAGAGGACTGCTCCCAACCCTCCATGACTAGCGTCCACCTCCAGGATGAAAGGCAAGGAAAAATCAGCGTATGCGAGCACTGGGGCCGAGGTTAGTCTCCCTTTTAATTTCTCAAAGCCCGACTGGCACTGCTCATCCCAGGCACCCTCCAAACTTAACCCGTTTCGTTTCTTAGACCTCGGTTTGTCACGCGAAAACTCAGCCACCAGCCTATGCAGGGGGGCTGCCAATTTAGCAAACCCCTCCACAAAACGCCGGTAGTAACTGGCAAACCCAAGAAATGAGCATAATTTGGTGACAGTTGATGGACGACGCCACTGAGCCACAGCTTCAATTTTACTAGGGTCGGTTGCAACACCCTGGGCTGATATAACATGGCCCAAATACCTCACCTCTGTCTGAAAAAACGCACACTTCTCCATCTTAACCTTCAGGCTCTCATGCTCCAATCGGCTCGAGACCACCTCCAGCCTCTCCAAGTGCTGTTCTACAGAGGAAGAGAACACAACAATGTCATCCAAGTACAAAAGTAATGACTGACACTGCTGGTCACCAAATAACCACTGCATAAGTCGCTGGAACGTGCTGGGGACGTTGCAGAGCCCAAACGGCAACCGATTCTACTCGAATAACCCAAATGGGGTGCAAAAAGCGGTCTTTAGCTTATCCCCCACCAACATGGGAACCTGATTGTACCCGCTGGTTAAATCCAGAGTGGAAAACCAGCGGGCACCATTCAGGGTGTCCAGCGACTCCTCAATCCGAGGCAATGGAAATGCGTCCTTCCTCGTCTTAGAATTTAATTGACAGTAGTCCACACAGATGCGAAGACTACCGTCCTTTATTTTACTAGCACAATTGGAGAGGCATAGGGGCTGCAACTCTCCCGTACTACCTGGGCATCCAACAGCTGATTAATGTGTGCTCTTACTACTTCATACTCGGATGGGGGGATTCGACGATACCGTTGTCGAACCAGGGTGTCATCTATGAGCGGAATGTCATGTGCAATAATATTAGTGCATCCCAAATCCACTTCAAAAGCAGAAAATACAGACTAATACTTCACCAAGAGAGCCCTAACCCGATGATGCTCCTCGCCGGACAGGAGGGACAATTCCAACGCATCAATTTGGCCTGGGACAGTTGGAATACTCACTTGCGGAGCAATGGACCACACCCTACAGGAGACAGACTTCACTTCAGTGACACCTGGGGGCAAACTGACCACATTCACATTCGTTAAAGTGCCTATTACTCGGCGAGGGAAAAGCAAAACATCAGTGCTCCCTACATTAACCACTGGAACATAAACAGTGCCCTTAACCACTCGAACCAAGGCAGGAGAAACCAATAACCCCATAGGTAGTCCAAATTCTGGAGGTTCAAGGAGCGCAGTAATGTTAGAATACTGCTCGGAACAAGTTGCGGCTACCAGTTTAATGGTACCACCGGGTATGCAGTATGCCCGACCGGGTATACCACCGGGTCTTAACCTGACCTGTTTCCACAACTGAAGGAAGAGCGCTGGTTTGATGACAATATTGCAATGCCCGAATAACAGAGCCGGGAGCACTCGCTACTGCCGGAAATTCAAAGGGGAGCACTCGCTACTGCCGGAGTGGGGCCGTGTTGTCCCAAGAGCCCCGGTAACACCTGCCCAGTACATTCATCCCCAAAACTCCAGGGACCTTAGCACACATGCAACCCGGGGGGTCTTTGACTACAAGCACACCACATTGCTGTACTAATTTCCCGCAAAGCTCAACATCCAATTCCATATATCCTATATACGGAATGGAAAGTCCATTCGCAGCCTTAAGTTGCAACCATTGACAGGTCCTAAAGCGTTCCTGTCCCCATGGCTCAAAATACTGTCCGTAAGAATAGATACCGTTGACCCAGTATCTGTCAAACATGGTACTGAAATGCCACCCATGAGAGCGTTAATATGAGGGCATGGTGACATCAAATTTAACATGGAGTCAGGAATATGTAACACATTTGAGCCGATGTTCCCCTCAACCGAGCTGTGGCTCTGCAACTCGGCGGGGGCTAGTTTACCGATAACCGGACTGAATGATGCAACTCCCCCTCACTGGCCCCAGTGTCTTCTTTACTAGAAGCGGGAACCCGAAATGGAACACGTTCCCTGTCGCACTCCCACGCAAAATGGCCCAGTTTTTGACACCCTCTACAAATAACCGAACTATTACGAAAAGGACAAGGTTGACTACGAGAACGCTGAAAGGGGTCCTGTAACCGAGCTAGATTTTGTGTGAGTTGAGTTAACTGCTGCTGCTGCAGTTTTACCATCTCCCTCAAATCACCCATCTAAGGAGAGTCACAAACACCCGGACGAACACCCTGTACGTCGTATTGAAAACCATGTGCCGAGGGGAGAGAATGACTGCGACCTCTTGCCCCGCCCAGCATGCCCTCCTGCTCCCACCTTATAGCTTCCCTGCGAACCTCCAATAAAGTGGCACTAGGTTGACGACGAACCAACTGTTTAAGCTCGCGGCGAAGAGCACTGTCGACCACATGCTCCACGAATTGATCACAAAGCAAGGTTTCGGTATTTGACATAACATTAGGCGATTGCTGCTTGACTTGCTCCAAAAGGCTCATTAAAGCGAGTGAAAACTCCAACAGAGTCTCACCATCATGTTGCCTCCTGGAGAAAAGGCAAGGCAACATATGATTTGGAGCATTCGTATAATTCTTTCAGAGCCATTATAATCTTTTCAGGATCTTCCCGCTCCCCAACAGGCCTATACTTTATCTCATCACGTGCCTCCCTCTTTAAATGGTCGAAAAGAAAGAAAGTCTTGTCTGCTATGGACAAATAACGGGACCGCATGCAGGCCTGTGCCTCCTCAACCCATTTGTTAATTCCTACACCAGACCTACTGTAGAGAAGTTCAGTGTGGTTGAAGGAAGAAGAAGACGAGGTCGGCGAGATTGGGACTCGCACTTTATTAACAATAATAGGAATCAACAGTTGTGGTGCGCTCGTGCGCGGCCGCCGTGTCACTATCCACGGCAAAACAAAGTAGACAACAAATAGACAGTCACGATCTCAGCTTCACGCAGCTTCACGGGCTTGTGCGAGTCCCAGGTCTCTCTCTCTTCTCCCTCTCAGCCGGCAGCTTATATGCAGTCTTCACGCCAATTACTGCAATCAGACACAGGTGTTCGTCATCTGCACTTGACCCACTTACTCACCGCGCGACTCGCTGACTCCTCTCCCGCTACAGACTTCGCGAAACCACGCCCCCCTCGCCACACCTACCATTAAATTTAGGACACCTTCGGTCCCTCGGTATAAAAACCTACCTTTCCGTAGAAATGGCACCCGCATCAATAGCCTGAAGAGGAGCGTTTGATGGGCCAGATACATTGGGACCATGGCCAAGGTCTTAAGGCCTGCAAGAGCTTGATCTTGCCGCAACTTTGTATTATCAGCTCGTAATTGGGCTACAAGCTCCCTCAACTCTTGCAACTCGTCTTCCCCTTCTACAAAACCTAATCGCAGGAAAACTACCCAAGAACCACCAAATAGAGTAACCTGCGATCACTGTCCACGCTACTGCTTTGTTCCCAATACCTAAAAAAACAAACAACAAAATACGTACATCCACGCCTCAGCTCTAATGTAATAAAAAGGAAACCCTGCCGACTACGTCAAATATGGCGAGCGGTACGTTTGATGGACACAGAAAGAGTGTGAGACAGATAGGGAGACAAAGCAAGAAGGGAGAGAGAGAGGGAAAGAGAGAGCAAAGGAACAAGAAAGTCGACTACACCACCCTGGTCACTAAGCCAGGGAAGTATCCTAGTGAGGACACACAGGTTCGATGTTTCCCTTACACAGAGACTCTGAGACGTGGATATGACAAAGTACAAAAATATTCTTTATTGGACAAAGATAAAATGCTGACGTGTCAGTCAGTTAGGTTCAATCATAACCACAACACACAATAAACAACTCACAGGACTCGTGATTACCAGAAGCAGGATGAGCTAGTGCCAGACATCGCTAGCATTAGTACCCAATTTACAGGACACAATATACAAAAAGAAATAAAACAACATGCATAAAGAAAACACCCCGCAATCCACTCAAACCTGCACTCATCGGTTTCAGTGATTGTGAATAGATCACTGCAGACCAACCTGACCAGGCTTCACCAGCCGGTTACCACTCACAATCCCCCTTTCCTTAGAACAAGCAGAGGATAACTCGCAGTGAACAAAAGAAAAAACATTATTTGTAATACAAAAGAAAATACAAAGATAGCACACAACAATAACAAAGAAATCAAAACACGCAAAATGCAGAAAAATAATAAATTAACAAAAATCACAAAATAATAAAGCAAACACAAAAAAACACTAAAGGAAAATTACACAAACAACTGGGTTAATTACACACGTCCAACTAACAAAGCAAAATAACTCCAACAAAAGCAAAAGACAAACATCAACAATGCGGAAGCGTGCTCATACATGAGCAACTGCACTGAAGCATGTTGATGGAAGAAAAAAAAAAACAATAAACTAAAGTAGTAGGAACAAAACAGCAGCAATGAAAGTCCCAAGCCACGCAGCAGTCTTCAAGTGCCCATATACAGGCGGATTAATTCACCTGCAAAAGCCTGAATGTGAGCTAAAATATACGCTTAAAAGATACGCATTAATTCATCATTGTACATTGACCGCACATACCACACATCTGGAGGTCGCGTCATTCGTCTAGCAGCCAACAGATGAACAAAGTTCACAACGAAGAGCTGGAATACACAGATAAACCCCATCACTATACATTACTCAAAATAAATACGGCTACAAGGGCCAGAAAGAAACTTACCAGAAAGCCAAGACTCTAGAGACACACCAAGATTCCTGAATTGATTTTTATTTGTTTGACCCCTAGCATCAAGGAATGCATTCACCTTGAGAACTTCATCTTTGTTTCCAAACTTCAGTTTTGTCTTTGTTTAACTGAAGAAAGTTTTGGCACATCCAACTGTTCATCAATGCATTTGAACAGGGAGTCAATGGGGCTGTAATCGTTAGTCGATAGGGCTAAGTAAACTGTGTGTCGTCTGCATAGCTGTGGTAAGAGATTTGGTTCTTTTTCATTATTTGGCTCACTGGGAGCATATACAGGTTGAATAGGAGTGGCGCAAGAATTGAGCCTTCAGGAACTCCGCATGTCATGGATGTCCACTCAGACTTATGGTCTCCTATACTCACATAATAACCTCTCCCTTCTAAGTATGATCTGAACCATTTTAGGACTATCCCAGAAAGCCCCACCCAGTTTTCCAGCCTGTCAAGAAGTATGTTGTGATCGACAGTGTCAAATGCAGCACTGAGGTTGAGTAGTACCAGTAATGATAATTTGCCTTTATCAGTATTTAAGCGAATAGCGTTTATTATCTTTATGAGTGCCGTCTCTGTGCTGTGATGCGATCTGAAACCGGATTGAAAATTGTCAAATTATCCATTCGAGCTTAAGAATTTGTTCAGCTGATTGAAGACAACTTTTTCAATGATCTTGCCTATGAAAGGAAGATTTGAGACCGGTCTATAGTTGCTTAATATGGTCTTATCCAGATTGCTCTTTTTCAGGAGGGGGTTGACAACTGCAGTTTTCAGGGAGTTTGGAAAACTCCCAGAGAGAAGTGAGGTATTAACCACTTCTAGAAGATCTGCTTCTAAGCTTTTTAACACACTTTTGAAGAAAGATGCGGGAAGTGCGTCAATGGCACAGGTTGATGTTTTAAGGTGCTTTACGGTTTCTTCCAAAATTTTACCATCAATTTCTTTGAAATCAGACATAGTAACTACTTTATCAGGTTGTGGACTGATCTGTCTGACCCCAGTGCGGCTCAATGATGTGCTGATCACATTTCTGATATTATTGATTTTCCCAGAGAAGAAAGAAGCAAACTCCCTGCACTTGCTGTCTGAGAGCAATTCATTGGGAATCTGACGCTATGCTTGATTTCCTTCAAAATGGAACTGGGGTTGTCTTGGCTAACACTATCTAGCCACCCCCCTTTGTAGAAGCCAAGGAAATAGATTAAATAAATGCTGACAAAAACTTAACAGCTACACATAAAATAAGATGTAAATATTGAAATGATGAGTAGTCAATACAATGTATAATATAGGGTATAATTTTACTCTAAAATTCAACATACGTGACACAAACTGGCAAATACAAATCCATGTTCGTTTGCAAGGATTCCACTTGTTTCTGTGAATGGCAGGGATCCATTTGCTGCCATTTTTCTGGAGCTTTCGGTTTTCTGTAAAAAGATAGCAAATTTTTCTTGTTCCATCTATTTGTACTGTCTATCACACAAATAATCTTTTCTCATTTTAAATGTTTTTTTTTTCAAGCGGAACACTAACTCTGCCACTTCCGTCTACTGTGACCTCATGAGCATATCTTCTATTATGATCTATATATCTATACATTTCCCACCACAATCAGCAAAAAAAGAAAAGATTTCTTTAAAAAAAAAATTTAATATAGTTTGGGTCAGGTTTTAGAGTTGTTCTTGCCACAAATTACTTTATCCATACTAGAACCATTAATTCATGGTTAACTTAAGACTTTTTGTCAGTGGAGCAGCCTACCCTTTCCAGCATACCCCATAAAACCTCTCGCACCCCTATAACATTCACCTCCTCTGATAGATGAGCCCACCAGTCCCAGTGTAGACCTGTGTGCTCTCCATGTGCCCGCGTCTTCCGTGGTGTCCAGCAGCTTGTGCCAGGCATCTGCCCACACCACCAGCCCTGTCTGTCCAATCCTCACCTCAACCCTTACCAGCCTTCTCTACACGGACTGCAGTGATTTGTCCCCACCACCCCAAATCCAGCTCCATCCACAGTGACCTCTATTGTTCCTCTATATGAGCACTTCATCTTAGTAGGTTTTCTAGCACTTGTGCATGTTTATAGTCTGTTGGTGTCACCATCTTGAACCGTTTCTTCTTTTTGCCAGGTGCCTGTCCAGTTTATCTAACTGTCACACTGTCTCAATTATTCCTGCCTCCCTCTCTGTTGACACTGTTAATCATCAGTCTATCCAATAACAACTTTATGTCATTTATAACTCTCATGTAAACATCTCTATCTTTCATCATGATTCTTATTTGTATTTTTCTTTCCTCAGCATCGATCACACCGCCTATAACCCTGTTGCCTCGGTTTCAATTTATTACATATGTAACCTCCTTTAAATGCATCTCTTTATCTGTCTACTGTCAATGCCACTCAGTGTCTCTAACATCCCCAATTTTTTCCCTCTATTTTACATCTGCCATCAACACAGCATCCCCAATTTTTTTTTTTTAATTACTAATGGTTGGTAAGTTTTCCACAAGTTCACAGCCTTCACACTCGTATTAGGTAATTATTTGTAATTTATATAATTAATTCATTTTATTCATTAAAGATGTAACAGTTAATCAGTAATTGGTCAAATCTATAATATGTTTATAATTACTATGCTCTATAATGAATTTCATTATATTAAAGCTGCAGTCCATAGTTTTTCCTCTTTGTCGCCATCTCTGTTCGAAATCTCCAATTGCAGTTATTCGCGGAATTATCAACTTTATGAGGGTTGTGCCTCGGCACGGCACAGCGTGGATGAATCCAATGTTTTGAGGAGAATGTGCGGCTGTCAGTCCCCGCGCCGGTGTGGATACTGTCATTCGGAATCACAGATTCTACTTTTTGGAAGTATGACCAACATAAGAATTTTCACAGGAAAATGTAATCTGAACAAGTAAGTAACATCCACTTTTGTTCTGACCACCTGAGGGGAAAAAAGCATTGCAGTAAATCGCGCTGATTAAATCTAACGATCGCCTATGTCTTACCTGTCCAGCAGGAAAAAAGCTGTCTCTGCATCCGTTCAAACGCCCTCCCGATATTTATCCTTGTTTTCGCATGGGCCCGGTTGCAGTCTTTTTTTTTTCTGTAGCCACTCCAAAGTCCGAAGTCCGAAGTCTTTTGCAATTGCAATTTGCAATTTTACAATGGGTGAATCTCCGGTTGTCACTGCTGATTGTCGTTTGAAACTTTCTGGATCCGCCATCAAATTGATAAGTTTAATTATATCAAGTGCTGTGAGAAAAGGCTATAAATCTCTACCTCCAACATCCTCACACGCAATATAGCCTACTAGCTGAGACACCTTCTTTATGTGTACAGATGTGGCGTAATGACACAAAGACATGCTTTAATTTCCCACGGAAATCCACCAGTACCACTGGACTTAAAAACATTATTACAAGCTTACCGTTTTGAATCGAGCTAAGGCAAGCAGATAGTTTAGAACACTGGCTGGTTATGTACTTTCTCAAATTTATTTTGGATAATTTTTAACCCAAAAAAAGTTACGGACTGCAGCTTTAAGTAATGAAAACTAAATTTCAGGTAAAGAAAAACATTTGACTGTTATATTCTTATGTAAGCATTTCCATTTAAAAAAATTAACACTCTAATAACAAGTGGTTTATAAAATAACAACTGTCAATGTTAAACTTCAAATAAAACCAAAAGGGAGTGCAGTAATTTGGCTTTCAAAATATTTATTAAACATAATAAAAACAGTTTATGATGCTATATATATATATATATATATATATATGTCACAAGATCAGGCGGAAGCAAGTGCAAGTAAACTATATTTATTGTAGACAGAAGACACAAAGACAATCACAGGAATCTCAGCAGATGGTGGTGCAGGGACTCGGTGGTCAGCATGCAGGTGATGGTGAATCCAGCGCGGGTGATAGTGAAACCAGTGCAGGGTGAAATCCAGACGAGACAGGACACGAAGACGCCGAACAGGAACTCAACGGGAACAAACTGGAACAGACTGCAACAGGAACACGAAACACGATACAGAGGACACCAAACCAACGATCTGACAAAGAGAGGAGATTGTGATGAGTCTTTATAGTGAGGTGAATTGGCAGCAGCTGGCGCTGATAATGAGATCAGCCGGTGACTGATCAGATGGAACGAGCGGTCACGCCCACTCACGCTCATACTCACAAAACAACAATAACACGAGACATGAGGAAAACAGCGAATTCATGAATCGTGACAGTACCCCCTCTCCTAGGAACGCCTCCTGGCGTCCCCAGACTCCCTTACCTGTCGATTGTAATCATCAATAAGGGAGTGATCCAGAATGTCTCTAGCAGGCACCCAACTTCTCTCCTCCGGACCGTAACCTTCCCAGTCCACCAAGTACTGGAACCCGCGTCCCCTCCGCCTTGAGTCCAGAATACGATAAACCGAATATGTGGTCTCCCCGTCTACGGGTCGCGGCGGTGGGGGAACCGGGACAGGCGGATTAATACGAGAACGAAAAACTGGCTTAATCTTGGATACATGAAAAATGGGATGAATTCTCCTGTACACTGGAGGAAGACTGAGGCGGACTGCCACCGGACTAATAATCTTGGTGACAGTAAACGGGCCAATGAATTTGGGAGCAAGCTTATTCAAAACGGAACGGAGAGGAATGTTCTTGGTAGAAAGCCACACTTTGGAACCGACGACGTATACGGGAGGCCTCCGCCGGTGGCGGTCGGCTTTGGCCTTGGTGCGCGCTCCCACTTGAAGTAGAGTCTCCCGGGCTCTAGTCCAAGTGCGTTGACACCTCTGGACAAAGGCGTGAGCGGAGGGAACCGCGACTTCGGGTTCCAGACTAGGAAAAATTGGTGGCTGGTACCCTATGCTACACTCAAACGGAGATAGGCCCGTGGATGATACTGGTAATGAATTGTGGGCGTACTCCACCATTGACAGTTGTTGACTCCATGAGGAAGGATTCTTGGAAGCCATACATCGCAACGTTCTCTCCAAATCCTGGTTGGCTCTCTCAGTTTGGCCATTGCTCTGGGGATGAAACCCTGAGGACAGGCTAACAGTCGCACCCAGTAATCTACAAAACTCTTGCCAAAATTTGGACACAAATTGGGGACCTCTGTCGGAAACCACGTCCGTCGGAAGGCCATGTAACCGAAAGACGTGGTTAACGACTGTTACCGCTGTCTCCTTGGCTGAGGGCAATTTGGGCAAGGGAATAAAGTGGGCCGCCTTCGAGAACCGGTCCACCACGGTTAAAACTACCGTGTTACCCTGAGAGGGTGGGAGGGCGGTGACAAAATCTAGAGCGATGTGGGACCAGGGTCTCGAAGGGATCGGCAGCGGTTGAAGGAGCCCATCTGGGGGTCGATTGGAACGGTCAAAAATGCGTGATAAAGAATCGGGCTTGATGTTCTTGGAGCCCGGGCGGTACGAGAGAGAAAAGTCAAAACGTCAGAAAAAAAGTGCCCACCGAGCCTGCCTAGAGTTCAACCTTTTAGCAGTTCTGATATATTCCAAATTCTTATGGTCTGTCCAGACGACAAAAGGTACCCCCGACCCTTCTAACCAGTGGCGCCATTCCTCCAATGCTAACTTGACTGCCAACAACTCTCTATTACCAATATCATAGTTACGTTCGGCAGGGGATAATCGATGAGACAAAAACGCGCATGGGTGCATCCTGTCGTCTGTGAGAGAGCGTTGGGATAGCACTGCACCTACCCCCACCTCTGACGCATCGACCTCCACCACGAACTGACGTGATGGATCAGGGGTAACAAGGATGGGGGCTGAAACAAAGCGGCCCTTGAGTTTGGCAAACGCAGCTTCCGCTGCGTCTGACCACCTGAACGCCGTTCTGGGGGAGGTCAAGGCGGTCAGGGGTGAGGCTAGTTGGCTGAAATTGCGAATGAACCGCCGGTAAAAATTGGCGAACCCCAGAAACCTCTGTAGGGCCTTACGGGAATCTGGACTTGGCCAATCCACCACAGCCTTAACCTTCTCAGGATCCATACGCATTCCCTCAGACGACACAATGTACCCAAGGAAAGGAACAGACTGTGCATGAAAAGCGCATTTCTCCGCCTTGACAAAAAGCCCATTCTCTAGCATCCTTGCTGCCTCCTTTCCAGCGACCGAGCGGTCAAAAACTCCTTTCATGGCGGCGGCGAGTGTCTGGAACGAGGCGCAGCATGGATCCTGGTTCTCCCACACCGCCGTCCCCCACAGAGCTGCCCTTCCAGTCAAGAGTGTGAGCACGAACGCCACTTTGCTTTGTTCTGTGGAAAAGGTCCTAGGTTGCAAGGAGAAGTGCATAGAACAGCGTGTAAGAAATGCCCTACAAAAGTTTGGCTCACCGTTATAGGCTTCAGGAACCGGCAGTCTGGGCTCTGGCTGGAAGGCGCTCTCTGGTGGTATAGGGGGAGCGGCCGGCGTGGGTGGCGCAGTGGGAACCCGCAAAAGTTGGACTTGCTGGGTGAGCTCGGACACCTGCGCCACAAGAGCTTGAATAGCCCGGCCCGAATCGTTCATGTTTCTCTCCTGGGTATCCATCCGTGAGATGCTGACTTTTACAAAATCCTCCCATGAGGTTGAAGTTTCGCCTGCTGCTTCCATGTTAGGTCAGATCGTTCTGTCACAAGATCAGGCGGAAGCAAGTGCAAGTAAACTATATTTATTGTGACAGAACGATCTGACAAAGAGAGGAGATTGTGATGAGTCTTTATAGTGAGGTGAATTGGCAGCAGCTGGCGCTGATAATGAGATCAGCCGGTGACTGATCAGATGGAACGAGCGGTCACGCCCACTCACACTCGCCCGCTCATACTCACAAAACAACAATAACACGAGACATGAAGAAAACAGCGAATTCATGAATCGTGACAATATATATATATATATATATATATATATATATATATATATACAGTATATATATATAAACCATTTTGCACATATTGTCTAGCATATATTACATAGACAAAGAAAGCATTGAGCAGGTTGTTCAGCCCTAGTATTCATCTTTTCACTTACTCATCCATCGTAACCTACTCTTTCTCTTTTTGGGGCATTATCTTCTTTTTTGTTCTTTATTGCACTCTTTTTTAAAGGCAATCTCAAAAACAGCCGTCGGTCCTCTTATATGCTGGCCATTACCACGGAGCGCTCCAAGTCATGTGACGAGGGTCTGAACACCTTCAAGGAGGGGAGCCGTGTTTTCTCGTGAGTGTGACGAGTATGAGGACAGCTAGAAGTGTCATAACATTTTCTTCTGGAACAACCACTGCACATTGCACATAATATGCTATTTGATATCTCATGTCTTTACAAGCACAGTCAAAAATATGGCTTTCATATTTCAGTGCTCAGTGTTTATTTTCGCGCAGTATCTGTTTGGGGCACACTCCCAATTTCTTCTGAAACTAATGTTACATTATTTGAAATGCAAATTACTGCATGTCATTTTGAAGTGTTTTAATTTCGATTAAACTGAGATTAATTTGGGTGTTCCAATTACTACATGAATTATTGTCTGTTCTTTGTAATGTTTTCTTTCGTTTTTTTTTTCTTTTATGTTTTTTGTTGTTGTTTTTTTTCAGGAGACTACCAAAAGGGGTCAAAAGCTTTTTTACAGATGGCGTGAGTTCTCTCTATCCAACCTAAATTACAGTAATTCTTCATCCATTAAAGGAATAGTTTACTTAAAAATGAAATTTAGCCCATGATTTACTCACCCTCAAGCCAGGTGTATATGACTTTCTTCTTTCAGACGAATACAATCTGAGTTATATTAATAAACACCCTAACCCTTCAGAGCTTTGTAATGGCAGTATATAATGTAATGTAATGTAATGGTATATAATGGATGGATATACTTTTTTGAGCTTCAATCTGATGGTTACAATGGTTGCAATCCACTGCCATTACAAAGCTCGGAAGCGTCAGGATGTCAGGATATTAATTTAAATCAGATTGTATTAATCTGAAAGAAAAAGAAAATCATATACACCTAGGATGGCTTGAGGGTGAGTAAATTATGGGCTAACTTTCATTTTAAAGTGAACTACTCCTTTAAAAGTCTTTTCGATAATCTCTTGTTTTTTTCAGTCTCTAGAGAGCCTTCAAGCAGCAGAGGAAGCTCAGTCTAAACGTCACTCCACCTCTGAACTGGGGAACATCACTGTCACTGATATCAGGAAAGAAGGCTGGCTGCATTATAAACAGATTCTCACTGAGAAGGGAAAGGTCTGACACTAGTCCCTGCATCTGTCTAATTACTCATGTAATTATATTTTAGACATTGCCAAGTACTTCTGTGGGCTAGCCTGAGACCTCTGTTTTTGTATTGTATCTAGAAAGTGGGCAGTGGCATGCGGCCATGGAAACGAGTCTTTTGTGTGCTGTGCTCCCGATCACTTTTCCTCTACAAGGACAAGCAGGAGGCGGTGCTTCACACAGCCGGGGCAGGAGGTCACGGCAACGGGCAAGGGGAAAATGAGAAGCCAATCAGCATTCGAGGCTGCTTGATTGACATAGCATACAGTGAGACAAAGCGTAAACACGCCTTGCGACTGACTTCTCAGGACTTCTGCGAGTACCTGCTGCAGGCGGAGGACAGGGATGACATGCTAAGTTGGATCAGAGTCATCAGAGAGAACAGCAAGTCTGACAATGGGGTTTGTTGGGGGGTGGGGTGGGGGGTGGGGGGGGACGCTTGAACACAGATATTTAAACCAGGGCCTGCGGTCCAAAGTAATAACATTTGATTTGGCCCGCCATGCCATATCACAAGAGGAAGGGAGAAAACATGCCATCGAAGCTTATCTTTATTTTTAGTTTATGTTTGTTTTAACATTGTTTTGTTTCATTTTTGTATTGAAATGTAAAAAAACAAAAACAATATAAGTGAACTTAATTTTTAGTATATTCTATATTTTTAAACGTTTAAGCATTTTTTTTAACATTGAATATATATTTTACTGTGGGTAAAATAAGTATTGAACACGTCACCATTTTTCTCAGTAAATATATTTCTAAAGGTGCTATTGACATGTTCACCAGATGTAGGAAACAACCCATGCAATCCACATATGCAAAAAAAATCAAACCATAGATGTCTATAAATTAAGTTATGTGTAATAATGTTAATTGGCACAGGGAAAAAGTATTGAACACATGAAGAAAGGGAGGTGCAGAAAGGCATGGAAAGGCAAGACAGTCATTAATTAGAAAGCAATCCTGCCTCTTGCCAGTGCAAATTAATTTCAGCTGGTTCAGTCCCAACTGATGGCCTATAAAAAGGTGTATCATTACCAAGGTTTTACATAAGAAACATCTCATGATGGGTAAAAGCTCTCTCAAGACCTTCGCAACCTTATTGTTGCAAAACATACTGATGGCATTGGTTACAGAAGGATTTCAAACCTTCTGAATGTTCCAGGGAGCACTGTTGTGGCCATAATCTGGAAGTGGAAAGAACATCATTTCACCATAAACCGGCCACGACCAGGTGCTCCTCGCAAGATTTCTGACAGAAGAGTAAAAAGAATTATCAGAACAGTTGTCCAAGAGCAAAGGACCACTTGTGGACCGCTTCAGAAAGACCTGTAATTAGCAGGTAAAATTGTTTCAAAGAAAACAATAAGTAATGCACTCAACCGCCATAGCCTGTATGCACGCTCACCACACAAGACTCCATTGCTGAGGAAAAAGCATGTTGAAGGTCGTTTAAAGTTTGCTGCACAACACTTGGACGAGCCTGTGAAATACTGGGAGAATGTAATCTGGTCAGATGAGACCAAAATTTAACTCTTTGGATTCCATAATACAAACCATGTTTGGAGGAGAAATGGCTCTGCACTCACCCCAAAAACACCATACCAAAAGTTTGGAGGTGGGATCATCATGGTGTGGGACTATTTTTCAGCATACAGTCCTGGCAAACTTCATATAATTGAAGGAAGGATGAGTGGGAAAATGTACAGACACATTCTTGATAAAAAATATACTGCCATCTACCAGGATAATGAAGATGAGACGAGGGTGGACATTTCAGCAAGACAATGATCCTCAACACACGAAAGAAAATAAAGCTGCTAGAGTGGCCCAGCAAATCACCTGTCTTGAATCCAATTGAAAATCTATGGAAAGAACTAAAGATCGTCTCGGTTACATATGTAACCCTCGTTCCCTGAATAGGGAACGGAGACGTTACGTCGTGACGACGAATGAGGTTTCGTTTAGAAAGCATATCAACTTCGAGAAATATAAAACGAGCCAATTGCAAAGAAATGCCATGGGTCTGTGGAATTTGCATAGCGTAACTCCGCCCCCCCCCTCGTGGGTATAAAAGGAGGATGCCGGCAACATGCAGATATGTTTCTTTGCTGAGGAGCCGAGACGGAACTCAGGCAATTCCCGCGGTACAGCGGAGGTGGCAGGGAGACCTAACGTCTCCGTTCCCTACCCAGGGAACGAGGGTTACATACATAACTGAGACATTCCCTTTCATAGTCACTACGAGTTATGTTGTAACGACGAATGGGGTTCCCAATCTAATCACGCCACTCGGCTGTCTTCCAGTGCCCTGTGTAAGTCTGAGATCCCTGTCGTGAGACTAGCACGGACAAATTTGTTATACATGCAAATTGTATAATATCTAAGGTGAACATTTCTAGTAACTATGCAGTTAATTTTTATACTGTACTTTAAGAAAGTTTTGGAATATATCCTCTGCCTAAATGTGGCTTATATTGAACTATTAAGATTTTTTTTACATCTACGATGTAAATATATTTTTTGCTATTTTAATAAAAAGTGCTCACATGTAAATCAACGACAATTGCAATTTGAACAATATTTCAAGTGTAATCTTTCCTTTTTTAAAGTATAGCCTACATTTTATCATACATATTTCAAAGTTAAGGACTCATTAGTTTGATATAGCCTACCTTGGAACAAACACAATAATAACATCTTAGGTGATGAGTTTATTTTTGACAAAACATACTATATATTTAACAAATGAGCAGAAATTGGCTAAAAGTTTATTTAATGTCTGTTTTACAGTAAAAACTTTATAATCTATACAAAACTAGTCAACAAAATGTTGTCTTTCATATTTCGTCTGTAATATAGCAAACAGTGCGGATGTTGCTTCAGATCATTTGCGTTTGAATAGTGTGCGCTCTCCGTGGGCGTGGTCACATTAAAAGATAATGAGCTCTAATGAGAACGACTGACATCTCTCTCTTTTTATATAGATTACATAAACAGAGAATATTTGTTTTAGTTTTGAATTAGATAATTTAAAAGTACACACTTAAATTATTATAAAGACATATTGCTCATGCCTGGGTGAATAGACGTGCTCCAGAAAAAAAGTAAACGGAGACAGAGAGGCAGAAAGCACACCCTGTTTGTTTTCTTTATTTTACAAAAACAGTTTTATTTTGATTGTAAGTGGACACATAAAAAAGTAGACATTTAACAGTTTATTTTTTCATATTTCTTAAGTCTGTATTACCAAAAATGATAGAGTATTTTAAGTCTCTATTTTAAGTTTTTTATTTTGCTGCTATGTGAAAAAAATCTGGCAAAACGCGCAGACGCGTTTGCCGACCCCAATGCAAACAGGAGCGCTGTCTTAAATGACAGGAACTTAAGCTCCACTGATTGCAGATGCTCAAAAGGAGCACTCTGCAGGGCAGTTAAAATCACTGAAAGGTCCCAAGAGGGAACGAGAGGAGGGCGAGGAGGATCCAGTCTCCTCGCTCCTCTCAGGAACCTGATGATCAGGTTGTGCTTTCCCACGGACTTACCTTCAACTGCGTTGTGATGTGCGGCGATAGCGGCAACATACACTTTAAGGGTGGAGGGAGACAGCCTTCGCTCCAACCCTTCTTGCAGGAAGGAAAGCACAACACTGATCAAGCATTTTCTGGGGTCTTCTCGGTGAGAAGAGCACCAGTTGACGAAGAGGTTCCACTTCAACGCATAGGCATGTCTCATGGACGATCCTCTAGTGGAA
This sequence comes from Meda fulgida, assembly GCA_030578275.1. Lineage (NCBI taxonomy): Eukaryota > Metazoa > Chordata > Actinopteri > Cypriniformes > Leuciscidae > Meda > Meda fulgida. The sequence goes on from CM060627.1 coordinate 20,203,711, forward strand.
GTGATGGTCGCCACCACCGCAGGTGGTAGGGTACTCAAACCTACCTAGTCACATCCAGGAGCCACACGTGGAGGTTCCAAAGATCGGGATGAGGGTGCCACAGGGTCTCCCATCTCTGAGAAAGAAGGTCCTCCCTCAGAGGAATTGGCCAGGGAGGTGCTGTCGCGAGGAGTACAAGTTCGGAGAACCAGGTCCGGGTGGGCCAATGAGGCACAACCAAAATGACCTGATCCTCGTCCTCCCTGATCTTGCACAGGATCTTGCACAGGATCTGTGCAAGAAGGCTCACTGGGGGAAACGCATACTTGCAGAGGCTCCGCGGCCAGCTGTGCGCCAGTGCATCCGTGCCGAGCGTGCCCTCGGACAGGTGGTAAAACAGTTTGCAACGGGACGAGTCGTGGGAGGCAAACAGATCTATCTGTGCATCGCCAAACTGATCCCAAATCAGCTGAACTGACTGGGAATGAGTCGCCACTCTCCGGGAAGAGGCTGAAACCGTAAGAGTTTCACAATTCGGCTGCACAATTCAGGGCCCCCGGAATATATATGGCACGAAGCGCCCTCAGATGCTTCTGACTCCATAAGAGGAAGTAGCGGGCGAGTTGTGACATACGGCGGAATTGTAGACCACCTTGTCGGTTGATGTACGCTACTGTCCCAGTATTGTCTGATCGGACTAGTACGTGCTGGTTCAGAGCGAGACGTACTGCCAGCAACTTGAGGCAATTGACATGCCAAAGGCACTGGGGTCCTGTCCAGGAGCCCGCGGCAGCATGTCCATTGTACATGGCACCCCAGCCCGTGGTGGAGGCATCTGTTGAGACAACAACATGCCTGGAAACTCTAAGGGTACTCCGGCCCGTAGAAAAGTGAGGTTCGACCACGGGGTGAAGGTCTGACGGCAGGTCGGAGGAACTGGTACTTAGAACGTGCCTTGATGCCATGCCCAACTGGGGACTCGATCGCAAAGCCAGAGCTGAAGTGGTATCATATGAAGCAAACCGAGCGGCCTTGCATCACATGCATCACAGTGTGTCTTCCAGGACCTCGTGATGTCCTCATGCACCTCGGGAAAGAAAGGTATTGGGGGCGGACTCTGATGAGAAGCGCCCGCGGCACCCAAAAACCAATCAACCCCGCAGGTGCTGAAGCGACCAGGGAGAAACACACGATTGGCAATCACTGCACAGACCAGCAGGCAATGTGAATCTCGCTGTAATTCAACGTCACACCAACACCTGGAGAGTAGCTCATCTCGAAGAGTGAAAACTCAGAATGGCTTGTGGAGTGAAGATTAAACTTGGCTCAGAAGCGCAAACATATCTGCATGTTGCCGGCGTCCTCCTTTTATACCCACGAGGTGGGGCGGAGTTACGCTATGGAAATTCCGCAGACCCATGGCATTTCTTTACCATTGGCTCGTTTTATATTTCTTGAAGTTGATAGGCTTTCTAAACGAAACCCCATTCGTCATCACGACGTAACTCGTAGTGACTACGAAAGGGAACAGAGTTTATAGAAGAGTCCCATGGAACCTTCTAGATTTTAAGACTGTTTGTGTGGAAAAATGGGCCAAAATCACACCTGAGCAATGCATGCAACTAGTTTCTCCATACAGGAGGTGTCTTAAAGTATTAAGTATATTTAATTAAGTATTGAATACATTTCAGAAAGCGTGTTCAATACTTTATCCATGTGTCATTTAACATTATTACACATAACCTAATTTATGGACATCTATGGTTTGATATCTTTGCATGTGTGTATTGCATGGGTTGTAACCAACATCTGGTGAAAATTTCATTTCAATAGCACCTTTAGAAATATATTTACTGAGAAAAATGGTGACGTGTTCAATACTTATTTTACCTGCTGTATAGATGCTTCGACCCTCAAATAAGTTAGATTTTTAGCCCTTTATATTAAAAAGTTTAAGCACCTCTGTTCTTAGAAAAATAAACATTACAAAACAGCAACTAAAAGTAACAACAAAACAGCAAAATCAAACAGAAAATATTCAGAAATGTAATCACATAATTTATGCCGCAGACATCATAGTATTAATATTAGGGCTGTAACGATACACCAAACCCACGATTCGGTTCGTATCACGATTTTTGACCCACGATTCGATTTGTGTCGCGATTCTATCACGGGGACGGGGCTTGGGGTGCAAAAAAGAGATTTTGAGAGAAAAAAAATATACCGCTATTTTTATTAAATAACATTTGGAAAAACCTGTATAATCTGAACACCAAAAAAACAATAATAACTATGCAAATTATTAAACTAAACTAGGCAGTGTTGGCTGCTGCTTTTGGGTTGTTTTCTGTGCTCCAACTAAATTGATTTCGGGATGGTGCCGTAGGATATGCATCTGCATGTTGGACGTGTTGCCGGTCAATTAAGGAAGCTTATTAAAACACTTACGGCAAATTGTGTGGGTCTTGTAGACTACACGATTGCCATCCTTGTTCTCCACCGTGTAGCCGAAATGTTGCCATACTGCTGACTGAAATGTATTGGGAGGGTCCGCAATCTCTGGGTTGTTTTCCATGTTTCTTCACGTTCTTCAGCTAGCTCGCGTCACATGGAAAGGTAGTCACGACTCACATGCTATGTAACATGTTAAAAGACGCTTACAAGTTAATTTTTTTAAAATAGTTGGTTGGGATGACCATTTAATTATAGAATATCAAATAGGTTGTGCGATTATTGTCTAAAAAAAATCTCCATGTTTTCGGTGCTGATGCGGTGGTGACGCGTTCATGTAACGTAAGGGTGGCACTGCCAATAAAGCACCTAAAAGCTGACACAAAGAACCGGCAAAAGTAATGATTATGAATATGTCAAATATAGCAAGGAGACATTTTGATTGTTTATTAATAAAGTGTTTTCTATCAGTGTCAGCTGCAAAGAAGTTGCGATGCTGACTCGCGATCTTCGCAGTGAACGCGCCAGATAAATGCACTTTTCATACGGATTACATAAGCAGAGAGCAGTCTGTTTTCTTTCGTTTTGAATTGTTCTGTTTAAAAGTAGACATTTCAATATAGATATACTTCTCAGGTCTATAGGCTTATACACTGGGTTTCGATTCATATGAGATGAGCTCCAGTTCACACGCCTTCACCTCCATGTCGTGATTATCTGTCTGCTATTTACTTCTTATTTATTAAATCCAGGCAATTGGTTGCTGTTCACACTGTTCACTCTGTACATGCTACCATTAGGACATATCATTAGGAAACATGGAATTAGCTTTCATTGTTATACCGATGATACTCAGCTGTATATTTCTTCAAAACCTAACGAAACTTACCAATTCACAAAATTAACGGAATGCATAGCTGATTTAAAAAATTGGATGACTAGTAATTTCCTACTACTAAACCCTGAAAAAACAGAGATTCTAATTATTGGACAAAAAACTTCCACACGTAATAACCTAGAATACTGTCTAACACTTGATGGCTGCTCTGTTAAGTCTTCGTCGTCGGTTAGGAACCTGGGTGTGCTTTTTGATAGCAATCTTTCATTTGAAAGTCACGTGTCTAGTATCTGTAAAACCGCATTTTTCCATCTTAAAAATATATCTAAATTACGACATATGCTCTCATTAACAAATGCGGAACAATTATTTCATGCTTTCATGACTTTAAGATTAGATTATTGTAATGCTCTGCTGGGTGGTTGCCCTGCACGCTTAATAAATAAAATACAGCTGGTCCAAAACGCTGCAGCTCGAGTTCTTACTAGAACCAGGAAATATGACCATATTAGCCCGGTTCTGTCAACACTGCATTGGCTGCCTATTAAACATCGTATAAATTTTGAAATATTGTTGATTACTTACAAAGCACTAAATGGTTTAGCTCCGCAGTACTTGAGCGAGCTCTTAACGCATTATAGTCCTTCACGTCTACTGGGATCTCAAAATTCGGGCCAGTTGATAATACCTAGAATATCAAAATCGACTGCGGGCGGTAGATCCTTTTCCTATTTAGCACCAAAACTTTGGAACAGTCTTCCTACCATTGTCCGGGAAGCAGACATACTCTGTCAGTTCAAAGCTAGACTAAAAACACATCTCTTTGACCAAGCATACACATAATATATTATAGACTTCTGTAATTCAATGTTAGGCTGCATAGATTAGGTCAGCCGGAACTGGGAACACTTCCCTTAAATCCTGATGTACTCGTTACATCATCATAAGAAGAATGGCATCAACGCTAATTTTAGTGTCTTTGTTTATCCCGAGGTTTTCCCGCAACATACCGGATCCAGGCCGTATCCAGATCTGACTAGGAGCTTTGCCTGGACCCGATGACAACGCAGTACTGAAGTGCCAACTAGCCACTCCCTATGGAGGATCCCTTTCCCACTCTACAGATAAAACGTTGTGATTCCGGTTCGCGTACCCGTCCCGAAGTGATAAAATAAAACAAAATTCTGTATCGGCCTCTAGTTCATAAACGCCAGAGGAGAACTGGCCCCCGACTGAGCCTGGGTTCTCCCAAGGTTTTTTTTTCTCCAGTAGGTCACCTGAAGGAGTTTTAGGACACCAGTAGGTCACTTGGAGTTTTTCGGTTCCTTGCCACTGTTGCCTTTGCCTTTGGCTTGCTCAGTTGGGGATATTCAAAATAATTAACCAAGCATTAATACCATTGATCAGCCCTACCAAACGTGGATGTTTTTTCACTAAGAAACAAACATTGTTATGTTATTTGATTGATATTGTGAAGCTGCTTTGATGCAATTTATATTGTGAAAAGCGCTATATAAATACACTTGACTTGACACTTGATGAAACATTTATTAAAATTGAGATACAATTAATACAAAATGAAATTCAATTTAAAGAAAGTCTTTAAAACTTTCAGAGACCTCAAACAGAAAGCACAGTGCCGCTTCCAGAGAACTGTCACGACATTGTTTTTCCTCTTAAATGCGAACACGAAAAATAAAACAAAATGAATATTTTATGTTCTGGGGAGAGCCAACCCTTCATCCGGTGGGTAGCCTAGTATTACTTTTGGTTTGTACAGTGTAATTTACAGAATTATAAAATATATATATATATTTTTGCCACCTAAAAATTAAAGATGTTTTGTGTCGCGTCCGTGTACGCGTGTGTATTTCCCTCATATTAAAAATAAAATGCATGTGTAGACATATATTTTTCTAATGTCTGGACATGTACTGGACTTTATTAAGGGAGTAGGCTATGGATATATAAACAGAAGTGTCAATATATTGGTATTAAGTGCATTTTCTGAGAATTTATATTTCAAGTTTTGGCTGCAAATTTCAAGTCCATAACGCTGAAATTGCCAAATTTTAAATAATTTACCCTCAACTAGTTTTGTGGTGTAGGTCTACGTATTTTATAATGTTAACTTCAAATAATACTAAGTAATTTAAAGATGTGGTAGTATTGGATCTGGATGGGATGGAAGACTCTGGGAGGTGGAAGGGGTGTCGTGATTCTGCCTTCTCACATCGCGATACAGGATCGTGGACCTGAGTATCGCGATTTCGATTTTATATCGCGTATCGTTACAGCCCTAATTAATATGTACTATAACTACACAAATGATAACTGTAATGCAGCCACAGATAAAAAATTGTGATTCTACATCACAGTGATTTCCTGCTGCTTTTAACTTAATTTAAATAAAATAAACTGTAGAACTATGACTGTAAGAATTGCTATGAAAGTACAGCAGCTAGTAGCCAGCATTGTACGTTAAATTCACTCTAAAATATTTGACACCCTAACAGGAACTGGGCTTCTCCAGACAGGCTCTAATTAATAAGAAGCTGAATGATTATAGGAAACAGAGGTGATTCTCTTGCCTACTTATCATACTTATAGAATGATGAGTGTGGTAGTCTTATCTCTTTCGTTTTGCAGTCCAACAGGCAACAAGCTAGACACTTCTCCTAGGATTCATTGGTTGATGCCACCTTTCCTTCTCTCTAAAACTGAAAACACGTCAGGTGTGAACCGAGCCCCAGGGAAAGGTGAACTCTCTGAACCATGACAAATAGGCTTAGACACTAAGCCCTGCTCCTTTACCCCCTCTCTGGTCTGCATTTGCATCTTTCAGATCTGTCTCATCTCTTTCTCCAACTCTAACAGATGACACTACCAAGGCACCGTGGGGCATTGACATCATGAAAAAAGGAAAGAAAGCGGGTCCAAAAGCTTTTGGAGTGAGGCTGGAGGACTGCCTGCCTGCTGCCAATAATAAGGTCAGCAAGAGTTGTGAACTAGTACTAGTTTTCATTAACTAAATTATGAGAAAATACTTCAGGGTAGAGCTGGGCAATATGGGAAAATATATGGGTTATAGATACAGTATATACTGTAGATATGGGTTAATCGTGATTCTATCTTCTGCCGATTTGCATTGGGTCTCCGGTGTTTACTGGCTATGGGAAGCGAGTACACGGGAGGATAACAGCTCGACACAAAGGCTTTAAAACCTTGCGAACGTGTTAGGTGTCCCCAAGCCCGCAGCTCTACAGATATCTGTCTGCGATGCACCCTGTGCCAGCGCCCAGGAAGAGGCGACACTCCTAGTGGAGTGGGCTCTCAACCCAAGGGGGTATGGTGCGCCTTGGGTTTGGTACGCCAAGACAATGGCATCCACTATCCAGTTGAGGGGCGCAGGTCCCGTAACCTCTTGATGGAAGCCAAAGCAAGCAAGAGAACTGTCTCCATAGACAGAATTTTCAACTCAACTGACTGCAGAGGTTCAAAGGGAGCACTCTGCAATGCGGTAAGCATCATGGATAAGTCCCAAGAGGGTATAGAGGTGGGGCAAGGCGGATTTAATATTTTACCAGGGACTTACCAACCACTGCATCGTGATGTGCGCCAATCGCGACAACATAAACTTTGAGGGTGGAGGGAGATCACCTTCACTCCAACTCATCTTGTAGGAAGGAAATCACGGTTCTTATAGAACATCTTCGGGGGTCTTCCCGGTGAGAAGAACACCACTAAACGAATGGGTTCCATTTCAAAGCATAGAGGCGCCTTTATAGGGGGCAGAGACCAGACCTGGAGATTCCAGAGATCTGGACACCGCTGCCACAGGTTGCTCCGTCTCTGAGAAAGTCAGTCCATCCTCAGAGGAATGCACCAGGGAGGAGCTGTCGCAAGGAGCATGAGTTCCGGGAACCAGGTCTGGTTGGGCCAGTATGGCGCAACTAGCAAGACCTGCTCCTCGTCATCCTTGACTTTGCACAGTGTCTGTGCGAGAAGGCTCACTGACAGAAACGCCTTCTTACGAAGGCCCCGGGGCCAGCTGTGTGCCAGTGCATATGTGCAGAGGGACCCTTCAGTTCTGCTAAGAACAGGTCTATTTTGGCCTGTCTAATATTTATGAGCCTCTCTTCTGATTGGCCTCTTGTTATTACATATTACATATTAATTCATGCAATCATGTTTGATATATGGACCAAGTTTTCGGACCCTGTTCAAGGGGGCACTGTCGAGCCCCCCTGCCACACCCGGGTACCAGTTTCAGTCCGGCCGCGGGTTCTGACCTGTGTGCAAAGTTTCAAGAGTTTCCGAGCACGTTAAGGGCCCCAAAAGCCCTGGAAACCTTGAAAAACAAGAATTTAAAGAAAATCTCACTCAACAGAGAAATCCCCCTCCCCCTCCCTACACAGACACACAGAATGGCAGGGGACACTCTCTCTGTCAGAGGAGAGAAAATTTGCAGAATCCACATTCAAACTACAATATCTGACTTTCTGTTGGTCGGGGCTTATGACTTTAAATTAGAAAGTTGTTCGGCTTGACGAGAACAATATACACGCAGAGTTTTGTAACTGTAGGTAAAACTAACTAAGTTATAACACACTTTATGTGTCCTTTTTTAGTCATAAATTAATTTCCTCGCCACGGCCAAACCGTTTGAGATATCAAAAATCCGTCCGCAATTTAGCATCCTCAATATCTTGACTTCATACTGACGAGTTTTGTGGTGTTTGGATTAATTCTCTAGGAGAAGTATATAAAAAATTAAAGCTGCAAGCAGCATTGAAAGGGCCCTCGCACCCGTGCCACCCGGTGGCTTTAGGAAGACAGAGCACAGTGGGCAATGTGCATTTAAGTAGGTAAATATAGGAGTATGTCAAAGTCAGTTACAAAATGTCCTTTATTATGGGGATAATAGAATGCGTTAGCACTCAGATAAGTGTTGCGAGCATGTTTTAGCATGTTTCTAGTATGTTTAGAACTCAATGACATATTTAATATGTTGCAAGTATAATAATAATAATAATAATTCATTACATTTATATAGCGCTTTTCTGGGTACTCAAAGCGCTTTACGTGGAAGGAGGAATCTCCTCAACCTCCTAGTACTGAATCACAGTGTAAAACATGTCACTTCCTGTTGACAGTAGGTGGCGCTATTACTTTAACTAAAAATTGTCTTGTAGATTTGTTCAGGGCAGGACTCTTATGAAACGTGTGAAGTTTGGGACAGATTGGACATTGCCTCAATGAGTAACAACAACTTCCTGTTTCATTGCATTAGCATGCTTTAGCACTTAGCTAAGAACTGCTAGCATGTCTTAACATGTTTATAACATATTTATAACTCAATGGCATATTTACTATGTTGCTAGTACTGCATCACATTGTTAAACATGTCACTTCTTGTTGCCAGTAGGTGGCGCTATTACTATAACTGAATATTCTCATGTATATGTGTTCAGGCCATGACTCTTATCAAACGTGTGAAGTTTGGGTCAGATTGGACATTGCCTTCTTAAGTAACAACAACTTCCTGTTTCATTGCATTTGTCAAGTCAAGTGTATTTATATAGTGCTTTTCACAATATAAATTGCATCAAAGCAGCTTCACAGTATCAATCAAATAACATAATATTTTTTTTTCTTAGTGGAAAAAACATCCACGTTTGGTAGGGCTGATCAATGGTATTAATGCTTGGTTAATTAATTTGAATATCCCCAACTGAGCAAGCCAAAGGCAACAGTGGCAAGGAACCGAAAAACTCCATCAAGTGACCTACTGGTGTCCTAAAACTCCATCAGGTGACTTAATGGAGAGAAAAAAACCTTGGGAGAACCCAGGCTCAGTCGGGGGCCAGTTCTCCTCTCCTTTATGAACTAGAGGCCGGATTTAGAGTAACTGTAATTTGATACAGAATTTTGTTTTATTTTATCACTTCGGGGTGGGTACGGGAACCGGAATCACAACGTTTTATCTGTAGAGTGGGAAAGGGATCCTCCATAGGGAGAGGCTAGTTGGCACTTCAGCACTGCGTTGTCATCGGGTCCAGGCAAAGCTCCTAGTCAGATCTGGATACGGCCTGGATCCGGTAGGCTGCGGGAAAACCTCGGGATAAACAAAGACACTAAAATTAGCGTAGATGCCATTCTTCTTATGATGATGTAACGAGTACATCAGGATTTAAGGGAAGTGTTCCCAGTTCCGGCTGACCTAATCTATGCAGCCTAACATTGAATTATAGAAGTCTATAATATATTATGTGTATGTTAGGTCAAAGAGATGTGTTTTTAGTCTAGCTTTGAACTGACAGAGTGTGTCTGCTTCCCAGACAATGGTAGGAAGACTGTTCCAGAGTTTTGGTGCTAAATAGGAAAAGGATCTACCGCCAGCAGTCGATTTTGATAATCAAGGTATTATCAACTGGCCCGAATTTTGAGATCGCAACAGACGTGAAGGACTTTAATGCGTTAAGAGCTCGCTCAAGTACTGCGGAGCTAAACCATTTATTGCTTTGTAAGTAATCAACAATATTTTAAAATGTATACGATGTTTAATAGGCAGCCAATGCAGTGTTGACAGAACCGGACTAACATGGTCATATTTCCTGGCTCTAGTAAGAACTCGAGCTGTAGCGTTTTGGACCAGCTGTAGTTTATTTATTAAGCGTGCAGGGCAACCACCCAGTAGAGCATTACAATAATCTAGTCTTGATGTCATGAAAGCATGAACTAATTTTTCCGCATTTGTTAAGGAGAGCATATGTCGTAATTTAGATATATTTTTAAGATGGAAAAATGCGGTTTTACAGATACTAGACACGTGACTTTCAAATGAAAGATTGCTATCAAAGAGCACACCCAGGTTCCTAGCCGACGACGAAGACTTAATAGAGCAGCCATCAAGTGTTAGACAGTATTCTAGGTTATTACGTGTGGAAGTTTTTTGTCCAATAATTAGAATATCTGTTTTTTCAGAGTTTAGTAGTAGGAAATTACTAGTCATCCAATTTTTTTAAATCAGCTATGCATTCCATTCCGTTAATTTTGTGAATTGGTAAGTTTCATTAGGTTTTGAAGATATATACAGCTGAGTATCATCGGCATAACAGTGAAAGCTAATTCCATGTTTCCTAATGATATCTCCTAATGGTAGCATGTACAGAGTGAACAGCAGCGGTCCTAGTACTGAGCCTTGTGGTACTCCATACTGAACTTGTGATCGATAAGACATCTCTTCATTTACTGCAACAAACTGATAACGGTCAGATAAGTATGATTTAAACCATGCTAGTGCAATTCCACTAATGCCAACATATTTTTCTAGTCTATTTAAAAGAATGTTGTGGTCAATTGTGTCAAATGCAGCATTAAGATCAAGTAACACTAATAGAGAGCTACGACCACGATCAGATGATAAAAGTAAATCATTTGTAACTCTAATGAGAGCTGTCTCAGTACTATGGTGCGGTCTAAATTCTGACCGAAAATCCTCGCAGATATAATTTCTTTCAAGAAAGGAGCACAGTTGTGAGGATACTGCTTTTTCTAATATCTTTGACAGAAAAGGCAGATTTGAGATCGGCCTGTAATTAACTAATTCTGAAGGATCAAGTTGCGTTTTTTTAACAAGCGGTTTTATCATAGCCAGTTTAAAGGTTTTTGGTACGTATCCTAGAGACAAAGACGAATTAATGATATTAAGAAGAGGATCTATGATCTCTGGAAGCATCTCTTTCAATAGCTTAGTCGGTATAGGGTCTAACATACAAGTTGTCAATTTAGATGAATTAACGAGTTTGCAGAATTCTTCCTCTCCTATAGCAACAAATGAATAAAATTTTTCCTAAGGGAGACTACAATGCACTCCCTGATGCGATACTGTAGTAGACGGTTGCATAGTTATAATTTTGTCCCTGATATTATCAATCTTATAAGTGAAGAAGTTCATAAAGTCCTTACTGTGTTGCCCGGAAACTTCTGTGCTTGAAGCTTTCTTTTTCGTTAGTTTAGCCACTGTTTCAAATAAATACCTAGGATTATGTTTATTTTCTTCTAATAGGGTTGAAAAATAAGCAGATCTAGCAGCTTTTACAGCCTCTCTGTAAGCAATCGAGCTCTCTTTCCATGAAATCCGAAATACCTCTAGTTTTGTTTTCTTCCAGTTGCGCTCCATTTTTCTGGCTGCTCTCTTAAGGGCCTGAGTGTGCTCGTTGTACCACGGCGTTGGACTATTTTCTTTAATCTTCTTTAAGCGCAACGGAGCAACTGCGTCTAAAGTGCTGGAAAAGAGAGAGTTAAAAGTTTCTGTTGCAATATCAAGTTCTTCTAAGCTATCCGGGATGCTGAGATGATGCAACTGATTAGGAAGATTATTTATAAAGCAATCTTTAGTGGCAGAAGTTATAGGTCTAACATATTTATAACACGGAGTCGGCTTTGCAGCCTTGGCTAAATGTAATTTACATGAGACTAGATAATGGTCTGAGATGTCATCGCTCTGCTGCAGAATTTCAACGGCATCAACATCTATTCCATGTGATAATATTAGATCTAGAGTATGATTACGACAACGAGTGGGTCCTGACACGTGTTTTCTAACTCCAATTGAGTTTACAATGTCTTTAAGTGCTAATCCCAATGCATCTTTTTCATTATCTACATGTATATTAAAATCACCAACAATTAGTACTTTATCATTAGCTAATACTAATGCTGATAGAAAGTCTGCAAATTCTTTGATAAAATCTTTATGGTGCCCTGGTGGCCTGTATACAGTAGCCAGCAGAAATCTCAAACGTGATTTATCGTTTACACTATATATTTTTACATTAAGCACCAACACTTCAAAAGTAGTATATTTAGAGATAGATTTCTTAGTGGTTTTGAAAATATTACTATAAATTACAGCAACACCTCCCCCTTTGCGTTTTAGACTAGGTTCATGTTTATAACAGTAATCTTGTTGGGTTGACTCATTTAAAGTAATGTAATCGTTTGGTTTTAGCCAGGTTTCTGTCAAACACAGCACATCTAGATTATAATCTGAAATCATATCATTAACTATGAGCGATTTTGAAGTAAGGGATCGAATATTCAGCAACCCAAGCTTTATCATTTGCTCATCTGTATTATATCTGTTTTTTATTTGTTGAACATCAATTACATTTTTTACCTGACGTTTTTTGAATTTCCAAATTCGGGGAACAGACACAGTCTCTATATGATGACGGTCGGTTTAGCCAGTCTGTCTGCTTCCTGACCTGAGCCCCAGATTTTCATGTTTTAGCTCTAAGACTATGTGCCATATTACTAGAGAGAAGAGCAGCACCATCCCAGGAGGGATGAACACCATCTCTTTTCAACAGGTCAGACTTGCCCCAAAAACTTTTCCAATTGTCTATGAATTCTATATTATTCAACGGACACCACTTAGACAACCAACCATTGAGTGAGGCCAATCTGCTAACTATCTCATCACTCCTGCGAACAGGAAGGGGGCCAGAGCAAATTACAGTGCCTGACATCGTACTTGCGAGTTTACACACCTCTTTAATATTAATTTTGGTGATCTCCGACTGGCGGAGTCGAACATCATTAGTGCCGACATGAATAATGATCTTAGATAATTTACGATTAGCATTAGCCATCACTTTTAAATTTGCTTTGATGTCAGGCGCTCTGGCTCCCGGCAAACATGTGACTATGGTGGCTGGTGTCTCTATTTTCACGTTCCGTGTGATCGAATCACCAATTACCAGGGCACAATCAACAGAATTCTCAGTGGGTGTTTCACTGAGTGGGGCAAATCAATTTGTTATGGTAATCGGAATGGAAGAGTGTTTTTTTTTAATCTGGGACTAGAGCGATATCTCACGGTCACCCATCTGCCCTGCTGCGTGGGCTCTACTTCAGCCGGAACCGAATCATATACAGAGTTCACTATGCTAGGCGCATCCAAAATAGTATCTAAAGCTCTAGTACTGTCCTTACTATCCTCAATTAAAGTTTGGATGCGTGTCTCTAGCTCTGAAATCTTCTCCGTCAGCCTGCCTGTCTCCTTGCATTTATCACAAATAAATCCTATATTGCCATCGGAGAAGGCTTTACTAAACATATGACACGTGACACAGGTGACAATAACAGGACAAGACATTACTCACCGTTTGTGTTGACTGAATCTTTCTTACCTGGGCTTTTATGAACTCAAAGGCGTGGGCACGCGAGAGAAAATATTAAATAAATGAGCGCGGGTGGCGCGTAAACACTAGCGTGCTGTGCTAACAATAACGGAAGTTAGCGATGTAAGGTTAATCTGAGATGGTGGGTAAACTGTATTTAGTAATGTAAACAACTAGAAATGATAGTAAATGATGGTTCAAAACAGAAAGAAATACAAAGCTAATACGAGGCGTAGAGCTTACAGCCTCGACGCAAACAAACTCACAGCAGGTAGGAAGGCAGACAGGAGCAATCGATCAGTGAACAGCAGATCTCAGATATCCAGATGCATTAGCATTAGCTCATTAGCATTAGCATAGCATTAGCATGCTTTAGCACTTAGCTAAGAATTGCTAGCATGTTTTAACATGTTTATAATTCAATGGCATATTTACTATGCTGCTAATACTGCATCACACAGTTAAACATGTCACTTACTGTTGCCAGTAGGTGGCGCTATTACTTTAACTGAAAATTGTCATGTAGATGTGTTCAGCGCAGAACTCTTATCAAACGTGTGAAGTTTGGGGCACATTGGACATTGCCTTCTTAAGTAACAACAACTTCCTGTTTCATTGCATTAGCATGCTTTAGCACTTAGCTATGAATTGCTAGCAAGTTTTAACATGTTTATAACATGTTTATAATTCAATGGAATATTTAATATTGTAAGGATTGATCAGGGCTCACCAGCTCTTTGGTCAATTTTAATTTTGAGGACAAATATTCAACGGTTATTAATCTCTGATCAACAATCTATCGAATATAATTTGAGCCGCGTCCTTACGTAAATAAATCGCCCACAAAGGGGTTGTACAGCATACTCTTCTGCCAGGGCATGTATATAACAATCAAACACAACGAATTATGATTAATTAGGAATATACATCCCACACAGAGGGATATAGCTGATCTTCAAAATTGACCAAAGTAATTGAAGCCTCCTTCTCAGTCAGCACGTCCGCCGTGCGGTGTTGCCGGAGGTTATCAATCGCTTTTGGTCTATTTAGCTTGAAAATACTGACAATGTTTTGTGCACTCAACAATATCAGAATTGTAGCTTCAGGATCTTATATTAAAGAGGCTTTGTTATGTGGTCAACAACAACAGAGGTAATGAAGTATAAATGAGGGTTAATAAATGAACTACACTACATGTAAAACAAGGATATAAATGAAACAAAGTGAAATGGAAACAATAAGGAAAGAAAAGTAGAAACACAAGGAAAACACAATCGCTAGCACAATCAGACCCTCAGAGACAGCCGCAGTTATACACTTGAAAGCGTCTAAATTTGCATGGAACAACTTGCATTCAGACCTGTTAGTGTTGTGTAGGAGAGAGCTCGCGGCGTCCTGGAAATGGGAGGCGGACTTCTTTGATTGCTCCAAGCGTGGTTGATTCGCGGGAGATTCAAAACGTCCTAAAGGAGTTCTGTATGCGTGAAGGTAGTCTTAACACCGAAATGCTGGAAGACTAGCGAAACGCACGTGGGTACCTCGGTCGGAGAACTCGAACCGCACTAAGAACAGACTGGCTATCAGCGAAATGAAATGAAGACAAAACAAAATAAAACACAAAGATTACATCGGGGAACAGGATACAAAGGAAAGAGAGCGAACGTCTCTATTTTTGGGGGTTTTAAGGATGAGCTAAGCACGCCCTGGTGAGCCGTGCCGGCCAATGGCAATGGCCCATCTTGAGGAGCGCTTACGCCCCTGGTTGGGTGGGGTTCGGCGGTAGTTTGCATTTTATGACCAAGGGGAAAATTAAGCTTACTTTGGTAATGGCATATACATGTGGTTATACATTTCACGATATTGATATACAGCTTAATAGATAGATCAGATTACGAGGATTGTAACCATATCAAACATCACACTTTACAGACATAATGTTGCAGAGTTACATCTGGATGCATACGTTCAGGCATTTATACGTCCCTTACACTCATTAGAACACATTCTTAGGACAAGTTTGCACATTACAGTTCTTTTACATGTGTTTCAACATATCGAATCTGTTTTAGCAACGACTTTTAGATAGAAGATTAGGTTTCCTGCGTATGTGTACGTGCGTGGACGCACGTGTGTGTGTGTGGATGTGTATTGCGCGCATGTGGGGGAGCCAAAGGAACATCTGTTCTTCTCTTCTCCCGCCCGATTTCCGCCAGGAGGGAGTCCCAGGAGGCCTGGTTGTTGTCTCAAGGGAGAGAACACGCTGTTTGTAAGACATTCGGGAACATCTATCAGCATAAATGCCCAAAAGTCCATTTGCTCCCTAGACTTCTAGGCGCCAATTTGAAAGGGGGGAGACCTTATCACTGGACCACATGGCCGTAGGAATGTGGGTTAGTTAGGGCTCTTTGTTCCCTTTTTTTGGTTGCGAGTTAACGATTTAATAAAAAAGAATTAATGATGGTCCTTGGAATCTCTACATTCCCCCTTTTCGGGAGATGATGTCCCTGGGGAGATATCGCCTCCCGGCAATCATTGCATGGGAGGATGGATGGTGAATCGTGAATTCGGGTAACAGGTGATTATCAGGGCTGAGGGCTTAGCTCGATGAGGTTGCCGGCAGCTTCTGGCGTGTTACCCTCCTTCCGGGGGTTTCGTCGGAAGCCTCCGGACACGGCTTTTGTAAGCGTGACGGTAGATGCTCGCATCTCATTGAGTCTCCTGTACAGAATGAAAGCCAGGCCTAGGGTTAGGACTTGGCCGACTATCATAGAGAGGCACAGCGCAGTGTCGGCTGCGGTCCAGGCTCGGGCAACAGGTGAGGTAGTCAGGATGGGCTGTCGAGACAAATCTTGTAGGGCCGTGTCGAGAGGAGCGATGTCAATTAGCTGTGACCCCCCTGTTTCATTTTCCAGTTCCAGTTCGGGACCCAGGGTGAAGTTGTGGTCCTTGAAGAAGGAGGGAATTTCCAGTTCGGTTTCGTACTCGTGGCTAGGGAGATGATACAATGCCAGATCATCTACGTGGAGGATGGCACCTTTAGGTACTTGAATCCACATGCTCTGGTTGAGAAGGGGGACACGGGTGGCGGTATCATGCTGGTCATAGGTAAGAGTCGCCGTGAGCCACCTGTCACCGATGATCTCTGCTCGGGTTTCTTCCACTTGCATCCGAGGCTTGGCTTCGGCAGGGCAGCGGTTGTCGCTGGACATGGTTTGCAGTCCACAGATTCCATCAGTGTTATCTCTGACGAAGGGTTCGCTAGGGCAGAGATAATGAATGTCTTTCGTCAAGGTGCACATGTGTAGGTTTGGGGCCAGGTACAGCTGCGGGTCGCCGTCGTGGTAGGCTACCACTTCTGGGGTGCGGATCTTGATGTGCGTGTTACCTTTCCAAAACCCGACATTAACAGTGTCTTTGAGTCTGTAGATTCGGTTTGACTCTATGATGGGTAGGTTCAGGAGGAATCCCATTTCTCTCTGATCTGGGTCGACATAGAGTGGGATGGCGCTGCCCAGAGAGTAGGCCAGGTGTACTTGGAGCGGATCAGCTGGCGTGGTGATGGCGGAAGCCAGCACAGTCTGGACAAGGCTCAAAGGTATGAGGTAGGGGTGGATCCTACCCATAGCTAGGCTGTCAATGGAGGAGCTCACCTCCCGCAGCATGTCCGTCATCAGGGCGGTGACCAGCTGAGTTTGGGCACAGTCATTTTGGAAAACAGTGAACAGCTGTTTCATGGAATTTACAGTCTGGTTCAGCAGGACACTGTGGGTATTGAGAATGACCACCGTTCCCCTCAAGGTCCTTCCGACGGTCTGCAGGGAAGCACTCTGTATGTTGAGCTGCTCTTTTAACTGTGGGATCTCTATTTGAATTTCAGCCACATGTCGTCTCACGGTGGCTAGGTTAACGGCGTTGACACTTGACATACCGATGTTGAACAGAGTCCCCACCGCAGCTGTTGCTCCTAGCAGAGCTCCAAGGAACCGTTTGGGGCGGCGGTTGTGTCCGCCTAGTTCTGCTTGGGTGACGGTCATCTTTTCGAGTTGGTTCAGCATGTGCCTGACGTCGGCCACGGCGTGGGAGAGGGAGTCCTCTGTCCATCGGGCCCCGGCGCAGCTGTACTGGGCTACTGCGCTGGGGTAATGTGCCCGGTACACATTGCGGGGATCGAGTCGGACATACACCTTCTGGGTGTGGGTCCGACAGTTGGTGATCAAGAGACCTGGTTTCTCCCTTAGCACGATGCCTGACGCTGGGCCGGTTGAGATGACGTCAGGTGGCGGTTGCCCTCTGGTCGACTGAAGGCACAGGGCGACGACCCACAGCAGCATCCTAGTAGAGGTAAAAGGGTAGACGTGGAGAGAGAGGGGAAGAGAGAGAGAGGCAGTGTGTCAGCGAGAGTTGCCCTTGGTTTGGTAGGACAGTCTTTTCGCTCCTAGGGGGGTAATCAGGTTAGTTTGCATTGCCCTCTCCCCGCCTTTCTCGGCCAGCACCCGAGTGTCTTTTAATTTGGTTGCGGTGGACCCATTTGAGCAATGGGTCTTTCTGTTCCCGGCTCAATTGGATTCGGTACGCCACCGGAGAAAGTTTGTCAATAATTTCGTGGGGTCCTGTCCAATGGGGCAGGAATTTCTTTGACAGCCGATGGTAGGCTGTGCGTGGCGGCTGTGCGAAGCTGTAATACCAGACCCTGTCACCCAGGGCTAGTTCCCGGTGTGACGCTTTCTGGTCATAGTATGCTTTCTGGCCCTCGGCACTCTTTTGAAGCTGTTGTTGGGCGAAAGCGAAGGTTGCTTTCAGATGCCGGTGCAGCTCGTCGAGGTACTGGTGAGTGGTAAAAGGCTGTGAGGAGACTGAACTAATGACTGGACGACAGATGACACTTCCACTGCATTTGTTGTATCAGCCAGGGGACTCCAAAGGAGACACCTGAGTTGAGTCCTGTGGAGTGGCCCTGAGAGCCATTAACACCAGCGGGAGTTTCACGTCCCAGTCTTTCTGGTTGGCAGCCACATACTTTTTCAGCATACTGACCACCGTCCGATTCGAACGTTCAACTTGGCCAGATGAGATCGGATGAAAGCTCGCGTGTAGTTGAACTTGGACCCCCAGGAGTTTCCAGACCTGCTGCATAATCTCAGCCGTAAAGTGGGTAACTCTGTCTGAGTTGACATTCATTGGCAATTCGAATCTGGAGAAGTTGTGATTCATCAGGAGGTATGCCGTGGTCTGGGCGGTGTCGTTGGGTGCTGGAAGACACTCTACCCATTTTGTGAACTGGCACACGACTGTGAGGAAGTACTTATTGCCCCTTGTTGACCTTGGCAGAGGCCCTTCCCAGTCGATTTGGAGGTTTGACCACGGGAATGTGACTATTCTGCGTTGCAGCGGAGCTCTGTGGTTCGGATTTGCAGGTTGGAACTGGCAGCAAATTAGACATTCTTTTACATATTCTGCCACGTGTTCCTGCATGCGGGGCCAATATGCCACTTGCTTCAGTGTCTTATAGGTGGCTCTGGTGCCGTGGTGTCCAGCACATGGCGC
This sequence comes from Meda fulgida, assembly GCA_030578275.1. Classification (NCBI taxonomy): domain Eukaryota; kingdom Metazoa; phylum Chordata; class Actinopteri; order Cypriniformes; family Leuciscidae; genus Meda; species Meda fulgida. The sequence goes on from CM060627.1 coordinate 20,222,716, forward strand.
GTCGTGGGTGTGTCTTAGCATGACCCCCCTTAGGCACTGGGGGACCACAAGCCTTGGCACGGTGGAGTCATCCGGTGCATACCACAGAATGTCGTTGATCACACGCAGCATGTACTTGATGTCATGCAGTCGTCTGAGACACGGGTTGTCAGTGAGGTCAGACGACGTGAGTGGGTGGTTGGAGGGGTTAGAGAGGTGGTTCAGAAAAGTCTTTATGGACTTGTCAGAGGCTTGCATGTCCGCTATGTCGTTGTTTGAGATCTGCGGAGTCAGAGTGAGAGGCTGGGAGGCGGGCAGTGCGGCAGGAAAGGTACGTTTGCTGCGGGTTAGCACTGCCACATCAAAGGCTGGTGGTTGGGCTGGAGGTGACCATAGATTGCCGTGCAGTAAGCCGGTCTTGGAGAGGGCGTCGGTCTGGTCATTCAGGTCCTTGTCGCGGCTGTTGCTTGGAGTGTCCTTTCACCTTCTTCCAGTAGACAATCATGTTGTGTTGTCTAGTCAGTTCATCACATGCTTGAAACAAGTGTTGGTGTTTGACAGGCTTGCCGTTTGAAATCTTAAAGCCATTTTGTTTCCAACATGGAAGGTGGCAAATGAAACTTAGTCTGGCATAGTTTGAGTCTGTGCAGATAAGGAGTTATTTGATGTTATGGGTCGATACGATTTGCATAGTTATGAGAATGGCTGCCACCTCAGCGTATTGTGATGACTGAGGTCCCAGCTTGAAGTGTTGTGGTGGGCAAGGCAGATCATTTACCCATAACACACCCGCACCAGCTTGGAGGATGCCCTCTTGGTTGTAGGAACATCCATCGACGTAGGCTGTGGGCATACCTTGGCACGTATTTTCTTCGAAGTATCTGTGACATGTCTGTTGTTGTGGTTCTTCCGCATGAGCTGTCACAGATGGTGCGTTATCAGAGCAGTTCTGGCAGGCAGCCAGGCTGTTGCCTAGCGCTGACTTGTGGTTCTGAGCATATCTTGCTTCAACATTGCGCACTTGGAGGGCCATTAACCACGTGGCGATGCGGGAATTGGTGACCACGCCATCACGGATGCGTTGACTGTTGAGGAACATGACAGGCTGATGACAAGTCTCTATGATAACTTTCTGAGCTCCAATGTAGTTGGAGAATCTTTGTATGGCCCATACAGTGCAAAGCAGCGCTTTTTCACAGTCTGAGAATTTAGTCTCTGGTGGAAGGAGTGTCTTGCTGGCATACGCTACAACTCTTTTGTCTTGATCGTGTCGTTGGTACAGGCCAGCGCTGAGACAGTGGTTGGAGAATCCGGCTTCTAGGTAGAACTCTCTTTGTGGGTCAGGGTAAGCCAGACATGGAGCTGTGCACAAGTGACGTTTCAGCTCACTCATGGCATTGTCCTGGACGGTTGTCCAGACAAATGGGCAGTCTTTTTTCAGCAGGGCAGTCAGAGGCTTTGCAATGTCTGAGTAGCTTTCGATGAACTGCCGTGAGAAGTTGCACACCCCCAGAAAGCTTCGCAGTTCTGAGAGATTGGTGGGTGGTTTGATGTTTTGAACAGCTTGTATGCGGCTGGACTGTGGTTCGATGCACTGTGACCCAAATCAGCAGTCCCACGTAGTTGACCTTGGTTCGACACCATTGTCCTTTGTGGAGGGCGATCTTGGCGCCAGCAGCTGATAACTGGTTCAAAACATAGTCTATTTCTTTCAGGTGATCGGTTACTGTTGTGCTCTTCATCAGCACGTCGTCCACATAGATGAGATTTCCTCTCATTCTTGCATCGGGGCATGCTTTGTTTAGGAAGATGTTAAACTCAGCGGGTGAGTTAGCATAGCCGAATGGGCACCTGGTGAAAGTGAATTGTCTGTTACCGAACGTGAAAGTTAGCCTGTGCTGGTCTTCCGGATGTACTGGTATGGTCCAGAACCCTGAGGCCACGTCAAGTGTAGAGAAGATTGTGGCTCCCCTGATTCTGGGTATTTCTTGCTCCAGCTGGGTCATGGGCCATCGTGACAGTGGCACCTGTTGATTCAGTTTTCTGTAGTCGATGGTGGGTCGCCACTTGACGTTTGTTTTGATTACCGGACAGATAGGAGCGGAATAGGTGCTCTTGCATGGGCGAATTACACCTTTTTCAAGCATAGAGTCAATGATTTCTTGCACCGGTTCGCGGGATGCGATGGGGATCTTGTACTGGCTGACGAAGGTGGGAGGAGCCTTAGGGTGCATTGGGATGCGCACGGTGTGAAGGTGGGTGAGACCACAATCTAGAGAGTCTTTGGCAAATGACACTTTGAATTTGTAAAGGACTTGTCTGAGTTTTTGTAGATCTGTATCCTATTTGATTGCGTCGGCGTCTTTTAAAATTTGCTGAACTTGCGACTCAAATCCTGGATATGGCTCCTCTGTGGGTGAATCGCCTGTTGCGCTAGCAGTCGTAGGTGCAGCAGTATCATCGATCTCGCAGGTAGGTTGTCCTCCGTTAGTTCCGTTCTGCATACCTGCACTTTGTCCATAGGCATGACTGAGGCGATGGAGATGATTTTGAAGGGCGCTGTGCGCAGGGCGTTGTCTGTGTACCCTTCGGGTATCATTGAAACTGGAATGGGTAATGAATCGCTATGAAGTGTGCCAATTGGGACAGGGCCTATGATCGTGAACCACAATAGCCACATTTATGAGATCATTTAAATTTAGAATAATTTTTAGGTCAATATGTTTTGCAGCACTTAAATGTGTGAATCCAGAAGCCCAGTATTTATCTGGAGGTCTTTGTCCTTTGCCTGTCAACTTGGTTTGTTTCTGCCTTTTCTGTTCTGCCTTTTCTGTTCTGCCCTGTTTGCCATTGTTCACCCTGCCTGTCTTGACCATTTTTAATAAAAAGCTTCAAATGGATTCCCCTGGCCTGACCCTGCCTCGATACAACACATATGCTGCATCTGCTCACTAGCTGCCGAACGGCTCTGGTAGTTCCGCTTCAGCACTGATGATGTAGGAATAGTGCGCTCTGGTTGGTGTGGATTATTAGGAAATTATTATTTTATCCAGAAATAAGTTATTTATAATTCAGATGATATATATATATATATATATATAAAGACACAGAGAATATTACTTGCCTTACCTGATTAGAACAATGGAAAAAAAAATCACTAAACTGAGAGAATTATTCTGATTTGATGATACACTCAAAATATTACACAAGCAATCCTTTAAATTTAATGATATTCAGAACAGAACAAGAATTTTAAAAAGACTATAAACAAGAAGTAACCAAAATAATGTTAAGCGAAAGTGAAAGTAAGTGGTGTTGGGCTCACGTAACTCTCTCATTAGAATCAAACTGTTTCAACATTTGCGATGTATTTGGATGCCAAACTATTCTTTATTATAGGCTTTGTAATTCACTCACGTTCCAATATTCATGTGTGTGTGTGTGTGTGTGCGTGTGATGGCCGCGGGTTCTGACCCGTGTGCAAAGTTTCAAGAGTTTTTGAGCACGTTGAGGCCCCCAAAAGTGCCCAAAAGGTAGTAAAATAATAATAATAATAATAATATTAGAAAGAATAATCCTTAGGAAAACAATAGGGCCTTCGCCTTTTCAAGGCTTGGGCCCTAATAATAATAATAAATAATCCTAAGGAAAACAATAGGGCCTTCGCCTTTTCAAGGCTTGGGCCCTAATAATCCTAAGGAAAACAATAGGGCCTTCGCCTTTTCAAGGCTTGGGCCCTAATAATACTTAGGAAAACAATAGGGCCTTCGCCTTTTCAAGGCTTGGGCCCTAATAATAATAATAAATAATCCTAAGGAAAACAATAGGGCCTTCGCCTTTTCAAGGCTTGGGCCCTAATAATCCTAAGGAAAACAATAGGGCCTTCGCCTTTTCAAGGCTTGGGCCCTAATAATACTTAGGAAAACAATAGGGCCTTCGCCTTTTCAAGGCTTGGGCCCTAATAATAATAATAAATAATCCTAAGGAAAACAATAGGGCCTTCGCCTTTTCAAGGCTTGGGCCCTAATAATCCTAAGGAAAACAATAGGGCCTTCGCCTTTTCAAGGCTTGGGCCCTAATAATACTTAGGAAAACAATAGGGCCTTCGCCTTTTCAAGGCTTGGGCCCTAATAATAATAAAGAATAATCCTTAGGAAAGCAATAGGGCCTTCGCCTTTTCAAGGCTTGGGCCCTAAATATAGCTGCGAGCAGCGATTGCGGGCCCAAGCCGGTGGCACCGCCACCCCGGTGCCTTTACCTAAAGGCACCGGGGTGGCGGTGCCGCCAGCTTTGGCCCTTCATCGCTATGAAGTGTGCCAATTGAGACAGGGCCTATGATCGTGGCCTATGATCGTGAACCACAATAGCCACATATATGCGATCATTTACATTTAGAATAATTTTTAGGTCAATATGTTTTGCAGCACTTAAATATGTAAATCCAGAAGGCCAGTATTTATCTGGAGGTCTTTGTCCTTTGCCTGTCAACCTGGTTTGTGTCTGCCTTTTCTGTTCTGCCCTGTTTGCCATTGTTCACCCTGCCTGTCTTGACCATTCTTAATTAAAAGCTGCAAATGGATTCCCCTGGCCTGACCCTGCCTCGATACAACACATATGCTGCATCTGCTCGCTATCTGCCGAACGGCTCGGGTAGTTCCGCTTCAGCACTGATGATGTTGTAGGAATAGTGCGCTCTGGTTGGTCTGGATTATTAGGAAATTTTTATTTTATACAGAAATAAGTTATTTATAATTCAGATGATATATATATATATATATATATCAGTCGTGCTCAGAATTAATGGTACCCCTGGTAAATATGATGAAAAATGGCTGTAAAAAATAAATCAGCATCATTTATCCTTTTGATCTTCCATTCAAAATATTGGCAAAAATCTAAACTTTCATTGAAGTAAAAGAATAGAAAGTGGGGGGGAAATCACATTATGAAATAAATGTTTATCTCCAAAACACGTTGGCCACAATTATTGGTACCCTTTTATTAAATACTTTTTGCAATCTCCTTTTGCCAAGATAACAGCTATGAGTTTTCTCCTATAATGCCTGATGAGTTTGGAGAACACCTGACAAGAGATCAGAGACCATTCTTCATACAGAATCTCTCCAGATCCTTCAGATTCACAGATCCATGTTGGTGCTTCTTCTCTTCAGTTCACTCCACTCATCAGGTCTGGGACGGTCATGGCAGAAGCTTCATTTTGTGCTACTTAACACATTTTTGTGTTGATTTTGATGTTTGTTTTGGATCGTTGTCCTGATGGAAGATCCAACCACGGCCCATTATACGATTTCTAGCAGAGGCTGTCAGGTTTAGATTTTTTATCTGTTGGTATTTGATAGAATCCACGATGCCATGCATGTATCTGAACAAGAAGTCCAGGACCTCCAGCAGAAAAATATGACCACAACATTACAGATGGTATATTAAATTGTACACATGGGGTACTTTTTATCCTTGTGTGCACCAAACCCATCTTGCATGTTTGCTGCTAAAAAGATATTTGTTAGTTTCATCTGACCACAGAACCCTGTGCTGTTTGAAGGTCCAGTCATGTCTGACAACTGAATTTGCTGGGGTTTGTTTTTGGATGAGCAAGGAGGATTTTTCTTGAAAACCTCCCAAACAACATGTGGTGATGTATGGGTTGTTTAATTTTTTTTTTAATAGGCTTTCTGAACCCAAGACTCAACTAATCTCTGCAATTCTCCATCTGTGATCCTTGAAGAGTCTTTGGCCACTCAAACTTTCCGCCTCACCATGCATTAAGACAATATAGACACACGTCCACTTCCTGGCAGATTTGTAACATCTTTAGTTGATTGGAAGTGCTTAATTATTGCCCTGATGGTCAAAATGGGGATTTTCAATGCTTTAGCTATTTTCTTACAGCCACTTTCTATTTTGTGATGCTCAACAATCTTTTGATGCACATCAGAACTATATTCTTTGGTTTTATTCATTGTAATGGATGATTAAGGGAATTTGGCCTTCGTGTTTCCTCATATTTAAACTCTTGTAAAACAAGAAGTCATGGCTGGACAATTTCATGTTCCTAGTCACCCTGGTGTGCAAAAAAAAGGTAAATATGAATGGGAATATACTTCAGAGATATTTTACTGGTAAACAATTCTAGGGGTACCAATAATTGTGGCCAACTTGTTTTGGAGAAAAACATTTATTTCATAATGTGATTTCCCCCCCACTTTCAATTATTTTACTTCAATGAAAGGTTCGATTTTTGCCAATTTTTTGAATGAAATATCAAAAGGATAAATGATGCAGAATTATTTTTTACAGCCATTTTTCATCATATTTACCAGGGGTACCATTAATTCTGAGCACGACTGTATATATATATATATATATATATATATATATATATATATATATATATATATATATATATATATATATATATATATATACATACATATATATATATATAAAGACACAGAGAATATTACTTGCCTTATTAGAACAATGAAAAAAAATAAAAAATAACTAGGGAATCACTAAACCGAGAGAATTATTTTGATTTGATGATACACTCAAAATATTACACAAGCAATCCTTTATATTTAATGATATTCAGAACAGAACAAGAATTAAAAAAAAAACTATAAACAAGAAGTAACCGAAATAATGTAAAGCGAAAGTGAAAGTAAGTGGTGTTGGGCTCCCGTAACTCTCTCATTAGAATCAAACTGTTTCAACATTTGCGATGTATTTGGATGCCAAACTATTCTTTATTATAGGCTTTGTAATTCACTCACGTTCCAATATTCATGTGTGTGTGTGTGTGCGTGTGCGTGTGATGGCCGCGGGTTCTGACCCGTGTGCAAAGTTTCAAGAGTTTTCGAGCACGTTAAGGGCCCCAGAACCTTGAAAAACAAAAATTAAAGCATTCTCACTCACCAGACAAATCCCCCTCCCTTAAAACACACGGAGAGACGTGTGACACAATCTCTCTCTCTCTCTCTCTCTCTCTCTCTCTCTCTCTCTCTCTCTCTCTCTCTCTCTCTCTCTCTCTCTCTCTCTCTCTCTCTCTCTCTCTCTCTCTCTCACACACACACACACACGTCAAGTCACTTACATTTTAGATGCAATATTGAATAAGCAGAAAAATCGGATATTCTGCTCTGAAAATATAAATAGGCATAAAAATTGAATAAGCACTTTTAATATTCTAAAGAGAATAAGCACTAGTCGCTAATGAATAAGTACTAGTACTTAATGGAATAGACACTAGTATCTAAAAAAAGTATTAGTAGCATGAAAATAGAGACTAGTAGGTTAAATTGATTAAATGTTAAAACAGCTTGCCATATTGGTTCAGAGAGAGAGAGAGAGAGAGAATGACCTTTTAGATACTAGTACCTATTAATAGATACTAGTATTTATTCAATAAATACTAGTACTAAGTCATTAGATACTAGTACCTATTAAATAGATACCAGTACGTATTCATTAGCTACTAATACGTATTCAAAAGAATATCTAAAGAATAAGCACTAGTATCTAAAGAATAGGCACTAGTACTAAAGAATAAGCACTAGTCGCTAATGAATAAGTACTAGTACTTAATGGAATAGATACTAGTGTCTAAAAAATAAGTACTAGTAGCATGAAAATAGAGACTAGCAGTTTAAAATGATTAAATGTTAAAACGGCTTGCCATGTTGGCTCAGAGAGAGAGAGAGAGAGAAAATGACCATATTCAAACCAAAATATCTGACTTCCTCTTGGTCTGAGCTAATGACAGTTAATTAGAAAGTTGTCCGGCTTGATCTGAACAATATGCGTACCGAGTTGTATGATTGTAGGTAAAACTATAAAACTAACACCCCCACGTTTGTCAAAAGGTGGCGCTACTGAGCCCCTGCACCACGCACATCTGTCTGTCGAGTTTCTTACACTTTCAAGTATGCTAAGAGTCTCAAAAGCATCAAAAAAGAATCTTAAAGTTTGATGCACTACCACGGCAACAGTATCTAAGATATCAATAATCCTTTCACAGGTCTAAATCTGCCGTGTGTTTACATTATACACAAAGTTTTAAGCAAATCGGGTAAAAATAAGAGGGTGATTTCAAAGCATTTTGAAAGTGACACACTTCCTGCTGCCAGTTAATAACTTTTACTCACAATAGTCACATCCAGGTGATCGGCCTCTTACAGCGAACACACTGCTGAAGTTTCATCAAGATCAGTCAATGTATGCAGAAGTTATAACACACTTCCTGTTTCCATTATTCACCATAAATTCGTTTCCTCGCCACGGCCAAACCGTTCGAGATATTTCATCCTCAATGTCTTGACTTCATGCACACCGAGATTGGTGACGATCGGGTGAATCCCCTAGGACAAGTGTTTCAAATTCCTGAGCACGAGTTTCCAAACAACCCATAATAGCCGACTTCCTGTTGGGCTGGCCTAAAAAGTAAGAGTACGAAGGATATATGAAATGATGAGATCTATATGTGTACCGATTTTCATATTAATTCATGCAAGCGTGTTTGATATATGGACATGTTTTCGAATCAAGTTCCAGGGGGCGCTGTCGAGCCCCCCTGCCACACCCGGGTACCATCTTCAGCCCGGCCCTCATGGCCGCGGGTTCTGACCCGTGTGCAAAGTTTCAAGAGTTTTCGAGCACGTTAAGGGCCCCAAAAGTGCCCAAAAGCTAGTAAAATAATAATAATAAAGAAGAATATTAAATAATCCTAAGGAAAACAATAGGGCCTTCGCCTTTTCAAGGCTTGGGCCCTAATAAAGAATAATCCTTAGGAAAACAATAGGGCCTTCACCTTTTCAAGGCTTGGGCCCTAATAATTAAAGCTGCAAGCAGCATTGAAAGGGCCCTCGCACCCGTTCCACCGCCACCTGGTGGCTTTTAGGAAGACAGAGCACGGTGGGCAATGTGCATTTAAGTGGGTAAATATAGGAGGAGTATGTCAAAGTCAGTTACAAAAATGTCCTTTATTATGGGGATAATAGCATGCATTATCACTCAGATAAGTGTTGCTAGCATGTTTTAGCATGTTTCTAGCATGTTTAGAACTCAATGGCATATTTAATATGTTGCTAGTAGCCTACTGCATCACAGTGTAAAATATGTCATTTCCTCTCGACAGTAGATGGCGCTATAACTTTAACTTAAAATTGTCATGTAGATGTGTTCAGGGCAGGACTCTTATCAAACATGTTAAGTTTGGGGCAGATTGGACATTGCCTTCTTGAGTAACAACAACTTCCTTTTTATTGCATTAGCATCCTTTAGCACTTAGCTAAGAATTGCTAGCATGTTTTAACATGTTTGTAACATGTTTATAACTCAATGGCATATTTACTATGTTGCTAGTACTGCAGCACACTGTTAAACATGTCTCTTCCTGTTGCCAGTAGGTGGCGCTATTATTTTAACTGAATATTCTCATTTAGATGTGTTCAAGCCATGACTCTTATCAAACGTGTGAAGTTTGGGGCAGATTTGACATTCCATGCCTGAGTTACAGCAAATTCCTATTTAATTGCAGTAATAACATAATTTAACATTTAGCTAAGTGTTTGCTAGCATGTTTTAGCATGTTTCTAGTATGTTGCTAGCATGTTTAGCACTTGCTGGCATTTTTTTATGTATTATTTGGAGTCCACAACAGTGTTAAAAATGTCACTCCCTGTTGCCAGCAGGTGGCGCTATGACTGTAACTGAATTTGAGCATGGATATGTGTTCAGGATAGAACTCTTATCAAACGTGTGAAGTTTGGGGCAGATTAGACATTGTTTGCCTGAGTTACAGCAACTTCCTGTTTCATGGCGAAACATCGCAATTTGTCAGGCCGCTGAGGACACGCCCTTCGACGAAAACTCAAGATACTCACAATTTAACGTCGCAAAGGCCTTAAGATTACACTCACCAAATTTGAAGATGATCAGATTAAAACTGTAGGAGGAGTTTGTTAAAGTACGAGGCCTGAAAATGGCAAAAACTGCACAAAAATCTGAGAGGAAGTTTGAAATGGCTGACTTCCTGTTGTGTTTAGGTCTACGCTCCAAGAGACTTTTTTGTAGGTATTGGGCCATTACATGTTTGTATCGAATTTCGTACACATACGTGAAACGTAGCGGGAGGCGCACTCCGTTGAACCTTTATAGGTGGCGCTATCGAGCCATTTTGCCCCGCCCAATTCTGAAACGCTTATCAGATGTACGTTTTCGCCAGTTCTGACGCGTGTGCAAATTTTCGTGAGTTTTCGTGCATGTTTAGGCCCTCAAAAATGTGATTCATTGCGGAGAATAATAATAGTAATAAATATAGCTGCAAGCAGCCATTACCGGGGCCAAGCGCAAGAAGCGGCAACAGATGCCATCATGGGTGGAAGTGGCAGACCAACTGCAGCAAGGAGCAATTAAAGACATTTTAAGAGAAGTTTGGGCAAATGGCTAAAAAATCATATATACAGTAACTTTTAAGATGATTTAATGGATTATCATTTTCGACCAATAGGTGGCGCAGTTACGAAATCGATGTGATGTGGTCAGAGTGAGGTGACAATGACACATACAAACTTTGGTGTCAAAATGTCAAGGCATTGCAGAGATAAAGTAGTCATTTTGGCAGCATGCCTCAACTTTGCTGCTGCGGTATACGAAAATGGTTTCGTCTATCGTCACGAAATCCATAACTTTAAGTCGGCACGGTCTGGAGATGGTAGGATTCGATTTTGGTGAAAATCGGACAAACGGCCTTGAAGGAGTTCGAAAAAGTATGTATTCGATGAAAATCAAGATGGCGGACAGGAAGTTTTTCCAAATACGTCAAAATTGGTATCCATGTTCTCGGCACGACCCAAGGAATCTATTAAGACCAGTGTCATTACAATAGGCTGTTTTATTCAAAAGTTATTAGCATTTTTGGAAATGTAATTTGAAATTTTGACCAACAGGTGGCGCTGTCTCAATCTTTTCAGTGCCTTCAGGGCAAGGTGCTGGTGGCAATTTCTGAGTTGCATAATGTTACAGCAATGCATTCATTAAGTATAGCATTTTACATCACAAAACTGTATTGAAATCAATGGGAATTTCACGTTTTGTTCTATTATAGCGCCACCAAGAGGTATAATCCTACAATTTTTTTTACATGTCCTCAGAGTGAGCCCATACATATGTGTGTTGATTTTGGTGAAAATATCTCAATTCGCTTCGGAGTTATAGACATTTATGTGAAAAAACACGTCAAAAATGACTGACACGTGACTTTGATTGAATTTTACGACCCCTTACTATCAATATTTGGGCATTTGGGCATTAGTGAATAGCCAGCAACCTATGTTTTCCAAACTTCTGACGGTGGTTTCGTCTTGATCGGACTAGCGGTTTCGAAGATATCGGCAAATGTTTTTTAAGCGCTAAATTGCAACGCTGCACAAACCATATGCCGAAACCTGGCAAGTCTGGTGTCGTTGGACTCGGAAAGGATTCAGGAGACTAATAATATGCGGTTCATGAAAATACGTCAACCACAGCCAGAGTTATAAGCATTTTAGATTTTAATTTTACCACTAGGTGGCGCTGTTTCGAAACTTCTCAGGCTCCTTCATGGCATCGTACTGATGACCCATACCGAGTTTCGTAACAATTCGTTGATGCATTCAAAAAATACAGCATTTTAGCACCTAATTCAAAATGGCCGACAGCCAAAATGGCCGATCTGGGAAAATTGGATATCAATCGACTCGGCATGACACCCTGAATCTAACGAGACCACTTTTATGATTTTTAGATGAAACAATCAGAAGTTATAAGCAAAAATAGCCATTTTTCATATCTCCGGACCAGTAGGTGGCGCTGCAACGAAACGCAGCATGTAGCCTCAGGTTATGCTTGTGATGACATGTACCAAGTTTGGTCTGAATACGATTAAGCGTTGCGGAGATACAGCCTTACGTCTGTTTTTGCAAGCGCTACGTTAAATTAGTTTGTGCGTTTATCGAAAACTGCTAAGCGAATCATCTTGAATTCCATAACTTTTTGTCGGCACTGCCTGGAGATGATCTGGTGCAATTTTGGTGAAAATCGGACAAACCGTCTAGGAGGAGTTTGCAAAAGTAGGTTTTTTGGACAATTCAAAATGGCGGCCATATATTTATGACGGAAAATGACGTCATAGGATGCAATCGAATCGTCATGAGCTCAGGAATCAGAGGGAAAAACAATTTTGTTGATAGGCCTTACGGTTCAAAAGTTATTAGCATAAAAAAAGTGAAACTTTGGACAGGTGGTGGCGCTAGAGGGAATGAGTTAAAGACACCAAAATTGGTGCAATTACTGTTGGGACTGTCCTCTATCAGAATGTCAAACCGGAACAACTTTCCCGGAAACGGTTCTATAGACGCCCAGTCGGAAGAAGAAGAAGAAGAAGAAGAATAAATATAGCTGCAAGCAGCCATTACCGGGGCCAAGCGCAAGAAGCGGCAACAGATGCCATCATGGGCGGGAGTGGCAGACCAACTGCAGCAAGGAGCAATTAAAGACATTTTAAGAGAAGTTTGGGCAAATGGCTAAAAAATCATATATACAGTAACTTTTAAGATGATTTAATGGATTATCACTTTCGACCAATAGGTGGCGCAGTTACGAAATCCATGTGATGTGGTCAGAGTGAGGTGACAATGACACATACAAACTTTGGTGTCAAAATGTCAAGGCATTGCAGAGATAAAGTAGTCATTTTGGCAGCATGCCTCAACTTTGCTGCTGCGGTATACGAAAACGGTTTTGTCTATCGTCACGAAATCCATAACTTTTAGTCGGCACGGTCTGGAAATGGTAGGATTCGATTTTGGTGAAAATCAGACAAACGGCCTTGAAGGAGTTCGAAAAAGTAGGTATTCGATGAAAATCAAGATGGCGGACAGGAAGTTTCTCCAAATACGTCAAAATTGGTATCCATGTTCTCGGCACGACCCAAGGAATCTATTAAGACCAGTGTCATTACAATAAGCTGTTTTATTCAAAAGTTATTAGCATTTTGGGAAATGTAATTTGAATTTTTGACCAACAGGTGGCGCTGTCTCGAAATCTTTTCAGTGCCTTCAGGGCAAGGTGCTGGTGGCAATTTCTGAGTTTCATAATGTTACAGCAATGCATTCGTTAAGTATAGCATTTTACATCACAAAACTGTATTGAAATCAATGGGAATTTCACGTTTTGTTCTATTATAGCGCCACCAAGAGGTAAAATCCTACAATTTTTTTTACGTGTCCTCAGAGTGAGCCCATACATATGTGTGTCGATTGTGGTGAAAATATCTCAATTCGCTTCGGAGTTATAGACATTTATGTTAAAAAACACGTAAAAAATGACTGACACATGACTTTGATTGAATTTTACGACCCCTTACTATCAATATTTGGGCATTTGGGCATGATTGTATAGCCAGCGACCTATGTTTCCAAACTTCTGACGGTGGTTTCGTCTTGATCGGACTAGCGGTTTCGAAGATATCGGCAAATGTTTTTTAAGCGCTAAATTGCAACGCTGCACAAACCATATGCCGAAACCTGGCAAGTCTGGTATCGTTGGACTCGGAAAGGATTCAGGAGACTAATAATATGACGTTCGTGAAAATACGTCAACCACAGCCAGAGTTATAAGCATTTTAGATTTTAATTTTACCACTAGGTGGCGCTGTTTCGAAACTTCTCAGGCTCCTTCAGGGCATCGTACTGATGACCCATACCGAGTTTCGTAACAATTCGTTGATGCGTTCAAAAAATACAGAAATTTAGCACATAATTCAAAATGGCCGACAGCCAAAATGGCCGATCTGGGAAAATTGGATATCAGTCGACTCGGCATGAAGCCCTGAATCTAACGAGACCACTTTTATGATTTTTGGACAAACCGTTCAGAAGTTAAGAGCAAAAATAGCCATTTTTCATATCTCCGGACCAGTAGGTGGCGCTGCGCCGAAACGCAGCATGTAGCCTCAGGTCATGCTTGTGATGACATGTACCAAGTTTGGTCTGAATACGATTAAGCGTTGCGGAGATACAGCCTTACGTCTGTTTTCGCAAGCGCTTCGTAAAATTAGTTTGTGCGTTTATCGAAAACGGTTTGACAAATCAACTTGAGTTCCATAACTTTTGTTGGCCCTGCCTGGAGATTATCTGGTGCAATTTTGGTGAAAATCGGACAAACCGTCTAGGACGAGTTCGCAAAAGTAGGTTTTTTGGACAATTCAAAATGGCGGCCATATATTTATGACGGAAAATGACGTCATAGGATGCAATCAAATCGTCATGAGCTCAGGAATCAGAGGAAAAAACAATTTTGTTGATAGGCCTTACGGTTCGAAAGTTATTAGCATAATAAAAGTGAAACTTTGGACAGGTGGTGGCGCTAGAGGGAATGAGTTAAAGACACCAAAATTGGTGCAATTACTGTTGGGACTGTCCTCTATCAGAATGTCAAATCGGAACAACTTTCCCGGACACGGTTCTATGGGCTGCCATAGAGGCCCAGTCGGAAGAAGAAGAAGAAGAAGAAGAAGAATAAGAACCGGAACAGATACAATAGGTGCCTCCGCACCTTCGGTGCTTGGCCCCTAATAATAATAAGAACCGGAACAGATACAATAGGTTCCTCCGCACCTTCGGTGCTTGGCCCCTATTAATAATAATAATAAGAACCGGAACAGATACAATAGGTGCCTCCGCACCTTCGGTGCTTGGCCCCTAAATATAGCTGCAAGCAGCCATTACCGGGGCCAAGCGCAAGAAGCGGCAACAGATGCCATCATGGGCGGGAGTGGCAGACCAACTTCAGCAAGGAGCAATTAAAGACATTTTAAGAGAAGTTTGGGCAAATGGCTAAAAAATCATACATACAGTAACTTTTAAGATGATTTAATGGATTATCACTTTCGACCAATAGGTGGTGCAGTTACGAAATCGATGTGATGTGGTCAGAGTGAGGTGACAATGACACATACAAACTTTAGTGTCAAAATGTCAAGGCATTGCAGAGATAAAGCCTGAGTAGTCATTTTGGCAGCATGCCTCAACTTTGCTGCTGCGGTATACAAAAACGGTTTCGTCTATCGTCACGAAATCCATAACTTTTAGTCGGCACGGTCTGGAGATGGTAGGATTCGATTTTGGTGAAAATCGGACAAACGGCCTTGAAGAAGTTCGAAAAAGTAGGTATTCAATGAAAATCAAGATGGCGGACAGGAAGTTTCTCCAAATACGTCAAAATTGGTATCCATGTTCTCGGCATGACCCAAGGAATCTATTAAGACCAGTGTCATTACAATAGGCTGTTTTATTCAAAAGTTATTAGCATTTTTGGAAATGTAATTTGAATTTTTGACCAACAGGTGGCGCTGTCTCAATCTTTTCAGTGCCTTCAGGGCAAGGTGCTGGTGGCAATTTCTGAGTTGCATAATGTTACAGCAATGCATTCATTAAGTATAGCATTTTACATCACAAACTGTATTGAAATCAATGGGAATTTCACGTTTTGTTCTATTATAGCGCCACCAAGAGGTAAAATCCTACAATTTTTTTTATGTGTCCTCAGAGTGAGCCCATACATAGAGTTTTCTCATACACAGAGAGAGAGAGAGAGAGAGAGAGAGAGAGAGAGAGAGAGAGAGAGAGAGAGAGAGAGAGAGAGAGAGAGAGGCGCGGGCGCGATCGAACTGTGTGTGTGTGCTTAATACATGTAATAAATAAAAGTGCGTATAAATACAATTTTGGACACAAGTATGGGAGTCCGTAAGAGACGAAACCCATTGAAACACTTGCACATTCAAATTAGACTTGCACAGACATGTGAAACACCTCTGAAACTCTTGCGATACACACTGAAACTCTTGCGATACACACTGAAACACACTGAAACACTTGCGATTAGGGCTGTAACGATACACCAAACCCACGATTCGGTTCGTATCACGATTTTTGACCCACGATTCGATTTGTGTCGCGATTCTATCACGGGGACGGGGCTTGGGGTGAAAAAAAGAGATTTTGAGAGAAAAAAATATACCGCTATTTTTATTAAATAACATTTGGAAAAACCTGTATAATCTGAACACCAAAAAACAATAATAACTATGCAAATTATTAAACTAAACTAGGCAGTGTTGGCTGCTGCTTTTGGGTTGTTTTATGTGCTCCAACTAAATTGATTTCGGGATGGTGCTGTAGGATATGCATCTGCATGTTGGACGTGTTGCCGGTCAATTAAGGAAACTTATTAAAACACTTACGGCAAATTGTGTGGGTCTTGTAGACTACACGATTGCCATCCTTGTTCTCCACCGTGTAGCCGAAATGTTGCCATACTGCTGACTGAAATGTATCGGGAGGGTCCGCAATCTCTGGGTTGTTTTCCATGTTTCTTCACGTTCTTCAACTAGCTCGCGTCACAAGGAAAGGTAGTCACGACTCACATGCTATGTAACATGTTAAAAGACGCTTACAAGTTAATTTTTTTAAAATAGTTGGTTGGGATGAGTCACTGAGTATTTAATTATAGAATATCAAATAGGTTGTGCGATTATTGTCTAAAAAAAATCTCCATGTTTTCGGTGCTGATGCGGTGGTGACGCGTTCATGTAACGTAAGGGTGGCACTGCCAATAAAGCACCTAAAAGCTGACACAAAGAACCGGCAAAAGTAATGATTATGAATATGTCAAATATAGCAAGGAGACATTTTGATTGTTTATTAATAAAGTGTTTTCTATCAGTGTCAGCTGCAAAGAAGTTGCGATGCTGACTCGCGATCTTCGCAGTGAACGCGCCAGATAAATGCACTTTTCATACGGATTACATAAGCAGAGAGCAGTCTGTTTTCTTTCGTTTTGAATTGTTCTGTTTAAAAGTAGACATTTCAATATAGATATACTTCTCAGGTCTATAGGCTTATACACTGGGGTTCGATTCATATGAGACGAGCTCCAGTTCACACGCCTTCACCTCCATGTCGTGATTATCTGTCTGCTATTTACTTCTTATTTATTAAATCCAGGCAATTGGTTGATGAAACATTTATTAAAATTGAGATACAATTAATACAAAATGAAATTCAATTTAAAGAAAGTCTTTAAAACTTTCAGAGACCTCAAACAGAAAGCACAGTGCCGCTTCCAGAGAACTGTCACGACATTGTTTTTCCTCTTAAATGCGAACACGAAAAATAAAACAAAATGAATATTTTATGTTCTGGGGAGAGCCAACCCTTCATCCGGTGGGTAGCCTAGTATTACTTTTGGTTTGTACAGTGTAATTTACAGAATTATAAAAAATATATATATTTTTTGCCACCTAAATATTTAAGATGTTTTGTGTCGCGTCCGTGTACGCGTGTGTATTTCCCTCATATTAAAAATAAAATGCATGTGTAGACTTATATTTTTCTAATGTCTGGACATGTACTGGACTTTATTAAGGGAGTAGGCTATGGATATATAAACAGAAGTGTCAATATATTGGTATTAAATGCATTTTCTGAGAATTTATATTTCAAGTTTTGGCTGCAAATTTCAAGTCCATAACGCTGAAATTGCCAAATTTTAAATAATTTACCCTCAACTAGTTTTGTGGTGTAGGTCTACGTATTTTATAATGTTAACTTCAAATAATACTAAGTAATTTAAAGATGTGGAACTATTGGATCTGGATGGGAAGGAAGACTCTGGGAGGTGGAAGGGGTGTCGTGATTCTGCCTTCTCACGTCGCGATACAGGATCATGGACCTGAGTATCGCGATTTCGATTTTATATCGCGTATCATTACAGCCCTACAAACACTTGAACAAAACCGTGTTTCTTTATTTAACGTTATGTAGGCATTTTGACTGAGCTGGATGATGGCATCACTGTTTTCTCCAGAGCAGCTATATATATATAGTTCATTCATTTATATATGAACTTACTTAAGCTGGACTGTGATGCTATTTTCTTCTAGAAACAAACTTTGTTGCATTATTTTCCTGTTATCTGTAAAGCTGCTTTGAAACAATCTGTATTGTAAAAAGCGCTATATAAATAAAGGTGACTTGACTTCTATTCTTTCGGGGTAAATAAAGAAAAAAGTATACTGTCATAATGAAACAAGACGACATAAATTGTACTAGATGTGTGAAACTAATGTTGAAAAAAAAAGCTCTTAACCTGAGTGGATTTACTCAAACTGAGAAAGTCAGAAAGTGTTACAGTAGGCTGTTCCCTGCTGTCCCCTAATGAACTTTTGTTATTTGCTTGTTTGTGTAGTTTGTCCCACAGATTGTGGTGACATGCTGTCGTCTGGTGGAGGAGATGGGATTGGAATATACTGGCATCTACAGAGTGCCAGGGAACAATGCCATGGTGTCTTCTCTTCAGGATCTGCTCAACAAGGGCATGGATATAGACACTGCTGAGGAGGTGAGGTGGGAGTATGACAAAAACAGACAGATAATCTGTAGGGATAAATCAGAACAGGAATCACACTGTTTGTTTACAGAGATGGAAAGACCTGAACGTCATCAGCAGTCTTCTGAAGTCCTTCTTCAGGAAGCTTCCAGAACCTCTTTTTACAGATGGTATATTCAGCTCAACTCCCTCTTTAATTCATTCACATAAAGCCTTTGAATGGGCGTCGAATGGGTGTTGTATATATTTAAAAACACAGCTCACTGCTGCCCTCTACCTGCAGATAAATATAATGATTTCATTGAGGCCAACCGTTTAGAGGATGCAGTGGACCGCTTAAAGACCATGAGGAAACTTGTATGTACCATCAGTTTATTAATTCAGTTTCAGCAAATTTGCATTTGCAGTCACTTACCAAAGTATTGTGATGTCTTTGGTTATGTTTCTCTTTTAGATATGTGACCTGCCGGATCACTACTACCACACACTGAAGTTTCTAATCAGTCACCTGAAAACAGTTGCGGACCATTCAGAGAAGAATAAGGTTCATGCTGTACTAGACATAGTTCTACAATAACAAAAACAAACAAAGAAACAATAAATAAATAAATAAATGAGTCAGCTTCAACTTCAGCTTCAACTCTTTTGGCCCTAGGGACTTTTTACTCTCACTAGTTTATTTAATTCGTCCATTTAAACAAAGTCCAGCAGTGTATATACATACTACCATTAAAATTTTTGGTAACAATAAGAGTTTTGGTAACAATTTATTTTACAGTGTTCTTGTTTAATACAGATGAGCAAATGATAAAGGGTGGCAGTGGCTCAGTGATTCATGTAGGTTGACTACAGTCCGGAAGGTTGGTGGTTCAATCCCCGGTTACACCTGACCAAGGCCTTGTTTACACTGCAGGTCTTAATGCACAATTCTGATGTGTTACCTATTTGCTATTATTTTGACCGTCCATTTACATGTTCTTTCAATTGTGACCCATATCCGATTCATGTTTTTACACTTGCCATAGATGTGAAACATCGCGCATGCTCAAAGGGGGGGTTCTTGCACAGATGGACGCGCAATATGCTTGATGCTAGCTCTGCGATACATGCGAAGTTCACCAAACATCATCATGACTCTGAGGCGGAGTAAAAGGGCCATCATTGAGCCTGCACATACGCTTCAGTTATGTGTGCGAGAGAGATCTCGGGACTGGTAGGAACACACAACACGATCTCATGAAACTGCGTATCAATAGCACAAATTGTATTTCTTGTAAGCACTGATACGCACTGTAAACCCCTTGGGTAAGATTATGGGTGTGGAGTGCGTGCGTATTACACACCATAAAGTCCATATGATTGAAATTACAATTGATTATTGAAAGCGCTATATAAATGCCTCATTCATATCATATGCACGCGAAAACTATTTTTGGCGTAAATGGTACGAGAAATAAAACTTTAGGATGAGCAAGCCAACCTTTGATATGTTGTTTCACCGTGTGTCCACATTCCTCTCCTACGACGACACAACGTTTCACAGACGCGCGTCGGGTTTCTCTCGTCATTAAACCGCGGAGACGTTGCCTAATACCTCAGAAAATCCGATCTGCCTGTTTACATGACAGTCGCATTGGCACATATCTGATTTATTTCCACATATGAACGAGGCCTGAAACCGATCTCGAAATATCCGAATGCATTGGATTTTTTCCTGTTTACACAGTCAAGTCAAGTCAAGTGTATTTATATAGCGCTTTTCAAAATATAAATTGCATCAAAGCAGCTTCACAGTATCAATCAAATAACATAACAATGTTTGTTTCTTAGTGGAAAAAATATCCACGTTTGGTAGGGCTGATCAATGGTATTAATGCTTGGTTAATTAATTTGAATATCCCCAACTGAGCAAGCCAAAGGCAACAGTGGCAAGGAACCGAAAAACTCCATCAAGTGACGTACTGGTGTCCTAAAACTCCATCAGGTGACTTAATGGAAAGAAAAAAAAAATCGGGTCCAGGCAAAGCTCCTAGTCAGATCTGGATACGGCCTGGATCCGGTAGGCTGCGAGAAAACCTCGGGATAAACAAAGACACTAAAATTAGCGTAGATGCCATTCTTCTTATGATGATGTAACGAGTACATCAGGATTTAAGGGAAGTGTTCCCAGTTCCGGCTGACCTAATCTATGCAGCCTAACATTGAATTATAGAAGTCTATAATATATTATGTGTATGCTAGGTCAAAGAGATGTGTTTTTAGTCTAGCTTTGAACTGACAGAGTGTGTCTGCTTCCCAGACAATGGTAGGAAGACTGTTCCAAAGTTTTGGTACTAAATAGGAAAAGGAATTACCGCCAGCAGTCGATTTTGATATTCTAGGTATTATCAACTGGCCCGAATTTTGAGATTGTGAAGGACTATAATGCGTTAAGAGCTCGCTCAAGTACTGCGGAGCTAAACCATTTAGTGCTTTGTAAGTAATCAACAATATTTTAAAATTTATACGATGATTAATAGGCAGCCAATGCAGTGTTGACAGAACCGGGCTAATATGGTCATATTTCCTGGTTCTAGTAAGAACTCGAGCTGCAGCGTTTTGGACCAGCTGTAGTTTATTTATTAAGCGTGCAGGGCAACCACCCAGTGGAGCATTACAATAATCTAGTTTTGATGTCATGAAAGCATGAACTAATTGTTCCGCATTTGTTAATGAGAGCATATGTCGTAATTTAGATATATTTTTAAGATGGAAAAATGCGGTTTTACAGATACTAGACACGTGACTTTCAAATGAAAGATTGCTATCAAAGAGCACACCCAGGTTCCTAACCGACGACGATGACTTAATAGAGCAGCCATCAAGTGTTAGACAAGTATTCTAGGTTATTACGTGTGGAAGTTTTTTGTCCAATAATTAGAATCTCTGTTTTTTCAGAGTTTAGTAGTAGGAAATTACTAGTCATCCAATTTTTTAAATCAGCTATGCATTCCGTTAATTTTGTGAATTGGTAAGTTTCGTTAGGTTTTGAAGAAATATACAGCTGAGTATCATCGGCATAACAGTGAAAGCTAATTCCATGTTTCGAATGATATGTCCTAATGGTAGCATGTACAGAGTGAACAGCAGAGGTCCTAGTACTGAGCCTTGTGGTACGCCATACTGAACTTGTGATCGATAAGACATCTCTTCAGTTACTGCTACAAACTGATAACGGTCAGATAAGTATGATTTAAACCATGCTAGTGCAATTCCACTAATGCCAACATAGTTTTCTAGTCTATTTAAAAGAATGTTGTGGTCAATTGTGTCAAATGCAGCACTAAGATGAAGTAACACTAATAGAGAGCTACAACCACGATCGGATGATAAAAGTAAATCATTTGTAACTCTAATGAGAGCTGTCTCAGTACTATGGTGCGGTCTAAATCCTGACTGAAAATCCTCGCAGATATCATTTCTTTCAAGAAAGGAACACAGTTGTGAGGATACTGCTTTTTCTAATATCTTTGACAGAAAAGGCAGATTTGAGATCGGCCTGTAATTGACTAATTCTGAAGGATCAAGTTGCGGTTTTTTAACAAGCGGTTTTATCATAGCCAGCTTAAAGGTTTTTGGTACGTATCCTAGAGACAAAGACGAATTAATGATATTAAGAAGAGGATCTATGATCTCTGGAAGCATCTGTTTCAATAGCTTAGTCGGTATAGGGTCTAACATACACGTTGTCTATGACACAGTCATAGAACACATCCGATTTGTGCCACATATGAGCAAAAGATCGGAACTGGGTCACATTTTACTGACAGTGTAAACGAGGCCCAAGTGTCGAGATGTCCATGAGCAAGACACCTAACCCCAGCTGCTCCAGACGAGCTGGATGGCGCCTTGCATGGCTGATACTGGCGTCGGTGTATGAATGAGTGAGTGAATGGGTGAATGTGAGGCAATATGTAAAGCGCTTTGGTGGCCATTGGGTCTGTGAAAGCGCTATATAAATGCAGTCCATTTATCAAAAAGCTTGGGTTGCTGAATATTCGATCCTTTTCTTCAAAAGCACTTATTGTTAAGGATATGATTTCAGATTATAACCTAGATGTGCTGTGTTTGACAGAAACCTGGCTAAAACCAAATGATTATATTACTTTAAATGAGTCAACCCCACAAAATTACAGTTATAAACATGAACCTCATCTGAAACGCAAAGGGGGAGATGTTGCTGTAATTTATAGTAATATTTTAAAAACCACTAAGAAATGTAGTTTTAAATACACTTCTTTTGAAGTGTTGGTGCTTAATTTAAAAATATAGTGTAAACGATAAATCTACTGTATACAGGCCACCAGAGCACCATAAAGATTTTATCAAGGAATTTGCAGACTTTCTATCAGAATTATTATTGGCTGCAGATAAAGTACTAATTGTTGGTGATTTTAATATACAAATATATAATGAAAAAGATGCATTGGGATTGGCATTTAAAGAAATTGTAAACTCAATTGGAGTTAGACCACACGTCAGGACCTACTCATTGTCGTAATCATCTCTATTTTCACGTTCCGTGTGATCGAATCACCAATTACCAGGGCACAATCAACAGAATTCTCAGTGGGTGTTTCACTGAGCGGGGCAAATCGATTTGTTATGGTAATCGGAACGGAAGAGTCGTTTTTTGATCCGCGAATAGAGCGATCTCTCACTGTCACCCATCTGCCCTGCTGCACAGGCAATAATTCAGGCGGAACCGAATCATGTAAAGAGTTCACTATGCTAGGCGCATCCAAAATAGTATCTAAAGCTCTAGCTGTCACAGGCTAGGTTGAAGCAGGCACGGAAGCTGGATCCAAGTAGCAGCAGTGTTTATTTAAATGAACTAGATTTAACTGACAAGATACAAGAAATGAAAACAGAACAGAACAACCAGGCATAAGCAATGACGACAGACCAGGAACAGACTGAAACAGGACTAAAATACACAGGGAACAGATAGGGAAACAAGACACAGCTGGGGCAAATGAACTGATGATGACAGGTAGACAGGTGATAGAACTAAACACTAACGATGAGCGGGAAAACTAGGACACAGGACTAAACCAATTGCACAATGATGGGGGAAACACAGGACTTACATGTGACACTAGCACTCTTACTATCCTCAATTAAAGTGTGGAAGTGTGTCTCTAGTTCTGAAATCTTCTCCATCAGCCTGACTGTCTCCTTGCATTTATCACATATAAATCCTATATTGCCGCAAAGTTGTTTTAAAAAGTTATAAACGTATTTGTAAAAATCCTTATATATCTGGAACACTAGGTGATGCTGTGTTCAAACTTCTCAGGTACCTTTAGGACATGCTGTTGTCAATCCCTACCAGTTTTTGTGCCGATATGTCAAATTGTTTAAAAGATATTGAAATCTATGACAAATTTCAAAATGATTACCCGATGGTTCGTTCGATCCTGGCAAGACACCAAAATCATAATTTTGACTAACTGCAAAGTTATTAGCAAAAATAGCATTTTTTCATAACTTATGACCTAGTTGGCCCTATTCCCAACTTTACAACTAATTACAATAGGGGTTTGGCCCCTAATAAAGTAAATATTAATAATGCATAATTACATGCAACTAACACAAAAAAACCTAATTCCAACATCTTAGTACATGTTGTTAATTAATGTATAATTACACTATAACAAGGACACCTTCAAATAAAGCGTACATTTATTTATTTAAAAAATATCTTACCGATTACGATTACCCAAAGTTTTTAACGATTGGAGAATTCTGTCATTTTTTCATTATTTTATGAAAGTCATGAAAAATTCCTTCCACAGTGTCATGCATTGTGTTTAAAAGTGTTTTGCGGTGAAAAGGACGATGGTGGAAGTGACATTTGTAACAATTTTGGAATAAAATTGCATCTTTTGCTAAAGATGATTTCACAGCTCACATTTTATGTGTCCTAGATACAATTACATTTAAATATTATATATATTTACTCTGAATAATCTAAACAAAACTACAGCAAACGATTTACCTTGACTTTTCTTTGTTTTTCTTCACACCCTACATCCCAAGCATGTTTTTTGTTGACGCTATAGTCAGACTGAAAAACTAAAATAATAAAAAAATAAATGAAGTCATGTCTAAAGATCTTTTATATGTCATCTTCATTTAGCTAATAACAAGAAATATTAAATCTGTTAGTTTTAATAATGATCAATTCCTGATACATAAAAGTTCCTGAAGTTTAAGAAATGCCCATACATTGAGGAGTAATTTCTGATAAAATTTACCCTAAAACTGACTCCCCTTGCTCTCCAGATGGAGCCTAGAAATCTGGCCCTGGTGTTTGGCCCCACACTGGTGCGGACCTCAGAAGACAGCATGACCAACATGGTCACTCACATGCCAGACCGCTACAAGATTACAGAGACTCTTATTTTGCATGTATGTCCTATTCAGATTGCTTTTCTCTTCTAAAGATTTATCCTAAAGTTTTATGAAATGCAATCAACATTTTTGCTTTTTATCTAAGAGATTTTTTAACACTTCTTTTTTCACAAGTTAACCTGTAACTTTCCTTCAATGCTGGCAAAGTTAACATAAGAAAAGATATCCTGTCATTAAGGCTCAATCTCAGTTCTATTTTATAACCCTTCGCCTACCCCTACTCCTTCCCTTTGCCCCTTGAAACAAAGTGGCAAAGGGTAGGGGTGAAAATATTCCCCTAAGAAATGGGACACCACTACTACACCGCTACACGTCATCATACATCGTCACTAGCTCCTGCGTCAAAGGAGACGCACAGATGTTTATCACAAACTTCTAAGATGTCTTTGTCAGCTGTAGTCATCTCAGTTGTGTGGGTTACAGCTATTTTTTCAAGTTCTAAAATGACACAAAAACAACATAAACGTATCAAGGTTAATGGCTTAATTTCACTATGACTGATTGTCATACAAAGCTATATTATGACATAAGTCTTGAAACATAGAGTATGAATCATATGGGCCACTTTTATGTTCTTTTTAGTTCTTGACAGACCCATTCCCCATTCAGTTTCATTATATGGAAAAGAGCAGTCAGTATACTTTATGTAAGGGATAATGTACATCCAGCTGATTATTATCACAGAATAAACCTGCTATCTGGCCCATCCTCCTACCCCTACCCCTACCCCTCCCCCTTCAACGAAAATAGAATCAAGACACCCCTACCCCTTTACGTGAATGCGCAAAACAGAGGGGTAGGGGTAGGGGAAAGGGGTAGAAATGGGATTGGGCTTAAGTACTCTTTCTTTGTTGCAGCATATGTGGTTCTTCAGTGATGAGCAGGAAAAGGATGAGAAGGTACAGGCTGTCTTTTTTAATCATTTAAAATTTGTATTACGTTTAATAAAGGATTTCACACTTGAGATTTCCCCCAAGCAGAGTTTATGACAGTCTTCAGCAGTGGTGGAAAGTTACTAATTACAAATACTTTCGTTACAGTACTTGAGTAGATTTTTTGATTTTTTCTACTTTCCTGAGTATAATTAAATTGTGGTACTTTTACTCTTACTTGAGTAGAATAAAAATAAAAGTATTCAACTTCGCTACATTTATTTTTCACCAAAAGTACAAAGTACTTTGACAAAGGTGCCGACGGAGCAACAGGGAAAGCTGACGACAGACAATTTTCAAACTACTGCGGTGGAGCCCTGCGCTTCAGCCAATGAGAGTCAGATCTGGAGCGCTTCAGCCAATGAGAGTCAGATCAGGAGCGCTTCAGCCAATGAGAGTCAGATCTGGAGCGCTTCAGCCAATAACAGACAGGTCTGACTCAGGTGCAAAACCAATCAAAACCTCCAGTTCGGCTGCTGCTTAAATTTCAATTCAGTGAATATGCTCATATTCTGATTTTAAATTATGGCAACTCCTGAAATGGGTCATCCCATTGATAATACCAGAGCACTGAGCAGTTGATGAAAAACGAAATGAAAAACTCTGCTCATAACATGGACCCAGTTATTCCACTGACGGAGCAAGAACAATGTAAGTGTCTAACATACATGCACACAGTTCAATTAAATGGTAAATCTCGTCCTCTTTAACAACATAGATAAACGAAATGTACGAAGCAAACTTTGTACAAAGCTGAAAAAACCTCAACAACAGTGAAATAAGATCACAAGATTTATCTGTCAATCAGATGAATGCACATCCACGGATGGATTTACTTTTTTGGGCTTCAAATTTTCTCCAGCCATTTACTGCCATTGTAAAGCATGGATGAGTCAGGACATTTTTTAATATAACTCTTGATTGCATTCGTCTGAAAGAAGAATGTCATATACACCTAGGATGGCTTGAGGGTTAGTCAATCCTGGGCTCACCTTTTTTTGTGAACTATCCCTTTAAAGACAAGCATCATTCTTATGAAAATACCTGAGATAGCTTGATGAACACAGATATTCATGTGTTTGTCTTCATGTTTCAGTCAAAACGTCCCTATGCTTGTTATTATAAAAGGCATTTCCTTTATATAGATACTTCTATGAATCTCACTTGTGGAATTTCTGCGTGAGGGATGAATCAGTACTGGGCTTCCAGTATGAATGAAACAGGTGACGTGTGTGTTTAGTGCTCAATATCGCTATCATCTCCCCATTTTGGGTAAAAATAGAAAAATAATACTAAAGTACTTTGTACTTTGTGGTACTTGAGTAGTTTTAAAGCAAATACTTATTTAATCTTACTTGAATCATATTATTTTTCAGTACTTCTACTTGTACTCAAGTAAATTATTACTTAAGTAGCAATACTTTTACTTAAGTACAATTTGTTAGTACTCTTTCCACCACTGGTCTTCAGTCTGTCTCATCATCAGTTTAATGGGTTAGAATTATGCTTTCAGTGCAAACAAAAAAATTGTTACTTTAATACAGTTCAGTGGTCAATCATTATATATTCGCTGATTAAAGAGGTCAGGGTGGACAGGGCACTTCAAAATTCAAATATCAGCCAAAATCCATCTGTTTATGTTTCTTCTGCAGACACCAGAGGACCAGCAGAACATACAGCCTCTTCCAAATATCGACCACCTCCTTTCTAACATTGGCAGGACAGTGCTGCTCAGAGACTCCCCGGGTGAGAGATACTGACATGAAATGATCGCACCTTGTTCGCACAGGTGTATGTTAACCTGTAAAGAAACAAGTTGAGATGTGAAGAGCTTGTTTTAACAAGCTTCATGAAACCCTCCTTCTCATTGGGTATTCTTTTTCTTACTGGGGGATGGTTTTCACTGTAATCTCTATTTACACTTCCCTTTAAAAAAATAAATAAAAAAGTACTACACCTGCTCTCTGTCTCTTTACATTCATATCCTCTTCTTCTTTTCATCTTTCTCTCTCTGGATTTTTTCTGCATCACTAGCTGAGCCAATGGATCAAAGTTTGCGGTAGGCGCAGGAATAGTTTTTTAATAGTTATTTTACCATCTGCTGCAGCTTATGACAACATGTTTTCATATTCTGATATTTAGGGCCCGAGCACCGATGGTGAGAGGACCCTCTTGGAATTGTTCTGTTTATTACTATTATTATTATTAGGGCCCGAGCACCGATGGTGTGAGGACCCTCTTGGAATTGCTCTTTTTATTATTATTAGGGCCCAAGCCTTGAAAAGGCGAAGGCCCTATTGTTTTCCTTAGGAAAATTATTATTTTACTACCTTTTTGGCACTTTTGGGGCCCTTAACGCGCTCGAAAACTCTTGAAACTTTGCACACGGGTCTGTGCTTTGAAATCACCCTCTAATTTTTACCCGATTTGCTTTAAACTTTATGTGTATAATGTAAACACACGCCATATTTAGACCTGTGAAAGAATTATTGATATCTTAGATACTGTTACCGTGGCAACAAATCAAACTTTAATATTCTTGTTTGATGTTTTTGAGACTCTTGGCATGGTTGAAATTGCATGAAACTCGACAGACACATCACATTTATTAGCCAGTAGACATTTCAGAAACGGGCGTGGTGAGGGCTCAGTAGCGCCACCTTTAGTCAAAAATGGGGGGTTAGTTTTATCTACAGTAACAAAACTCAGTACGTATATTGTACTCATCAAGCCGGATAACTTTCTAATTTACAGTCATTAGCTCGGACGAACAGAAAGTCAGATATTTTGGTTTGAATGTGGTCATTTCTCTCTGACCCTACGTCTCTGTGTCTGTCCCTGTGTGTGTGTGTAGGGGGAGGGGGGCTTTATTAACCATTTAACTGCTGTGTGGTTTGGCCTGCATTAAAAAAGAAAATAAATGTCTTAAGCCTTGTATTTTTTAAATATATATATATTTTTTTAAATAAAGTTAAGGCATATAACCAGTTTAATTATAGTGCATTGACAATAGTTTTATATAATTAGTTTATTAATTAAATTAACTTGGTCCATAAACTTGGTCTGAAAATTTGGTCCATAAATCAAACATGCTTGCATGTAATAATATGAAACTCGGTACACATATAGATCTCATCGGGCCAGACAACTTTCGTGCTCTAAGTTTTACGACAGCTCAACAGGAAGTCAGCTATTATGGGTTTAATGTGAATTCTGAGAATTTGTTCTCCCTCTCTCTCTCTCTGAGAGAGAGAATGCACCCTGCCATTCTGTATGTGTGTGTGTCTGTGTGAGGAGGGGGAGGGAGAGGGGGGGGGTCTCTTCGGGTGATAGTTGAAACACAAATTCATACATAGGGCCATACTGCCCTCTTGTGTCCAAAATTGTATTTATACGCACTTTTATTTATTTATTACATGTATTACGCACACACACACACACACACACACACACACACACACACACACACACACACACACACACACACACACACAGTTCGATCGCGCCCGCGCCTCTCTCTTTCTCTCTCTCTCACACACACACACACACACACACAGTTCGATCGCGCCCGCGCCTCTCTCTCTCTCTCTCCCTCCCTCTCTCTCTCTCTCTCTCTCTCTCTCTCTCTCTCTCACACACACAGTTCGACCGCGCCCGTCTCTCTCTCTCTCTCTCTCTCTCTCTCTCTCTCTCTCTCTCTCTCTCTCTCTCTCTCTCTCTCACACACACCACAGTTCGATCGCGCCCGCGTCTCTCTCTCTCTCTCTCTCTCTCTCTCTCTCTCTCTCTCCCTCTCTCTCTCTCTCTCTCTCTCTCTCCCTCTCTCTCTCTCTCTCTCTCTCTCTTTCTCTCTCTCTCTCTCTCTCACACACACACACACACACACACACACACACACACACACACACACACACACACACAGTTCGTTCGCTCCCGCGCCTCTCTCTCTGTCTCACGCACACACACAGTTTGATCGCGCCCTCTTATTTTTACCCGATTTGCTTCAAACTTTATGTGTATAATGTAAACACACGGCAGATTTAGACCTGTGAAAGGATTATTGAAATCTTAGATACTGTTGCCGTGGTAACGCTTTTGAGACCCTTAGCATACTTGAAATTGCATGAAACTCGACAGACACATCACATTTATTAGGGATTTAGGTCTATACTTTTATCTACAATCTTAAAACTCAGTATGTATAATGTTCATATCGAGCTGGACAACTTTCTAATTTACACTTATTGGCTCAGACCAACAGGAAGTCAGATATTTTGGTTTGAATGTGGATGTTTTGGAGAATTTTCTCTTCCTCTCTCTCTGACCCTACGTCTCTCCGTGTGTTTGAGGGGAGCGGGGTTTGTCTGCTGAGTGAGAATGCTTTTATTTTATTTTTTCAAGGTTTTGGGGCCCTTAACGTGCTCAAACTCTTGAAACTTTGCACACAGGTCAGAACCCGCGGCCATCAGGGCCGGGCTGAAGATGGTACCCGGGCGTGGCAGGGGGGCTCGACAGCGCCCCCTGGAACGGGATTCGAACACTTGTCCATA
Organism: Meda fulgida; assembly: GCA_030578275.1. Taxonomy (NCBI): domain Eukaryota; kingdom Metazoa; phylum Chordata; class Actinopteri; order Cypriniformes; family Leuciscidae; genus Meda; species Meda fulgida. The sequence goes on from CM060627.1 coordinate 20,253,080, forward strand.
TATCAAACATGCTTGCATGTAATAATATGAAACTCGGTACACTTATAGATCTCATCGGGCCGAACAACTTTCGTGCTCTAAGTTTTACGACAGCTCAACAGGAAGTCAGCTATTATGGGTTGTTTGGAAAATGCATGCTTTTATTTTTGATATACTTCTCCTAGAGAATTAATCCAAACACCACGAAACTCGGTCAGCGTGAAGTCAAGACATTGAGGATGCTAAATTGCGAACGGATTTTTGATATCTCGAGCGGTTTGGCCGTGGCGAGGAAATGAATTTATGACTAAAAAAGGACACATAAAGTGTGTTATAACTTAGTTAATTTTACCTACAGTTACAAAACTCTGCGTGTATATTGTTCTGGTCAAGCCGAACAACTTTCTAATTTATTGTCATTAGCTCAGACCAATAGAAAGTCAGATATTGTAGTTTGAATGTGGATTCTGAGAATTTTCTCTCCCTCTCTCTGACAGAGAGAATGCACCCTGCCATTCTGTAAGTGTGTGTGTGTGTGTGTGTGTGTGTCTGTGTGAGGAGGGGGAGGGGGATGGGGTATCTTCGGGTGATAGTTTAAACACAAAGTCATTCATAGGGCCATACTGCCCTCTTGTGTCCAAAATTTTATTTATACGCACTTTTATTCATTTATTACCTGTATTACGCACACACACAGTTCGATCGCACCCGCGCCTCTCTCTCTCTCTCTCTCTCTCTCTCTCTCTCTCTCTCTCTCTCTCACACACAAACACACACACACACACACACACACACACACACACACACACACACACACACACACACACACACACACACACACACACACACACACACACACACGCACACACAGGCACACACACAGTTCGATCGCTCCCGCGCCTCTCTCTCTGTCTCAGGCACACACACAGTTTGATCGCGCACGCGCCTCTCTCTCTCCCACACACGCACACACACACACAGTACGATCGCGCCCGCGCCTCTCTCTCACTCACACACACGCACACACACACACAATTCGATCGCGCCCGCGCCTCCGTCTCTCTCTCTCTCTCTCTCTCTCTCTCTCTCTCTCTAATGTGCTATATTAGATCAATATGTTTTCCTTAAAAATTTTATTCTCTCTCCCACACACACACACGGTTCGATCGCCCCCCTTTCACACACACGCACACACACACAGTTCGATCGCGCCCGCGCCTCCGTCTCTCTCTCTCTCTAATGTGCTATATTAGATCAATGTTTTCCTTGAAAAAATTATGCACATTACATTTATTCTCATCAGATTTATAAATTATTGTATAAAATAATACTACCATTCAAAAAAACACATTTGATTTTCTATTTTAATCAATGTAGAATGTGTAACTTAAAAATAAACAGATTAGTGCTCTGTTTTAGGACAAGAAATTATAACCAATGCAATATGATGAATGTCCAAAAGATGGCACTCACAGACTGTTTTTAAATGAGGTTGGATAAATATTTTTTGCTTTTAAACTGTGTGTGTGGGTGTTGGTGTGTGTGGGTGAGATTTTGGTTGGGGGACAGTTGTAGGTTACAGTTTGAGTTTATAGTTTGACAAAAGCACTTTGTGTTTTATTGTGAGTGTACATAAATATAAGTAAACACTTTGCAGTTTGAATTTACGTCCTCGATGAACAAAATGACGGAGTATGTTTTTGTGTAACAGTTCAATCGCACCCACACCTCACCCACACACACACACCAAACACACACACACACACACACACACACACACACACACACACAAACACACACATATATATTGGAACGTGAGTGAAGTACAAAGCCTATAATAAAGAATAGTTTAGCATCCAAATACATCACAAATGTTGAAACAGGCTCATGTAACTCTCTCATTAGAATCAAACTAACACCACTTACTTTCACTTACGCTTTACATTATTTCGGTTACTTCTTGTTTATAGTTTTTAAAAATTCTTGTTCTGTTCTGAATATCATTAAATTTAAACAATTGCTTGTGTAATATTTTGAGTGTATCATCAAATCAGAATAATTATCTCGGTTTCCCTAGTTATTTATTTTTATTTTTTCATTTTACTAAACAGGTAAGGCAAGTAATATTCTCTGTGTCTTTATATATGTCTATCTATCTATCTATCTATCTATCTATCTATCTATCTATCTATCTATCTATCTATCTATCTATCTATCTATCTATCTATCTATCTATATGAATTATAAATAACTTATTTCTGTATAAAATAAACATTTCCTAATAATCCAGACCAACCAGAGCGCACTATTCCTACAACATCATCAGTGCTGAAGCGGAACTACCAGAACCGTTCGGCAGAGAGCGAGCAGATGCAGCATGTGTGTTGTATCGAGGCAGGGTCAGGCCAGGGGAATCCATTTGCTGCTTTTTATTAAGAATGGTCAAGACAGGCAGGGAGAACAATGGCAAACAGGGCAGAACAGAAAAGGCAGAGACAAACCAGGTTGACAGGCAAAGGACAAAGACGTCCAGATAAATACTGGGATTCTGGATTTACACATTTAAGTGCTGCAAAACATATTGACCTAAAAATTATTCTAAATTTAAATGATCTCATATATGTGGCTATTGTGGTTCACGATCATAGGCCCTGTCCCCAAATGGCACACGTCATATGAATTTTCAGTCTTGTGTACTTATTTCATGTGTCTGTTAAATCAATGAGACCATAGGCTGTCTCCTTTTTCATTTTAGGTTTCAGAAGGTTGCTCATGCATACTTTGTGGTTGATATGTGCCCTCGATGTGCACTTTTGCAGAGGCCACACTGATGCAAGCTCTACATCACACTTCTTTTCAACAGTCAAAGCGGGGTTAAGTTTTTGCACGTCGTGCACAATAACCCTAAAGGCACCGGGGTGGCGGTGCCACCGGCTTGGGCCCGCAATCGCTGCTCGCAGCTATATTTCTTCTTCCTCTTCTTCTTTATTATTATTATTTTACTCCTTTTTGGGCACTTTTGGGGCCCTTAACGTGCTCGAAAACTCTTGAAACTTTGCACACGGGTCAGAACTCGCGGCCATCAGGGCCGGGCTGAAGATGGTACCCGGGCGTGGCAGGGGGGCTCGACAGCGCCCCCTGGAACGGGATTCGAAAACATGTTCATATATCAAACACGCTTGCATGAATTAATCTGAATATCGGTACACATATAGATCTCATCATTTCATATATCCTTCGCACTCTTACTTTTTACGCCAGCCCAACAGGAAGTCGGCTATTATGGGTTGTTTGGAAACTCGTGCTCAGGAATTTGATATACTCCTCCTAGGGAATTCACCCGATCGTCACCAAACTCGGTGTGCATGAAGTCAAGACATTGAGGATGAAAAATTGCCAGGGGATTTTTGATGTCTCGAACGGTTTGTCCGTGGCGAGGAAACGAATTTATGGCGAATAATGGAAACAGGAAGTGTGTTATAACTTCTGCATACATTGACTGATCTTGATGAAACTTCAGCAGTGTGTTCGCTGTAAGAGGCCGATCACATGGATGTGACTATTGTGAGTCAAAGTTATAGCGCCACCAACTGGCAGCAGGAAGTGTGTCACTTTCAAAATGCTTTGAAATCACCCTCTTATTTTTACCCGATTTGCTTCAAACTTTATGTGTATAATGTAAACACACGGCAGATTTAGACCTGTGAAAGGATTATTGAAATCTGAGATACTGTTGCCGTGGTAACGCATCAAACTTTAAGATTCTTTTTTGATGCTTTTGAAACTCTTAGCATACTTGAAATTGCATGAAACTCAACAGACACATCACATTTATTACCCAGTAGACATGTGCAAAGTTTCAGAAACGGACGTGGTGCAGGGGCTCAGTAGCGCCACCTTTTGACAAACGCGGGGGTGTTAGTTTTATAGTTTTACCTACAATCATACAACTCGGTACGCATATTGTTCAGATCAAGCCGGACAACTTTCTAATTAACTGTCATTAGCTCATACCAAGAGGAAGTCAGATATTTTGGTTTGAATATGGTCATTTTCTCTCTCTCGCTCTCTGAGCCAATATGGCAAGCCATTTTAACATTTAATCATTTTTACCTACTAGTCTCTATTTTCATGCTACTAGTACTTATTTTTTAGACACTAGTATCTATTCCATTAAGTACTAGTACTTATTCATAAGCGACTAGTGCTTATTCTTTAGTACTAGTGCCTATTCTTTAGATACTAGTGCTTATTCTTTAGATATTCTTTTGAATACGTATTAGTATCTAATGAATTAGTACTGGTATCTATTTAATAGGTACTAGTATCTAATAACTTAGTACAAGTATTTATTGAATAAATACTAGTATCTATTAATAGGTACTAGTATCTAAAAGGTCATTTTCTCTCTCTCTCTCTGAGCCAATATGGCAAGCTGTTTTAACATTTAATCATATTAACCTACTAGTCTCTATTTTCATGCTACTAATACTTTTTTTTAGATACTAGTATCTATTTCATTAAGTACTAGTACTTATTCATTAGCGACTAGGGCTCATTCTGTTTAGAATATTCAAAGTGCTTATTCAATTTTTATGCTTATTTATATTTTCAGAGCAGATTTATCTGCTTATTCAATATTGCATCTAAAATGTAAGTGACTTGACGTGTGTGTGTGTGTGTGTGTGTGTGTGTGTGTGTGTGTGTGTGTGTGTGTGTGTGTGTGTGTGTGTGTGTGTGTGTGAGAAAGAGATTGTGTCACATGTCTCTCCGTGTGTTTGAAGGGAGGGGGATTTGTCTGGTGAGTGAGAATGCTTTTATTTTTGTTTTTCAAGGTTTTGAGGCCCTTAACGTGCTCAAACTCTTGAAACTTTGCACACGGGTCAGAACCCCCGGCCATCACACGCACACACACGAATATTGGTACGTGATTGAATTACAAAGCCTATAATAAAGAATAGTTTGGCATCCAAATACATCGCAAATTTTGAAACAGTTTGATTCTAATGAGAGAGTTACGTGAGCCCAACACCACTTACTTTCACTTACGCTTTACATTATTTCGGTTACTTCTTGTTTATAGTTTTTTTTTAAATTCTTGTTCTGTTCTGAATATCATTAAATTTAAAGAATTGCTTGTGTAATATTTTGAGTGTATCATCAAATCAGAATAATTCTCTCGGTTTAGTGATTCCCTAGTTATTTTTTTTTTCATTTATTTTTTCATTGTTCTAATCAGGTAAGGCAAGTAATATTCTCTGTGTCTTTATACATATATATCATCTGAATTATAAATAACTTATTTCCGTATAAAATAAAAATGTGGAGAATTTTCTGTCCCTCTCTCTCTCTGACAGAGAGAATGCACACTGCCATTCTGTATGTGTGTGTGTGTCTGTGTGAGGAGGGGGACACAAAGTCATTCATAGGGCCATACTGCCCTCTTGTGTCCAAAATTGTATTTATACGCACTTATATTCATTTATTACCTGTATTACGCACACACACAGTACGATAGCACCCGCGCCTCTCTCTCTCTCACAAGCGCGCACACACACACACAGTTCGATCGCGCCCGAGTCTCTCTCTCTCTCTCTCACACACACACACACACACACACACACACACACACACACACACACACACACACACACACACACACAGTTCGATCGCGACCGCGCCTCTCTCTCTCTCTCTCTCTCTCTCTCTCTCTCTCTCTCTCTCTCTCTCTAATGTGCTATATTAGATCAATATGTTTTCTTAAAAATTTTATCCACAACTAACTTTATTCTCATCAGAATTATAATTTATTGTATAAAATAACACTACCATAAAAAAACACATTTGATTTTCTATTTTAATCAATGTAGAATGTGTAACTTAAAAATAAACAGTTTAGTGCTCCGTTTGAGGACAAGAAATTAAAAACAATGCAATATGATGAATGTCCAAAAGATGGCAGTCACAGACTGTTTTTAAATGAGGTTGGATAACGTCTCGGTTACGTATGTAACCCTCGTTCCCTGAGTAGGGAACGGAGACGTTACGTCGGAATGACGACGAAATGGGGTTTCGCTTAGAACACCTATCGACTTCGAGTATACAAAAACGAGCCAATGGCAAAGAAATGCCATAGGTCTGCGGAATTTGCATGACGTAACTCCGCCCCACCTCGTGGGTATAAAAGGAGGACGCCGGCAACATGCAGATATGTTTCTTCGCTGAGGAGCCAAGACTGAACTCAGGCGATCCCCGCGGTACAGCGGAAGTGGCAGGAAGACGTAACGTCTCCGTTCCCTACTCAGGGAACGAGGGTTACATACGTAACCGAGACGTTCCCTTTCGTGGTCACTCCGAGTTACGTCGGAATGACGACGAAATGGGGTTAACACTCTAATCACGCCACCTTCACAGCTGTCTTCCAGTGCCCTGCGTAAATCTGAGCCCTCGAGATATTTAGGAAGAAGGAATCCTATTCAGCACAGGAATACCAAGGTACACTGGGAAGCATATCCCAAGCTTTAGAGGAAATATGCAAATATCACCAACCCAGTGGGGGGGGGGCATTTGAAAATACACATATGACCCGAAGGAAACATATGGAGAAACTCTGAGGTGTCCAGCCGCAGGTGGAATATTTCAACCTCAGGGGAGGCAAGGTGGCTTGCCAAGGGAAAGACACATGCTCAGAGAGGCTTACAGTGGAAATACACGTGCGGGGGTAGATCAAGGGAGGGACCATGCACACGGAGGCACCTAGCCGACGCCCAGGCAAAAGACACTGGCGCTAGCATCAGGGGTGCTGGAGGAAGTCAGGGCTTTCGGAGAAGCTCACCTGAGCAGAATATCGCACGTATCCAGTCCGCGGAGTGGACTGGCGAGCAAGCGAAGACACCTGAGCGGGTCCGGTACTAGCTGGTTGAAGCGAGTACACGAGAGGACAGGCTCCACTCGGAGATTGTAGAATCTAGCGAATGTGTTCGGTGTCGCCCAGCCTGCAGCTCTGCAGATGTCTGCTAGCGAGGCGCCATGCGCCAGCGCCCAGGAGGATGCCACACTCCGGGTGGAGTGGGCGGCCACACCAAGGGGGCACGGTCGACCTTGCTGCTGGTAAGCCAAAGCAATGGTGTCCACAATCCAGTGAGACAACCTCTGCTTTGAGAGAGCCTTTCCCTTCAGCTTCCCACCATAACAGACAAAGAGCTGGTCTGAGGTCCTGAAACACTGCGTCCTGTCTACATAAGCGGGGAGAGCGCGTACTGGACAGAGCAGTGCCAAGGCTGGGTCTGCCTCCTCCAAGGGCAGCGCTTGCAGGTTCACCACCTGGTCCCGGAAGGGAGTGGTAGGAACCTTGGGCACATATTCAAGCCGGGGTCTCAGGATCACGTGAGAACCGGCCGGCCCGAATTCCAGGCACGCTTCGTCAACGGAGAATGCGTGCAGGTCCCCGACCCTCTTGAGAGAGGCCAATGCAATCAGGAGCGCTGTCTTCATTGACAGGAACTTAAGCTCCACTGATTGCAAAGGCTCAAAGGGAGCACTCTGCAGGGCACTTAAGACCACTGAGAGGTCCCAAGAGGGAACGAGAGGAGAGCGAGGAGGATTCAGTCTCCTCGCCCCCCTCAGGAACCTGACGATCAGGTCGTGCTTCCCTATGGACTTACCTTCCACTAAGTCGTGGTGAGCGGCAATAGCGGCAACATAAACTTTGAGGGTGGAGGGAGACAGACTTCGCTCCAACCCATCTTGAAGGAAGGAAAGCACGAAACTGACCGAACACCTCCGGGGGTCTTCTCGGCGAGAAGAGCACCAATTGACGAAGAGGTTCCACTTCAACGCGTAGGCATGTCTCGTGGACGACGCTCTAGCGGAAGTGATGGTAGCCACCACCGCAGGTGGTAGGGTACTCAAACCTGCCTCGTCCTGTCGGGGAGCCACACGTGGAGGTTCCAGAGATCAGGACGAGGGTGCCACAGGGTGCCCCGTCCCTGAGAAAGGAGGTCCTTCCTCAGAGGAATTGGCCAAGGAGGTGCTGTCGCGAGGAGCACTAGTTCGGAGAACCAAGTCCGGGTGGGCCAGTACGACGCAACCAGAAGGACTTGCTCCTCGTCCTCCAAGACCTGCGCAAGAAGGCTCACTGGGGGAAACGCATACTTGCGGCCCCGCGGCCAGCTGTGCGCCAGCGCATCCGTGCCGAGCGTGCCCTCGGTCAGAGAATAAAACTGGGCGCAATGGGATGAGTCGCGGGAGGCAAACAGATCTATCTGTGCGTCGCCAAACTGGTCCCAAATCAGCTGGACCGACTGGGGATGGAGTCGCCATTCTCCAGGGAGGGGCTGAAGCCGTGAAAGCTCATCGGCAGCACGGTTCAGGGCTCCGGGAATGTAAATAGCACGAAGGGACCTCAGATGCTTCTGACTCCATAGGAGGAGGTGGCGGGCGAGTTGCGACATACGGCGGGAGCGTAGACCACCTTGATGGTTGATGTACGCTACTGTGGCAGTATTGTCTGATCGGACTAGTACGTGTTGACCCATGAGCAGCGCTCGGAAGCGGTGCAGAGCAAGGCGTACTGCCAGCAACTCGAGGCAATTGACATGCCATAGGCGCTGGGGTCCTGTCCAGGAGCCCGCGGCAGCATGTCCATTGCACATGGCGCCCCAGCCCGTGGTGGAGGCATCTGTTGAGACAACAACATGCCGCGACACTCGTTCCAGGGGGACACCAGCCCTGAGAAAATTGAGGTTCAACCACGGGGTGAAGGTCTGACGGCAGCTCGAAGTAACTGGTACTCGGAGCGTGCCTTGTTGCCATGCCCACCTCGGGACTCGGTCGCGAAGCCAAAGCTGAAGCGGTCTCATATGAAGCAATCCGAGCGGCGTCACCGCGGCTGCAGATGCCATATGCCCCAGGAGCCTCTGAAAAAGTTTCTCTTGCCGTGTATTTGTCTCAGACAAGTCAGCAGTGACTGCGCGCGCTCGCTCGTAAGCTGCGCGGACATGGCGACCGAGTCGATGTCCATACCGAGAAAAGAGATCCTCTGCACGGGGCAAAGTTTGCTCTTCTCCCAGTTGACCCGAAGGCCCAGACGGGCTAGGTGCCGGAGCAAAAGGTCCCCGTGTTCGCAAACCTGGTCTCGAGAGTGAGCTAGGATCAGCCAGTCGTCGAGATAGTTCAGGATGCGAACCCCGTGAACCCGAAGGGGAACAGGGGCTGCCTCAACGACCTTCGTGAAGACGCGAGGAGACAGGGCTAGCCCGAAAGGGAGAACCGCGTACTGATATGCCTGCCTCTCGAAAGCAAACCGGAGAAACGGTCTGAGTCGAGGGAGAATGGAGACATGAAGTAGGCGTCCTTCAGGTCGATAGCTGCAAACCAATCCTGGGGCCGCACACACTCGAAAATACGTTTGGCGGTGAGCATTTTGAACGGCATCCTGTAAGGGGAGTGATTCAATACTCGCAGGTCCAGGATTGGTCGTAACCCACCGGTTTTCTTGGGGACAATGAAGTAAGGACTGTAGAAGCCGGACCTCATCTCGGCTGGAGGGACAGTCTCGATTGCACCCTTCGCCAGCAGAGTGGCAATCTCTGCTCGCATGATCGGGGCATTGCCACTGACCAAAGTGGAGCGGACTCCCCTGTATCGGGGAGGAGACCGTGCGAACTGAATCGCATAGCCGAACCTGATGGTGCGGGCGACCCAGCGGGACAGTTGGGGAAGCTCTAGCCAGGCTCCCAGGAACTGAACCAGCGGGGTCATGCGGACCACAGGCGTCCCCCCGGAGGGGCAGCGAAGCGGAGAAAATGGCCCGGACGTGGACGGCATAGCGATCCGGTGTGGGGGCGCAGTTAACATCCGCGGCCTGACAGAGGAGGCCAGGGAAGGACCAGCGTTGTGGGACAGGGGGACAGAGTGGGACAGGGACGAAACGGTCCGTGGACGGCACGCCGTGTCAACCGACTCTGGGACAGAGGGGGACGAGGAGAGCACGGCTGGTGGGCGGCGCTCTGTGTCGTCCGAGAACTCTGTGTGCTCAGAGACGAGAGAGTCAGTTCTTTCTGAATAAGGATTCTTCCCCAGCCCTCCACCGGGGAAAGGAGTGGCCCTGCTACCAACTCCTGGAAAGAACTGAGTCCCATCTCTGAGCAGCCCATCTCAAAAGCGCCGCTTAACCCGGCGTCTAGCGGGGGGCGGGGCTGGAGAGGGCTGAGGCATCCGCCCACGGTCTTCCAAGCCAGCCCGGGAGAACGGGCGGGGTTGGAACCGTGGGAGGGCGCCTTCGGCGGTTGGCAGACTGAGGGACCTGAGCGGACGGCGGGCCGTCGGCAGGGCAACCTCAATCTGCTCCCGGGCGGTTAAGAACGATTGGGCAGAAGAACTCAACCGCACCGCCGAAGAGGCCGACCTGGGACGTGGGGGTGAGCAGATGAATCTGCCGACCTCCAGCACATCAGACCGGTCATCCCAAGAGTGGTAAACATCACCTGACTCGGAGACCGCGTGGCCCCCTTTGTCGCTCGGAGAGCAAGGTCAGCGGCGGCGCGCTTGGTAGCTCATTAAGAGCCTCGAGTCAGTCCCGCCCTCATGCATAACCATGAGCATCTGGGCCGGGTAGACCACAGAACGGTCATGGGATGCAGTGAGGCGGCTGCCTGTCCTGTGGCACTATAGGAATTCGCCACAGATTAGTGTAGACGAAAAGAACTACATGCTTCGGACGGGTGCTTAGGATAGCGCCGGGAAGCACTCTGAGGACACAGTAGCATCGCAACAGAGCGCTTCAACCGGGGGGACCCCAGTGTACCCATGGGCAGCGGCCCCGTGAGGGGGGAAAGGCGGATGAGACCAACGAGCGGTCCTGAGAAGACACGGGGGTCTTTCAGGACATCGAGATCTCATCATGCACGTCCGGGAGGAAAGATATTGGGGTTTGCCGTGGACGCGGGTTGGCGGCCTTACCCAAAACCAATCGTACCAGGAAAGCATGGCCGTCATCTCCGGATCAGACTCAGGCACAGCATAACACACCAGAAGGTGGCAGCTGTGACGAGTCGTCACTTCCAAGAGAACCAAGCCCACCTTATGATGTTACAACAGACATAGCATCTTCCTCTGTAGCTTCAACCGAAACTCGCGGGCCACCCGAAGGTCGACTCGCGGGAATCGGAGGTTCACTAGAGGGCACTGTCACACAGGAGGGAGCTGGGGTCGCGGACAGATAGTCGGCGCCTTGATCCAGACTATAACCCTCAGGTCACCCTGGCCACCAGCCGAAGTAGCACCCTTCGTTTTTTTTTTTTTTTGGGGGGGGGCGCTAGATCGGGGTGTGGATGAGGGGACTCTCACTCTTGCGAGTTCATTGAGTCTCGACCTAAATGAGGCGATGATCATGTTCCCAGAGAGAACATGAATCACCCACGAGCGCTGTACAAGCATGATAAAAGCCCTACACACTAGACAGCGCTCGTGCCCATCAGAGTCCGATACCAATCTGCCGCCACTTTTTTTTTTTTTTTTTAAAGCACGGGCGAGCCGTCTTTAAAAAGACGTGCCGCGTGCGAGCTCTTTTGTGAGAGGAGAAAAAAACTCCGCGATGTCGAAGCGAGCAGGAAGAACACACTCACTGGCAGATCACTGCACAGATCAGCAGGCAATGTGAACTCGCTGCAGATCGCCGTCACACCAACACCGAAGAGAATGGCTCGTCTCGTAGAGTGAAGTCATAAATGGCTGTGGAGTGAAGAGATACTCTTGGCTCCGAAGCGAAAACATATCTGCATGTTGCCGGCGTCCTCCTTTTATACCCACGAGGTGGGGCGGAGTTACGTCATGCAAATTCCGCAGACCCATGGCATTTCTTTGCCATTGGCTCGTTTTTGTATACTCGAAGTCGATAGGTGTTCTAAGCGAAACCCCATTTCGTCGTCATTCCGACGTAACTCGGAGTGACCACGAAAGGGAAATATTTTTCGCTTTTAACCTGTGTGTGGGTGAGATTTTGGTTGGGGGACAGTTGTAGGTTACAGTTTGAGTTTATAATTTGACAAAAGCACTTTGTTGTGTTTTATTGTGAGTGTACATAAATATAAGTAAACACTTTGCAGTTTGAATTTATGTCCTCTATGAACAAAATTACGGAGTATGTTTTTATGTGTAACAGTTCAATCACACCCGCACCTCATCCACACACACACACACACACACTCACACGAATATTGGAACGTGAGTGAAGTACAAAGCCTATAATATAGAATAGTTTAGCATCCAAATACATCGCAAATGTTGAAACAGTTTGATTCTAATGAGAGAGTTACGTGAGCCCAACACCACTTACTTTCACTTTCGCTTTACATTATTTAGGTAACTTTTTGTTTATAGTTTTTTAAAATTCTTGTTCTGTTCTGAATATCATTAAATTTAAAGGATTGCTTGTGTAATATTTTGAGTGTATCATCAAATCAGAATAATTATCTCGGTTTCTCGCTTTCGATTTTTTTATTTTTTCATTGTACTAATCAGGTAAGACAAGTAATATTCTCTGTGTCTTTATATATGTATATATATATATATATGTATATATATATATATATATATATATATATATATATATATATATATCATCTGAATTATAAATGACTTATTTCTGTATAAAATAAAAATTCCCGAATAATCCAGACCAACCAGAGCGCACTATTCCTACAACATCATCAGTGCTGAAGCGGAACTACCAGAGCCGTTCGGCAGATAGCGAGCAGATGCAGCATATGTGTTGTATCGAGGCAGGGTCAGGCCAGGGCAATCCATTTGCAGCTTTTTATTAAGAATGGTCAAGACAGGCAAGGTGAACAATGGCAAACAGGGCAGAACAGAAAAGGCAGAGACAAACCAGGTTGACAGGCAAAGGACAAAGACCTCCAGATAAATACTGGGCTTCTGGATTTACACATTTAAGTGCTGCAAAACATATTGACCTAAAAATTATTCTAAATTTAAATGATCTCATATATGTGGCTATTGTGGTTCACGATCATAGGCCCTGTCCCCAAATGGCACACTACATATGAATTTTCGGTCTTGTGTACTTATTTCATGTGTCCGTTAAATCCATGAGACCGTAGGCTGTCTCATTTTTCATTTTAGGTTTCAGAAGGTTGTTCACGCATACTTTGTGGTTTATATGTGCCCTGGATGCGCACTTTTGCAGAGCCCACACTGATGCAAGCTCTACAGCACACTTCTTTTCAACAGTCAAAGCGGGGTTACGTTTTTGTACGTCGTGCACAATAACTCTAAAGGCACAGGGTTGGCGGCTTGTTTATATATATATATATATATATACATATATATATATATATATATATATATATATATATATATATATATATATATATATATATATATATATATATATATACATATATATATATATAAATATAGCTGCGAGAAGCGATTAAGGGCCAAAGCTGGCGGCACCTTTAGGTAAAGGCTTCGGGGTGGCGGTGCCACCGGCTTTGGCCCGCAATCGCTGCTCGCAGCTATATTTTATTCTTCTTCTTCTTCTTCTTCTTCTTCTTTATTAGGACCCAAGCCTTGAAAAGGCGAAGGCCCTATTGTTTTCCTTAGGATTATTTATTATTAGGGCCCAAGCCTTGAAAAGGCGAAGGCCCTATTGTTTTCCTTAGGATTATTAGGGCCCAAGCCTTGAAAAGGCGAAGGCCCTATTGTCTTCCTTAGGATTATTAGGGCCCAAGCCTTGAAAAGGTGAAGGCCCTATTGTTTTCCTTAGGATTATTTATTAGGGCCCAAGCCTTGAAAAGGAGAAGGCCCTATTGTTTTCCTTAGGATTATTTATTATTATTAGGGCCCAAGCCTTGAAAAGGCGAAGGCCCTATTGTTTTCCTTAGGATTATTAGGGCCCAAGCCTTGAAAAGGCGAAGGCCCTATTGTTTTCCTTAGGATTATTTATTATTAGGGCCCAAGCCTTGAAAAGGCGAAGGCCCTATTGTTTTCCTTAGGATTATTTATTATTATTATTATTATTAGGGCCCAAGCCTTGAAAAGGCGAAGGCCCTATTGTTTTCCTTAGGATTATTTATTATTATTATTATTATTATTATTATTATTATTATTATTATTATTATTATTATTATTTTACTACCTTTTGGGCACTTTTGGGGCCCTTAACGTGCTCGAAAACTCTTGAAACTTTGCACACGGGTCAGAACCTGCGGCCATCAGGGCCGGGCTGAAGATGGTACCCGGGCGTGGCAGGGGGGCTCGACAGCGCCCCCTGGAACGGGATTTGAAAACATGTCCGTATATCAAACACGCTTGCATGAATTAATCTGAAAATCGGTACACATATAGATCTCATCGTTTCATATATCCTTTGCACTCTTACTTTTTACGCCAGCCCAACAGGAAGTCGACTATTATGGGTTGTTTGGAAACTCATGTTCAGGAATTTGATATACTCCTCCTAGGGAATTCACCCGATCGTCACCAAACTCGGTGTGCATGAAGTCAAGACATTGAGGATGAAAAATTGCCAGGGGATTTTTGATATCTCGAACGGTTTGGCCGTGGCGAGGAAACGAAATTATGGCGAATAATAGAAACAGGAAGTGTGTTATAACTTCTGCATACATTGACTGATCTTGATGAAACTTCAGCAGTGTGTTCGCTGTAAGAGGCCGATCACATGGATGTGACTATTGTGAGTCAAAGTTATAGCGCCACCAACTGGCAGCAGGAAGTGTGTCACTTTCAAAATGCTTTGAAATCACCCTCTTATTTTTACCCGATTTGCTTCAAACTTTATGTGTATAATGTAAACACACGGCAGATTTAGACCTGTGAAAGGATTATTGATATCTTAGATACTGTTGCCGTGGTAACGCATCAAACTTTAAGATTCTTTTTTGATGCTTTTGAGACTCTTAGCATACTTGAAATTGCATGAAACTCGATAGACACATCACATTTATTAGCCAGTAGACATGTGCAAAGTTTCAGAAACGGGCGTGGTGCCGGGGCTCAGTAGCGCCACCTTTTGACAAAAGAGGGGAAGTTAGGTCTATACTTTTATCTACAATCTTAAAACTCAGTATGTATAATGTTCATATCGAGCTGGACAACTTTCTAATTTACACTTATTAGCTCAGACCAACAGGAAGTCAGATATTTTGGTTTGAATGTGGATGTTTTGGAGAATTTTCTCTTCCACTCTCTCTGACCCTACGTCTCTCCGTGTGTTTGAGGGGAGGGGGGTTTGTCTGCTGAGTGAGAATGCTTTTATTTTAGTTTTTCAAGGTTTTGGGGCCCTTAACGTGCTCGAAAACTCTTGAAACTTTGCACACAGGTCAGAACCCGTGGCCATCAAGGCCGGGCCGAAGATGGTACCCGGGCGTGGCAGGGGGGCTCGACAGCGCCCCCTGGAACGGGATTCGAACACTTGTCCATATATCAAACATGCTTACATGTAATAATATGAAACTCGGTACACTTATAGATCTCATCGGGCCGAACAACTTTCGTGCTCTAAGTTTTACGACAGCTCAACAGGAAGTCAGCTATTATGGGTTGTTTGGAAAATGCATGCTTTAATTTTTGATATACTTCTCCTAGAGAATTAATACAAACACCACGAAACTCGCTCAGCGTGAAGTCAAGACATTGAGGATGCTAAATTGCGAACGGATTTTTGATATCTCGAACGGTTTGGCCTTGGCGAGGAAATGAATTTATGACTAAAAAAGGACACATAAAGTGTGTTATAACTTAGTTAATTTTACCTACAGTTACAAAACTCTGCGTGTATATTGTTCTCCTCAAGCCGAACAACTTTCTAATTTATTGTCATTAGCTCAGACCAACAGAAAGTCAGATATTGTAGTTTGAATGTGGATTCTGAGAATTTTCTCTCCCTCTCTCTGACAGAGAGAATGCACCCTGGCATTCTGTATGTGTGTGTGTGTGTCTGTGTGGGGGGGGGGGGGAGGGGAAGGGGGTATCCTCGGGTGATAGTTTAAACACAAAGTCATTCATGGGGCCATACTGCCCTCTTGTGTCCAAAATTGTATTTATACGCACTTTTATTCATTTATTACCTGTATTACACACACACACACAGTTCGATCGCACCCGCGCCTCTCTCTCTCTCTCTCTCTCTCTCTCTCTCTCTCTCTCTCTCTCTCTCTCTCTCTCTCTCTCTCTCTCTCACACACACACACACACACACACACACACACACACACACACACACACACACACACAGTTCGATCGCTCCCGCGCCTCTCTCTCTGTCTCACGCACACACACAGTTTGATCGCGCCCGCGCCTCTCTCTCTCCCACACACGCACACACACACACACAGTTCGATCGCGCCCGCGCCTCTCTCTCACACACACACGCACACACACACACACACACACACAGTTCGATCGCGCCCGCGCCTCTCTCTCTCTCTCTCTCTCTCTCTCTCTCTCTCTCTCTCTCTCTCTCTCTCTCTCTCTCTCTCTCTCTCTCTCTCTCTCTCTAATGTGCTATATTAGATCAATAATGTGCTATATTAGATCAATATGTTTTCCTTAAAAATTTTATTCTCTCTCCCACACACACACACAGTTCGATCGCGCCCCTTTCACACACACAAGCACACACACACACACACACACACACACACACAGTTCGATCGCGCCCGCTCCTCCGTCTCTCTCTCTTTAATGTGCTATATTAGATCAATGTTTTCCTTAAAAATTTTATGCACACTACATTTATTCTCATCACATTTATAAATTATTGTATAAAATAATACTACCATTAAAAAAAACACATTTGATTTTCTATTTTAATCAATGTAGAATGTGTAACTTAAAAATAAACAGATCAGTGCTCTGTTTGAGGACAAGAAATTAAAACCAATGCAATATGATGAATGTCCAAAAGATGGCAGTCACAGACTGTTTTTAAACGAGGTTGGATAAATATTTTTTGCTTTTAAACTGTGTGTGTGGGTGTTGGTGTGTGTGGGTGAGATTTTGGTTGGGGGACAGTTGTAGGTTACAGTTTGAGTTTATAGTTTGACAAAAGCACTTTGTGTTTTATTGTGAGTGTACATAAATATAAATAAACACTTTGCAGTTTGAATTTACGTCCTCGATGAACAAAATGACGGAGTATGTTTTTATGTGTAACAGTTCAATCGCACCCACACCTCAACCACACACACACACCAAACACACACACACACACACACACACACTCACACACATATTGGAACGTGAGTGAAGTACAAAGCCTATAATAAAGAAAAAATTAGCATCCAAATACATCACAAATGTTGAAACAGTTTGATTCTAATGAGAGAGTTACGTGAGCCCAACACCACTTACTTTCACTTTCACTTTACATTATTTCGGTTACTTCTTGTTTATAGTTTTTTAAAATTCTTGTTCTGTTCTGAATATCATTACATTTAAACGATTGCTTGTGTAATATTTTGAGTGTATCATCAAATCAGAATAATTATCTCGGTTTCCCTAGTTATTTATTTTTATTTTTTCATTTTACTAAACAGGTAAGGGAAGTAATATTCTCTGTCTTAAATATGTCTATCTATCTATCTATCTATCTATCTATCTATCTATCTATCTATCTATCTATCTATCTATCTATATATATGAATTATAAATAACTTATTTCTGTATAAAATAAAAATTCCCGAATAATCCAGACCAATCAGAGCGCACTATTCCTACAACATCATCAGTGCTGAAGCGGAACTACCAGAGCCGTTCGGCAGATAGCGAGCAGATGCAGCATGTGTGTTGTATCGAGGCAGGGTCAGGTGAGGGGAATCCATTTGCAGCTTTTTATTAAGAATGGTCAAGACAGGCAGGGTGAACTATGGCAAACAGGGCAGAATAGAAAAAGCAGAGACAAACTTGGTTGACAGGCAAAGGACAAAGACCTCCAGATAAATACTGGGCTTCTGGATTTACACATTTAAGTGCTGCAAAACATATTGACCTAAAAATTATTCTAATTTTAAATGATCTCATATATGTGGCTATTGTGGTTCACGATCATAGGCCCTGTCCCAAATGGCACACTTCATATGAATTTTCGGTCTTGTGTACTTATTTCATGTGTCTGTTAAATCCATGAGACCATAGGCTGTCTCATTTTTCAATTTGGGTTTCAGAAGGTTGCTCACGCATACTTTGTGGTTTATATGTGCCCTGGATACGCACTTTTGCAGAGGCCACACTGATGCAAGCTCTACAGCACACTTCTTTTCAACAGTCAAAGCGGGGTTACGTTTTGCACGTCTTGCACAATAACCCTAAAGGCGGGCGGCGGTGCCACCGGCTTGGGCCCGCAATCGCTGCTCGCAGCTATATTTATTATTATTATTATTCTCCGCAATTAATCGCATTTTTGAGGGCCTAAACATGCACGAAAACTCACGAAGATTTGCACAAGCGTCAGAACTGGCGAAAATTTTCATCTGATATGCGTTTCAGAATTGGGCGGGGCAAAATGGCTTGATAGCGCCACCTATAAAGGTTCAACGGAGTGCGCCTCCCGCTACGTTTCACGTATGTGTACGAAATTCGGTACATACATGTAATGGACCAATACCTACAAAAAAGTCTCTTGGAGCATAGCCCTAAACACAACAGGAAGTCAGCCAATTTGAACTTCCTCTCAGATTTTTGTGCAGTTTTTGCCATTTTCAGGCCTCATACTTTAACGAACTCCTCCTACAGTTTTAATCTGATCATCTTCAAATTTGGTGAGTGTAATCTTAAGGCCTTTACGAAGTTAAATTGCGAAGATCTTGAGTTTTCGTCGAAGGGCGTGTCCTCAGCGGCCTGACAAATTTCGATGTTTCGCCATGAAACAGGAAGTTGCTTTAACTCAGGCAAACAATGTCTAATCTGCCCCAAACTTCACACGTTTGATAAGAGTTCTGTCCTGAACACATGTCCATGCTCAAATTCAGTTACAGTCATAGCGCCACCTGCTGGTAACAGGAAGTGGCATGTTTAACACTGTTGTGGACTCCTAATAATATATAAAAAAGTGCCAGCAAGTTTTAAACATGCTAGCAACATACTAGAAACATGTTAAAACATGCTAGCAAACACTTAGCTAAGTGCTAAAGCATGTTATTACTGCAATTAAATAGGAATTTGCTGTAACTCAAGCATGGAATATCAAATCTGCCCCAAACTTCACACGTTTGATAAGAGTCATGGCCTGAAAACATCTACATGAGAATATTCAGTTATAGTAATAGCGCCACCTACTGGCAACAGGAAGTGACATGTGTAACACTGTGATGCAGTACTAGCAACATATTAATTATGCCATTGAGTTATAAACATGTTAGAAACATGTTAAAACATGCTAGCAATTCTTAGCTAAGTGCTAAAGCATGCTAATTCAATGAAACAGGAAGTTGTTGTTACTCAAGAAGGCAATGTCCAATCTGCCTCAAACTTAACACGTTTGATAGGAGATCTGTCCTGAACACATTTACATGCTCAAATTCAGTTACAGTCATAGCACCACCTGCTGGCAACAGGGAGTGACATTTTTAACACTGTTGCGGACTCCTAATAATACATAAAAAGTGCCAGCAAGTGCTTAACATGCTAGCAACATACTACAAACATTCTAAAACATGCTAGCAAACACTTAGCTAAATGTTAAATTATGTTATTACTGCAATTAAATGGGAATTTGCTGTAACTCAGGCATGGAATGTCCAATCTGTCCCAAACTTCACACGTTTGTTAAGAGTCCTGCCCTGAAAAAATCTACACGAGAATTTTCAGTTAAAATAATAGCGCCACCTACTGGCAACAGGAAGTGACATGTTTAACAGTGTGATGCAGTACTAGCAACATAGTAAATATGCCATTGAGTTATAAACATGTTAGAAACATGTTAAAATATGCTAGCAATTCTTAGCTAAGTGCTAAAGCATGCTAATGCAATGAAACAGGAAGTTGTTGTTACTGAAGAAGGCAATATCCAATCTGCCCCAAACTTCACATGTTTGATAAGAGTCATGGCCTGAACACATCTACATGACAATTTTCTGTTATAGTAATAGCGCCACCTACTGTCAACAGGAAGTGACATGTTTTACACTGTAATGCATTACTAGCAACATAGTAAAATATGCCATTGAGTGTTAAACATGTTAGAAACATGTTAAAACATGCTAACAATTCTTAGCTAAGTGCTAAAGCATGCTAATGCAATGAAAGAGGAAGTTGCTGTTACTCAAGAAGGCAATGTCCAATCTGCCCCAAACTTCACACGTTTGATAAGAGTCATGGCCTGAACACATCTACATGAGAATTTTCTGTTATAGTAATAGCGCCACCTACTGTCAACAGGAAGTGACATGTTTTACACTGTGATGCAGTACTAGCAACATAGTAAAATATGCCATTGAGTGTTAAACATGTTAAAAACATGCTAAAGCATGCTAGCAATACTTAGTTAAGTGTTAAATCATGCTATTAATGCCATGAAACAGGAAGTTGTTTTAACTCAGGCAAGGAATGTCCAATCTGCCCCAAACGTCACACTTTTGATAAAAGTCCTGCCCTGAACGCATCTACATGACAATTTTAAGTTAAAGTAAGAGCGCCATCTACTGTCGACAGGAAGTGACATGTTTTACACTGTGATGCAGTACTAGCAACATAGTAAATATGCCATTGAGTTCTAAACATGCTAGAAACATGCTAAAACATGCTAGCAACACTTATCTGAGTGATAATGCATGCTATTATCCCCATAATAAAGGACATTTTTGTAACTGACTTTGACATACTCCTCCTATGTTTACCTACTTAAATGCACATTGCCCACCGTGCTCTGTCTTTCTAAAGCCACCGGGTGGCGGTGGCACGGGTGCGAGGGCCCTTTCAATGCTGCTTGCAGCTTTGATCAATTTTGTAATCTTAAACCAAGAAACAGCATCTATTCTTTCAGAAGTGTTTTTATCTCTTAAAGGTGAAGTGTGCAACTTTTAATGTTAAAATATGTTCTCATCTCTGTTTAAGATACAAAACATACAAATACAAGTAGGTTGTAAATATGTTGGGTGTAAAATGCTTTGTAGGGCTATTGCTCTGTTGGTTGTAGTATAAAGGCAATATTGGCTCAACCAAAAGTCTGAGTTTCAGGTGGGACTATCTATCCTAATCAATTAGGGGGACATTTGTTTGAAAAGAGACATTATCTTTAATTCCATTGGTGACACTAGCAGTGCAGAAATACACACTTCAGCTTTAAAGACATACAGCACAGATTACACTCCCAAATGTATCAATTTATCTGGCTTTAAATTCTCAGATAAAGCTCAGTGTCTAACAACGAGCTCCCTGACTGTATTGTTACTTTTCCTCCCATACAGATTTCACCACTAGTGACTCCGCTAAATCTAAGGTAAGAGTTTAGGGTCTAAAATTAACTTTTGTGAATTGAGAAAATTTACCAGCCATAAATATCTCCTATGGGTATTTTGCAGTTCTTTTATTATATGTATTTTTTCTTCTATTTTTAATGACATATTGTTTTGTATTAAACAGTGGCATAGCTATTTTTCATTGCATGTTGTTTAACGCAAAGACCCCTTTGTAAAGACTCAGGGGCGGATCTAATCCGTGGGGAAATTTGCATATCATAATTAATAATTGGTAATAAATAATTATTCATTCATGTTTGAATTAGATCAGTCTTACATGTTAATAAATCTCCCGATAAGGGATGATGTGTCATTTTACCTGCATGCATGCATGTGTATCCTTGCAATTAACCACAAGTTGATTGTAATTAATTACACGGACCAAGTCTTACAAAACAGGCAAAATTAATTAGCTCAATTGTCAGAATAATATTTGTGGGGATCCACAATATTAATATAAACTTTACAGGATTTCAGGAAAAGCAATTCTGTGGCCACAAGATTTGGGTTTCCTGCCCAATAAGCAAATACTCTGTAAAGTATCTTTAATTTGTAAGCTTATAGCTAAGATCTTTGGCACTTAAGGGACTTGGAAAATGAGCAAAGAGGCAGTACATCAATCAAATGAATATAATGAATGTAATAAGGCAGAACTACTAATGTATTTACTACGGTTACATGGGATATATGTATTTACAAACATAATAAACAACAAGAAGGAAATATAGAAGTAAAGCCATAAAACCATTCCCCACAGGGAAGGAGACTTAATTCAAATCAATCTTGAAATTAGTTTGTTTCCAACAAAATTTGAATAAGTGTAGGAAATTAAAGGTTGGCAAATATATGATGATAATAACCAAAATAAAACCAACTGGGAGAATAACATTCAGTGTGATTAAAATTTGAGCGTGCAGACGCTTTGTTTTCTGTAGTGATCGCACTTATCAAAATTAAATCTCAGCGGATTTTTGGTGCTATATTTCACAAGCACGTTTGGCAGGAATTTTGTTTTTTCTCTGCGCTGTGTAGAAGAAGACAGTAATTATACGTCTGTCGGTTGGATCCAAATAACATTTATCAAATAGCACTTATGATTTAAAATGTTTTTAGGTTTTGGATTTTTTTTTTTTCGGTGCTATATTTTACAAACACGTCTTGCAGGAATTTTTTTTTTCTCTGCGCTGTGTAGAAGAAAACAGGAATAATACGTCTGTCAGTTGGATCCAAATAACATTTATCAAATAGCACTTATGATTTTAAATGTTTTTAGGTTTTGGATTTTTTTTTTCTGTGCTATATTTTACAAGCACTTCTAGCAGGATTCTTCGCTGCGCTGTGCAAAGAAAACAGGAATTTGTCGTCTGTTTTTCGACTCCCATAGCATATTATCAAATAGCACTTATGATTAAAATATGCTTTAGGTTGAATACCATTGAGTAGCTACGTCAATGGTTAACCAGGAGTTTATCGTTAATCTAACGATTATTATATAAGGCCTTTTAAGAATAGTGAAAGAGCATCGTTTCACTAAATCTTCACCCTGACAGAAGAACATCGTTCGGACAGGGGAGTTTAACATTAAAAATTTGGTCGTTCAAAAGAGGTTTCTTCGTCTTTTGTAGGACAAATTTAATACTATGAAACTATGAAACTGCAGTTTACTTTTTAGTTTTGCTGAACTAAAAATGGCTTTTTGCCTTTAGTCAGCCGGTGAGTTCGCATTGCGTTCGCTCACTCGAGGCGAACGTACAATATTAAATCACAATATAGACATAGATTGAAACTGAATTTGCACATAAACAAGTTTAAAGTGTGCCAAACATATTCTCCACCAAACTGTAAAGACTCAGGGGCGGATCTAATCCGTGGGGAAATTTGCATATCATAATTAATAATTGGTAATTAATAATTATTCATACATGTTTGGATTAGATCAGTTTTACGTTAATAAATCTCACGATAAGGGATGATGTGTCATTTTACCTGCGCGCATGCATGTAATTAATTACAATCAACTTGTGGTTAATTGCAAGGATACACATGCATGCACGCAGGTAAAATGACACATCATCCCTTATCGGGAGATTTATTAACGTAAGACTGATCTAATCCAAAGTAACATGTATGAATAATTATTAATTACCAATTATTAATTATGATATGCAAATTTCCCCACGGATTAGATCCGCCCCTGAGTCTTTACACCTTTTTAATTTTTTAATTTTTTTATTTTGGTGGTTTATGTGTGGAATATTCCACATACAGTAGTGCCCAAGTCTAAGATCGTTAGTGAAAACAACTTCTTATTTATAATAGAATTTATAATATAATATTTTTCCATTATAAATTATACTATCAGCATAACAATGAGTAAAAAGTCTAACATAAAAATGAACAGGAATGTCTCAGTATTTAGCATTTTGGAAACCCTTTTGCTTTAATGACAGCAGCACTTGAGATGCATGAGCTCCACAAGTTTGTGTCAAACCGGATGATCGTGGAATCCAGCATGATTTCAAAATGATCCAAAGAGCATATTGCGCTTTAATTGAATAACATCTGATTATCTGTACAAAGTCACATGATCAATGCCACAAATTTACATTTTCAACATTAATTTCACATCATGACCTTATTTAAAAAAAAAAAAAAATCCTAAAACTTAATTTCCAGATTTATTTAAAAGATTTTGAATTCCAGATTTGCATGCCTCCTGGATAAACTTCTGATAACCCTTACGAAAAAGAGGTATACTTCAAGTTCATTTTATGACGTATACTTAAGTAATATTCAAGTATATTTTTAAGTATACTTTATGTAGTATACTAATGTCAATATTTACTAGTAATAAACTTGTGAGTGTACTATTAATACCGCATGGGACTAAATTGGCCCACTTTTAGTATATAAAAGTATATGTTTAAGTGTACTATAAGTGTAACAGTAGTAAACTTTAAGTGCACAACTAGTTCATAATTACGTTTCTCATTTGTTCTGAAAGTGAACTTGGGTATACTAGTAGTTTACAATTTTAATACTTGTAGCTTTAGTTTACGAAAGTACACTTTGAAGTATACTCTCAGTAAACTACTAGTTTAGTAGTTCTATACTGCAAGTATACTTGCAAGTTTTCTTTTAGTGCACTCTCAGTAAAGTACTAGTTTCGTAGTTTTGTACTACAAGTTTTCTTTAAGTGAACTTAACATTCTACTTATAGTTTACTATTTATATATTATTTTTGCACTTGCAGGAGGCCTATATATACTACTATGTTCAAATGTTATTTTTTATACTTGGAAAAAAATACCTTTTACTTTAATTAAAAAACAACAACATTTAATTAGCTTCATGCATCCTTTTTTATCATGATCAAAAGGCAGATGGCGTAGATCGAGTCCAACATCCCCAAAGCTTCACAGTCGTTTTCTCTTCATTTAATTTGGAAACATTAAGCAGTTCTGATTTACACTGTTTAATGTTTGATGATCACATTATTTGAGTGAGCAAGTTTCAGCTTCTTCTTCTCCTGTGTTTTGATCCAGAGATTCTGTACTAAAAGATGTGTCATAGCGCCCCCTACAGTATAACAGTGAAAACATGGATAGCTGGAAAATTCAGTCAATGTTGGTGAAAGAGTACAGTAGAATTAAAGTAAATTCCAATGTACACTACCAGTGGACTAGCCTACACAAAAATTCAGATACGCAGAATTAGAAACATATCTGTTTTATATCAATATTTTAATCAATATTTTCAAACGTTATAAGTTTCATAAGACTGTATATGAAAAACTATGTAAAAAAAGAGTATATTTAATAGGCTACTCAATCAAAAGAGTTAACCCACTACAAGCCAAATATACTTTGAATACTTAATTATACTTTTAAGTATATCTCAATCAAAAGATTGAGTACAAGTACAGGCCAAATATACTTGGACTTTTCTCTCAGTATAAGTCAAGTACACTTAAGTGTAATTTGAAGTATATTTCTGACAAGTACATAAAGTATACTTTTGAGAAGTATATCAAATGTAGACTGAAAGTATGCTTTCTTATTTTTAGTTGAAAAGAAGTATACTAATAGTAAGGAAACACCTTTTTTTCTTTTTTTTTACTGAGCGCAACCTTTGCATTTTCATTAGAAGACTTAAGCTTCATCAGAAGAAATGTTGCAACATTTTGTTGAGCTCTGCATTAAAATGCAACTTTCATCACAGGGAACTTCCACCTCCAAGAAAGACCTAAGTGCTAAAGACTTCCCCCCCCCTGTCCATCATATCAGCCGTGACCCGAAAGAGAAAGAAACACCTAAGCACCTTCCCCGAAGGCAGCAGCACTGATTTAGACTCTGAACATGAACCAATCAGAGCCTATGAGGAAATTAATGGCAACAGCGAGGTTCAAGGGGACAGCGAAGCAAGACAAAGTAGACATCCACCCCGAAAATCAGAAGAAGAGACTGAGGAAGTCAGCGAGATGGAGGGAAAACCAAAACAGGTGGTGGAGGGCCAAGAAGAAGAAAGGGTGA
This sequence comes from Meda fulgida, assembly GCA_030578275.1. Classification (NCBI taxonomy): domain Eukaryota; kingdom Metazoa; phylum Chordata; class Actinopteri; order Cypriniformes; family Leuciscidae; genus Meda; species Meda fulgida. The sequence goes on from CM060627.1 coordinate 20,279,091, forward strand.
CAGAGAAGGAGGAGGACGTAATTTTGCAGAAGGAACAGGATGAGATAAAAGTGGAGGTTTCTGAGAGAGAAAAAATGGGTCGAATTCGCTCTTGGCGCTCTCCGAGTTTCCTTTATTCACACCACCAGTGTGTCGAGGCTCGGAGCCTCATTAAAGCTGACCAAGTCCTCTGCCTCCATCTGCTCCAATCCACCACAGCCTTTGAATATCACTCACATTCTCACACGGAGGAAACTGAGAGAAGAAAGAGTGTGACTTCACTCGCCATATGTAGAGCGGAGCCAGACTGGAGAGGAACGGGCCTCTCACAAACACCTGGACTTCTCAAGAGTCAAAGCATCTCTCTCTAGAGGTCAAGAGAAGCTGCGTTAGGCTGTGTTGCCCGGTTGGAGCAACAGGGAGCCATCTCTTCAGTAGGTCTGGATGTGTCAAGAGCAGGTCAACCAAACAGCTGATTGCCTTTGGGGAGCAGGGAGCAAGCAGCAAGCGGGCTCTACGGAGACACACCGCTGGAGACGAATTTGGAGGCACAACATAGTTCTGGTTAATATGCCCTGGGAGGGATGACCAAGCAATAAGTCACTATAAAACATGAAACACATAAACAACCCCTTGCCAACTTCAGCCTTTCTCAACTTTAGCTGCCAGGCTGTGCAGGAGTGGGTGAGAGGACAAAAAAGCATTAAAGCCACAATGCCACAACCATATGACATAACACCACTCTCATTGTATCAACAAGTGACAAAGCATTATTAAGCCCAATGTGGCACCTACAAACAGGTGCAGTAAAGTACTTTGAGTGTCTGAGTTTGAAAATGCCATTCAGTGCTTCCACTTTAAGAATACATAGCATAAATATGTAGCGGATAATTTACATTCAGGCTGTCAGTCACAAAATAGCCCACTACACAGCTACTCATCAAATACCAAAATATGTATTCAAGTTTAACTTATTTTATAATCTTACATTCATATTATCTTAGTTTTCACAAAGAATAATAGTCCAATAAATGTACAAAACAATCAGCCAGGCAAAGTCACAATCAAAGCATTTCAATAGGAATCTGCTTGATAAGGACTTTCGCTTGAGGGTGTAAGATTTCCCCACACAGCGTTTGAATCAGGTTTAAGTTGGTCACACGAATTAGCAGTGTTGACCAACAGAAAGCTGCTCAGCTGCTTGACTTCTTTGTGAGCTGTGCTTCATACATTGCTACAGACACCAGTGAATATAGAGTGTAACAGTGCCCACCCACTTTTTCAGCAGCCTTGGTTTGATTAATTTTTCCATTAGGGATTTTGAACAGATCTTTGTTAAAGAGTAAAGCTAAAAGTATATATATTGTTATATATAAATTATATAAACAATATATTTTAAGTTCATTGCAAATGTGCATACAATATTTACACACACACACACACACACACACACACACACACACACACACACACACACACACACACACACACACACACACACACACACACTGCCGTTCAAAAGTTTGGATGGTAAGACTTCTGTTTTTAATAGAAGTCTCTTATGCTCACCAAGACTGCACTTATTTGATAAAAAAAATATGAACAAAAAACAGTAATATTGTAATGTGACAATTTAAAATAACTTTTTTAAATTATTTGAATATATTTTTAAATGTTATTTATTCCTGTGATGGCGAAGCTGAATTTTCAGCATCATTAGGCTACTCATGTCTTCAGTGTCACACAGAAATCATTCTAATATGCTAATTTGATGCACAAAAACATTCATTATTATTATCAATCTGAAAACAGTTTGTAAAAAAAAAAAAATTATCAATCTGAAACAGTTTTGTAAAAAAAAAATCAGGATTCTTTGATTAATAGAAAGTTCTATTTCATTTATTTGAAATATAATATTTTGTAACATTATAAATGTCTTTAATGTCACTTTTGATCAATTTAATGCATCCTTGCTGAATAAAAATATTGATTTATTTTATCAATATTACTGTTTTTACTGTATTTTTCATTAAATAAATTTAGCCTTGGTGAGCATAAGAGAAACACAATATATTGTCATGTTTCCAATTTTTTGACGGGTACATTTTATGTTTGATTAGGGATGAAAGTTTGGAACTAGACTCTGCAAAACACCTGTCCTCCAGGATCAAAGTTGCCCATCCCTGACACACACACTTGATTACATCATTCGCAGTGCTTCATGAGAGTGGAAGGGGGCTAAATAATTTTTGGCTTATTGAGTTTAGAATTGCACTCTTGCACTTGAACTATTGACCTATCATAATCATGTATTCCAGAGAGCAGTGTAATAAGACATCTACATATCCATAATAAAGATATTAAACTGCCTTCAAACTAGTTCCTCAAAACAGATTGCGGTGTGAAATTGTTCTCCCCCTCGAAAAAAACAATAACTGCCCTTTAAATTTTTTTCCAATGCAATAAAAGCTGCATTGACAGAACTGCAGACTGATGTCAAGATATTAGCGATTATCCTTAAATAACCAGCTCACTGTGCTCTTTCCTCTTCCTATATTTGGTGTTTTGCTCCATGATGACTTTGATACACCTGTGCAATTAATCTTTTGTGACCAGGAAGTGTGTCTCAACTTAATATCCCCTTAAGACCTAATTCTGAGGTAGTGTATACTCACATCATGTTTATTTTACTTTTATGGGTGAATGTGTTGACCAACTTTTGCAACAAATGTACAAAGCCTTGCCAAGTTAACCTCTGTGTACAAATGATAAATATAATATTATTTGTTTTTAAATTTTTCCTATTGTGCAAGTGGGTGTACTGGTTTACCTTTGTGCTGTTATATAAAGAATGTCTTATTTCTCTGTGGGGTAGGCCTACATGTTGTACATTGAGTTTAAAAAAGGTAAAACATATACACTACCGTTCAAAAGTTTGGAGTCAGTAGGTTTTTTTTGTGTGGAAAGAAATTAATACTTTTAATCAGCAAGGAAGCATAATAATAAATCAAAAGAGATAAAGACATTTATAGTATGATGCTCTAAAACGTTTGTATTTCAAATAAATGCTGTTCTTTTTAACATTCTATTTAGCATAGAAAAACTTATATTGCTACAGCCAACTTATAATGCTCAGACTGAGTGTTGTACTTGTACACGGAGTAAAAAAAAGGTAAAACATTTACACTACCGTTCAGAAGTCTGGGGTCAGTAGGATTTAAAAAAAAAAAGGAGATTAATACTTTTATTCAGCAAGGAAGCATGATATTCATCAAAAGAGACAAAGACATTTAATTTAAAATGTTCTTAAAGCTTGTATTTCAAATAAATGCTGTTCTTTTCAACTTTCTATTAATCAAAGAATCCTAATTTTTTTTTTATCAGTTTTCCCAAAAATAAGCAGCACAACAGTTTTCAACACAGATACTAAGATGTTTCTTGAGCAACATGTTAGAATGATTTCTGAAGGATCATGTGACTGCAGAAAATTCAGCTTTGCCATTGCAGAAATAAATAACATTTTAAAACATTACTTAAATTTATATTTTTATATATTTCACAATCTTGTGGTTTTTGCTGTACTTTTCTTCAAACAATTGACGCCTTAGTCAGCATAAGAGATTTGTTTCAAAACCATTGAATCTTACCGACCCTACGCTTTAGAACGGTATTGCATGTAACTAAACATGGGTAGGTTCTGTGAAAATTATACAAAAGATATTTGAGAAAATACCAGATCACATCTTCTGACCAAATAATTTCCATGACTCTGCAGTCATTGATTACTGAATTTTAGTAAAAAAAAAATAAAATAAATTATATTATATATATATATATCACAAAACCAATAAAATATTTTAGAGCTAAATGAGTAAGTGTACTAGAAAAAGGGATCCAAGTCATTGGGACCTAACTGCATTTGTTTGTATTTTTTTAAATTTCTCAGCCTTCTGAATCTTATGGTCATAATTTCCTTTTCAAGCAAAGATTTTCTCCCTCTTTTTTATTCCTATAAAGAAATCTGCTTTTTCACGCTCCTTGGCAATGTTTAAATACCTGTAAATCCAAAAATTGGAGAAGATAAAAATTAAGTATCTGTAAATATTAATTAAAAAACAAGCACAAAATTAATCATTTAGCATATATACTGTTCCACGCCTGCAAATTACTATTTTTTTTGGTTTCAGGGTTTTAAATAGAATAAAAGACAAGTACACTTTAAAGCAGTTTTTTTTTTTACATTTGGTTGCTTGTTGAAATTTAAAAAAAAAAAGTGTCTCCCTTTTCAACAAAATTTTATTATTGGTTTGTCCACATAAAGGGGAGTGTCAAGGGAATTCTCAAATGTATATGAATTGTTATAATCTAAAGAGTGAAAATATAATGTCAACAAAGAAATAAAATTAGAACTAAAAAGTGAAATAATTTAATCGACAATATATTTGAGCAAAACATCATTAACGGTTTTCCACTGTTTACAACATACTGTCTTGTCATGCATTAACACACTGAAGCATATGCGCCATTAAATATAATTCTGAAACGCTGCATGTTTGCGGTTTCTGAACGAAAGGCGCTTTCAAACATTCAATAATTATGGTAAATTAACAAAACACCCGAAATTAGCTGAGATATGATGGTGACGTCATGGCAACAACTTAAGACTAGTCGGTTTCTGGCTTTTTTTTACTACATCTTTTACATAACATGAAAAGCATTTCAAGCTATTCTTTAAGTCAATTTAATCGTACAAACGACTAACATGTAGACTAATATGTGGGTCCGCGCGAAAGATTTTAATACAATTTTCTGTCAGAAAAACATTACCTTCAGATGGCATAGGCTGAGAGGGTATTAGCTACCATAGAGATGCTGTTTACATCAAGACAGTGAAACGATTTGACTTGTAAAAAGGAAATGAAACATCGATTTAGCTCGACTGAGACAGGTTGAGTCCTGGCCCTTTACTTTTGGGGGTTTTGAGTAATAACTCGTTCTCAGCTCTCAGTCTCTCCACCTCAATCTCCAGCTCCCGCACGCGCTGAGCGTCAGTGCCGTCAGCTGGAGATTCGGGATTTCTCCGGACATGGCGAAGCCAGTTGTTCTCCTCCTCTAACCGCGACATGCATTTCTCCAGCTCCAGGTATTCTCTAACCAGTTCTTGTTTGGACATATTTTGAAGGGTCTCGACGTGATACCTCTCATAGGTCTCAGAGAAGTCTCTCTGCAAAAACTCCCCGCCTGCGTGGCCGGGTCTGCCCATTCCGTCGCTCCCTTCGCCGCCACCGGCCCCTTCCTCCTCGTCTTCCTCTTCGGCCTCGAAATTCTCATCCTCACTGGCCGTATCATCGGAGCGGATCGCCCCGGTTTTTCGTCCGACCAGCTCCGTGTTGAGGTCAGGTTCTTCTCGGTCGTGTTCCTCCATCAGGAACTGGGTGGTGTTGTATGGGGCAACGGGGAGACCTTTGGCAAACATTTCGGCACGCACCCTTGACGCCCTCGCAGTCTCGCGTTCATCCAGCTCTTTCTTTTCCTCCCAGGTTAATTTGAAGTAAGGCTTCCAGCGGCGCTTTTTTTTTGAGGGTCGCCGTCTGTGTTTCTTCTTGCCCTGGCGGCCATCTGACAGCCCTTCTGTGTTTAGACTCGTGCAATTAGAGTCTCTCTTATTACCGGTTTTGTCCACAGGGAACCCGTCGTCACTTGCTGCGTCGCCAGCCTTGGGCTCCGGTTCGCTCCTATCCCGACCGCGGCACATGGGATGTACATCTCCAGACACCAGACCCGGACAGATCTCCAGTTGATTTCTTTGCACTTGTGTCGAGGGGACGACACTTGTCAAACCATCTCGCTGCCGCCCTCTGCTGTCATCCTCCGGTACAGTTTCTTCTTTAATAAGCTCCATAACTGTACACTCCCACCTGAAGGATACAAGTTTGTGATCAGTGAGATGAGGGAAACCCTCCTTTGTTAAACTGAAATATGGAATTGAAATCAAGTTCATAAACACTGCCATTGAAAACAACCCACCAAAACATTGGGGGCAAAAGAGAAATGTTTAACGTTACTCAAAAAGTGAACGTTTTTTTACATGCATAATAAACAGCATTAACAAACTCGCGTAAGTAAAATTTGAGCTACCTTACCGTTCAACTCAAATCTCGTATTATGTTACCTAAGACTGTTAACGTTAACTCTTTTCGTTCCCTCTGCCTCTACTATTGACTTGGTTTATCGACGGGTACGAGAACATTTCCCTCCAATGCAAACTCCAATTCGCTTCTGCTACGGGGAACTATGGGGCTTGTGAATTTATTACCTCCCCCACGTAAAGGCGCATGCGGCCAGTCCTCCAGTTTTTTTCCTGCTTTGTGGGACTTGAAGTCCCGCTAGGCATTCACACATACATTATCTCTGCCACAAAAACGTTATTACCCACAATTCAACTACTGTTTTCGGCCTTGAGCAGGTTACGCCCACTCACAATTTTCATTGGATAAAAAGTTTTTTGTGCACTCGCTGAACCATAGAAGCATTCTGATTGGTGAAATATGTTGTCAATCAAAAAGAAAGCTGTCCCGGCCACTCTAGTGGACACTACCAAGCGTGTCTGAAGCGGGTAGAAACATCCGCCTTATTCTACGACACATTAAACTTTCACCGATTTACAAAGATATAATACTACAAAGTGTGTTGATACCATTTTATATGTATAAAGCACACATTGATAGTGTATTCCATCGCGTTTGTTTATTTAGCATCTCTACCTTGACAATTAAACCCACACCCTGCGCCCTTGTGAGGATTGATCACCCCTCACGCATAAAGTAGTTCTTTTAAGATATTCACAATTATATGAAGAGTAACGATTGTGTCCACGGGGATGACGAACATGCCATTTATAACGACTAAAGTTATTTTCCCCTTGTTCAAGTGAAATGTCACATCACAACACAAAATATAAAACACCCTGCGTTGTTACGTTTATTGATCTCTAACGATGAAGCGATTGTTTAGCAATCGGTTCGCTCAGCTAACTTAGCTGGGTAATGGAGTCTAGATTAACATGAATAAGTTAGCACAAGCAAACTAGTAAAAAAAAAAAAAAAAGATTAAAAGAAAAAAACCTGTCGACTTTTTTGAAACAAAATTATTTTACATGCATTTCATATATAGACACTTAGATACTTGGAATTCCCTCTCTTCCAGAAATAATAACAGATGGATTTAGCTACAAGCTAGCTGGCCAAGCTTACTAGTATATTAAAGAGCTGATTAGATGTACACCTTCACGCTATTACCTAAGAAGTAGTTTTAGAAGACACCAATGCATTGTCTTAACATAGAAATGCGTAGGTTTAAGAAATTAAACCCCATTGTTGGCTCGCTCACAAATTAATTCGTGCTAGGGAAGTTAGCAAGCTGTCTGGCTTCTGTTTTTTTTTTTAACAAAGCAAAACAGAACCATTCGATATTATTTTTACGTAAAAAAAAAAAAAAAAACGTTTAAGTCAAAACAGAGTAAAAGCACAACTCCAAACACATCAGTAGTGCTAAGAAATGGTCTTCACATTTCACACAGAAGGCATCTGTTTTAAGAACGCAAATCACTGAATGAATGGAAGAATCCCGAAATATTTGCTTTAATTGCACGGAGACAATGGAGCTGTACGTGAATTTGACCTAGATGACTGCATCTAATATAAAAAGATGTTAGTTCCTGAAGAACTTTAGTTTGAATCTACTCACCTAAATACTAAATGCATCTAGTACCCATTCAAACTCAACTGAGTTGCAGCTACACAAAAGATAATAACCCAGCAAATATAAGTTCTGTCGAAATTTAACGTTTAATTTAAATTAAAAACGGACACAATGCAACTGTTTTTTTCTCCCATTTATTTATATCCTCTCATTGTATAACAAATAAAAATCTGGTTTATGGTCAGAATATATTGTATTGCTGGTCCTTTTATTATCAGTGACAGTTTCTGGCAAAGGCCACTGTCTGCATTCTGTGATCTATGATCTATGAACTATGATCAGCAGGTCTGTACTCCTTTGAGGTGCATAAGGCATTTACATTTTCAACCATCAACAAAGACATACTAATTAACATGACTTGTTTTCAAATACCAGAGAACGGATATCATGCATTATTGACAAAGTCTCTGCACACACCTACATTTAACCAGCATTGCATGGAACACATAATTAACATTTAATAATATAATCAGCTCCTGGACTCCAGAATTGCACTCATCTTGTGACATACAAGATCAAATGATCACATTTCAGAGATATGAGGTTAGAACATTTCCTCTCCTCTCCTGACGCTAACAAACAAGTGCTATACTTTAATCATTGAACACCAGGTCACTTTATGATAATTCTTTAGCTTGACTGTTACTTTCATTTCTACTCAGTACAGTACATTTATATGCACACTTGAATCTTTCTCTTCTTCCATCTCAACAAAAACATTAAGCCCTGAGTCACAAAAGGCCACACCAACAACAGCAGCAATGTGCGTCCAGAGAAGTCAAATGGCCACCATTTCTCCTGTCAGCAAAACAGAAATTAAAATATTCAAGAATTTTCTTTTCTACATGTATTTGATCAAAATACATAGTGTATGATTGAGAAGCAGTGACAAGCAGCAATTCCTTCTCAAGACTGTTGCTCAACAAGTCTGTCAGAAGTTTTACCTCAGCCTCTGCAGCTGTGAATTGTAAATGGGATCTCCATTGTGAATTTTGAGCCTTAAAATAAATATATACAGATACAGATAAAATAAAAACATCAAATGTCAAATCATGGAGTTAATTTTAATTCACTCATCAAAAAAAAAAAAAAAAAAACGTGGTAAAACTAAAAGATTAATGCAGAAAATACTTTTCAGAACAAATTAAAAAATGTATGACATTTAAAGTAGCACAATATATATGACAGCAGTTATGATTAATACTTCTGATGATCAACGTTTTTTATATTTAAGCCATTTTTTAATTCTTAAAACTTTGATTTTTATATTCAAATTCATATTAACTAAATTAAATCATGCAACGTCCTGTCTCTATTCTTCATACTGCTCAATTTTGACAAATGGCATGCACATTTTTGGTTTTTATTTTAATTCAGCTTTCTTACATTTGAAGATTGAATCATGCAGCAATCCTGACTCTATTCTTCATACTGCTCAATTTTGACAAATAGCATGCCCAATTTTGTTTTTTATTTTTATTCAGCTTTCTTACATTTGAAGTTGCCAGACCTTCAACTACCTCTAGTCTCTCCATGACACTCTGCATGTCCTCTCTGAGTTGCTGTAAGGCAAGAATCATCTGCTGCACCTGTCCGTCCTGTAGCCCGTTAGGCCCACCTTTAGAATCTTCTCTGCCCCCTCGCCCTGAACCAGCCCCTGAGGAGAGCCGCTCCGACCATCTGGCATTGCGGTGAGACATATAACCTGGAACAAAAACATATGCAAACATAATATTTTTTTGTTTTGTTTTTTGTCTTCAACATGCGAGACAACATCCAAACTTTCATCTGCACTAATAATGTGGTAAATATAATTTGAGTGAATTTTGACCATTTTATTTCTTGAGCACCAAATCAGCATATAATGATTTCTGAAGGATCATGTAACACTGAAGACTGGAGTTAAGGCTTCTGAAAATACAGATTTGTAAACACAGGAATAAATTACATTTAAACAATTTCAATTGTAATAATATTTCACAGCTATTTTTCACTGTTTTTACTGTATTTTAATCAAATAAATTGAGCCTTGGTGGATATAAAAAAAAAATATTACTGACCACATTTTAAACACAATTTTATAAAATTTCCCCAAAATTTTGTTATATGGGGTCACTGATAATGACCCGAGGAACCCAGAGACTGGGATTGTGGTTTATAATGTGGAATTAAAAATCCAGATTAATCTCACCAGAAGGATTCACCCTGTCCTGCTGCATTTCCTGTCTTTCTGTGGTCCTCCTCCTCATGGGAGGACCATGTCTATCTTCTGCCCCCTCACCACCATGTCCAGCAACCATCACCTGAGTCACCTGAGAGAGAAGGCTGTAATGATACTCCTGGATTCCAGAGGTCTCAGTCTGTGCATGGCCATTCTTGAAACTGGAATTACCACCTTGCATTGCATTAAGCTGTAATGGCATAAAAAGTGTAAAAAATGTAGGACATATATCATCACATACATTTTAATTAAATTTAATCAAATTTCAGACCCTTGTAGTGTCCAGCTGTTCCAACGAGTCACAGAAGAGTTCACTCTCTGAGTCACAAGTCGGCCCCTGACCCTCAGACAGAAGTGGCTCTATACAGCGATGAAAGAAAAGAAATACAGCACACACAATCTTAGCATAATTTACTATATATGCAACTGCCAATGTCTGAAAAGCAACTGTGGTCAGACATGTCTGGATAGTGATCAAGACTGGTGCATTTCAGCCATAGTAGGCTCCAATATAATATAATATAAAGTATAAAAGTAAAATTGCAAGTATTTGTTTGTACAAGCCTAAAACCCAAGTTTTTCCATTGTGAAAAAGATTGTTTTGGTGGACTCCAACATTTTCTGTATAGACATCCAACATTTATTGATAACCGTTCCACTACCTGTACTCTCAGGTTGAAGTTCATTGTCAGGGACCGTCTCTGTGTCCTCCTGTTGAAGAGCCGGCTCTTGAGTTGCCTTCTCCACATCATGTTCAGCTAAAGCATCAATTGTTTCTTTGGTATTTACATCTTTTCAAATGAACACCGAAATCATAGGTTTATCACACAGAACTCATAGTATTTTATAATAATAATAGTAATTCACACCTGATCTGAGAGATAAAACTGCCTCTGGAGGTCTAGGCATATCATGAATGACACGATAGAGAGGTTCAAAATAGTGGAAAAAGGATGCAGTCTTCTCATTGATTTGCATAGTGTTTATTACCTGTTTGTGATATAAAAAACAAAACAAATGAATTTATATGGAAACAAATTATTTGCTTGGCCGCTCGGAACACAAATGTGCGTGTTATCTACAGCGAACCGATTTAGAGAATATTTTCCAATACTTTCTTTTCCCTAAAGTTGCTTTATGGAATTATGAGGTTTCAATGAAGCTCTCACACCTCTTGTCCAACTTTCTTAATTTCATCCACATAAGCAGCCATGGCACTCTCTCGACTCATGTCTCCCAGCTGATTCCAAGCATCCCTGACACAAGACCAGAAAAACATTGCGTTAAAGTTTTTAAACAGTCCTTTAAATGGCTCTCATCACATGTACTTTAATTAGGCACATTATGGAACTTGATGTTCAAAATTGGTTAAAACGTTACCATTTGTAACGGCCTATAGGGTCCCAGAATCCAGGGCGTGGCGCTGTACATGGGCCACTGACTGCCTGTTTGTACAGGCCATAAAACCGCAGCATCACTTCATAAGAGGGTTTGTAGGAACCTGTACAAGTGCAATTTAAATTCACCACAGATGTCATGTGCTGCTACAAATTATGTGAATCAGTGTGATGTGGTGGACTCATATTTATAACTTTCAGAAATGTTTGCAATTACGAGCACTGCAAGTTTTACATCTTCTACAATATGACGATGTCATGTTGAATGACATCATCACTGTTATGTACATTAATGTAATTTTTGTCAATTGTGAGCAAAGCTACCATTTTTGGGCAGGGTTTGAATGACGTCGACAGCCGCCTGAAAGCGCTTTTGACAGTCCTCGGTCCCTGACATTGCAAGAGCTGGCATATCATACGGTCTCTATCTCTCCCACACTCCTGCTGCCGCATGCGCATTAACTGGACAACCTGTAAATTATATTGGTGACAAATGTATCATTCTATCATTCTGCCATTCTAAATAATGATCAGATATCAAGTTTAGGAAGAAATTGTGCTCTCGGATTACTCGGACGACGCTTCAAAAAGGTTATGAAATTAAAAGCCCCTAATTTAATTAATATAATTATTTTTAGTCGTCCAGATTACTTAGATTGTATGACCTCTCTGATTTCAGGTTATTAGCCAGGAGGTCAAGCAGAGTTAGCTAGGTTCAACTCACCTGCCCTGTACTCCTGCTGCAATAACACCCGAAAACTAACTATAACTGTAATTAAAACAATATTAACGACCGGTCACGTTGGAAACAGAGTTTATAAAAGCGGTGCACGCTTTCCTTCCGCAATCAGTTTGAGGACAGTATGCTTCTGTTCTCTAATTAAAAAAGAAACGGAATTGGACCGTTCAACTTTTGGAATTTCGACCAGGAGTTCACTTCCTGGTTCTGTCACGTGATGGAGTGTTCACGGTGATGATTGGTTTCTGTCCCGAGACGAGAGCCAATGTCAGCAAGATATGTCCGCGGATTTACAGCATACAGGAGCCTTCCTAAATTCGCAACAACAAAATAATAATAATAATAATAATAATAATAATAATAATAATAATAATAATAATAAAAATAATAAAAGGAGAGAGAGAGATAGAAAACAATGGATTTGAAAAAAAAATCCGATTTAAAATGAACGTGTGCAATTAAGATATTTATTGAATGTGTTTGACAATTAATTACATGTTAATTTGAACTAAATGTAAGAATGTAGCTAACAGAAAAGAAAAATGTTATAGTTTTGTGAGAAAATTATTTTTAAGTGTTTATATTTCAACATCTTTCAATTGCATGTCTCACTAGGTTTAGCTTGCACAACGTATTTTCTATACAATTGTTTGGATTTAAATAAAATGATTAATGTATAATATGGAAGTTTTTTCCTTACTAATAATTAAAATTAAAATGGTTAAAAATCAAATAATAAATCAAAGTCTCAAAACAACTGCTCAAATTATAAATCAATTGGTCAAATTATTAAATAATAAATCAGTTATTATACTAATAAATTAGTATACACCAATCATCTCTTTGGTCGTAAAAGAAGAAGAGGAAAAAAACACTGCAAACGTTGTATTGCAACTTACGCTTGAAATAGCAATTCAGCTTTGATTGATTCAGTTGGTTGTTTTTAAATGTGATATCGCTAGAGGGAGACATTTTATTCACCCGGATCTCAGCACAGGATCGTCTGCTCGCTGTCTATGGTAAGAAGTCATGTTGTAGTGTCTAGCCATCATAACCCCTTTTGCTGTATATTTTCGGCGGGGTTGGTTATTTTATTTTTTATTTTTTTTGAAGATACAGTCGCTGTATTTTTCCATGTCTGTGTCTAATCTCATTTGAAAGAGCTGCGATTAGGCCTATACATCATCATTCATTGAGAGAATACATTTGAGGTTACCGTTTAGAGCATGGATTGGACAATAGCATCTTTGTCGGAGACCTAAATATGTGGTTTATGTGCTTTTAAGGGGTAACAGTGTCTTTATATTTATGCAGGTTAGAATTTGTGTATCGTAGACTTGTAGGCTAAAATAACAACCGAGCCAATGAAATGTAATGTTATATAGCTACGGCACAGCAGCTTTTTAACATTCATGAGCTCATCAGACAGGGGCAGTGTCTACACTGTTTAGTTAGAGCCGTATCGTTACTGAACACTACCTAGACACCCATTCGTGTATTTATCCACATCATAAACCCTCTATCTTAAGACGCAAGAGGACCTATACTGCGTCATGTTGAGAAAGGAGAAGAATGCAGTCGGGACGTCCCAACTTAAACCAGACGATCCCCTGAAAAAATTGGGTAAGTCATTACATTATTAGGCTATTATTATTATTATTATTATTATTATTATTTAGGTTTCATTTATGTATTGCCTATTTGTATACATTTAATTTAACTTCATATCTGTCGCAGTTTATCTGTCAGTGAGATGCGCGTGAAAGTTGTTTTTTTTACTATAACAAACCTGCGCGTTCTCTTTCAGAACCATCAATGGCCGGTGGAAAAAAAAAACAGAGTAGCTTTTTATTTAAAATTAAGATAAGTTAAAGACCCACTCGTCATGTTATAAAATGTCCGGTATAAATATCCTAAATATATGCAATGAAATTTCATTGCAATGAAATTTCAATGCAATGAAATTTCAATAACCAACGAGCCAGAGAAAGAGAACAAACGGCAGTTTTTTATTAGGTGTTATTAATGTTCCACACAGTTTTGTTTAGAACGGTTTTGTTTCATAGAAACCTAAGACTGATTTGAGTGCCACAATCACCAGTCTTATAATGAACTCCTGCAGGGGTCCAGGACGATGACGATGTGAAGACAATGTTGCAGGGCTCCTCAATGATGAAGGTGCGTTCTCCACGCTGGAAGAGGAAGCGCATGCTAAAGCTGTTGAACGATGGAGTCACCGTCTGGTGTGAATCCAACAAGGCCACCAACAAAGCCAAAACTCAGCAGTCCTGTGAGTTGTCATGCTCAGCATATAGCCTAGTGTTTATATGTATTGGATTAGAATATTCTTTTTTTCATAGTGTGAACATGTTCAAAATAAGATTTTCATGAAGAAGTAAGTGTATAAATGATGTTCTATATTCTGTGCTGTGGAAATGTATGTGCCCCTCCCGGTAAATACACCTCCTAATTATGGCTGCCTCCAAAAAGGCAGGATCCTGGTCTACTGGCCACAGCACTGACAGTCATTACAGGGCTGGCCTATTTGTAGTTCAGACGGGTTTCTAATCTTCACTACACTCTAATTACAGTCTGTGACTATGTGGGAAGAGTGCAGCCCTTCACTTTATGGTTTGCTCCATATAGTACATGAATTATTTTCATTGCCCTGGCAACTATGCACATGTCTTAAATTAAAATGATGGTCTGTAATTGCTTTTTGTTGGAAAGATCATGTTTTGTGTGATGTGGCTGAGACATGTGCGTGTGCACCCGGACTTGTACACTAACGCTGTGGTGTGTGTGTGTGTGTGTGTGTGTGTGTGTGTGTGTGTGCCTGTAGGAATGGAAAAAAAAAGTTATCTCAGTTGTTTCTTCTAGACAACATTTGCTTAAATAATTCCACATACACTACCGTTCAATAATTTGGGATTGGTACGATTTTTTAAATGTTTTTTAAAGAAATCTCTTACGCTCACCAAGGCTGCATTTTATTTGATCAAAAATACAGTAAAAACAGTAATATTGTGAAATATTATTACAATTTAAAGTAACTGTTTACTATTTAAATATATATTTAAAATGTAATTTATTCCTGTGATGGCAAAGAATTTACAGCAGTCATTACTTCAGCCAAGATATTATTGTATCAAGAAGTCAGAGATTTCAATACAAACTCCAATATTTCTCAACAGATTATTTCAATATCAAATCATCTGAGCTACCCTCATTAATTTTATTGTTTTATTGTACGACAACTGTTGATTTCTCCTTTAGAATTTTAGGAGCAACATCTCAAGGTTAATATTTGAATAAAACATGAACATCCTCTGAACGATGAATGAGCAACTTCTGAGCAATAAATGTTTGCTAATAAACTACAATTATTTTGTTGTTGGAGGTGCCTTTGTGGAAAAAAAAGTAATGTATATCAGCTCTTATTTTAATGTCTGCAGCTTGTGTGCTATTTACTTCTCAGAAAATGGTTCTTAATCAAATTTTAATTCTTTGTTTCGGCACCACAATGCAGAGATAAAAAGAGATTATTTACCAAGCTCTTTCTGTCTGCATGCACTCAGTAATAATAAAGATTTGAAAATCTCTGTCAACACAACATGTGTAAGTTGTGCTCTTAATAAATTAGTATGAAAATGACTTTATGCGTTTTTTTCTAGGAGTGTAACATTTAGGTTTAGTCTCTACTGTTTTTAGGATGACATTTGCGATGTCACATTTTAGGTAACATTTAGGATGTCTCTAAATTTCTATTAAAAGTGATTTAAACAGTTGACAGGACAAATATGGAGACTTTTTTGGAGCAAAAAGTCAATACTCAGTGTTTTAGGCCACTGTTGTCTACCTTCTGCCCACTGTGAAAACATTTTCTAAATTTTATAAGATGTTTTGGCATTTGGTCATACTGACTATTGACTATACACAGGAAAAGCAAAATTGTCTGTGTGTTGGCTTAATCGTTGTTTGGTTTACTATTGTTGTGCCCCTGTCAATATTAACAGTATTATTTTAAATGTTTGGTTAAACTCCTTTCCTCTCAGTCTCTGTCATGGAAGTGGAGTGCGTTTGGGAGGGCTGTAAGTCTGAGACGTTGAGAAACCTGGCAACCCCGCTTTCAGAAGAGCAGTGTCTCACCATTTTGTTCAAAGGAGGGAGGAAGAGCTTGGATCTCCAGTGTGACACAAAAGAGGAAGCCCAGCACTGGGTCAGTGGCATTCGAACCCTCCAGGGCAGAGTCAACAACATGACCCAGAAAGAGAAACTCGACAAATATCCTTCAGCAGATAATCAGATTTAGTTGTACTGTACAGTCCCAGCTCATTAGTCCAGGTTATAATCAAATGACTAGCAAAAATAACTTACCGTTATTCATTACTGATTAAGGTACTCTACTCTTTTGCATCAGGCTAATGAACTAGAGTTTTTGGTGTGTTTAGCATTTATTTCCTTCAGTGGGGAACAAGTGACTGCACATTTATTTGAGAACAAATTTAAATTTAAATTCCTCAATTTGATGCAGAATTAAAAATGTAAGCAGGTAAAATTAAAATGAATTTAAATGCAAATAATTTATGTAATTGCAATTTGTGGGGCACGAAATAGTTATGGGCTGGGAGGGTCTGTTCACATATTATGGATGCGTCTTCCTGATTGTCAATCACTCAGTTTATGGAATATTTAAATGAAAAATGCCTCGTGACAAGAACTACGTGTTATTAAAATTAGCATTGATGAAGGAGCATTAAAATAAGCATGCTTGGGCTTGAAAATAAGAGGCATAACAGAATTAAAAATAATACATGGATTCCAGATGCATTTTTAAATTATTCTTATAACTTGACACAATAAAGTGCCACGCCAGTTTTGAGTTTGTCTGCCAACTGGTGTAAAAACTAAAGTAGACTTTATTTACAAGCTGGTGTAATGAACTGCTCCGAGACACGAAGGTTGAGAATCCAAATGCAGTTTATAATGAGAACATCCAAGATCATAAACCGTATAACAGGCAGTGGTCAAAAGAACAGGGTAATCAGTCCAAACAATGACAAACAAATCCAGAGGGTGAGACCAGGAACATAAACAGTGGAAACGCTCAGAAACGCAGTTACACGTACAAGACTTCACAGGGAATGAATGTGAAAACCAGGCTATTATAGGGTGAGTTGAACATGGTAATGAGACATGTGGATGCAATCAGGGATGATGAGTCCAGGCGGAGAGTTATGGGAAATGTAGTTTATGAGTATTATTATTATGACAATAGTCTGATGTGGAGTGCCCTCTGGTGGTTCTCAAGGGCACCCCAGCTGGTGACCGTTACAGATGGACAGACCGTTGAGCTGCTTTTTCAACATCTCGCACATGAGTGCCACCTTTTTGTACCTTGTTAAATGAAGTTAGACCTTTAAGTTAAGTCATCTTCATTTATATAGCGCTTTTAACAATGTAGATTGTTCCAACGCGGCTTTACAGTGATAATAGAAAATTAAAGTAACAGAGATTGTTTTGGCTTAGCAGCTCTAGAATAACGTTATTTTCCAGCTAAATTTAGTTTTGATTGATTCACTTCCGTCGCAACGATCATTAGTTATTAACTAATGGTTATTAACTAACTATTAGTTATTTGTCGCTAACACGACACCGTTTTAACAGAAAACTCTTAGGTTCTCTCTACGTAAACTTTAAAAAACGCGAACCTGTGAGAACGCTGATGGCGTGCAGATGCGTATTAAGAGTTCATTCTATAGGTATGCACGTTTGAATTATCCGGACAACGCTTTATCTGTAGAGAGGTAAGGGATGGGAGGGAACACACCTCTAAAAACACGCCTCTATTCCTGCATTATTGTCCATTTCACTCCGCTGCTTCTTGTTTTTGAAATGCAAACACGTGTAGTGAGTGAATAGTCACCAAGTACAACCTATTGAATATCTGATTTGAATATATTGAATACCTAGGGCACTTATCAGGGAACCATTTTAAGAGCTGTCTCTCTCGAAGTAGGGCTCGCTGCATCCTGCAGTGGACATCCAACCCCACCCACATCCAAAAGTGCGATGTCAGAAGCCACTCCCATGTCCAGGTAGGGTAGGGTAGGGTAGGTAGGGTAGATTTTTGGTGTGTTTCAGTATATAGGTTCTAGATTAAAAGTTTTTTTTTAGGTGTAAGGTTACAGTGATGGGTAGGTTTAGGGATCAGTGTTTGGTGTAGGCAATCAGTACTGTGATTGACACGACCTATAAAATCTTAAGAATCGGTTGCAGGGCGGAGTTTCTGCTGAACTGGTTTGGGAAAAATCAGGCCAATGAGAATGTTTCGTATTTGGACATGGGCGTGGCTTCTGACATCACACTTGGATGTGGGCCAGGTTGGATGTCCACCGCAGGCTGCAGTGTGACGCTTCTCTCTCAAACGCAAAATCCTTTCAGTGCGATGAAACTAACTTTGCATGTATGAGGTCCTGGGTTCAGTCCCCAGCATCTCCAAGGACAATGATCCTTTAATTATAAACTTGTGGGGCAGTTGTGGCCTAATGGTTAGAAAGTTGGACTTGTAACCCGAAGGTCACAGGTCTCAGTACCGGCAGGAAATGTAGGTGGGGGGAGTGAATGAACAGTGCACTCTTCCACTTTCATTACCCACAATGAGGTTGCCTTGAGCAAGTCACCTAACGCTCAAAAAATGGCTGCTCACGGTGTGTGTGTTCAATACTCACTGCTGTGTGTGTGCACTTGGATGGGTGAAATGCAGAGCATGAATTTATAATTAAGTTACAGCTGATATATTTAAATGATATGTAACAAAGTATTTATCAAACTATAGGCTATAAATAGAAGTTTAAAAAATGATGTAAGAAAAACATTAGTTCTGCCATTGTTCATAAATACCAGTAGTGACATTGTCATGTTGCTGGAAATAGAGTCATTGGTGTCCAAATGTGTATTGGTCCTTATCAGTGCCCGAATTTGGGAACATGATGTTCTGATTCATAATCTAGGGAGCAAATTAAGACTCTGTCATTCAGTTTATAAATGTAGGAAAATGTTTGAATTTTTAATACAATAAACTGTATAATACTAATTTAATGCATTAAACTGATAACCCAATTTTAACCGGTTAATACCCTTGACTACTCTCACTTGGATCTATGGCTACCTGAAACAAGCTGATATGAACAAAGATGGCAAGATGTCATACAAGGAGGTCCAGATCCTTTTCAAGATGATCAACATAGAACTGAATGACGAATATGCTGCCAACCTCTTTAAGGTCAGCCTTTATTCCTCAGCAGCACTTGACCTGCTTTTAAATGCTTTAATTGGAAATACTTTATTTAAAGAACAAATAAAGTTTTGTAAAAGCAACACAGACAATAAAGAACACTAAGGACAAAATGTATTTTAAGAACATGAATTCATGTTCATAAAATCCTTTTTTGTAATTTAGAGTGGAAAAATGAAAATAAATTTCCTTAACATGTGTATAAATATATAATTTGTGTATCAGAAGTGTGATAAATCAGAAGACGGACGGCTTGAACATGAGGAAATTGAGCTGTTTTGTCGTGAGTTGCTACGTCGGCCTGAACTGGATGCAGTGTTTCAGCAGTACTCCGCTAATGGTTGTGTCTTGTCCACCGTGGATTTGCGAGAATTCCTGAAAGACCAGGGCGAGGACCACACACTTGTGCATGCTCAGAGCCTTATTCTCAACTATGAACTCAATGAATGGGGTATTTGTACGCTAAATTTACAGTAATAATCAGTATTATTTTGTTAAGTTGGCTTGTGAAAGCCTACTTACTGAAATCCTATTTAAACTTCTTCTTCATCTTCTTCTTCTTCTTCTTCTTCTTCTTCTTCTTCTTCTTCTTCTTCTTCTTCTTCTTCTTCTTCTTCTTTTTCTTAACCAAAATTTTCTGACTCTAACTCCTCCAAGAATTTTAACTCTACAAACTCCAAACTCGAGTCAGACCTTCAGACTGTTCTGACTCGAGATCTATCTATCTATCTATCTATCTATCTATCTATCTATCTATCTATCTATCTATCTATCTATCTATCTATCTATCTATCTATCTATCTATCTATCTATCTATCTATCTATCTATCTATCTATCTGTCTATCTATCTATCTATCTATCTAATAATCTTTCTTTCTTTCTAACTAATCGTTTTTCTTTCTAATCTATCTATCTTTCTTTCTTTCTAACTAATCTATCTCTTTCATTCTAACTAATCTATCTATCTTTCTTTCTAACTAATCTTTCTTTCTTTCTAACCAATCTATCTTTCTTTCTTTCTTTCTATCTATCTAACTAATCTATCTTTCTTTCTAACTAATCTATCTTTCTGTCTAACTAATCTATCTTTCTTTCTTTCTAACTAATCTTTCTTTCTTTCTAACCAATCTATCTTTCTATCTTTCTTTCTAACTAATCTATCTTTCTTTCTTTCTAACTAATCTTTCTTTCTTTCTACTTAATCTATCTTTCTTTCTTTCTACTTAATCTCTTTCTTTCTAACTAATCTATATTTTTCTCTTTCTTTCTTTCTAACTAATCTTTCTTTCTTTCTAACTAATCCATCTTTCCTTCTAACTAATCCATCTTTCTTTCTTTCTAACTAATCTATCTACCTTTCTTTCGAACTAATCTTTCTTTTTTCGAACTAATCTATCTTTCTTTCTAACTAATCTATCTTTATTTCTTTCTAACTAATCTATCTATCTTTCTTTCTAACTCATCTTTCTTTCTTTCTAATCAATCTATATTTCTTTCTTTCTAACTAATCTTTCTTTCTTTCTAATTAATCTATCTTTATTTCTTTCTAACTAATCTATCTATCTTTCTTTCTAACTCATCTTTCTTTCTTTCTAATCAATCTTCTTTAGTTGGTGTGTAGGTTGACGGCGCCTCGTATGCAAGAGAAATAGCCCGACTATCCACTTACTTAAGTTCCTTGATGCGGGTTCCCCTTACTTGGACCCAAAACACACAAACAGATTGATCAGACTTGCGCCCCCACAGGGCAGCTCTGGGGAATAAGCATCCAAAGCCACTATTGGGCAGAGTAAAATTTAATTTCTCTGGTTTCGATTTGGAAATGGAGGCGGAGAGGAAGAAAAAGGCCGGACAGCATTATAGGACCCGCCACATTAGTGGGGGACTTAGCAGTATCCTTCTTTTGGAAACAGGATCGCTTTTCACCATACCAGGCGAACTCAATGACAAGAGGGAGACAACTGACATAGCTTGTAAATCCCCGATTCTCTTAAGAGAAGAGATCGTGAGTGGAACAGAGTTGTTAATGTTGAGAACCTCTCTCGACACCTCTTCAATGGGCTCAAAGGGGGGCCATGGGCTGGCCTTCTAATACAATGCCAAATCCAAGTTGGCTTTCTCTCAAAAAAAAGCGATAGACGCAGGACCTTAGCCTCAATTAGTACCTCGGAGGAAGCGAGTTTCCCATGGGTGTTCCCCACTGGGAGCCCCTTTACAGAAATGTGAATATGCAGTTATGGATCGACATGTACACTTTTAAGGTGGAGGGGGACATCCGAGAAAACTTTTCTTGAAGAAAATCTAGGTAGTAACTGAAACCAACTGGGCAGTCAACTGGATTTCAAAGTATGGCTTGTACACCCACGCAACGAAGATTCTCATTTTAGGGCATAAAGCCTCCTCGTAGATAGATAGAAGTCGGAGCTCTGGAGTGCAATATGGTCTCCACTACCTAGTTAGGAGACCTGAATCTATGAGCTGAACCCCCTAAGAAGGCCAGGCCCACAGTTTCCATAGCTAGGACGAGGGTGTGGGTGTGAAACATGACCCCGCCGCCCTGGGATGAGAAGGTCCCTCCTGACCGAAGTTCCTCGGAGGAAATAAAGTTGTATTCTGTTGTGGAATTAGCACGCTTTTCTTTACGTTTTGCCTCAGACCAGCGTTTTCATATGAGCTAGCACAGCATCTGACAATGAGCTAACCTGGTTTGTTCCGATCTGCCAGAATGAGCCAGTTCATCTATATAATTTAGCATGTGGATGCCTGCAGTCACATAGGGAGCCAGAGCTGCATCCATGGCACTTTGTGAACGTTGCGGGGGTGACAGTGCTGCCAACGGAAGCACCGGTATTTGAGATGCTTCGCCCCCCGATAGCAAACTATGAGGAACTTCCTGTGTGTGAAGGATGGATACGTGAATGTATGCGTCTTTTGGTTATTGTGACACACCAATCCTCGGACCTGATTTGACACAACAATCTGTTTCAACATGAGCATTTTGGGAATTCTTAATTTTTTACTGCTCGGTTTAGTTGGCGCAGATCCAAATTGGGCCGCAGCCCCCCCCCATCCTTTTTTCGGAACTATGAAGTATGGGCTGTAAAAACCCTGACTGTCTGCTGTGGGGCGGAACCTTTCTATTGCCTTCTTTTTGCAGATGTGTCTGTAACTTCTCTTCCATCACCAGTGCCTGATCGGAGTTTACTTAGTACTGACGAGAAAACATCACGAGCATATTCTAATGCATGCAATGACTAATTCGTTCCTTTGTACAGAGATGTGCAATGCAGCGTGCTGTTACATTGTATTGCACAAGCGTTGTGCACTGAGAATAGCATGAAAGCCTGAAAGTCATATGCATTTTTTGCATTGCAATGCATTCATGGACTAACTCATTCCTTTATTCGTTGAGGAGATTTGCAATGCAAAAATAATATACACTTTGTTGCATTGCAATGCACTAAAGCATTAACTCATTTTGTAGTGCGTTGAAGAGTTGTGCATTAAAGAATAACATAAAAGTCATTGCACTTTTTTACATTGCAATGCTTTCAAGAACTGACTCATTCCGTAGTGCGTTAAAGATGTTCAATCTATTCTTTAAAAGCATTGCACATACAATCAAGCTTTGTGCATTGAAGAATACCATAAAAATCATATGCACTTTGTTGCAATAAAGAATAAGATAAATAATATGCACTTTGTTGCATTGCCATGCATACAAGACTAAATCATTCCGATGTGCATTGAAGAGATAACATTTGTTGCATTGTATTGTATAAGCGATCAAACTTTTTCCTCTATGCAAAGAAAAGTCAACACATACCATATTTGCCTTCGCAACGCATTATATACTTAAACTAACCATTTTCATTTGTGTATGAAGGAAAATCATTGCATTATATGTCGAAAAGAGCACCCACAACATATTGTTTTTCGCATTGCATTCAACTAATTCATATATGTACTGACGAGAAAACATCACATAAGCACATACGATCAATCGTTGAAGAATAACATACAAATCAAAAGCATTTTGTTGCAATCAATGCATTGAAGAACTAACTCATTCCTTATTTCGTTGAAGAGATATGCAATGCAATCTGTTCTTGTTTTGCATTACACCTTCGATCAAGCGTTGTGCATTGAAGAATAACATAAAAGTCATTCTAATGTAACATCAGAAAAAAATCAGATGACGTCAATCAGAATGTGTAGAATGTTCAGGATCTAGGACTCTTTTGCAGAAAAATGTCAATCGGTCAAAAAATGATTGTTGTCTCTGGCTGATTCAACATCAGAAGGTACAGCCTGCAAAATACTTCCTGCCAAAGGGTTCCAGTACACGTGCGTGCATGCGTGCCTTGTAAATTGAAGAATAAGATAAAAGTTATATGCATTTTTTGCATTGCAGTGCATTCAAGAACTAACTTGAATGCATTGCGTTGAGTGGTGTGTTGAAGAGTTGTGAAATTTAATCTGCTCTTGCATATTATTGCACAAACGAGCAAGCGTTGTACTTTGAAGCAGTTTTTGTGCTTTAAAAGCTCTTTGTTTCTTTGCAATGCATTCAAGAGCTAACTAATTCCAAGTTCGTTGAAGAGCTGTACTAAGCAATCTTCTCTTGCATAGTATTTCACATACGATCAAGCGTTGTGCATTGAAAAATAACATTATAAGTGATATTACTTCTATATTAGTATATTAGTATATAAATACCCTGTTAGTGGATATGCACTTTGTTGCATTGCAATGCACTAAAGAATTAACTCATTCCGTAGTGCGATGAAGAGATGTGCAATGCAATATGCTCTTGCACATACGAGCAAGCGTTGTTCTTTGAAGCACTTTTTGTTCTTCAATAGCACTATGTTGCTTTGCAATGCATTCAAGAACTAACTCATTCTAAGTTCGTTGAACAGCTATGCAATGCAATCTGCTCTTGCATAGTATTTCACAAACAATCAAGCATTGTGCATTGATGAATAAAAGTCATATGCACTTTTTTGCATTGCAATGCTTTCAAGAACAAACTATTAATAACAAACTCGTTAAAGAAATTGCTCTGCAATCTGTTCTTGCATGGCATTGCACATACGATCAAACTTTGTACATTGAAAAATATAACAAAAGTCATATGCATTTGTTGCATTGAAGAATAACATATAAGTGATATGCAATTTATTGAATCGACATGCATACAAGACTAACTCATTCCGATGTGAATTGAAGAGATCGCATTTGTGTTCGTTGCATTGTATTGCATAAACGATCATACCTTTTCCTCTGTGCAATGAAAAGTCAACACATACCACATGTGCCTTTGCAACGCATACTTGAACTAACCATTTTTATTTGTGTATGAAGGAAAATCATTGCATTATCTTGAAAAGACAACCCACAACATATTGACAACCCACAGCATATTGGTTTTTGCATTGCATACAACTAATTTATTTGTGTACTGACGAGAAAACATCACGAGCTGTTGCTTTCCAATGCATGCAATGACTAACTCGTTCCTTTGTACAGTGAAGAGATATGCAATGCAGCGTGCTGTTGCATTGCATTGCACAAGAGTTGTGCACAGAAGAATAGCATGAAAGTCATATGCATTTTTTTGCATTGCAATGCATTCAAGGACTAAGTCATTCCTTTATTAGTTGAGGAGATGTGCAATGCATAAATAATATACACTTTGTTGCATTGCAATGCACTAAAGAATTGACTCGTTTTGTAGTGCGTTGAAGATATGTGCAGTAAAGAAAACATAAAAGTCATGTGCACTTTTTTGCATTGCAATGCTTTCAAGAACTGACTCATTCCGTAGTGCGTTAAAGAGGTTTAATCTGTTCTTTAAAAGCATTGCACATACAATCAAGCTTTGTGCATTGAAGAATACCATAAAAATCATATGCACATTGTTGCATTGAAGAATAACATATAAGTGATATGCAATTTATTGAATTGACATGCATACAAGACTAACTCATTCCGATGTGAATTGAAGAGATCACATTTGTGTTCGTCGCATTGTATTGCATAAATGATCATCCTTTTTCCTCTGTGCAATGAAAATTCAACACATACCATATGTGCCTTTGCAACGCATTGCATACTTCAACTAACCATTTTTATTTGTGTATGAAGGAAAATCATTGCATCATCTGTTGAAAAGACAACCCACAACATATTGGTTCTCGCATGGCATACAACTAATTTATTTGCATACTGACGAGAAAACATCACGAGCATATTCCAATGCATGCAATGACTAATTCGTTCCTTTGTACAGAGATGTGCAATGCAGCGTGCTGTTACATTGTATTGTACAAGCGTTGTGCACTGAGAATAGCATGAAAGCCTGAAAGTCATATGCATTTTTTTGCATTGCAATGCATTCATGGACTAACTCATTCCTTTATTCGTTGAGGAGATGTGCAATGCAAAAATAATATACACTTTGTTGCATTGCAATGCACTAAAGAATTAACTCGTTTTGTAGTGCTTTGAAGAGTTGTGCATTAAAGAATAACATAAAAGTCATTGCACTTTTTTACATTGCAATGCTTTCAAGAACTGACTCATTCCGGAGGGCGTTAAAGATGTTCAATCTATTCTTTAAAAGCATTGCACATACAATCAAGCTTTGTGCATTGAAGAATACCATAAAAATCATATGCACTTTGTATCAATAAAGAATAAGATAAATAATATGCACTTTGTTGCATTGCCATGCATACAAGACAAAATCATTTCGATGTGCATTGAAGAGATAACATTTGTTGCATTGTATTGTATAAACGATCAAACTTTGATCAAATATGGATTGTTGTCTGTCTCATTCAACATCAGATGGTACAGCCTGCAAAATATTTCCTGCCAAAGGGTCCCAGTACACGTGCGTGCTTGCGTTGTGCACTGAAGAATAACATACAAGTCATATGCATTTTGTTGCGTTGCAGTGCATTCAAGAACTAACTTGAATGCATTGCGTTTAGTGTGTTGAAGAGTTGTGCAATTTAATCTTCTCTTGCATATTAATGCTTTCAGGGCCTCTAAGACCAAAGAAAGATCCCACACAGGAACCGACGGGGGGCGCGGGGGGTTCATCCTCCTAGCTCCTCTAAGGAAGCGGATGACGAGCTCGTTCCTTCCTAGTGACCGGCCGCCACATAGACTTTAAGCGTGGAAGGGGACCTCCCTTTTTCCAACAGCTCTTGAAGGAAGCTAAGCACATGTACGTGGGTCCAGATTTTTGTCGGTGCACCATTTAGAGAACACAGACCATTTAGACGCGTAGAGCTTTCTAGTAGATGGAGCTCTAGACTGCGTGATCGTGTTCATCACACTTTCTGGCAGGATCCGTTGATCACCCATGCGTGCAGAGACCAGCGCTCTGGATGGGGATGCCCAATCGAGCCGCGAGCTTGAGAGAGGAGATCTGCCCTCACCGGAAGCGGCCATAGGGCTGTCTGTTACAGCCGCGTCAACTCCGGGAACCACGTTTGGTTCTCCCATCGCGGGGCTATGAGGAGCACCGAATGGCGCATTTCCCTGATTCTCTTGATCACCTGTGGCAGTAATGAGACCGGAGTGAAAGCGTATAGCGGGCGGCTGGGCCATGATTGGGCCAGCGTGTCCTCGCTCTTTGAAAAGAACTTTTGGCAGTGAGCGTTGTCTTCTGACGCAAAGAGGACGACTTCCGCGTGAACGACGGTTCACATATGAAACCACAGACATGTTGTCCGAGCAGACTAGAACATGGTGGTCCTGTATGAACGGGAGTAAGCGCTTCAGCGAGTACTCGACCGCCATCATTTCCAGACAGTTTATATGGAAAAGTTTCTCTTGGTCTGACTACAGGCCAGCGGCCGGTCTACCCTCGAAAAGCGAGCACCAACCCGAGTTGGACGCATCTGTCGAGATGACCTTTCGATACTAGACAGCTCCCATAGTCACTCCCCGCCGATACCAGTCGGCCACTAACCAGGGCTGAAGAGCCGAAATGCAGCTCTGAGTCACTCTGATTCGCTCACAGCCGGAGGCCCAGGCTCGGTGAGACGCTCGTGCATTCAGCCAGCGCTGTAGTGGGTGCATGTGCAGTAAACTCAGCTGAAGCACTGTAGCGGCTGAAGCCATATAGCCCAACATCCTCTGAAAAATCTTCAGAGGAGCGATGTTGCCTTTCTGGAAAGACGCGGCCAGGCGTCGAACACGGCGCGCTTGCTGTGTCGTTAAGCGAGCCGTCATGGCCACAGAGTCCAGTTATATTCCTAGAAAGGATATTGACTGGCTGGGCACTAATGAGCTCTTGGTCCAGTTGACCGGGAGACCCAAGCTTTCCAAATGACTGAGGAGCACTGCTCTGTGAGATAAAAGTTCTATCTCTGATTGAGCCAGAATCAGCCAATCGTCCAGATAGTTCATTATTCGCAACCCAAGATTCCTCATAGGGGCGAGAGCCATGCACTTCGTGAATGTACGGGGTGCCAAGGACAGGCCGAACAGCAGGACGGTGTATTGATATACCTGACCGTCGAAGGCGAATCTCAAGAATGGCCTGTGACGGTGTATTATCTGAATCTGAAAATAGGCGTCTTTCAGATCGAGAGAAGTAAACCAGTCCCTCGAGCGAATGTGCAAAAGGATTTTTCTGGTCGTAAGCATTTTGAATGGTCTTTTCATAAGAACTTTGTTCAGATGTCTCAGATCTAGAATAGGTCTGAGGGCTCCGTCCTTCTTGGGTACGAGAAAATAACGGCTGTAAAAGCCTGACTCGCTCAGAGAAGGTGGCACCCTTTCTATGGCACAGCAGTTTCACTATTTCTGCGCGGAGTAGATGTGCTACTTCCATGCCCACTGACGTCACGGTCCGTGCTCGAAAGCGCGGAGGCCGGCGACAGAAGTGTAGTGAATAACCCTGCCTTATAGTGCTTAGCAGCCATTCTGATACCCCTGGGATCGCTTTCCACGCTTTGATGTGTGTAGCGAGGGGTAGAATGGCCTCCGGTTTCTGATCGCCGCACTGCGCGTGCTCGAGAAACTGACTCAGAGGTATGGGCGCGGCGCGCGCGCCCTCGGTGCCTGAATACGGCGGCTTGCTGCCAGCAGTAACAGGCTGTTTTATATCTGACATCCCGATCGCAATGAATGGGGAGTGTTTTGTCATCACTTCGTGATGTGCGAGCAGCGCTCTGGGCGCAGCACGGGACCTACCTTCATTTCTAACGCCCCGATCGCCTTGGATGGGGGACGCTTTGTAACAATTCTTAGACGCGCGGGCGGCGCCTGGGGCGAGGTGTTTGTTAACATGCGTGAGCGCGTCTGAGCGGGCATGCGTTTTACACTCGTAAGTGATGCCCCGACCACTTGGGATGGGGAGCGCCCTTTGATAACCCTGTACCGCGCGAGCGGCGCTTTGGGGAAGTGTGTGTCAGTAAGCGTGAGCGCTTGTGAACGGGCACTGGACTTACATAAATATTCAGACCTACGTGAGGCTGTTTTGGCCGTGCGATAAAGCGGGCAGATAGTAGGTGTGAGCACGGACTCGTGGGCACATTTTCCACATTTAACACTCGAGCGGCATTTGCCTGCTTTATGAGAGTGGGCTCTGTGAATGACACGGGAAGTGTTGTGCTTGTGTGTAGGGGTGAACACTGAGATGCGGGCACTTTTTCTACACTTAAAACACCATCGGCGTGAGCCGGATAACCAGACATTACACTCTTTATGAGATTTCTCTGGGTCGCCCTGAAAATGGCGTTTGTGTGCAGGCGAGCGGGTTTTGTTACCGGCTCGTTGGCTGCTGAATGTACCACTGCAGTATGAAGAGGACTGACAGGGAAAGGAGTTTTGACGTTGGTTCGGCCGCGGTGGAACTCAGCCGTCTTTTCCCTCTTGCTGCCGCTAGGAGGGCTTCGCGTGCTCAGTCTTCAGCGTGATCTTTGGCCGAGGGCCCCGTGGGGGAGGCAGCCTGTGACGGCTGGCCGAGCACGATCTAGGGCGGCTGCCCTGGCGTCGCTGCGAAGGCTGGTTAGGCTGTGCTGGGCGCTGTGAAGCGGCTCGTGCAGGCGGCTGGTCACGTGAGCGGCCTGCAGAGGAACTAGAGCGTCGCGGCAGGAACAAGTTCATGGCCTGAGTGGTTTTCTGCACTTCGGAGAAGCGGTCGACGATTCCGTTCACCGCTGGGCCGAAGAGACAAGTAGGGAGAGCGGCGCATTGAGAAAGGTGGCGCGCTCAGATTCCCTCATGTCGGCGAGCGTCAACCAGAGGGTACGGCCATGCACCTCCCTAAGGCTTGAGCTGCCGACTTGGTAGCGCGAAGGGAAAGGTCCGTCGCGCTTCTTAAATCCGTGACGGCAGCTGGATCCGGGCCTCTCTCGTCCCACTCACGGAGGAGATCGGCTTGGAGGATCTGAAGTACAGCCATGTCCGGCGGCGGCGTAAGCACAGCCAACAAAAGCAGACGTGGTCCTGCAGGCTTTGGATGGGAGGGCAGACTTTGAGCGCCATCTCGCGGAGGGCGGGCAAAGGTGCGCTGCGACCGTTTCCTCCACAGCGGGGATAACTGTATACCCCTTATCAGCTGCGCCGTCCACTTGGGAGAGCGACGCGGAAACATGAGAGTGTTGCCTCGCGGAGACTGGTGCGTTCCACGACTTAGCTAGTTCCGTGTGGAGTTCTGGAAGGAAGGGTGCAGATCTGGAAGCGGGCGCTTGGCTGCGGCGATTCTGAAGAAAACAGCCGTCTAGTCTGTTAGGCGCAGGCTCCTTAGGCGGTGACCACTCGAGGCCGAGGCGGTCTACGGCCTGGGAAAGGAGGCGCATCAGCTCAGCGTCCACTCCAGCACGAGTCCGGCCGGATTCCTTGAAGGAGGAACGCGACCAGAATGGAACAGCAGTCTCCTGTGGAGTTTCCTTCCGCCTCGTCATCTGAAGTGACGGCAGTGCGGGAGGGAGCCGGCGGCTGTGCGTCCGGGAGAGGGGGCGGAGAAGGCGTAGGCGAAGCTCGAGGGAGGGGCTCCGGCAAGTGCTCCACAGGCTCCGGCAGTCTTTGGGAACGGCGCTTCTTCTTGCGCGTTACCACAAAGGATGGAGTGACGGCTTCCGGGTTGAAAACTTCGAGTCGAGCCCACAGGGAAGTTGTTCGCAGTGCTCACAGCCTCCAGACGAAAGGGCGAGGGCTGTGTTTTCCTGGCCCAAGCATAGAGTGCAGATGACATGGCGGTCTCCGGCGCTGAGCGGGGCTCTGCACGAGCCACAAGAAGTGCGAGGCATCTTGAAAAAGACGGCTCGCTTGCTCTTTTTGGAAAAGGGGGGTGTCGCAGCGGCGAACACACACAGAGAGTAGAGCTTGTAAAAGGATACGTCGCCAGATAGCTCAGCTCGCACGGATGGCTGAAGGCGGCGAAGTCGGCCGGCTTCTACAGGCGCTTTCCTAGCTGGCTGTGTCGCTTTTTCAACGGCGGCGCGGCTTCTTAAAGTCCAGCGATGCGAAAAGCTGAAGAGATGAAAATCAGCGAAGCAGCCTCCTAGCCCTGCTTATATACGCTAGGCCACGCCCATTCTGGCGGGCTGAGACGCTATGAGGGCGCGAGCGCCATTCATTGGACGTGACGTCACGTCAGGCTCGTTCCTTTATAAAACGAAGAGATGTGCAAGATGTGAAGAATACCCCACTGCTGTTCAGTTTCTACTAAAGACACAACCTGGCCCTGAAATAAACTAGCCAAATCTTGACCATTCCTAAGGTCAAGAGTCCTGTCCCATATATTCCTGAAACGTCACGCACAAGCACGTACACACATATACTTTTACACATTGAATAGGTTCAATCCCTTATGATATCTGTTAGGAATAAATGACTATTAAAATTTCTACAACAATTCCCCACTTTTTATCATTCTGATTACCCATAATCACAATAATAAACAAAAAAAAAACAAAACAAATTTTAAGTCATATCATCACACTACTCTTCATAAACATTTGTGAAATATTATTTAGAAAAGAAAAAGCTTAGGCTGTTTTGCAAGGATAGTCCCTTAAATATTAGCAAGCAAGTAAAGAATTTAATTAAAGCCGGGCTAAATGAATAGGCACTGCTATTGCACTCTCGACCTAGATCGAACCCTCAGTCACCTCAATTAAATAAGAAATAGTGTACAGATTACTTAGGAAAACAACACCATCAATTCACACTGGTTATTTTAGCAGGTCATCAAAAATACAAAGAATAAAGTAGAATAGAATCCTTCATTTCAAACCCTCTCCTTGTACGCCACCTCGTAACACGGATGACCGCTGTTTGTAACCTTCTTTAAATCTTTGCCCTTAATCTTTCTCAGAAAATAAAAAAGAATAGAAGAAAAACAACCAGAACATACATTTAACACATCTCACTGTAGCTTCCGCTACCTGTCTCGTCGCATAATTTTGTTAATCCTTGGGATAGACTGTCATTTTTTTTTTTTACCAATTGAACAGACAGCAGGTTTTCACCTGTCTCTGATATCACCCATGAATAACAAAATTATCATAACACATACAATCCTAACTCCTACCATTAAGCCTTTTCCATTAAATTTATGTCCATCTCCACATTTTATTCACTTCTAATTCAATTTATTAAGCTCTATTGAATGCACTGTTTAACAAATCTAACCAGAGAAGTCTTATAATTTTATCCATTCCTCTAACCAAATTAGTTGTTCAAAATTAACTCTAATATCTCTAGTACGGACACATCAATCAATAGATTTTCTACATTTACAATCAAATCAATACCTAGTTCGATTCAATCAAACAAAATCATCAAAATCATCACAAAAACAGATTCTTCTGTTAAACTTAAACCGTCAGTTGGCAGTTGGTTCCTCCAGGTGTGTTGATCATCTTGTTCGCCCCACGGACGTTCCGTGTTCGCCAGGGTGACACTTTGCGTGCCGTTGCAATGGTCTTTCCCTCGTAGGCGAGGCAGACAGTTACTAGCACCGTCTTCTTTAAACCTCACTTTCTGCTCTATTGGATGGTAGGCCTGTTGGTGTTGTCTAAGGTGAGAGGCTTGGACCCAGGTGTCACACTCTCCAACCATTTTCTGATCCTTACAAGGTCTTCCCTTTTAATCACGACCGCACCCCCACTGGAATGAACCATTCCTTGCCTGCTGTCACCTGTGAATGGAGACCTTAACTATTTTGTTAGTGATGCTTGTCTAGCCGCTCGTCCCTTTTGGTGTGACCTGTGGAATCAACAGCCTGAAACATATTATCACCGATAATTTCTTGCTCATTTAATAGCACTCGGGGTCCTTTTCCCCTGAAAAACACTCAACCCACTTTGCTCATGTCCACAACACAATATTTATATATTTGGAACAGAATCAGTTCTGTTTGCTGCAATCCATCCTGACATTCTGCAAAAGGAAAATCTTAAGTTATGCGCTGCGCAGGTGTGGAACCTTTCTCCTACAATAATAACCCAGGCCAGGATAGTTAGCCAAATTCATCCATAGCCATCATTTTATTGGGCACATTCTGCCCTGTATCAAAAGTCTGCATGATCTGTAGAGAAAAACAAATGTCGAGGTTATTTTCAGATAGTAAAGTACACGTAGTTTCTTTTGTCTGCTGTGCTGCCGCAGCCTTCGCTGCTGCATCTGCCCTGGCGTCTCCTGTTGAAACAGTCCTGCAATTTTGTTATCAGCGTGTGCGGCACACTTACAGACAGCAACTTTTGTTTGGAACGGCCTTTTACCCAATTAAACCCAGTGTCCTCCCAACATATATTGTCCTTTAGTAACCCATATTTTGTCAATCATTAACATCTCCCTTTTGATGCACGACTCAACACCAAACCAAACGGCGTCCTTCAGCCAAATTTCCTCCAGACATCTTTCTGTCTCTGAAACAAAGTATTACGTTCTTCACTTAAAGCCACAATCTCATCTTCTTATCGAAGTATTTGAAGGGCAACGGCCCTGAGTCTCACAGGGAATCCTGCTTTTCAGGCCTGTTGTTTGGTCTCTCAAGTCATCTACAAACATTTCCAAAGTCATCAATTGTTTCTATCAGGTCAGGTCGTGCTGTACAGACTTGGTCAATGTCAGTCAATCATTTTTCCCCCTTTTCATCACAATACTCATAAATGTGAGGGGCTCTCTTGCTAATTTCATGTTGACTTAGCCAATATGTCACTGTGTTGTTGCCATCAAATCTATAACATTTTCATTTATCTCAGCCCATGCCAGATGGTAATCTACAACTCCACAATTCCAATTTACATCAAATACTTAAACTGATCCAGAACGTAATTCAAATCAACATCATAAAGACAAAAGTAATTAATACCAGACAGAGCTTGATGACCAATCAGTTTAAATCTCGTCCTATGTTCTGTATCATCTTTTCACCTAACAGAATTAGCAGCTTCCTTTAAAATTTGTCATTTGCCAAAAGCCATCCTAGTGGGTAATGACACAATATACACCCCATTCAGAAGTAGTATTAGTACCCCAAACTAACACATAGTCACATACAAGACAAAGTGCTGTCACCATCACACACACTCATATTAGACACGCATGTCAACTGCTCCTTTTCAATATATCGTCTCTAAAAAGATTTAAATTTTAAGTACGATTTTAAACTTCACATTTTCCTCTAGGTTTACCTAATTTTACATGGTATCTTGACCAGTTTCAAATCATGTCTGTTCATTATTCATTTGATTTTTAGAAAAGGCAGCTGGGTTGTTTTGGTTCCTTATCATTATTTTTCTTCAGCTTGCTCTAGCAGGCCGATAACAGAAAGAAAGAAAGACACAGTTACCATCCCTTCCTCCAACTCAGGCAGTCTCTCTCACTATTAACAAATAGTATTTTCCACAGCCTTCTAAGACTGTAACTTAGACAAAATTTAAATTCATTACAATAACCTTTGACCATTCATCTTTGTTATGCAGACCTTTCTTAAATCTACGAAAGCTGTCTTCATCTTTAGCCACCATGTCTAACGACCTTCAGGAGTTAAACTATGTTATAGACATATTAGTTCAAAATCAACACTTCTATACATTTTCTTGCCTATAAGGCAACAATACATACAAGTTTGCTACTGTCTCCACAACAAATAATGGCAATCCCCTCCTGGCTCAGCTGGCTCTTGATTCCCATTAGCTCTTTATCTTAATTTTCTCTCCTCAGGGTGTTGTCCCCCTGGCATAGTTGCAGACACTTGTCATAATGAAAAACAAGCCATACAACCAATGCGGTTTCTTCCGCGAGTGGTATAGAGGAAACTCACATTTTCTGGGTCAGACTGCCGTAACTCCTCACAGCGCATCTCACCTCTCAATGCTCTGCTGACCCCAGTGGCCTCCAGTAATCAGCCCTCAACTCTCATACCTTTCTCACGTATAACACCTCCATCCGGAGGTGCCCAGTGTTCGTGACCCCCTGCGTTGGGCTGTCCCCTGGCCAGGAAGATCATCCCGTCATTGAGTAGCCACTCGTACACACTGGTGACCGCTCTTTCCCATCACACAATCAGTTTTCTTCAACAGAACTCAGCTGTTTTCTGGAGCTTAGGAAAGGCACGTTCAAGAGTCACCAGAGCCATTCCGATTGCCTAATAGTGTTCACACAGGGAGACAGGTTAATAACAGCAGTATTTAATCACTTAAATCCATTAACCATCTTAATCATCAACCTAGCTACTTAGATTATACTCAGTGAATTTAGATCACAGCCAATATTCAGTGTACTGTTACTGTACATCTGTAGCCGTAGCCTTCGGCCCTGTTTCATGGTGGAAACTTAAAGAAGTTACTGGTCCTCTATCGTTTAAGATCTGCATCATTATTTCAAAGACTTCTTTAAAGTCATTCAGTTTTACATTTAAAACATTCTCAAATACAATTGCCCACTTAATGGCAATGATTTATTTTAACATCTCTCTGTCTGATTTTCAACCGAAACACTGTGCTTTTACTATAAATAGCTTATTACTTATGACACAGGCTCAAATAACAGCTTTTAGCTGACATGATTGAGAGAGACTCTGAGACTTTCAGGACTGGCACACTGTACTCTCATAAACTTCTAACATCAAACTCTATCTACCATCTTTTAACTCTATCCCAGCTTAAGGCATATTTGCCAGAAATTACATGTGTTTCCAAATAAACATTTTTATAGTTGTCTTTTGCCCATATCTCATGGAATTTAGACATTAGAAATTTCCACTCAGATTGAGTCTCTGTCGTACTGGCGGTTTTCAGCCACAGCAGACATCAGATTCAGATAAGCGAGCTGTTTCATTACAGCCAATAACAAACTTATCTTTGAAAGCAAAACATCAGCTTCTAGTTCTTTCATGGTCAAAACACTAACAGAACACATTTTACATTTAACAACTGTTAATCCAGTAGCCTATTACTTCTACTTATTTGATCTTAAATAAAAATATTTATTCTAGTTCTCAATTACCATAGCTTAATATCTGACTTCAACGTTTTTTCTAGGAGTTTATCACTCTCCAATCGGGATTCACACTAACTTTGACAAGGCTACTCTGCATCTTTTGCAGTTATTATAAATCATCCGTGAGATTTGTCTCTCTATATAACCTGAACCCTTCTTAAAATGTTGAATTAAAACACAATCATCCTTTTAGTTACTTTTATATATTTTGCAACTTTCATCAAACTGTTTCACTGTTTCAAAAAAAATTACTATTATAGATCTTTTCTTCAAAAGGATTCACTTTAAGACTTCAATCTTTTGACCTTGTTTTTATCTCTTATTCTTTCTCAGACGAAAATGTTAATGTCGTCATTTAAACACTGATCTACTTTCAAACCCACATTATTACCAGAAATGTGTCACTATCACATTTTCAAACACCTTCTCGGTGGGCATTTACAGTTACGTGTTAAATGGTCCTGCTGACCACAATTAAAGCACTCTCTGTCGGCTCCAACTTACTGCACATCACTGAAGCAGTGTGTCCCATTCAGGAATGCAAACAGAGCTGATAAGCAGTTCCCTTTCGTTGTCACTCCGAGTTACGTCGGATGACGACGAATGGGGTTTCGCTTAGAAAGCCTATCAGCTTCGAGTATTACAAAACGAGCCAATGGCAAAGAAATGCCATGGGTCTGCGGAATTTGCATGACGTAACTCCGCCCCACCTCGTGGGTATAAAAGGAGGACGCTGGCAACATGCAGTTATGTTTTCGCTTCGGAGCCAAGAGTACCTCTTCACTCCTCAAGCCATCTCTGAGAATTGTCAGCTTTTACAAACGAGTTCCTCTGGTGTTGGTGTTTGTGGGCGATTCCAGCGAGCGCGCGCTTCCTGCTGATCTGTGCAGTGATTTTGCCAGAGAGTGCGTGTCTCCCCGGCCGCCTCGACATCAGAGTGTTTCTCTCTCACAAAAAGAGCTTGCACGCGGCACGTCTTTTTAAAGATGCCTCGCCCGTGCACTTCTGGTTGCGGCAGATATGTGTCTGACTCTGATGGGCACGAGCGCTGCCTAGTGTGTTTGGGCATGGATCACGCTAGAGCAGCGCTCGTGGATGAGTCATGTTCTCTCTGTGGGAACATGACCATCGCGTCACTAAGGTCGAGACTCAGTGAACTCGCAAGAGTGAGAGTCCCCTCATCCACACCCCGATCTAATGCTCCCCCGAGGAGTACTACTTCGGCTGGTGGCCAGGGTGACCTGAGGGTAACGGTCTGGAACCAGGCGCCGACTATGTGTCCGCGACCCCAGCCCCCCTCTTCAGTGACGGTGCCCGCTAGTGAGCCTCTGATTCCCGCGGGACCTTCGGGTGCCCCGCGGGCTTCGGTTGAAGCTACAGAGGAAGACGCCATGTCTGTAGCAGCATCACAAGGTGGGCTTGATTCTTCCGGAAGTGAAGATTCAGCGCAGCTGCCACCTTCCGGTGTGCATACGGCTGTGCCTGAATCGGATCCGGAAATGACGGCCATGCTTTCCCGGGCAGCCGCGAGCATTGGTTTAGAGTGGAGGCCTCCACCCTGTCCCGAGTGCTCGCGGCTGGACGATTGGTTTTTGGGTAAGGCTGCCGACCCCCGTGGTCCACGGCAAACCCCAATACCATTCTTCCCGGACGTGCATGATGAGATCTCGAAGTCCTGGAAGACCCCCCTGTCTTCCCGGGACCGCTCGCTGATCCCATCCGCCTCTCCTCCCCTCGATGAGGCGGCCGCCCGTGGGTACACTGGGCTTCCCCCTTGAACGCTCTGTTGCGATGCAACTGTGTCCTCAGAGTGCTTCTTCTCGGGGCGAGCCTAAGCATCCATCCAAGGCCTGTAGATTTTCGTCATCTATGGTGGCGAAGTCTTACAGAGCGGCGGGACAGGCGGCTACCTCTCTGCATGCTATGGCCACTCTGCAGGTCTACCAGGCCCAGATGCTCAGAAGCATGCACGAGGGCAGGACAGACCCAGGGCTCTTCAATGAGCTGCGTGCCGCAACCGACCTCGCTCTCCGGGCGACGAAGGTAGCCGCGCGCTCCCTGGGTTTGGTGATGTCCACCGCGGTGGTCCAGGAGAGACACCTATGGCTGAACCTGGCTGACATGCGGGATTCCGAGCGGACTCGTCTGCTCGATGCGCCCCTGTCCCAGGCCGGCCTCTTCGGCGGCGCAGTTGAGGACTATGCCCAACAGTTCTCAACTGCACAGAAGCAGACTGAGGCCATCAAACATATTCTGCCCCGCCGACCCGCTGCTGCCTCGTCGTCGGTCAGGCCGACGCGCGGAGGAAGCCGCAGGAAGGCGCCCCAGCCCTCTCCAGCCCCGCCCCCGCCAAGCGCCGGGCCAAGCGGCGCTCCTGAGACGGGCTGCTCAGGGATGATGTTTGTTTCACAGGAGATGGTAGCAGGGCCACTCCTTCCCCCGGTGGAGGGCCGGGGGAGAATCCTTTGTTCTCCACTCCCCGCTGCTCACCCGGGTGGGCAGCACCCTAATGTGGTTAAAGACAGAAACAAACCTCTCACCCCTGAGCACACAGAGTTCTCGGACGACCCAGAGCGCCGCCCACCAGCCGTGCTCTCCTCGTCGCCCTCTGTCCCAGAGTCGGTTGACACGGCGTGCCGCCCACGGGCCGTTTCGTCCCTGTCCCACTCTGTCGCCAGACCCCTGGCAGAAGGCCCCCGTGGAACGCTGGTCCTTCCCTGGCCTCCTCTGTCAGGGCACGGATGTTAACTGCGCCCCCACACCGGATCGCTATGCCGTCCACGTCCGGGCCAGTTACTCCGCTTCGCTGCCCCTCCGGGGGGACGCCGGTGGTCCGCATGACCCCGCTGGTACAGTTCCTAGAAGCCTGGCTAGAGCTTCCCCAACTGTCCCGCTGGGTTGCCCGCACCGTCCGGTTCGGCTATGCGATTCAGTTCGCACGGTCTCCTCCCCGATACAGGGGAGTCCGCTCCACTTTGGTCGGTGGCAACGCCCCGATCATGCGAGCAGAGATTGCCACTCTGCTGGCGAAGGGTGCAATCGAGACTGTCCCTCCAGCCGAGATGAGGTCCGGCTTCTACAGCCCTTACTTCATTGTCCCCAAGAAAACCGGTGGGTTACGACCAATCCTGGACCTGCGAGTATTGAATCGCTCCCTTTACAGGATGCCGTTCAAAATGCTCACCGCCAAACGCATTTTCGAGTGTGTGCGGCCCCAGGATTGGTTTGCAGCGATCGACCTGAAGGACGCCTACTTTCATGTCTCCATTCTCCCTCGTCACAGACCGTTCCTCCGGTTTGCTTTCGAGGGACAGGCATATCAGTACGCGGTTCTCCCGTTCGGGCTAGCCCTGTCCCCTCGCGTCTTCACGAAGGTCGTCGAGGCAGCCCTTGTTCCCCTTCGGGTTCACGGGGTTCGCATCCTGAACTATCTCGACGACTGGCTGATTATAGCTTACTCTCGAGACCAGGTTTGCGAACACAGGGACCTTGTGCTCCGGCACTTAGCCCGTCTGGGCCTTCGGGTCAACTGGGAGAAGAGCAAACTTTGCCCCGTGCAGAGGATCTCTTTTCTCGGTATGGACATCGACTCGGTCGCCATGTCCGCGCAGCTTACGAGCGAGCGCGCGCGCAGTCACTGCTGACTTGTCTGAGACAAATACAGGGCAAGAAAGCGGTTCCACTGAAACATTTTCAGAGGCTCCTGGGGCATATGGCATCTGCAGCCGCGGTCACGCCGCTCGGATTGCTTCATATGAGACCGCTTCAGCTTTGGCTTCGCGACCGAGTCCCGAGGTGGGCATGGCAACAAGGCAAGCTCCGAGTTCCAGTGACTTCGAGCTGCCGTCAGACCTTCACCCCGTGGTTGAACCTCAGTTTTCTCAGGGCTGGTGTCCCCCTGGAACGAGCGTCGAGGCATGTTGTTGTCTCAACAGATGCCTCCACCACGGGCTGGGGCGCCATGTGCAATGGTCATGCTGCCGCGGGCTCCTGGACAGGACCCCAGCGCCTATGGCATGTGAATTGCCTCGAGTTGCTGGCAGTACGCCTTGCTCTGCACCGCTTCCGAGCGCTGCTCATGGGTCAACACGTACTAGTCCGATCAGACAATTCCGCCACAGTAGCGTACATCAACCATCAAGGTGGTCTACGCTCCCGCCGTATGTCGCAACTCGCTCGCCACCTCCTCCTATGGAGTCAGAAGCATCTGAGGTCCCTTCGTGCTATTTACATTCCCGGAGCCCTGAACCGTGCTGCCGACGAGCTGTCACGGCTTCAGCCCCTCCCTGGAGAATGGCGACTCCATCCCCAGTCGGTCCAGCTGATTTGGGACCAGTTTGGCGACGCACAGATAGATCTGTTTGCCTCCTGCGACTCATCCCAT
This sequence comes from Meda fulgida, assembly GCA_030578275.1. Lineage (NCBI taxonomy): Eukaryota > Metazoa > Chordata > Actinopteri > Cypriniformes > Leuciscidae > Meda > Meda fulgida. Next base: position 20,319,352 of record CM060627.1, read on the forward strand.
TGCGCCCAGTTTTATTCTCTGACCGAGGGCACGCTCGGCACGGATGCACTGGCGCACAGCTGGCCGCGGGGCCGCAAGTATGCGTTTCCCCCAGTGAGCCTTCTTGCGCAGCTCCTGCGCAAGGTCAGGGAGGGCGAGGAGCAAGTCCTTCTGGTTGCGCCGTACTGGCCCACCCGGACTTGGTTCTCCGAACTAGTGCTCCTCGTGACAGCACCTCCTTGGCCAATTCCTCTGAGGAAGGACCTCCTTTCTCAGGGACGGGGCACTCTATGGCACCCTCGTCCCGATCTCTGGAACCTCCACGTGTGGCTCCTCGACGGGACGAGACAGGTTTGAGTACCCTACCACCTGCGGTGGTGGCTACCATCACTTCCGCTAGAGCGTCGTCCACGAGACATGCCTACGCATTGAAGTGGAACATATTCGTCAATTGGTGCTCTTCTCGCCGAGAAGACCCCCGGAGTTGTTCGATCAGTTTCGTGCTTTCCTTCCTTCAAGATGGGTTGGAGCGAAGGCTGTCTCCCTCCACCCTCAAAGTTTATGTTGCCGCTATTGCCTCACCACGACTTAGTGGAAGGTAAGTCCATAGGGAAGCACGACCTGATCGTCAGGTTCCTGAGGGGGGCGAGGAGACTGAATCCTCCTCGCTCTCCTCTCGTTCCCTCTTGGGACCTCTCAGTGGTCTTAGGTGCCCTGCGGAGTGCTCCCTTTGAGCCTTTGCAATCAGTGGAGCTTAAGTTCCTGTCAATGAAGACAGCGCTCCTGATTGCATTGGCTTCTCTCAAGAGGGTCGGGGACCTGCACGCATTCTCCGTTGACGAAGCGTGCCTAGAGTTCGGGCCGGCCGGTTCTCACGTGATCCTGAGACCCCGGCCTGGATATGTGCCCAAGGTTCCTACCACTCCCTTCCGGGACCAGGTGGTGAACCTGCAAGCGCTGCCCTCGGAGGAGGCAGACCCAGCCTTGGCACTGCTCTGTCCAGTACGCGCTCTCCGCGCTTATGTAGACAGGACGCAGTGTTTCAGGACCTCAGACCAGCTCTTTGTCTGTTATGGTGGGAAGCTGAAGGGAAAGGCTCTCTCAAAGCAGAGGTTGTCTCACTGGATTGTGGACACCATTGCTTTGGCTTACCAGCAGCAAGGCCGACCGTGCCCCCTTGGTGTGACCGCCCACTCCACCCGGAGTGTGGCATCCTCCTGGGCGCTGGCGCATGGCGCCTCGCTAGCAGACATCTGCAGAGCTGCAGGCTGGGCGACACCTAACACATTCGCCAGATTCTATAATCTCCGAGTGGAGCCAGTGTCCTCTCGTGTTCTCGCTTCAAACAGCTAGTTCCGGACCCGCTCAGGTGTCTTCGCTTGCTCGCCATTCCACTCCGCGGACTGGATACGTGCGATATTCTGCTCAGGTGAGCTTCTCCGAAAGCCCTGAGTTCCTCCAGCACCCTGATGCTAGCGCCAGTGTCTATTGCCTGGGCGTCGGCTAGGTGCCTCCGTGTGCATGGTCCCTCCCATGAGCTACCCCCACACGTGTATTTCCACTGTAAGCCTCTTTGAGCATGTGTCTTTCCCTCGGCAAGCCACCTTGCCACCCCTGAGGTTTAAATATTCCACCTGCGGCTGGACAACTCAGAGTTTTCCCATATGTTACTATCAGGTCATATGTTTATTTTCAAATGCCCCCCCCCCCCCCACTGGGTTGGTGATAATTGCATATTTCCCCTTAAAAGCTTGGGATATGCTTCCCAGTGTACCTTGGTATTCCTGTGTTAAATAGGAGTCCTTCGTCCCAATATCTCAAGGGCTCAGATTTTTCGCAGGGCGCTGGAAGACAGCTGTGAAGGTGGCGTGATTTGACTGGTAACCCCATTCGTCGTCATCCGGCGTAACTCGGAGTGACAACGAAAGGGAACGTCTCGGTTACGTATGTAACCCTCGTTCCCTGAGTAGGGAACGGAGACGTTACGTCTTCCTGCCACTTCCGCTGTTTCGCGGGGATCGCCCGAGTTCAGTCTTGGCTCCTCAGCGATAAAACATAACTGCATGTTGCCAGCGTCCTCCTTTTATACCCACGAGGTGGGGCGGAGTTATGTCATGCAAATTCCGCAGACCCATGGCATTTCTTTGCCATTGGCTCGTTTTGTAATACTCGAAGCTGATAGGCTTTCTAAGCGAAACCCCATTCGTCGTCATCCGACGTAACGTCTCCGTTCCCTACTCAGGTAACGAGGGTTACATACGTAGACGTTCTCTGTATTCTTTTACAGTCCACCAGTGGCGGATTCAATCCCAATAGCCGAATCATAATCTTTATCATTATTATTGGCCGCACATCAATTTTCTTAAGCTGCATAAGTTGTTTGCACAAAGTTTTAATTTAGTCATACTTGTCCAGGGAAATGATCCCTGACCCAGAATTTCCATTATAAAACAAACATCTTTTGCGTCAATTACTTAATATCAACAAATATCCGACATTATACATTATTGATTTCCAGAATCTTTGGTCAAAGTTGTCTTTACATTTTACTAATTTGCTTTTTTCATCAACAACACTGATTACAGAACAAGTGCATATCCAACATCCAAAAATCTTTCCCTACATGCCAGTTCCTTCTGTATCCTCTCCTTTCTTTTCTCTACATGCCAGTTCCTTCATTATCTAACCAGTACATGATTGCTTAACTACAATCCCCACACACATATCTCACACACCAACCTTCTTGTTTTCCCTTCACTTCCCTCTTCCATCAAGTTTCTCACTTACAGTTCCACTCTATTTCTATCACTCTATCACTCTATTTCACACAGAAAGCCTTATTGCTGCTGCTTGCTACTTCAATCCTTAACATATACATTTAAGTTCTATAGACATCTAATGTCATGCATCCATTTACTGGATGAAGAAGTAAAAACCTTATTTCTCTCTGCAGTTCGACTTTTATTTTTATTTTTTATCTTCCCCTTTAAGACAACAATCCATTGTTTGTCCACATTGCTTACACACGTTTGAACACAGCCATAACTCTTTGTTTCTCACTGCCCTGTTCAATTGATTCCCTCCCTGAGGAAATCATGTATTTTCTCAGTTTTTCAATGTCTAACATACATTTTCCCTCATAATATTTCCTCATTTGATAGAAAACCGGTGTGTCAAATTTGGCAAGCTTGCTCTGAGATTTTCCCATACTGGCTGTTTCTGTTACTCTGTGGATTTCTCAGTTTCGACGCTGCGTCTAATAATCTGTTGGACGTCTCCACCAGATCTGATCCCTTAACCCAAGACCAGACAGGGCGCACCCAGTGCTTTTCCTGGCGAATCGATAAACTCCCAGTAAACTGCTACGTGAGGATCCCTCGATTTGCAAAATCGCTACCCCTGACGTGTTTTGCAAATACGCACCTCACGCAGTTAGCCCTACTGTATTAACCCTTGACCCGCCCGTAAGTCTCAACCGACCCCCAATAAACTGCTGTACGAATATTCCTCGATTTGCAAAATCGCTACCCCATGACGTGTTTTGCAAATACGCACTTCGCACAGTTAGCCCTATTGCATCGGTGCTCTTGACCTACACCACAGAAACGAACAGACTCAGCCACTATGGTTTTACCCACAAATTGAAAAACATTTTAGCCCAAAAGAAAAATATTTTAGCCGTCTCTTACCAGAGATGTCTTGGATTGCCACGGGTTCGTTCTCATTTGATTCCAGTGGAGCCTCTCCTGGCCCTGATAGCGGTCGGCCCCTCTCCTAAAACTTACGAGGTAGAGCTGGAACTGCTCAGTCCAGGTGGCCAAACACCGTCTGCTCTCAGGTCCAGAAGGCACTTCCAAGGAATCCCACTCTTCTGACACCAAATTGTTGTGGCAAAACTTCTGTTAAACATCATCACTGCGTAAGAGACACTCAGAGTCAAATTAATAAAAAAGAAAAGTATTTATTCTTGCAAGAATAGGCCCAGTCACCAACACAGCAGTTACCCTGTGAAGTGAGGGACGCACACCAGGAAGACATGAGACAGCCTTTATACTCTTTTCAAGATTCCTCCTCACAGCAGTTACCCTTTCACCCACTCAGATAAGGTCCCCACTGCTGTTCAGTTTCTACTAAAGACACAACCTGGCCCTGAAATAAACTAGCCAAATCTTGACCATTCCTAAGGTCAAGAGGTCCTGTCCCATATATTCCTGAAACGTCACGCACAAGCACGTACACACATATACTTTTACACATTGAATAGGTTCAATCCCTTATGATATCTGTTAGGAATAAATGACTATTAAAATTTCTACAACAAAACTTTGAACATTGAAGAATATAACATTAAAGTCATATGCACTTTGTTGCATTGAAGAATAACATATAAGTGATATGCACTTTGTTGAATTGACATGCATACAAGACTAACTCATTCCGATGTGAATTGAAGAGATCACATTTGTGTTTTTGCATTGTATTGCATAAACGATCATACTTTTTCCTCCGTGCAATGAAAAGTCAACACATACCATATGTGCCTTTGCAACGCATTGCATACTTCAACTAACCATTTTTATTTGTGTATGAAGGAAAATCATTGCATTATATGTTGAAAAGACAACCCACATCATATTGTTTTTCGCATTGCATTCAACTAATTTATATGTGTACTGACGAGAAAACATCACATAAGCACATACAACCAATCGTTGAAGAAAACATACAAATCAAAATCATTTTGTTGCATTTCAATGCATTGAAGAACTAACTCTTTCCTTATTGCGTTGAAGAGATGTGCAATGCAATCTATTCTTGTATTGCATTGCACCTTCGATCAAGCGTTGTGCACAGTGTTGGGAATAACGGCGTTTAAAAGAACGGCGTTAGGTAACGACGTTATTTTTTCAGTAAGGGGGTAATCTAACTAATTACTTTTCCCGTCGTTACAACGGCGTTAACGTTACTGAACGTTAAATGCGGTGCGTTACCACGGGCGTCAGTTTGGTTTGAAATGTGCTGGCGACAGAGATGCATTCGGACGTGCATTTTCAGAAATGCTGATACAAAGTTGTCAAACTGTGCAGCCTCTCTGCTCAACCAGTAAATAAATCCATCGATCCGCAATTGTTATTTGAGATCTTAAGTGGGCTAGTGGTAGATCATTTGCCAAGCGTGTCAGAGATTACGGATTCGAATCCGCACTTCTATAGTTGTTTTTTTTTCTCTCTCATCAAAACTGAATTTGTTCAGCAGGGACACGTTTATGTGCATTTTATTTTGTGATTTCACCGAAACGAATAGTAGCGGACGCCTGCAAACGCCTCCGGCCAGCTAAGAACAATATTGCTTTCATCCGGGCTGGGGAGAAGCCACCATTAGCTGCCAGGGCCACCTCATCTGGTCTGCTAGCATCAGCACAAGACTGGGAGTTGAAAGTTGACCTGGAGAAGCAACTGAAGTTCCCAGAAACTGTCGCCACCACAACGCTGCGGCCTGACATGTTCCTCATCTCAGAGACCTCCAAGCAGATCGTTCTCCTGGAACTCACCGTACCCTGGGAGGACTGCATCGAGGAGGCCAATGAGATGAAGAGGGCTAAATATGCTGAGCTAGTGGAGGAGTGCCGGAACAATGGGTGGCGAGCGCGGTGTGAGCCCATTGAGGTGGGATGCAGAGGGTTTGCTGGCCAATGCAGGGCGTACAACATCCTGGGCATCACAGGGGCCATTAAGCGAAGGGCCATCAAAGAGGTCACAGAGTCAGCAGAAGTTGCCTCAAGGTGGCTGTGGATAAGGAGAGGAGAACCATGGGTGAGGTAGGGCTACCTGGACACAAGTTGGGGCCTGATCAACCCCAGCTGGGTCGCCTGGGTGAGAGTGTATGATGCTTGAAAGACCCGAAACACTCTGTGACCCCAGGTAACATCACTGATGATGTGTCCAGGTTGCATCAAGTTGATGTATGTTACAAGTTAGAAAAAAATCAGATGACTTCAATCAGAATGTGTAGAATGTTCAGGATGTAGGACTCTTTAGCAGAAAAATGTCAATCGGTCAAATATAGATTATGGTCTGGCTGATTCAACATCAGAAGGTACAGCCTGCAAAATATTTCCTGTCAAAGGGTCCCAGTGCACGTGCGTGCGTGCGTTGTGCATTGAAGAATAACATAAAAGTCATATGCATTTTGTTAAATTGCAGTGCATTCAAGAACTAACTTGAATGCATTGCGTTGAGTAGTGTGTTGAAGAGTTGTGCAATTTAATCTGCTCTTGCATATTATTGCACATACGAGCAAGCGTTGTTCTTTGTAGCACTTTTTCTGCTTTAATAGAACTTTGTTGCTTTGCAATGCATTCAAGAACTAACTCATTCTATGTTCGTTGCAGAGCTGTGCAATGCAATCTGCTCTTGCATAGTATTTCACATACGATCAAGCGTTGTGCATTGAATAATTACATTATAAGTAATATTACTTCTATATTAGTTTATAAATACCCTGTTAGTGCATATGTACTTTGTTGTATTGCAATGCACTAAATTAACTCATTCCGTAGTGCGATGAAGAGCTGTGCAATGCAATATGCTCTTGCATAGTATTGCACAAACAATCAAGCGTTGTTCATTGAAGAATAAAAGTCATATGCACTTTTTTGCATTGCAATGCTTTCAAGAACAAACTTATTAATAACAAACTCGTTAAAGAAATTGCTGTGCAATCAGTTCTTGCATAGCATTTTACATACCATCAAACTTTGAACATTGAAGAATATAACATTAAATCCATATGCACTTTGTTGCATTGAAGAATAATATATAAGTGATATACACTTTGTTGAATTGACATGCATACAAGACTAACTCATTCCGATGTGAATTGAAGAGATCACATTTGTGTTCGTTGCATTGTATTGCATAAACGATCGTACTTTTTCCTCTGTGCAATGAAAAGTCAACACATACCATATGTGCCTTTGCAACGCATTGCATTCTTCAACTAACCATTTTTATTTGTGTATGAAGGAAAATCATTGCATTATCTGTTGAAAAGACAACCCAAAACATATTGACAACCCACAACATATTGGTTTTCGCATTGCATACAACTAATTTTTTTGTGTACTGACGAGAAAACATCACGAGCTGTTGCTTTCCAATGCATGCAATGACTAACTCATTCCTTTGTACAGTGAGGAGATGTGCAATGCAGCGTGCTGTTGCATTGCATTGCACAAGCGTTGTGCACTGAAGAATAGCATGAAAGTCATATACATTTTTTGCATTGCAATTCATTCAAGGACTGACTCATTCCTTTATTCGTTGAGGAGATGTGCAATGCAAAAATAATATACACTTTGTTGCATTGCAATGAACTAAAGAATTAACTCATTTTGTAGTGCCTTGAAAAGATATGCATTAAAGAATAACATGAAAGTCATTGCACTTTTTTGCATTGCAATGCTTTCAGGAACTGACTCATTCCAGAGTGCGTTAAAGAGGTTCAATCTGTTTTTTAAAAGCATTGCACATACAATCAAGCTTTGTGCATTGAAGAAAACCATAAAAATCATATGCACTTTGTTGCAATAAAGAATAACATAAGTAATATGCACTTTGTTGCATTGACATGCATACAAGACTAAATCATTCCGATGTGCATTGAAGAGATAACATTTGTTGCATTGTATTGTATAAGCGATCAAACTTTTTCCTCTGTGCAAAGAAAAGTCAACACAAACCATATTTGCCTTCGCAGCGCATTATATACTTCAACTAACCATTTTCATTTGTGTATGAAGGAAAATCATTGCATTATATGTTGAAAAGACAACCCACATCATATTTTTTTACTTATTGCATTCAACTAATTTATATATGTACTGACGAGAAAACATCACATAAGCACATACGACCAATCGTTGAAGAATAACATACAAATCAAAATCATTTTGTTGCATTTCAATGCAATGAGGAACTAACTCTTTCCTCACTGCGTTGAAGAGATGTGCAATGCAATCTATTCTTGTATTGCATTGCACCTTCGATCAAGCGTTGTGCATTGAAGAATAACATAAAAGTCATTCTGATGTAATATTAGAAAAAAATCAGATGACTTCAATCAGAATGTGTAGAATGTTCAGGATCTAGGACTCTTTAGCAGAAAAATGTCAATCGGTCAAATATGGATTATGGTCTGGCTGATTCAACATCAAGGTACAGCCTGCAAAATATTTCCTGCCAAAGCGTCCCAGTACACGTGCGTGCGTGCGTGCGTGCGTGCGTGCGTTGTGCATTGAAGAATAACATAAAAGTCATATGCATTTTGTTGCATTGCAGTGCATTCAAGAACTAACTTGAATCCATTGCGTTCAGTAGTGTGTTGAAGAGTTTTGCAAATTAATCTGCTCTTGCATGTTATTGCACATACGATAAAGCGTTGTTCTTTCAAGCATTTTTTCTGCTTTTAAAGCACTTTGTTGCTTTGCAATGCATTCAAGAACTAACTCATTCTATGTTCGTTGCAGAGCTGTGCAATGCAATCTGCTCTTGCATAACATTTCACATACGATCAAGCGTTGTGCATTGAATAATTACATTATAAGTAATATTACTTCTATATTAGTTTAAAAATACCCTGTTAGTGCATATGCACTTTGTTGTATTGCAATGCACTAGAGAATTAACTCATTCCGTTGTGCGATGAAGAGCTGTGCAATGCAATAGGCTCTTGCATAGTATTGCACAAACAATCAAGCGTTGTTCATTGAAGAATAAAAGTCATATGCACTTTTTTGCACTGCAATGCTTTCAAGAACAAACTTATAATAACAAACTCGTTAAAGAAATTGCTCTGCAATCTGTTCTTGCATAGCATTGCACATACGATCAAACTTTTTACATTGAAGAATATAAAATTAAAGTCATATGCACTTTGTTGCATTGAAGAATAACATATAAGTGATATGCTCTTTGTTGAATTGACATGCATACAAGACTAACTCATTCCGATGTGAATTGAAGAGATCATATTTGTGTTCGTTGCATAAACAATCATACTTTTTCCTCTATGCAATGAAAAGTCAACACATACCATATGTGCCTTTGCAACGCATTGCATACTTCAACTAACCATTTTTATTTGTGTATGAAGGAAAATCATTGCATTATCTGTTGAAAAGACAACCCACAACATATTGACAACCCACAACATATTGGTTTTCGCATTGCATACAACTAATTTATTTGTGTACTGACGAGAAAACATCACGAGCTGTTGGTTTCCAATGCATGCAATGACTAACTCGTTCCTTTGTACAGTGAAGAGATGTGCAATGCAGCGTGCTGTTGCATTGCATTGCACAAGCGTTGTGCACTGAAGAATAGCATGAATCATATGCATTTTTTTTGTATTGCAATGCATTCAAGGACTAACTCATTCCTTTATTCGTTGAGGAGATGTCCAATGCAAAAATAATATACACTTTGTTGCATTGCAATGCACTAAAGAATTAACTCATTTTGTAGTGCGTTGAAAAGATGTGCATTAAAGAATAACATAAAAGTCATTGCACTTTTTGCATTGCAATGCTTTCAAGAACTGACCCATTCCAGAGTGCGTTAAAGAGGTTCAATCTGTTTTTTAAAAGCATTGCACATACAATCAAGCTTTGTGCATTGAAGAAAACCATAAAAATCATATGCACTTTGTTGCAATAAAGAATAACATAAGTAATATGCACTTTGTTGTATTCCCATGCATACAAGACTAAATCATTCCGATGTGCATTGAAGAGATAACATTTGTTGCATTGTATTGTATAAGCGATCAAACTTTTTCCACTGTGCAAAGAAAAGTCAACACAAACCATATTTGCCTTCGCAACGCATTATATACTTCAACTAACCATTTTCATTTGTGTATGAAGGAAATCATCATTATATGTTGAAAAACAACCCACATCATATTGTTTTTCGCATTGCATTCAACTAATTTATATGTGTACAGACGAGAATACATCACATAAGCACATACAACCAATCGTTGAAGAATAACATACAAATCAAAATCATTTTGTTGCATTTCAATGCATTGAATAACTAACTCTTTCCTTATTGCGTTGGAGAGATGTGCAATGCAATATATTCTTGTATTGGATTGCACCTTCGATCAAGCGTTGTGCATTGAAGAATAACATAAAAGTCATTCTGATGTAATATTAGAAAAAAATCAGATGACTTCAATCAGAATGTGTAGAATTTTCATGGTGTAGGACTCTTTAGCAGAAAAATGTCAATCGGTCAAATATGGATTATGGTCTGGCTGATTCAACATCAGAAGGTACAGCCTGCAAAATATTTCCTGTCAAAGGGTTCCAGTGCACGTGCGTGCGTGCGTGCGTGCGTTGTGCATTGAAGAATAACATAAAAGACACATGCATTTTGTTGCATTGCAGTGCATTCAAGAACTAACTTGAATGCATTGCGTTGAGTAGTGTGTTGAAGAGTTGTGCAATTTAATCTGCTCTTGCATATTATTGCACATACGAGAAAGCGTTGTTCTTTCAAGCACTTTATCTGCTTTAAAAGCACTTTGTTGCTTTGCAATGCATTCAAGAACTAACTCATTCTATGTTCGTTGCAGAGATGTGCAATGCAATCTGCTCTTGCATAGCATTTCACATACGATCAAGCGTTGTGCATTGAATAATTACATTATAAGTAATATTACTTCTATGTTAGTTTATAAATACCCTGTTAGTGCATATGCACTTTGTTGTATTGCAATGCACTAAAGAATTAACTCATTCCGTAGTGCGATGAAGAGCTGTGAAATGCAATATGCTCTTGCATAGTATTGCACAAACAATCAAGCGTTGTTCATTGAAGAATAAAAGTCATATGCACTTTTTGCACTGCAATGCTTTCAAGAGCAAACTTATTAATAACAAACTCGTTAAAGAAATTGCTCTGCAATCTGTTCTTGCATAGCATTGCATATAAGATCAAACTTTTTACATTGAAGAATATAACATTAAAGTCATATGCACTTTGTTGCATTGAAGAATAACATATAAGTGATATGCTCTTTGTTGAATTGACATGCATACAAGACTAACTCATTCCGATGTGAATTGAAGAGATCACATTTGTGTTCGTTGCATTGTATTGCATAAACGATCATACTTTTTCCTCTGTGCAATGAAAAGTCAACACATACCATATGTGCCTTTGCAACGCATTGCATACTTCAACTAACCATTTTTATTTGTGTATGAAGGAAAATCATTGCATTATCTGTTGAAAAGACAACCCACAACATATTGACAACCCACAACATATTGGTTTTCGCATTGCATACAACTAATTTATTTGTGTACTGACGAGAAAACATCACGAGCTGTTGGTTTCCAATGCATGCAATGACTAACTCGTTCCTTTGTACAGTGAAGAGATGTGCAATGCAGCGTGCTGTTGCATTGCATTGCACAAGCGTTGTGCACTGAAGAATAGCATGAAAGTCATATGCATTTTTTTGCATTGCAATGCATTCAAGGACTAACTCATTCCTTTATTCGTTGAGGAGATGTGCAATGCAAAAATAATATACACTTTGTTGCATTGCAATGCACTAAAGAATTAACTCATTTTGTAGTGCGTTGAAAGGATGTGCATTAAAGAATAACAAAAGTCATTGCACTTTTTTGCATTGCAATGCTTTCAAGAACTGACTCATTCCGTAGTGCGTTAAAGAGGTTCAATCTGTTTTTTAAAAGCATTGCACATACAATCAAGCTTTGTGCATTGAAGAAAACCATAAAAATCATATGTACTTTGTTGCATTGCCATGCATACTAGACTAAATCACTCCGATGTGCATTGAAGAGATAACATTTGTTGCATTGTATTTTATAAGCGATCAAACTTTTTCCTCTGTGCAAAGAAAAGTCAACACATACCATATTTGCCTTCGCAACGCATTATATACTTCAACTAACCATTTTCCTTTGTGTATGAAGGCATATTATCTCCCCCAATCAGCTTGTAACAGTTTTTACTTATTGTCAAATTCTGTGATGGCACCACGGATTCTTCCGTGACCGTACCACGGAATATTCAGTGGTCGCCACAGATTTTTTTCACCTTCACTGGACGCGATTGCCTATTGCTGATTTTGACACTTTCAGTAGGCTATTCAAGTTGTCTGTGTTTGTGATGCATGTAGCCTAATTAAACTGTGAACATATTATCTCCCCTGACCAGTTTCTATAGCCTTTTGCTTATTGACAAATTCTGTGATGGCACCACGGATTCTTCCGTGACGGGACACACGGATAACCGGATAACTAAAGGCAGGCTTGATCAATCAAACTCCCCATCCATCATCTTGTGTAAATAATATTTGAACTAATTTACATTTTTTTTTATGTTTACTCAATTGACAGATAGGCATATACAGACAACGAAAAAAAAATGATGAAGACTAATTATAAATTAATGTTAAATCGGACCAGTCTGTTGCCATGACGGCGACCCCACTTTCGCGGTTTTTCCGTCATTGCGAGGATCCCCTCTACAAATCGGTACGTATCTCAGACCTGCTACGTATTTACCATCTATAAATGTTGAATTATAAGTTTTAATGCGTTTTAGATGGCTTGTATTGTTGATTGCTAAATAGTTGACATTATATCGTGTCTGTAGTTAAAAAAGTATGCATTTTTACATTACAAATATTTAATGTTTTCTCAAAATGAGTTTTTTTCATCCATCCAGTAACGTTACCAACATCTCATCCAATGTAGCACCATCATGTACACCAAAAAATATAGAGGAAATCGATTTTTTTCTCCAGTATTATTTCCTAAGTAATGAAAACATATAGGCCCTATCCTGAAATCCGTCTGATATTCTTTTTCCATCTTGTGTGTAAACAAAATGAAAAAATAATTTTGCACCTGGTTTTATCATGTGCATATGTTCAGATTTATGTTACCGAAAATATATATGCAAAATTGCGCATATTTAATGAGATAATGCCTACTTTGCATAATTAAACATACACATTTCCAAAACTTATAATACACTGTTTTTATATACTTAATTGTGTAATTAATCAACTGAGGAAGTTTCATAGTGATATCTTATTTTAAAAGTTTACCCTATTCACCTGTAGTGTCTCGCATTAATGTAGACATTATATTTTTTTCTCAGAGATACTATATCTAATTATGCTTTCTTGTCTGTTCTACAGATTATTTGCTGTTTTACATATTATCTCCATTGCTCTATCTCTATCGTTTAAAAAAACAAAGGCACTTTTAAGAGCCACTCTTTCAATCTCTCTCTCTCACTCTGTTTCTCTCTTAAGTCTCTCACACTTTCTGTCTCTCTCACTCTCTCTCTCTCTTTCTCCACCCCCTCCTCTCTCTCACACACACACACACACACACACACACACACACACACACACACACACACACACACACACACATACACACACTTGCAACCCTTCATATCTGTATTGTGTGTCTATTGTCTGTATTTTGTATTGTATCACCATGTCAGAAAACCACCCAGGAGTCTTTGAAGATCCCAATGAGGCCAGGGTGAGAAATTTTGATAACTTTACACCCATATCTATGTCAAATAACTTTTGGTATTACATATTGTTTGGTTGTTGTTGTTGCTGTTGAGGTATGATGTTCTAGACATTTAATGTAGATAGAAATAGTGTAGTATTTTATATCTTGTAGTTTTTGATTTGTGTTTTTATTGTTACTTTACTTACTAAAAAAGCGTCCATCAAACATAACCATAAGTTAGCCATCAAAGTCTGATATTCAGATGTTTGGAGTAAATCCAGTGTCTTACTAAAACTGTATTATAACTGAACCAGGACAAAGTCATGTTTGTGACAGACATTATGCCTTCTGTCTGGTTTACAGCATCAAAACATGTCAAAAGGTGGAGGGCTCAAGAAGACATGCCCAGCGTGCAAAAATATCATTTTTAATGGCTTCAAGAAGTGCCCTATGTGCAAGGCCCCACAGCCTAAAAATGTGCGCCTAAACAAAAAGATTGAAAAATTCGAGAGAAAAAAAAAGATATGGGTTGCCAACACAAAAAAAAATCAGGTGACCTCACATTTGTGGGACGATGCCATCATTTTGGTAAGTAACTTTTGTTGTCCTATGTCACCATAGTCCAGTTATTTTTGGGTACTGGGGAGACTTTCTGGTTTTGACTGAGACAAGATAATGCATTAACATATTTATGAAAGCTATTTATTCAACAGCTTTAGCATCTTAATTGTACTCTACTGTCATTGAAAAACGTTGCAAACAGACCAAAGACTCTCAGGATGACTTAGCCTGCAGTACTTTAAGATACATTCAGCAACAACCCACAAAGGGCTTCTGGGATCCTCTGGGATCTTGAATACAGCTATTCCTTGTGATGTTCCAAAAGTCTGCTTCTACCCTAAGTATTTCTTGTTGACCTGCATTTGTGTCCCAGCTTTGTGATAAGCAGACAAAGATCCATACACAGCCACACCAAAGCACTTGTAATTGTTTTTAATGTTTTTTTTTAAATGTCTTTTTTAAATCTTTAGATAGAGAAGCTGCACGCAGTCGGCTGGAGGCCTTTGCTCCTGGTGGAATATCCACACAAGAAGGCCAAAATGATCTTGCCTAAAGATAAAGTGTTGGGCAAAAGTGCACAGACCTGTGTGCAAAACATTTATGAAATTTTTAAAATGATGGTTGAAGGTAAGACTATATTTATATACTATAAACTTTATATATGTAATTTTTTATATATATTATTATTTAGGGGTAGATTGTGTTAAGCAATGATTGGAAATAGTAAGGGCAACTGTGCTTCTCTGATTATATGAGGCATGTGGATTTTGTATTATTTTGCCTTAGCTTTCACATTTTGACCTAATTGCGTATAGTACATTTTTTGCGTTTGTATTCTTCTAGTGAATACAGAACAGGCAACAGACAGTAGCCATGAGCCTGAGGAGGCTACTGTCACTCTAAATTTTGAGATAACCCCATTAAGAGAACAAGGTGCGTTTGGCCCAGATTTGGTGCCTTCACTTTATTGTGTTCTCTGAGATTTTTCGTGAAAATATGCTTTAGCAGCAGATGTCTTTTCACTACACCTATTTAAACTTTTATAAGACAATGTCACCATCTCTCCACTCATCCTCAGATTCAGTAGCCACAATATCCGTGGACCAGGGGGCTGGGACTGTGGCTGATTTTAACAAACCTCCTACTGGAGAAGGTCTTAAGCTCTTCAGGTTTATTTATGTTCTTTCACAAAATTCACAAAGAATTTCATTTTAGCACAAAATAATTCCTAAATAATGTTAAAATTTCCTCATTAGGGCTTAGCGCATTTTTTTTTCTCCTAAAATGTTGAGATACTTTCATCCCTAAGATTCTTTGTGAAGACCCTAATTGTACTGTATATTATGTAATCTGTGTATACACTTTAGAGAGACAACATCTTCTTTCCACTCATTCTCATCCTCAGATTTGACAAGCGGCATGAGTTTGGACCAGGGGGCTGGGACTGAGGATGGTCCAGAATGGTTGCTTAGCCCTCCTCCTACAGTACAAGGTTTTACGGTGTCCTCAGTACTTCCAACCATAGCCCTGTTATTTGAGCTCACTGTATGCTGTCAGTGGGAACAAGAACGAGAGAATTTGGTACAATATAGACCAAACAGAGAACAGGAACTTTATGCTGAATGGTACCATGAGAAATTAAACTGAAAGTGAGCTCATGGTCTCAGATGGTTTGCTATGTAGTCTATCTATGCTGTTGTGCTGGATGTACTCTGTAGTATCACTTTAAGCTCCTTTTTTTCAGGTCTCTGTTATGACCTTATTGTATATTATGATAGACAATGCTATCTCTTCACTCATTTTAGATTCAGTAGCCGCAGTATCTGTGGACCAGGGGGCTGGGACTGTGGCTGTGGCTGTGGCTGATCAACCTGCTACTGGACAAGGTCTTAAACTTCTCAGCTTTATTTCTGTTCTTTATCTTTAAAACAGTGCTATGGTTGGATGTACTCTGTAGTATTGCTTTAAGCTCTTCTTTTAAGGTCTCTGTTATGACCTAATTGTATATTATGATAGACAATGCTATCTCTTCACTCATTTTAGATTCAGTAGCCGCAATATCTGTGGACCAGGGGGCTGGGACTGTGGCTCTGGCTGATCAACCTGCTACTGGACAAGGTCTTAAACTTTTCAACTTTTCTGTTCTTTATCTTTAAAAGAATATGCTTAAGCTTCAAATATCTGTACTGTACTGAACCAAGTCTATTCGTTTATATAGGGAAAAGACGAAATCAGAAAGAGAGGTCTGAAATCTGACATCTGATATTCTGTCATCTTTTACATTATCAACACAAAAGTATTAATTGAATTGTTGTGCAGGTCTTCCTGATATTATTGGTTTAATTAATTTCCATATGAATTGTATGCATAGTGTTCATACTGTAGATACGCCAGTTTTCAAGTATTAAGTAATTTCTAAGGCTACATTTGCATTTGGATTATTATCTATCATTCACTACTCTATGTTCTTATGTTGTACAGTGAGAACAAAAGATTGCCCCCAACAATCGGGATGTGCACCCATACCGTGGGATAATACGGACAAGGCAGAGAAAGATAGGATTGGAGAGGTAGATAGATTGTGTTATCTGATATGATGTCTTCCCTACAGAAAATACATCTTGGCTAGCCTAAGCATGTTTTGAAACTGGTTTGATCAGCCATTTTTTTACCAGTTCATGTTTTTGCATGAGATTTGATGGTTAAGTTGGTTTGACCATCTTATGATGTCATATACATACAAAATTATACATATACAGAAAGATAATACAAATATTTTCACTCACAAAGCCTGTCACTTGAAGCAAATATCCACACCTTAAATGAGCGCCAGCGAACGCGTTGGGCCGTTTAGTTAAACTGACGCATATCTAACGGCGGATGAAGTAAAACCGTAAATCTTCATTATGAGCCCCAATCATACAGTGCATGTTCACAATAACATTTTAAATAAAATGATTTAAACTATGTTTTACTTATGATACAAACATTTTGATTAAATATGCCTTTCTCATGAATGGATTTAAACACATAAACTACATGAAATTTACTGAGGAGTTCAAACATTTTTATATTCAATAAATATAAATATTTGTCGTGGATGTAATGCTTTTGAAAAATTTTCCTCTGACATGCTATCTTTTAATGTTTCAACTACAGAGAGAATTGCTTACCATGATACTAGCAGATTGTGCAAATATAGCCTAATGCACAACATGGTCTATCTGTTTCCATTAAAAATATAAATCAATTAAAATACTATTTGGCCAGTGGAAAAGTTTGAAAAAAACTTTCTCTGAAATTTATTTTACACTATTTGATTTAATTATTCAAAAACAAGGCAAGGATAGGCTACTAAATGGTTTTTATTAATGTATTGTGACGGCACATCCGCATTTCATATTTTCAGAGGCTGCGTTCGGAATCGCATACTTCCCTACTATATAGTAGGCGAAAAGAGTAGGCGAGCGAATAAGTACGTTCGAATCCTCAGTATTCATAAAAGAGTAGGCGAGAATTACCTGGTTGACGTACTAATTATCGCGAGATTTGGACGATAGCGCGTTCGAATATGCCTACTTTCCTACTATATAGTAGGCGAAAACAGTACGCGAGGGAAGCAGTACGTTCGAAACATCAGTATTCCTAAAAGAGTAGGCGAGAAGTTCCCGGATGATCTCCTGCTTTCGCCCAGACATTTGAGTGTTTTTCAGCTTGTACTCATCTATCCCAGGAGGCCACGCGAGAGGATACGATACAAAAAAGAACAAGAAGAAGTAGATATTTCATACTCAAACATGACGGAAAGGGTGGACGAGAGTGTTTTCAAATGTGAGTATTACAAATACAAACCAAATCGCATGTGTTGAACTAACTTTCTGTACAGTAAATTGTTGAACTGTTGAAGGTGCAAAGACGCTATATAATATGGTAAATTTGTGATTTTGCCGTAAATCACATTTTATTGGATAGAGGAGCTCCATAAGGACACATACGTCTTTAAACTGTATTTGCATACATTTTAAACCGTATACGTCTGAAATACCATTACTAAATATTTATTCAAAATCTGGCAAGATTACTACGTGTAACTGATATGAAATAGACATCTGAGTGACGTGTGTGTTCTATTGTTTAGGAGAATTCACTGTTGTTAACACTGTTTTTATTAGTTTAATGCATTTTACATAAAGTAACTAAACATAAGTAATCTATTTCATTTATCCATTAGTACTGTTGAAAAATTGTTGAACATTTATGATGGATAAAAAGCTATTTATTAGCAACAACCTCAACATGTAAATGTAGTATTGAGCTCATAAATCACAGAGGTAACGTGAGTCTTGTCTGGATGTTCCAGGGACAGAAGAACACGCGTGTGTGTATCCGATGGAGAGAGGCTGATGATGCTGAAGACCTGTGATCAAAGGCTTTGAGTGAGTATACTACTAAGTTGTAGTTTATTTGAATTATTGAAGTTTCAAACGGAGAAATTACAACACTTTTCTGATTCTTGATTTGTGTGGATTTGCTGCAGAGCTGTTGTGGTGGAGCAGGACCTGCGAGGAAAGAGGATGCAGCATTTGTTGGGAAAA
This sequence comes from Meda fulgida, assembly GCA_030578275.1. NCBI lineage: Eukaryota > Metazoa > Chordata > Actinopteri > Cypriniformes > Leuciscidae > Meda > Meda fulgida. The sequence continues at coordinate 20,338,072 of CM060627.1, forward strand.
AAAGGTTTAAGGGATTTTTCAAAAATAAAGTAAGGTCATTTTTGTTACTTTTAATACATAAATCAAATTACATTGTGCTGTTAAAATGACTGCTTTTGTATAATGTTTGTGCATTTTTGTAGGATCTGATATGTCTGCAGACTGTGTGAGCACTGAGGAGAGGAGCCCAGCTCCTGGATGAGTCCCTCCATCACTCCATCTGCCCTTATGAGACCCTCCATCACTCCATCTGCCCTTATGAGACCCTCCATCACTCCATCTGCCCTTATGAGACCCTCCATCACTCCATCTGCCCGTATGAGATCCTCAATCACATCTGCCCTCATGAGCCCCTCCATCACTCCACCAGCCCTTATCGCCTCAGATTGTGAAGCGCAGCTTCTTAAGTAAGAACTCATTGAAATTAAGTACCTACTCATTGAGTATGCGATTCCGAACGCAGCCTATGTGTCTCTGATTTAGCTTGTAAACATTGGCTGCGTTCGGAATCGCATACTCAATGAGTAGGTACTTAATTTCAATGAGTTCTTACTTAACGAGCGCTAAAAGAGTAGGTACTTAATGGCCAAATCTCGTTAAGTATGAATGCGATCCGGACATCATCCGCCATGTTGACGTTATCATGTGACCTACGATGCGTTATCACACTTAAAAGATATGAACGAAACATTTAATTCATCTATCTGTAAATATCTTGATATTGATGAAACAATTGCTCATTTTGTGGTATTGTTGAGGAAACAGCTGCCCATTTATTTGTGAATACATTTAGGGTTGATTTAAGTTGTTATATTTCAAACCCTAATGTGACCCACAGTTTTATCCTTTTAACGATATTTTTTTTTATTAAGAAACCCCAAAATCGTCATCTCTTGAATATGTTGTTAATTTATTTATTTTATACCCAAAAAGTTTCTCCTTTAAGTTTTCCTCTTTTTCTTGATGAATTTACCTCTCGTTTCATACCTCAGACTTATAACAAAAACTTTTTTGTGTTATGAAGAACTATTTAAAGATTGCCTTGTTATTGTTCTTTTGTCCTGTGTATAAATATAATATTATGATGTACACAAACCAATGATCTTTATGTTTTCTGTTTTGTCATTATGATTGTTCATTGTTAGATACAACTATGGTATCTTTCCATGATCTTTATGTAATAAGTTTAAATGATATGAGCGACAGGTGCAACTCTTCATAACATCAGTACCTCGACAGCACAACCCAGAACTGTTGATTTTATACTCGAAAAATGTAAGTATCGCTCCTTAAAAATGAATATTACCTCAGAATGAATTGCATTGTTAGCCCACCCCAAAATTTAAACAAAATAATAATTTTTAAATGATGACCAATACTTAATTATATTACTTTTTTATATACTAAAAATTATATAATTTAATAAAACAATCTAAATGTAATTTGTTTTGTCAAATGACAGTTATGAATGAATACACACTAGATAAATGCAGTGAAACATCTCAATTGTCAGTCAAGCAATGAATTAATGCATACATTAATTAATTATATTTTATATACTGACAACAATAAGAAACATGAATAAATGAGTAAAAGAACAAATAAAAGTAACCTTCAGAATAAACAAACGCATATACAAGTCAACAACACATGAAACAAAGCTTTATTCAAATTCCAATCATGTATTTACAGGCGCTGAACCCCACAAATCCTACTGCCATCTCAACACAGCGCTTCCCATTCTGCGGCTTTATCCTGATCCAGAGGTGAGCCGTGCCGGAGCGCTGCGCTTCACAATCTGAGGCGATAAGGGCTGGTGGAGTGATGGAGGGGCTCATGAGGGCAGATGGAGTGATGGAGGATCTCATACGGGCAGATGGAGTGATGGAGAGTCTCATAAGGGCAGATGGAGTGATGGAGGGTCTCATAAGGGCAGATGGAGTGATGGAGGGACTCATCCAGGAGCTGGGCTCCTCTCCTCAGTGCTCACATCAGTCTGCAGACATTTCAGATCCTACAAAAATGCACAAATATTATACAAAAGCAGTCATTTTAACAGCACAATGTAATTTGATTTATGTATTAAAAGTAACAAAAATGACCTTACTTTATATTTGAGCAAAATCCCTTAAACCTTTTTTTTATCAAATGCTGCATCCTCTTTCCTCGCAGGTCCTGCTCCACCACAACAGCTCTGCAGCAAATGCACACAAATCAAGAATCAGAAAAGTGTTGTAATTTCTCCGTTTGAAACTTCAATAATTCAAATAAACTACAACTTAGTAGTTACTCACTCAAAGCCTTTGATCACAGGCCTTCAGCCTCTCTCCATCGGATACACACACGCGTGTTCTTCTGTCCCTGGAACATCCAGACAAGACTCACGTTACCTCTGTGATTTATGAGCTCAATACTACATTTACATGTTGAGGTTGTTGCTAATAAATAGCTTTTTTCCATCATAAATGTTCAACAATTTTTCAACAGTACTAATGGATAAATGAAATAGATTACTTATGTTTAGTTACTTTATATAAAATGCATTAAACTAATAAAAACAGTGTTAACAACAGTGAATTCTCCTAAACAATAGTACACACGTCACTCAGATGTCTATTTCATATCAGTTACACGTAGTAATCTTGCCAGATTTTGAATAAATATTTAGTAATGGTATTTCAGATGTATACGGTTTAAAATGTATGCAAATACAGTTTAAAGACGTATGTGTCCTTATGGAGCTCCTCTATCCAATAAAATGTGATTTACGGCAAAATCACACATTTACCATATTATATAGCGTCTTTGCACCTCCAACAGTTCAACAATTTACTGTACAGAAAGTTAGTTCAACACATGCGATTTGGTTTGTATTTGTAATACTCACATTTGAAAACACTCTCGTCCACCCTTTCCGTCATGTTTGAGTATGAAATATCTACTTCTTGTTCTTTTTTATATCGTATCCTCTCGCGTGGCCTCCTGGGATAGATGAGTACAATGAAAAAACACTCAAATGTCTGGGCGAAAGCAGGAGATCATCCGGGAACTTCTCGCCTACTCTTTTAGGAATACTGATGTTTCGAACGTACTGCTTCCCTCACGTACTGTTTCGCCTACTATATAGTAGGAAAGTAGGCATATTCGAACGCGCTATCGTCCAAATCTCGCGATAATTAGTACGTCAACCAGGTAATTCTCGCCTACTCTTTTATGAATACTGAGGATTCGAACGTACTTATTCGCTCGCCTACTCTTTTCGCCTACTATATAGTAGGGAAGTATGCGATTCCGAACGCAGCCATAAGCTGCGTCCCAAGTGCATACTATCCATCCTAAATAGTATGTGACATTAGTAATTTTCAATACTATTCAGGGCATAGTATGCACATTGGGACGCAGCTCTAGTCTTCCTAGGTGTCTCTGGTTAGCCCTCAGATTAGCCACTCCCCTCAAGATAATGAGGGGGAGTGGCTAATCAGAGACAGTGTCTCTGATTAGCCACTCCCCTCATTATCTTGTTTAGCTTGTAAACAAGATAATGTTTACAAGCTAAATCAGAGACACCTAAGCTGCGTCCCAATGTGCATACTAACCATCCTAAATAGTATGCACATTGGGACGCAGCTCTAGTCTTCCTAGGTGTCTCTGATTAGCCACACCCCACATTATCTTGTTTAGCTTGTTTGCCTTTATAATAATAGACATAACGGGAACTGCTAAACATGAAAAAAGACAGGGAACACAGACAGGAAACATGACAGAACCTACACCGTGATAGTATCTCCTGTAGTCACAGTGGAGTGTGTCCTATTGCTAAATTTCGAATGCATGTCCATAGTGAAATTTAGTACCAATTGTATCACCAGGGAATTCTTTTGTCACGTTGATAAAATTGCCCTTGATCTATATCTCTAAAATTATTTTTAAATGCCTAGAAATAGTATTTAAAGGTCCTTATACAGTATTTGATGCGGAGAAAGGGTGGGAACCCTCTTCCCCGTTAACTACATGATGTTTGCCATCCTGACAGACTATTGCTTGCAAGTAATCAGAATATGGACCAGATTGTTGTTCTGGGAAACATTCTCGTTCCTATTATCTTTACCGGTAATCGTGCAAGACTGGAAAAACTGGTTAAAGAACGACCACTGCTCAATAAGACAAAGGACCTTGCTGGAAAAGAACATTTGACCTCCCCCTCATAACAGTCTCACCTAATCACATTTCATTCTCTCTCAAGAATACATATGGTTTAATGTGAATGATTATCATTGAGTATTATGTTTAGCATCATTTAAAATGTCTCACAGTGACTGGTACAAATGTCTCATTTCCAAATAAGTAAAACAAAATGTAATAAGGTTTTTAGAAGTTTGGAGAAAACTGGCACACAAAGGAAGATAGGCAAAGGTTTTTTTTAGATCAATTATTGAAAAGCACACTTAATTGAGTGAGAAATTGTTTGTGTAGGCAGGGAAACAATTTTTATTGGTGCATTCTCTAAAACAATCATGCATTAGAGGCCCCCTCGAAAACTAGATGTCACATCTCAAGGGTTTTCCTCTTACAATAATTACTGAAATTATTTGAAAACTGATCAACTAATGTCACTCCAAATCATTCAATTTAAGTTTGCATTGTAATTCTGTATGCAATATTTCATGTAACACGTTTCCATGTCTTTTTTGCCTTCCACAGGGGAAGACCGAACTCCTGTACGACTGGATGCCCTGAACTAATATCTTATCGTCAACTAGCTCTCCACCTCAGAATGCCATGGAAACTAAAGCGACCACGCCCTTTCAGCCATATTCAAAGACAGCAAAATAGGAAGATCAAGCCCAATTTTTCAAAGTTGGGTCTTGCCAATCGGGTCTACATTTTTAAAACATCACAATGGCATGCCAGAGCTGTGACAATCGGCATTTTCATAGAATCCCATGAAATTTGATGATTTTGCACTGTCACCAGCCTGGTGTGTCAAATGGGGTCCTACTGGTAGGTTGGAAAAGTCTACCATGGCCTACTGGTTAGGGCCTTGGGCGTGTGTTCTCGTTCGAATGCCGACCAGGGGAAAGTTGTTGAACATCGCTGTCCTGTCCACATCCACGGCTAAGGTGCCCTTGAGCAAGGCACCAAACCCTTCACTGCTCCCCGGGCGCGCATCAGCTGACTGCCCACTGCTCTAGTGGTTAGGAGTTAGTGTGTGTGACCTCACTGTGTGCTGTGTATGTGCGTCTCTAATTCACGGATAGGTTAAATGCAGAGACTGAATTTCCCTAACAGGATCAAAAGAGTGTATATAATTAAATAGTGCAGCTCATAGGGAACATAACTTGAAATAGTGATGTATCATGCAGACACCACACTACCACTTTTTTACTCAGAGGAGACATAATGTGTGTTGCACTGTGACATAATGTGTGTTGTGCTCTGATGGTCATTCGAGCAAGCATAGATCTTTGTTTGATACCCTGATGTACTTTATCCTTCACACTCTGCTTGTCTCACACATAAATGTATCAGTGAAGTCTCCTATATCTACATAGTTACAATTATGTCGGTGATAACATACTTGCTCAACTTCCTCTCCAACAGTGTTTCCCTGCTCCATCCTGATTCCTGCCGCCCATCACACCTGCAACATAGTGTTGGATTAATTTCATACATAACTTTAAAAATCGAATGTTAGCAATCATGGATTATGTGCACATTAAATCACTTTTCACATTAAAGGTGTCATATTTTATCTGCATAATATACTACACAAGATATCATAATCAAAGACTTACAATTTAGTATATTGCCACTATACCAGATTAAAAAATAAAAAACAATCATTGCTCGGCTTTTCGCATTAGCTGCCTGCTGGCTACTGTTGCATCTGAATTTCAGTAATTTGAGGTACCTCGCATTTTGCTGTATGAGCTTTGGCATGCATCACACTGAGAAATGGCCTCATTTCCATCAGCGGTTGAAGATCTGATGATTCTTCAGTCACTTTGCTTAGGTATGGCCGGTACCTAAAAAGAAGCACGGCATTTGTAGGCATTAACCAACACTTTGCCTGGCCATCAATATAAAACGACTGAAAAAAAACAGGCACTTGACACTTTTTCAGTAGGTTCTAGTTTCAATATGACAGAGAAAAATTACCTGCAGACAACATCCATGCAGAAGAAAGTGACATTGGCCCTCTCTGACAATTCCCTCTGTAAAAACATTGGGTAGGCGAAGACCTCGCCACGGTAGTGGTTCAGTCCTCGCAGCAATATCCCGTGTCTGATACACAAGAGGACAATATGGTTAATGATCAATTTACACAATGAGACCTGTGGAAAACAAAGCTAATCAAAACCCTCTATTCAAAGCCTCTCAGTCTCTCTCTCTCTCTCTCTCTCTCTCTCTCTCTCTCTCTCTCTCACACACACACACACACACACATTTCCCCATCAATCTCTACATATGTGACTAACTGAGCTTTAAAACAATCTTCTAGGGAAAAAAATCTGTTAAGGGGATTTACTTTACTTCCCATAAGGAAATTAAACATGACTGATACATTTATCCACAAATGAGTTTCCACAGCGTGTAAAAAATGGGCATCTGTACAATTGCACACTTCTGATCTACCCACATACTGCCACTTGTATCCCCTCTTATCTATTTTGGACGATGATTTTTTTGACGTCTCCTTACTCGCCCTGAACCTTGAAACGCCACATGTTCCACTGTTATCTGCCTGTAAAGTCAGATATCACTCGTCTTAACAAATAGAAAACAGAAAAGACACTCAAACATAAGCAGTAGATATACTGTCTTAATATGCAATATTAGACATACTCTTGTCATGCTGCTGCCTCTGACATTGTTGAGAAAGGCTGATACCTCCTCATCTTTGGCAAGAAATAACCCCTTGTACAGAAAGGGTTCCTAATTCCTGTCTATTAAAATTGATCACAAAAAAATCCTCTTTTAACTGACCAAACATGACTCTACATGCAACTATTTCTATGACAATGCTGTGGTTTTGATTTTGAGATTAATGCCTGTGTAATATGAACATACCCCCTTGATTTTTTGAAGCGATAATGTTTGCGATTGCCATCGCAACACACTGCCAACATGTCTGGGTGACATGCTGGACAATAAAAGTCATTTACTTCACACATCACCTCTTCTGTATGCTTGCAAAAACAATATTCGAAAAAGCTTTTCTGGAACGTATCTGCACAGACATTCCCCGGCTATGACATAAAAAAAAAAATTGTGTTTACAGAAAAGAAATATTACAATATTACAGTAATTTGATTGTGTGTAACAATGATTCAAGCAGATTTACCCTTCCAGCCTGAACAGAACGGTGCTCCAGTAGCTTTAAAAAGGCATGCCTTGACATCGAAGGAGCCGATACTTTGATGTGAGCAAAAGCTTCAAAGACATCAAAACTATGTAGTGTCTGGCAGTTTGTTGTGCTTGGCCAGTAACGGTACCTGAGGAGCTCTTTCACCCCTGGGGTCCATTCCACAAGGCAGGTAGGACAAACTTTACGGGGCAAACAGACATCATATCGTCCTGTGAAAAAAGAGACACATTAAACGTGTTTCACAGAATCAACTTTTTCAAACTCAACTGTCCCTTATTAATTCACTGTAGTATTTGATATGGCATTAACATTTGGCAATTGGTATATTTCTCAAGAGAAAAGCTTTGCCTTGATTGCAATTGTTAACTTCTGCAGTACTACGAAACAAAAAGCAGGACTTTCCAAACTTACCATTCATGGTGACCACAGAAATATGCTTGCCAGAGGTGACCTCAATCTCATGGGTGCACTCACATAGTGCCCTATGTGCGGGCAATGGCAACTGACATACTGCAATGCAAAGAGGTTGTTACATTTTTCCTCAATCGAGAAGGTATATCACTTGTCATATCAGTGATTCAAAACCAACACCTACAAAATAGACAACTCTACCATGTCATTATCACTGTTTGCTAACTAATAGCACGTTTCATAGTCAAAGCCAAACAAAAACAATTTCTTCAGTCAAAGAGTGATTCAAATTAAGAGTTTAAACCTTTTCCATTGACAAAGTATATCAACAAAGAATATTTGTGTAATTAGTAATTACCCTTTACTAGTCAACATAAATTGTTAATAAACACATACCCTGCTCACAAAAGTGAGGCTGGCCATTTTCACCCATCACCGCAGCCTTTGTGGGGGGAATAGGCTCCAGGTAGCCATGGAAAAGTGCCTCCCTGCCATGGAACACATTCTTTTTGTGAGCCTCCATGTCGCATCCTCCACATAGATACTCCATGTCCAGTGGCACACAATCCAGGCACCTAATTACTGCCTCTCCGGCACCGCACCTGTGACATTTTTGGTAGAAGTCTCTTTCAGCGGACAGTTTAGCATCGAGCAGCACTGGCCTTGCTGCTTTTGCCCTTGTATCACGTGTAGCTGCCGCTGTGCCCATGCTGTTTTTTCTGCCGCCACATTAACCTCAACTGAGTCAAGAGTGTCCCTCAGCTGTTGAAGACACGTTTCTGAAAATAAATGAAAATAAATAAATAACTGTTAAACAACCCCTCGATTGAGTGAAGGCACAATAGATAAAAATTACTTAATACTGAATGGTACGACAATAATTATGACTTAAAATCTGACTTTGACCAAGCCATACACGACAGTGTCCATTCAATGTTGGTTTAATGTACTGTATATGGACTGGATCATGGTATCACGAACCATTGTATCACAATGGTCTCACAAACCGTGTAATATGCTTCCAATAATAGACCTGTTTGAAATGAAGAGTTGGAGTGTCTATCACTTCCCAAAATAGGCAAGAATTTCTAAAAGCAAGCTATGCAAAAGCAATGAGTGCAGAATTGTAAAAAAATAGAATATAATGCACATGTTCTGTCCACAACAACAAAATACAAACACAAACCACTTTTAATGCATTTGCGTGGAGAAGAAGCGTGAGACATCAACAACAATGAATCGAGGAAAACTTTACAGGGTCATTAGAAAAGTTGTTGATATGGAGGAACAGGAAATGTAGTTATAGGGATTATACAGACATACTCACCAAGACTTGCAGTCATCTCTTCTTCGATCTGAGGGACTTCCTCAGACACTGTGATCACTTGAACTTCAGAAGCTGCAAAGGCCAATACAATAGGTTATCTATTCTATCAGGGTCTTACTGTAAAGCATCATATATTTTAGTCCAGAAAATTAACAATATTCCATCATACATCTGGCTCAGTGAGCTCAAACCATCTTTTCACTCACCAACATTTAGATAATTATCATTATTAAACTATAACAGTGCTATAAACAACGAACCTAATGCACGACGTTCTGCTTTTTGACGTTTCTTACGTCTGTTACTTGTGGCCGCTGCGCTTGCGACTGCTTTCCCTCTCTTAGTCCTCTTTCTTTTTGAGGGACATGGCTTCCCATTGCCATTGCAGCCTATATGAAAATAAAATATTAATGTTTTCTGATAGAATATCAGACTTATGGTTATGTTTGATGGACGCTTTTTTCCAAAAACTAAAAAAAAACACAAAACTAAAACTACAAGATATAAAATACTACACTACTCCAATGTCCATTAAATGTCTAGAACATCATACCTCAAAAGCAACTACAACAAACAAACAATATGTAAATAGTGATTTTCAGAGAAATGGGTGTAAGTTTATCAAAACTTCTCACCCTGGCCTCACGGAGAAGAGCCTTGCTAATTTCAGCAGCCATATGGCCCCTGACCTCATTGGGATCTTCAAAGTATCCTGGGTGGTTTTCCGACATGGTGCACGCACGGATACAATACAAAAATACAGACAATAGACACACAATACAGATATGAAGATGAGTGTGTGTGTGTGTGGTGCCATCACAGAATTTGTCAATAAGCAAAAGGCTATAGAAACTGGTCAGGGGAGATAATATGTTCACAGTTTAATTAGGCTACATGCATCACAAACACAGACAACTTGAATAGCCTACTGAAAGTGTCAAAATCAGCAATAGGCAATCTCGTCCAGTGAAGGTGAAAAAAATCTGTGGCGACTACTGAAATTCCGTGGTACGGTCACGGAATTCAGGGTGACCAGACGTTATCCTAGCGATCAAACGACGACAGAACAATGCAATATCAAGTTAAAATCACTTTAAAATTAAATATTTAAAGTAAAGTACTTTAAGTAAACTCAGAATATTTAAAGCGATACCTTTCCAAATTATAAAACGACGTCAATTGGTGGAGCGCGTGTGTTGTAACTGTCTGTGTGTGGACCACGGATGCTGCCTGTCATTGACTTACAGGCATCACTTCCGTGTGCACATCACGGAATTTTCTGTGATTCCGTGAAACTGCCACTGATTTTGAGTTAAGGGTCCGTGTTCATTTCACGGAATTCTGTGAGATCATTGCACAGCTCTTCAACGAACTAATATTACTTGTAATTATTCAATGCACAACGCTTGATCGTATGTGAAATGCTATGCAAGAGCAGATTGCATTGCACAGCTCTGCAACGAACATAAAATGAGTTAGTTCTTGAATGCATTGCAAAGCAACAAAGTGCTATTAAAGCACAAAAAGTGCTTCAAAGAACAACGCTTGCTCGTATGTGCAATAATATGCAAGAGAAGATTAAGTTGCACAACTCTTCAACACACTAAACGCAATGCATTCAAGTTAGTTCTTGAATGCACTGCAACGCAACAAAATGCATATGACTTTTATGTTATTCTTCAATTTACAAGGCAAGCATGCACGCACATGTACTGGAACCCTTTGGCAGGAAGTATTTTGCAGGCTGTACCTTCTGATGTTGAATCAGCCAGAGACAACAATCCATTTTTGACCGATTGACATTTTTCTGCTAAAGAGTCCTAGATCCTGAACAGTCTACACATTCTGATTGACGTCATCTGATTTTTTTCTGATGTTACATCAGAATGACTTTTATGTTATTCTTCAATGCACAACGCTTGATCGAAGGTGTAATGCAATACAAGAACAGATTGCATTGCACATCTCTTCAACGCAATAAGGAATGAGTTAGTTCTTCAATGCATTGATATGCAACAAAATGCTTCTGATTTGTATGTTATTCTTCAACGGTTGATCGTATGTGCTTATGTGGTTTTCTCGTCAGTACACATATAAATTGGTTGAATGCAAGAAGAAAAACAATATGTTGTGGGTTGTCTTTTCAACATATAATGCAATGATTTTCCTTCATACACAAATGAAAATGGTTAGTTTAAGTATTTAATGCGTTGCGAAGGCAAACATGGTATGCGTTGACTTTTCTTTGCACAGAGAAAAAGTTTGATTTACAATACAATACAATGCAACAAATGTTATCTCTTCAATGCACATCGGAATGATTTAGTCTTGTATGCATGGCAATGCAACAAAGTGCATATTACTTATGTTATTCTTTATTGCAACAAAGTGCATATGATTTTATGGTATTCTTCAATGCACAAAGCTTGATTGTATGTGCAATGCTTTTAAAGAACAGATTGAACCTCTTTGACTCACTACGGAATGAGTCAGTTCTTGAAAGCATTGCAATGCAAAAAAGTGCACATGACTTTTATGTTTTCTTTACTGCACATCTCTTCAACGCACTACAAAACGAGTTAATTCTTTAGTACATTGCAATGCAACAAAGTGTATATTATTTTTGCATTGCACATCTCCTCAACGAATAAAGGAATGAGTTAGTCCTTGAATGCATTGCAATGCAAAAAAATGCATATGACTTTCATGCTCATGCTATCTGTGCACAACTTTTGCAATGCAATGCAACAGCACGCTGCATTGCACATCTTCACTGTACAAAGGAACGAGTTAGTCATTGCATGCATTGGAACAGCTCGTGATGTTTTCTCGTCAGTACACAAATAAATTAGTTGTATGCAATGCGAAAACCAATATGTTGTGGTTTGTCAATATGTTGTGGGTTGTCTTTTCAACAGATAATGCAATGATTTTCCTTCATACACAAATAAAAATGGTTGAAGTATGCAATGCGTTGCCAAGGCACATATGGTATATATTGACTTTTCATTGTACAGAGGAAAAAGTATGATCGTTTATGCAATACGAACACAAATGTGATCCATCCTGATTCCTGCCGCCCCATCTCACCTGCAACATAGTGTTGGATGAATTTCATACCATAACTTTAAAAATCGAATGGTATAAAATCATGGATTATGTGCACATTAAAATCACTTTCACATTAAAGGTGGTCATATTTTATCTGCATAATATACTACACAGATATCATAATCAAAGACTTACAGTTTAGTATATTGCCACTAATACCAGATTAAAATAATAAAAAACAATCATTGCTCGGCTTTTCGCATTAGCTGCCTGCTGGCTACTGTTGCATCTGAATTTCAGTAATTTGAGGTACCTCGCATTTTGCTGTATGAGCTTTGGCATGCATCACACTGAGTAAAATGGCCTCATTTCATCAGCGGTTGAAGATCTGATGATTCTTCAGTCACTTTGCTTAGGTATGGGCCAGTACCTAAAAAGAAGCACAGCATTTGTAGGCATTAACCAACACTTTGCCTGGCCATCAATATAAAACGACTGAAAAAAAAACAGGCACTTGACACTTAATGTACAGTAGGTTGACCGAGTTTCAATATGACAGAGAAAAATTACCTGCAGACAACATCCATGCAGAAGAAAGTGACATTGGCCCTCTCTGACAATTCCCTCTGTAAAAACATTGGGTAGGCGAAGACCTCGCCACGGTAGTGTTCAGTCCTCGCAGCAATATCCCGTGTCTGATACACAAGAGGACAATATGGTTAATGATCAATTTACACAATGAGACCTGTGGAAAACAAAGCTAATCAAAACCCTCTATTCAAAGCCTCTCAGTCTCTCTCTCTCTCTCTCTCTCTCCTCTCTCCTCTCTCTCTCTCTCTCTCTCTCACACACACACACACACACACATTTCCCCATCAATCTCTACATATGTGACTAACTGAGCTTTAAAACAATCTTCTAGGGAAAAAAATCTGTTAAGGGGATTACTTTACTTCCCATAAGGAAATAAACATGACTGATACATTTATCCACAAATGAGTTTCCACAGCGTGTAAAAAAATGGCATCTGTACAATTGCAGACTTCTGATCTACCCACATACTGCCACTTGTATCCCCTCTTCATCTATTTTGGACGATGATTTTTTGGACGTCTCCTTACTCGCCCTGAACCTTGAAACGCCACATGTTCCCTGTTATCTGCCTGTAAAGTCAGATATCACTCGTCTTAACAAATAGAAAATAGAAAAGACACTCAAACATAAGCAGTAGATTATACTGTCTTAATATGCAATATAGACATACTCTTGTCATGCTGCTGCCTCTGACTTTGTTGAGAAAGGCTGGATACCTCCTCATCTTTGGCAAGAAATAACCCCTTGTACAGAAAGGGTTCCTAATTCCTGTCTATTAAAATTGATCACAAAAAAATCCTCTTTTAACTGACCAAACATGACTCTACATGCAACTATTTCTATGACAATGCTGTGGTTTTGATTTTGAGATTAATGCCTGTGTAATATGAACATACCCCCCTTGATTTTTTGAAGCGATAATGTTTGCGATTGCCATCGCAACACACTGCCAACAGGTCTGGGTGACATGCTGGACAATAAAAGTCATTTACTTCACACATCACCTCTTCTGTATGCTTGCAAAAACAATATTCGAAAAAGCTTTTCTGGAACGTATCTGCACAGACATTCCCCGCTATGACATAAAAAAAAAATTGTGTTTACAGAAAAGAAATATTACAATATTACAGTAATTTGATTGTGTGTAACAATGATTCAAGCAGATTTACCCTTCCAGCCTGAACAGAACGGTGCTCCAGTAGCTTTAAAAGGCATGCCTTGACATCGAAGGAGCCGATACTTTGATGTGAGCAAAAGCTTCAAAGACATCAAAACTATGTAGTGTCTGGCAGTTTGTTGTGCTTGGCCAGTAACGGTACCTGAGGAGCTCTTTCACCCCTGGGGTCCATTCCACAAGGCAGGTAGGACAAACTTTACGGGGGCAAACAGACATCATATCGTCCTGTGAAAAAAGAGACACATTAAACGTGTTTCACAGAATCAACTTTTTCAAACTCAACTGTCCCTTATTCACTGTAGTATTTGATATGGCATTAACATTTAGCAATTGGTATATTTCTCAAGAGAAAAGCTTTGCCTTGATTGCAATTGTTAACTTCTGCAGTACTACGAAACAAAAAGCAGGACTTTCCAAACTTACCATTCATGGTGATCACAGAAATATGCTTGCCAGAGGTGACCTCAATCTCATGGGTGCACTCACATAGTGCCCTATGTGCGGGCAATGGCAACTGACATACTGCAATGCAAAGAGGTTGTTACATTTTTCCTCAATCGAGAAGGTATATCACTTGTCATATCAGTGATTCAAAAACAACATCTACAAAATTAGACAACTCTACCATGTCATTATCACTGTTTGCTAACTAATAGCACGTTTCATAGTCAAAGCCAAACAAAAACAATTTCTTCAGTCAAAGAGTGATTCAAATTAAGAGTTTAAACCTTTTCCATTGACAAAGTATATCCACAAAGAATATTTGTGTAATTAGTAATTACCCTTTACTAGTCAACATAAATTGTTAATAAACACATACCCTGCTCACAAAAGTGAGGCTGGCCGTTTTCCACCCATCACCGCAGCCTTTGTGGGGGGAATAGGCTCCAGGTAGCCATGGAAAAGTGCCTCCCTGCCATGGAACACATTCTTTTTGTGAGCCTCCATGTCGCATCCTCCACATAGATACTCCATGTCCAGTGGCACACAATCCAGGCACCTAATTACTGCCTCTCCGGCACCGCACCTGTGACATTTTTGGTAGAAGTCTCTTTCAGCGGACAGTTTTAGCATCGAGCAGCACTGGCCTTGCTGCTTTTGCCCTTGTATCAGCGTGTAGCTGCCGCTGTGCCCATGCTGTTTTTTCTGCCGCCACATTAACCTCAACTGAGTCAAGAGATGTAAATGAAAATAAATAAATAACTGTTAAACAACCCCTCGATTGAGTGAAGGCACAATAGATAAAAATTACTTAATACTGAATGGTACGACAATAATTATGACTTAAAATCTGACTTTGACCAAGCCATACACGACAGTGTCCATTCAATGTTGGTTTAATGTACTGTATATGGACTGGATCATGGTATCACGAACCATTGTATCACAATGGTCTCACAAACCGTGTAATATGCTTCCAATAATAGACCTGTTTGAAATGAAGAGTTGGAGTGTCTATCACTTCCCCAAAATAGGCAAGAATTTCTAAAAGCAAGCTATGCAAAAGCAATGAGTGCAGAATTGTAAAAAAATAGAATATAATGCACATGTTCTGTCCACAACAACAAAATACAAACACAAACCACTTTTAATGCATTTGCGTGGAGAGAGAAGCGTGAGACATCAACAACAATGAATCGAGGAAAACTTTACAGGGTCATTAGAAAAGTTGTTGATATGGAGGAACAGGAAATGTAGTTATAGGGATTATACAGACATACTCACCAAGACTTGCAGTCATCTCTTCTTCGATCTGAGGGACTTCCTCAGACACTGTGATCACTTGAACTTCAGAAGCTGCAAAGGCCAATACAATAGGTTATCTATTCTATCAGGGTCTTACTGTAAAGCATCATATATTTTAGTCCAGAAAATTAACAATATTCCATCATACATCTGGCTCAGTGAGCTCAAACCATCTTTTCACTCACCAACATTTAGATAATTATCATTATTAAACTATAACAGTGCTATAAACAACGAACCTAATGCACGACGTTCTGCTTTTTGACGTTTCTTACGTCTGTTACTTGTGGCCGCTGCGCTTGCGACTGCTTTCCCTCTCTTAGTCCTCTTTCTTTTTTGAGGGACATGGCTTCCCATTGCCATTGCAGCCTATATGAAAATAAAATATTAATGTTTTCTGATAGAATATCAGACTTATGGTTATGTTTGATGGACGCTTTTTTCCAAAGTAACTAACAATAAAAAACACAAAATTAAAACTACAAGATATAAAATACTACACTACTCCAATGTCCATTAAATGTCTAGAACATCATACCTCAAAAGCAACTACAACAAACAAACAATATGTAAATAGTGATTTTCAGAGACATGGGTGTAAGTTTATCAAAACTTCTCACCCTGGCCTCACGGAGAAGAGCCTTGCTAATTTCAGCAGCCATATGGCCCCTGACCTCATTGGGATCTTCAAAGTATCCTGGGTGGTTTTCCGACATGGTGCACGCACAGATACAATACAAAAATACAGACAATAGACACACAATACAGATATGAAGATGAGTGTGTGTGTGTGTGTGTGTGTGTTTGTGTGTGTGTGTGTGTGTGTGTGTGTGTGTGTGTGTGTGTGTGTGTGTGTGTTTGTGTGTGTGTGTGTGTGTGTGTGTGTGTGTGTGTGTGTGTGAGAGAGAGAGAGAGAGAGAGAGAGGAGGGGGTGGAGAGAGAGAGAGAGAGAGAGCGAGAGAGACAGAAAGTGTGAGAGACTTAAGAGAGAAACAGAGTGAGAGAAAGAGATTGAAAGAGTGGCTCTTAAAAGTGCCTTTGTTTTTTTTAAACGATAGAGATAGAGCAATGGAGATAATATGTAAAACAGCAAATAATCTGTAGAACAGACAAGAAAGCATAATTAGATATAGTATCTCTGAGAAAAAAATATAATGTCTACATTAATGCGAGACACTACAGGTGAATAGGGTAAACTTTTAAAATAATAGATATCACCATGAAACTTCCTCAGTTGATTAATTACACAATTAAGTATATAAAAACAGAGTGTATTATAAGTTTTGGAAATGTGTATGTTTAATTATGCAAAGTAGGCATTATCTCATTAAATATGCGCAATTTTGCATATATATTTTCGGTAACATAAATCTGAACATTTGCATATGATAAAGCCAGGTGCAAAATTATTTTTTCATTTTGTTTACACACAAGATGGAAAAAGAATATCAGACGGATTTCAGGATAGGGCCTATATGTTTTCATTACTTAGGAAATAATACTGGAGAAAAAAATCGATTTCCTCTATATTTTTTTGGCGTACATGATGGTGCTACATTGGATGAGATGTTGGTAACGTTACTGGATGGATGAAAAAAAAAACTCATTTTGAGAAAACATTAAATATTTGTAATGTAAAAATGCATACTTTTTTTTTGAGAAAAACAACTACAGACACGATATCATGTCAACTATTTAGCAATCAACAATACAAGCCATCTAAAACGCATTAAAACTTATAATTCAACATTTATAGATGGTAAATAAGTAGCAGGTCTGAGATACGTACCGATTTGTATAGGGGATCCTCGCAATGACGGAAAAACCGCGAAAGTGGGGGTCGCCGTCATGGCAACAGACTGGTCCGATTTAACATTAATTTATAATTAGTCTTTATCATTTTTTTTCGTTGTCTGTATATGCCTATCTGTCAATTGAGTAAACAAAAAAAAAAAAGTAAATTAGTCCAAATATTATTTACACAAGATGATGGATGGGGAGTTTGATTGATCAAGCCTGCCTTTAGTTATCCGGTTATCCGTGTGTCCCGTCACGGAAGAATCCGTGGTGCCATCACAGAATTTGTCAATAAGCAAAAGGCTATAGAAACTGGTCAGGGGAGATAATATGTTCACAGTTTAATTAGGCTACATGCATCACAAACACAGACAACTTGAATAGCCTACTGAAAGTGTCAAAATCAGCAATAGGCAATCTCGTCCAGTGAAGGTGAAAAAAATCTGTGGCGACCACTGAATATTCCGTGGTACGGTCACGGAATTCAGGGTGACCAGACGTTATCCTAGCGATCAAACGACGACAGAACAATGCAATATCAAGTTAAAAGCACTTTAAAATTAAATATTTAAAGTACTTTAAGTAAACTCAGAATATTTAAAGCGATACCTTTCCAAATTATAAAACGACGTCAATTGGTGGAGCGCGTGTGTTGTAACTGTCCCTGTGTGGACCACGGATGCTGCCTGTCATTGACTTACATCACGGAATTTTCTGTGATTCCGTGAAACTGCCACTGATTTTGAGTTAAGGGTCCGTGTTCATTTCACGGAATTCTGTGAGATCATTGCACAGCTCTTCAACGAAATAATATTACTTGTAATTATTCAATGCACAACGCTTGATCGAAGGTGTAATGCAATACAAGAACAGATTGCATTGCACATCTCTTCAACGCAATAAGGAATGAGTTAGTTCTTCAATGCATTGATATGCAACAAAATGCTTTTGATTTGTATGTTATTCTTCAACGGTTGATCGTATGTGCTTATGTGGTTTTCTCGTCAGTACACATATAAATTGGTTGAATGCAAGAAGAAAAACAATATGTTGTGGGTTGTCTTTTCAACATATAATGCAATGATTTTCCTTCATACACAAATGAAAATGGTTAGTTTAAGTATTTAATGCGTTGCGAAGGCAAATATGGTATGCGTTGACTTTTCTTTGCACAGAGAAAAAGTTTGATCGCTTATACAATACAATGCAACAAATGTTATCTCTTAAATGCACATCGGAATGATTTAGTCTTGTATGCATGGCAATGAAACAAAGTGCATATTACTTATGTTATTCTTTATTGCAACAAAGTGCATATGATTTTTATGGTATTCTTCAATGCACAAAGCTTGATTATATGTGCAATGTTTTTAAAGAACAGATTGAACCTCTTTAACGCACTACGGAATGAGTCAGTTCTTGAAAGCATTGCAATGCAAAAAAGTGCACATGACTTTTATGTTTTCTTTACTGCACATCTCTTCAACGCACTACAAAATGAGTTAATTCTTTAGTGCATTGCAATGCAACAAAGTGCATATTATTTTTGCATTGCACATCTCCTCAACGAATAAAGGAATGAGTTAGTCCTTGAATGCATTGCAATGCAAAAAAATGCATATGACTTTCATGCTATTTTTCTGTGCACAACTCTTGTGCAATGCAATGCAACAGCACGCTGCATTGTACATCTCTTCACTGTACAAAGAAACGAGTTAGTTATTGCATGCATTGGAAAGCAACAGCTCGTGATGTTTTCTCGTCAGTACACAAATAAATTAGTTGTATGCAATGCGAAAACCAATATATTGTGGTTTGTCTATGTTGTGGGTTGTCTTTTCAACAGATAATGCAATGATTTTCCTTCATACACAAATAAAAATGGTTGAAGTATGCAATGCGTTGCAAAGGCACATATCGTATGTATTGACTTTTCATTGCACAGAAGAAAAAGTATGATAGTTTATGCAATACAATGCAACGAACACAAATGTGATCTCTTCAATTCACATCGGAATGAGTTATTCTTGTATACTTGTCGATTCCACAAAGTGCATATCACTTATATGTTATTCTTCAATGCAACAAAGTGCATATGATTTTTATGGTATTCTTCAATGCACAGAGCTTGATTGTATTTGTAATGCTTTTAAAGAACAGATTGAACCTCTTTAACGCACTACGGAATGAGTCAGTTCTTGAAAGCATTGCAATGCACAAAAATGCATATGACTTTCATGCTGTGCAATGCAATGCAACAGGACGCTGCATTGCACATCTCTTCACTGTACAAAGGAACGAGTTAGTCATTGCATGCATTGGAAACCAAGAGCTCGTGATGTTTTCTCGTCAGTACACAAATAAATTAGTTGTATGCAATGCGAAAACCAATATATTGTGGTTTGTCAATATGTTGTGGGTTGTCTTTTCAACAGATAATGCAATGATTTTCCTTCATACACAAATAAAAATGGTTGAAGTATGCAATGCGTTGCAAAGGCACATATGGTATATATTGACTTTTCATTGCACAGAGGAAAAAGTATGATCGTTTATCCAATACAATGCAACGAACACAAATGTGATCTCTTCAATTCACATCGGAATGAGTTATTCTTGTATACTTGTCGATTCAACAAAGTGCATATCACTTATATGTTATATTCTTCAATGCAACAAAGTGCATATGACTTTTATGTTGTATTCTTCAATGTACAAAGTTTGATCGTATATGCAATGCTATGGAAGAACCCATAGCACAGCAATTTCTGTAACGAGTTTGTTATCAATGAGTTTGTTCTTGAAAGCATTGCAATGCAAAAAAGTGCATATGACTTTTATTCTTCAATGCACAACGCTTGAATGTTTGTGCAATACTATAAAAGAGAAAATTGCATTGCATGGCTGTTCGACGAACTTAGAATGAGTTAGTTCTTGAATGCATTGCAAAGCAACAAAGTGCTATTAAAGCACAAAAAGTGCTTCAAAGAACAACGCTTGCTCGTATATGCAAGAGCATATTGCATTGCACATCTCTTCATCGCACTACGGAATGAATTAATTATTTAATGCATTGCAATGCAACAAATTGCATATGCACTAACAGGGTATTTATATACTAATATATTTAGAAGTAATATTACTTATAATGTTATTTTTCAATGCACAATACTTGATCGTATGTGAAATGCTATGCAAGAGCAAATTGCATTGCACAGCTCTTCAACGAACTTGGAATTAGTTAGTTCTTGAATTCATTGCAAAGAAACAAAGAGCTAATAAAGCACGAAAAGTGCTTCAAAGCACAACGCTTGGTCGTATGTGAAATGCTATGCAAGAGCAGATTGCATTGCACAGCTCTTCAACGAACTCAGAATGAGTTAGTTCTTGAATGCATTGCAAAGCAACAAAGCGCTATTAAAGCACAAAAAGTGCTTCAAAGAACAACGCTTGCTCGTATGTGCAATAATATGCAAGAGAAGATTAAGTTGCACAACTCTTCAACACACTAAACGCAATGCATTCAAGTTAGTTCTTGAATGCACTGCAATGCGACAAAATGCACATGACTTTTATCTTATTCTTCAATTTACAAGGCAAGCATGCACGCACGTGTACTGGAACTCTTTGGCAGGAAGTATTTTGCAGGCTCTAGCTTCTGATGTTGAATCAGCCAGAGACAATCCATTTTTGACCGATTGACATTTTTCTGCTAAAGAGTCCTAGATCCTGAACAGTCTACACATTCTGATTGACGTCATCTGATTTTTCTTCTGATGTTACATCAGAATGACTTTTATGTTATTCTTCAATGCACAACGCTTGATCGAAGGTGTAATGCAATACAAGAACAGACTGCATTGCACATCTCTTCAACGCAATAAGGAATGAGTTAGTTGTTCAATGCATTGATATGCAACAAAATGCTTTTGATTTGTATGTTATTCTTCAACGAATGATCGTATGTGCTTATGTGATGTTTTCTCGTCAGTACACATATAAATTAGTTGAATGCAATAAGAAAAACAATATGTTGTGGGTTGTCTTTTCAACATATAATGCAATGATTTTCCTTCATACACAAATGAAAATGGATAGTTTAAGTATTTAATGCGTTGCGAAGGCAAATATGGTATGTGTTGACTTTTCCTTGCACAGAGAAAAAAGTTTGATCGCTTATACAATACAATGCAACAAATGTTATCTCTTCAATGCATATCGGAATGATTTAGTCTTGTATGCATGGCAATGCAACAAAGTGCATATTACTTATGTTATTCTTTATTGCAACAAAGTGCATATGATTTTTATGGTATTCTTCAATGCACAAAGCTTGATTGTATGTGCAATGCTTTTAAAGAACAGATTGAACCTCTTTAACGCACTACGGAATGAGTCAGTTCTTGAAAGCATTGCAATGCAAAAAAGTGCACATGACTTTTATGTGTTCTTTACTGCACATCTCTTCAACGCACTACAAAATGAGTTAATTCTTTAGTGCATTGCAATTTAACAAAGTGCATATTATTTTTGCATTGCACATCTCCTCAACGAATAAAGGAATGAGTTAGTCCTTGAATGCATTGCAATGCAAAAAAATGCATATGACTTTCATGCTATTCTTCTGTGCACAACTCTTGTGCAATGCAATGCAACAGCACGCTGCATTGCACATCTCTTCACTGTACAAAGGAACGAGTTAGTCATTGCATGCATTAGAAACCAACAGCTCGTGATGTTTTCTCGTCAGTACACAAATAAATTAGTTGTATGCAATGCGAAAACCAATATATTGTGGTTTGTCTATGTTGTGGGTTGTCTTTTCAACAGATGATGCAATGATTTTCCTTCATACACAAATAAAAATGGTTGAAGTATGCAATGCGTTGCAAAGGCACATATGGTATGTATTGACTTTTCATTGCACAGAAGAAAAAGTATGATAGTTTATGCAATACAATGCAACGAACACAAATGTGATCTCTTCAATTCACATCGGAATGAGTTATTCTTGTATACTTGTCGATTCCACAAAGTGCATATCACTTATATGTTATTCTTCAATGCAACAAAGTGCATATGACTTTTATGTTATATTCTTCAATGTACAAAGTTTGATCGTATGTGCAATGCTATGCAAGAACCGATTGCACAGCAATTTTTGTAACGAGTTTGTTATCAATGAGTTTGTTCTTGAAAGCATTGCAATGCAAAAAAGTGCATATGACTTTTATTCTTCAATGCACAACGCTTGATTGTTTGTGCAATACTATAAAAGAGAAAATTGCATTGCATAGCTGTTCGACGAACTTAGAATGAGTTAGTTCTTGAATCCATTGCAAAGCAACAAAGTGCTATTAAAGCACAAAAAGTGCTTCAAAGAACAACGCTTGCTCGTATATGCAAGAGCATATTGCATTGCACATCTCTTCATCGCACTACGGAATGAATTAATTCTTTAATGCATTGCAATGCAACAAAGTGCATATGCACTAACAGGGTATTTATATACTAATATACTTAGAAGTAATATTACTTATAATGTTATTTTTCAATGCACAACACTTGATCGTATGTGAAATGCTATGCAAGAGCAGATTGGATTGCACAGCTCTTCAACGAACTTGGAATTAGTTCGTTCTTGAATGCATTGCAAAGAAACAAAGAGCTAATAAAGCACGAAAAGTGCTTCAAAGCACAACGCTTGGTCGTATGTGAAATGCTATGCAAGAGCAGATTGCATTGCACAGCTCTTCAACGAACTCAGAATGAGTTAGTTCTTGAATGCATTGCAAGGCAACAAAGCGCTATTAAAGCACAAGAAGTGCTTCAAAGAACAACGCTTGCTCGTATGTGCAATAATATGCAAGAGAAGATTAAGTTGCACAACTCTTCAACACACTAAACGCAATGCATTCAAGTTAGTTCTTGAATGCACTGCAATGCGACAAAATGCATATGACTTTTATCTTATTCTTCAATTTACAAGGCGAGCATGCACGCACGTGTACTGGAACCCTTTGGCAGGAAGTATTTTGCAGGCTCTACCTTCTGATGTTGAATCAGCCAGAGACAACAATCCATTTTTGACCGATTGACATTTTTCTGCTAAAGAGTCCTAGATCCTGAACAGTCTACACATTGATTGAAGTCATCTGATTTTTTTCTGATGTTACATCAGAATGACTTTTATGTTATTCTTCAATGCACAACGCTTGATCGAAGGTGTAGTGCAATACAAGAACAGATTGCATTGCACATCTCTTCAACGCAATAAGGAATGAGTTAGTTCTTCAATGCATTGATATGCAACAAAATGCTTTTGATTTGTATGTTATTCTTCAACGATTGATCGTATGCGCTTATGTGATGTTTTCTCGTCAGTACACATATAAATTAGTTGAATGCAATAAGAAAAACAATATGTTGTGGGTTGTCTGTTCAACATATAATGCAATGATTTTCCTTCATACACAAATGAAAATGGTTAGTTTAAGTATTTAATGCGTTGCGAAGGCAAATATGGTATGCGTTGACTTTTCCTTGCACAGAGAAAAAGTTTGATCGCTTATACAATACAATGCAACAAATGTTATCTCTTCAATGCACATCGGAATGATTTAGTCTTGTAATGCATGGCAATGCAACAAAGTGCATATTACTTATGTTATTCTTTATTGCAACAAAGTGCATATGATTTTTATGGTATTCTTCAATGCACAGAGCTTGATTGTATGTGCAATGCTTTTAAAGAACAGATTGAACCTCTTTAACGCACTACGGAATGAGTCAGTTCTTGAAAGCATTGCAATGCAAAAAAGTGCACATGACTTTTATGTTTTCTTTACTGCACATCTCTTCAACGCACTACAAAATGAGTTAATTCTTTAGTGCATTGCAATGCAACAAAGTGTATATTATTTTTGCATTGCATATCTCCTCAACGAATAAATGAACGAGTTAGTCCTTGAATGCATTGCAATACAAAAAAATGCATATGACTTTCATGCTATTCTTCTGTGCACAACTCTTGTGCAATGCAATGCAACAGCACGCTGCATTGCACATCTCTTCACTGTACAAAGGAACGAGTTAGTCATTGCACGCATTGGAAACCAACAGCTCGTGATGTTTTCTCGTCAGTACACAAATAAATTAGTTGTATGCAATGCGAAAACCAATATGTTGTGGTTTGTCAATATGTTGTGGGTTGTCTTTTCAACAGATAATGCAATGATTTTCCTTCATACTCAAATGAAAATGGTTGAAGTATGCAACGGGTTGCAAAGGCACATATGGTATGTGTTGACTTTTCATTGCACAGGGGAAAAAGTATGATCGTTTATGCAATACAATGCAACGAACACAAATGTGATCTCTTCAATTCACATCGGAATGAGTTATTCTTGTATACTTGTCGATTCAACAAAGTGCATATCACTTATATGTTATATTCTTCAATATACAAAGTTTGATCGTATATGCAATGCTATGCAAGAACCCATTGCACAGCAATTTCTGTAACGAGTTTGTTATCAATGAGTTTGTTCTTGAAAGCATTGCAATGCAAAAAAGTGCATATGACTTTTATTCTTCAATGCACAACGCTTGAATGTTTGTGCAATACTATAAAAGAGAAAATTGCATTGCATAGCTGTTCGACGAACTTAGAATGAGTTAGTTCTTGAATCCATTGCAAAGCAACAAAGTGCTATTAAAGCACAAAAAGTGCTTCAAAGAACAACGCTTGCTCGTATATGCAAGAGCATATTGCATTGCACATCTCTTCATCGCACTACGGAATGAATTAATTCTTTAATGCATTGCAATGCAACAAAGTGCATATGCACTAACAGGGTATTTATATACTAATATACTTAGAAGTAATATTACTTATAATGTTATTTTTCAATGCACAACACTTGATCGTATGTGAAATGCTATGCAAGAGCAGATTGGATTGCACAGCTCTTTAACGAACTTGGAATTAGTTAGTTCTTGAATGCATTGCAAAGAAACAAAGAGCTAATAAAGCACGAAAAGTGCTTCAAAGCACAACGCTTGGTCGTATGTGAAATGCTATGCAAGAGCAGATTGCATTGCACAGCTCTTCAACGAACTCAGAATGAGTTAGTTCTTGAATGCATTGCAAAGCAACAAAGCGCTATTAAAGCACAAAAAGTGCTTCAAAGAACAACGCTTGCTCGTATGTGGAATAATATGCAAGAGAAGATTAAGTTGCACAACTCTTCAACACACTAAACGCAATGCATTCAAGTTAGTTCTTGAATGCACTGCAATGCGACAAAATGCATATGACTTTTATCTTATTCTTCAATTTACAAGGCGAGCATGCACGCACGTGTAGTGGAACTCTTTGGCAGGAAGTATTTTGCAGGCTCTACCTTCTGATGTTGAATCAGCCAGAGACAACAATCCATTTTTGACCGATTGACATTTTTCTGCTAAGAGTCCTAGATCCTGAACAGTCTACACATTCTGATTGACGTCATCTGATTTTTTTCTGATGTTACATCAGAATGACTTTTATGTTATTCTTCAATGCACAACGCTTGATCGAAGGTTTAATGCAATACAAGAACAGATTGCATTGCACATCTCTTCAACGCAATAAGGAATGAGTTAGTTCTTCAATGCATTGATATGCAACAAAATGCTTTTGATTTGTATGTTATTCTTCAACGATTGATCGTATGTGCTTATGTGATGTTTTCTCGTCAGTACACATATAAATTAGTTGAATGCAATAAGAAAAACAATATGTTGTGGGTTGTCTTTTCAACATATAATGCAATGATTTTCCTTCATACACAAATGAAAATGGTTAAAGTATTTAATGCGTTGCGAAGGCAAATATGGTATGCGTTGACTTTTCCTTGCACAGAGAAAAAGTTTGATCGCTTATACAATACAATGCAATAAATGTTATCTCTTCAATGCACATCGGAATGATTTAGTCTTGTATGCATGGCAATGCAACAAAGTGCATATTACTTATGTTATTCTTTATTGCAACAAAGTGCATATGATTTTTATGGTATTCTTCAATGCACAGAGCTTGATTGTATGTGCAATGCTTTTAAAGAACAGATTGAACCTCTTTAACGCACTACGGAATGAGTCAGTTCTTGAAAGCATTGCAATGCAAAAAAATGCAAATGACTTTCATGCTGTGCAATGCAATGCAACAGGACGCTGCATTGCACATCTCTTCACTGTACAAAGGAACGAGTTAGTCATTGCATGCATTGGAAACCAAGAGCTCGTGATGTTTTCTCGTCAGTACACAAATAAATTAGTTGTATGCAATGCGAAAACCAATATATTGTGGTTTGTCAATATGTTGTGGGTTGTCTTTTCAACAGATAATGCAATGATTTTCCTTCATACACAAATAAAAATGGTTGAAGTATGCAATGCGTTGCAAAGGCACATATGGTATGTATTGACTTTTCATTGCACAGAGGAAATAGTATGATCGTTTATCCAATACAATGCAACGAACACAAATGTGATCTCTTCAATTCACATCGGAATGAGTTATTCTTGTATACTTGTCGATTCAACAAAGTGCATATCACTTATATCTTATTCTTCAATGCAACAAAGTGCATATGACTTTTATGTTGTATTCTTCAATGTACAAAGTTTGATCGTATATGCAATGCTATGCAAGAACCCATTGCACAGCAATTTCTGTAACGAGTTTGTTATCAATGAGTTTGTTCTTGAAAGCATTGCAATGCAAAAAAGTGCATATGACTTTTATTCTTCAATGCACAACGCTTGAATGTTTGTGCAATACTATAAAAGAGAAAATTGCATTGCATGGCTGTTCGACGAACTTAGAATGAGTTAGTTCTTGAATGCATTGCAAAGCAACAAAGTGCTATTAAAGCACAAAAAGTGCTTCAAAGAACAACGCTTGCTCGTATATGCAAGAGCATATTGCATTGCACATCTCTTCATCGCACTACGGAATGAATTAATTATTTAATGCATTGCAATGCAACAAATTGCATATGCACTAACAGGGTATTTATATACTAATATATTTAGAAGTAATATTACTTATAATGTTATTTTTCAATGCACAATACTTGATCGTATGTGAAATGCTATGCAAGAGCAGATTGCATTGCACAGCTCTTCAACGAACTTGGAATTAGTTAGTTCTTGAATGCATTGCAAAGAAAGAAAGAGCTAATAAAGTACGAAAAGTGCTTCAAAGCACAACGCTTGGTCGTATGTGAAATGCTATGCAAGAGCAGATTGCATTGCACAGCTCTTCAACGAACTCAGAATGAGTTAGTTCTTGAATGCATTGCAAGGCAACAAAGCGCTATTAAAGCACAAAAAGTGCTTCAAAGAACAACGCTTGCTCGTATGTGCAATAATATGCAAGAGAAGATTAAGTTGCTCAACTCTTCAACACACTAAACGCAATGCATTCAAGTTAGTTCTTGAATGCACTGCAATGCAACAAAATGCATATGACTTTTATCTTATTCTTCAATTTACAATGCACGCACGTGTACTGGAACCCTTTGGCAGGAAGTATTTTGCAGGCTGCACCTTCTGATGTTGAATCAGCCAGAGACAACAATCCATTTTTGACCGATTGACATTTTTCTGCTAAAAGAGTCCTAGATCCTGAACAGTCTACACATTGATTGAAGTCATCTGATTTTTTTCTGATGTTACATCAGAATGACTTTTATGTTATTCTTCAATGCACAACGCTTGATCGAAGGTGTAGTGCAATACAAGAACAGATTGCATTGCACATCTCTTCAACGCAATAAGGAATGAGTTAGTTCTTCAATGCATTGATATGCAACAAAATGCTTTTGATTTGTATGTTATTCTTCAACGATTGATCGTATGCGCTTATGTGATGTTTTCTCGTCAGTACACATATAAATTAGTTGAATGCAATAAGAAAAACAATATGTTGTGGGTTGTCTGTTCAACATATAATGCAATGATTTTCCTTCATACACAAATGAAAATGGTTAGTTTAAGTATTTAATGCGTTGCGAAGGCAAATATGGTATGCGTTGACTTTTCCTTGCACAGAGAAAAAGTTTGATCGCTTATACAATACAATGCAACAAATGTTATCTCTTCAATGCACATCGGAATGATTTAGTCTTGTATGCATGGCAATGCAACAAAGTGCATATTACTTATGTTATTCTTTATTGCAACAAAGTGCATATGATTTTTATGGTATTCTTCAATGCACAGAGCTTGATTGTATGTGCAATGCTTTTAAAGAACAGATTGAACCTCTTTAACGCACTACGGAATGAGTCAGTTCTTGAAAGCATTGCAATGCAAAAAAGTGCACATGACTTTTATGTTTTCTTTACTGCACATCTCTTCAACGCACTACAAAATGAGTTAATTCTTTAGTGCATTGCAATGCAACAAAGTGTATATTATTTTTGCATTGCATATCTCCTCAACGAATAAATGAACGAGTTAGTCCTTGAATGCATTGCAATACAAAAAAATGCATATGACTTTCATGCTATTCTTCTGTGCACAACTCTTGTGCAATGCAATGCAACAGCACGCTGCATTGCACATCTCTTCACTGTACAAAGGAACGAGTTAGTCATTGCATGCATTGGAAAGCAACAGCTCGTGATGTTTTCTCGTCAGTACACAAATAAATTAGTTGTATGCAATGCGAAAACCAATATGTTGTGGTTTGTCAATATGTTGTGGGTTGTCTTTTCAACAGATAATGCAATGATTTTCCTTCATACTCAAATGAAAATGGTTGAAGTATGCAACGGGTTGCAAAGGCAAATATGGTATGTGTTGACTTTTCATTGCACAGGGGAAAAAGTATGATCGTTTTTGCAATACAATGCAACGAACACAAATGTGATCTCTTCAATTCACATCGGAATGAGTTATTCTTGTATACTTGTCGATTCAACAAAGTGCATATCACTTATATGTTATATTCTTCAATGTACAAAGTTTGATCGTATATGCAATGCTATGCAAGAACCCATTGCACAGCAATTTCTGTAACGAGTTTGTTATCAATGAGTTTGTTCTTGAAAGCATTGCAATGCAAAAAAGTGCATATGACTTTTATTCTTCAATGCACAACGCTTGAATGTTTGTGCAATACTATAAAAGAGAAAATTGCATTGCATAGCTGTTCGACGAACTTAGAATGAGTTAGTTCTTGAATCCATTGCAAAGCAACAAAGTGCTATTAAAGCACAAAAAGTGCTTCAAAGAACAACGCTTGCTCGTATATGCAAGAGCATATTGCATTGCACATCTCTTCATCGCACTACGGAATGAATTAATTCTTTAATGCATTGCAATGCAACAAAGTGCATATGCACTAACAGGGTATTTATATACTAATATACTTAGAAGTAATATTACTTATAATGTTATTTTTCAATGCACAACACTTGATCGTATGTGAAATGCTATGCAAGAGCAGATTGGATTGCACAGCTCTTTAACGAACTTGGAATTAGTTAGTTCTTGAATGCATTGCAAAGAAACAAAGAGCTAATAAAGCACGAAAAGTGCTTCAAAGCACAACGCTTGGTCGTATGTGAAATGCTATGCAAGAGCAGATTGCATTGCACAGCTCTTCAACGAACTCAGAATGAGTTAGTTCTTGAATGCATTGCAAAGCAACAAAGCGCTATTAAAGCACAAAAAGTGCTTCAAAGAACAACGCTTGCTCGTATGTGGAATAATATGCAAGAGAAGATTAAGTTGCACAACTCTTCAACACACTAAACGCAATGCATTCAAGTTAGTTCTTGAATGCACTGCAATGCGACAAAATGCATATGACTTTTATCTTATTCTTCAATTTACAAGGCGAGCATGCACGCACGTGTAGTGGAACTCTTTGGCAGGAAGTATTTTGCAGGCTCTACCTTCTGATGTTGAATCAGCCAGAGACAACAATCCATTTTTGACCGATTGACATTTTTCTGCTAAGAGTCCTAGATCCTGAACAGTCTACACATTCTGATTGACGTCATCTGATTTTTTTCTGATGTTACATCAGAATGACTTTTATGTTATTCTTCAATGCACAACGCTTGATCGAAGGTTTAATGCAATACAAGAACAGATTGCATTGCACATCTCTTCAACGCAATAAGGAATGAGTTAGTTCTTCAATGCATTGATATGCAACAAAATGCTTTTGATTTGTATGTTATTCTTCAACGATTGATCGTATGTGCTTATGTGATGTTTTCTCGTCAGTACACATATAAATTAGTTGAATGCAATAAGAAAAACAATATGTTGTGGGTTGTCTTTTCAACATATAATGCAATGATTTTCCTTCATACACAAATGAAAATGGTTAAAGTATTTAATGCGTTGCGAAGGCAAATATGGTATGCGCTGACTTTTCCTTGCACAGAGAAAAAGTTTGATCGCTTATACAATACAATGCAATAAATGTTATCTCTTCAATGCACATCGGAATGATTTAGTCTTGTATGCATGGCAATGCAACAAAGTGCATATTACTTATGTTATTCTTTATTGCAACAAAGTGCATATGATTTTTATGGTATTCTTCAATGCACAGAGCTTGATTGTATGTGCAATGCTTTTAAAGAACAGATTGAACCTCTTTAACGCACTACGGAATGAGTCAGTTCTTGAAAGCATTGCAATGCAAAAAAATGCAAATGACTTTCATGCTGTGCAATGCAATGCAACAGGACGCTGCATTGCACATCTCTTCACTGTACAAAGGAACGAGTTAGTCATTGCATGCATTGGAAACCAAGAGCTCGTGATGTTTTCTCGTCAGTACACAAATAAATTAGTTGTATGCAATGCGAAAACCAATATATTGTGGTTTGTCAATATGTTGTGGGTTGTCTTTTCAACAGATAATGCAATGATTTTCCTTCATACACAAATAAAAATGGTTGAAGTATGCAATGCGTTGCAAAGGCACATATGGTATGTATTGACTTTTCATTGCACAGAGGAAATAGTATGATCGTTTATCCAATACAATGCAACGAACACAAATGTGATCTCTTCAATTCACATCGGAATGAGTTATTCTTGTATACTTGTCGATTCAACAAAGTGCATATCACTTATATCTTATTCTTCAATGCAACAAAGTGCATATGACTTTTATGTTGTATTCTTCAATGTACAAAGTTTGATCGTATATGCAATGCTATGCAAGAACCCATTGCACAGCAATTTCTGTAACGAGTTTGTTATCAATGAGTTTGTTCTTGAAAGCATTGCAATGCAAAAAAGTGCATATGACTTTTATTCTTCAATGCACAACGCTTGAATGTTTGTGCAATACTATAAAAGAGAAAATTGCATTGCATGGCTGTTCGACGAACTTAGAATGAGTTAGTTCTTGAATGCATTGCAAAGCAACAAAGTGCTATTAAAGCACAAAAAGTGCTTCAAAGAACAACGCTTGCTCGTATATGCAAGAGCATATTGCATTGCACATCTCTTCATCGCACTACGGAATGAATTAATTATTTAATGCATTGCAATGCAACAAATTGCATATGCACTAACAGGGTATTTATATACTAATATATTTAGAAGTAATATTACTTATAATGTTATTTTTCAATGCACAATACTTGATCGTATGTGAAATGCTATGCAAGAGCAGATTGCATTGCACAGCTCTTCAACGAACTTGGAATTAGTTAGTTCTTGAATGCATTGCAAAGAAAGAAAGAGCTAATAAAGTACGAAAAGTGCTTCAAAGCACAACGCTTGGTCGTATGTGAAATGCTATGCAAGAGCAGATTGCATTGCACAGCTCTTCAACGAACTCAGAATGAGTTAGTTCTTGAATGCATTGCAAGGCAACAAAGCGCTATTAAAGCACAAAAAGTGCTTCAAAGAACAACGCTTGCTCGTATGTGCAATAATATGCAAGAGAAGATTAAGTTGCTCAACTCTTCAACACACTAAACGCAATGCATTCAAGTTAGTTCTTGAATGCACTGCAATGCAACAAAATGCATATGACTTTTATCTTATTCTTCAATTTACAATGCACGCACGTGTACTGGAACCCTTTGGCAGGAAGTATTTTGCAGGCTGCACCTTCTGATGTTGAATCAGCCAGAGACAACAATCCATTTTTGACCGATTGACATTTTTCTGCTAAAAGAGTCCTAGATCCTGAACAGTCTACACATTGATTGAAGTCATCTGATTTTTTTCTGATGTTACATCAGAATGACTTTTATGTTATTCTTCAATGCACAACGCTTGATCGAAGGTGTAGTGCAATACAAGAACAGATTGCATTGCACATCTCTTCAACGCAATAAGGAATGAGTTAGTTCTTCAATGCATTGATATGCAACAAAATGCTTTTGATTTGTATGTTATTCTTCAACGATTGATCGTATGCGCTTATGTGATGTTTTCTCGTCAGTACACATATAAATTAGTTGAATGCAATAAGAAAAACAATATGTTGTGGGTTGTCTGTTCAACATATAATGCAATGATTTTCCTTCATACACAAATGAAAATGGTTAGTTTAAGTATTTAATGCGTTGCGAAGGCAAATATGGTATGCGTTGACTTTTCCTTGCACAGAGAAAAAGTTTGATCGCTTATACAATACAATGCAACAAATGTTATCTCTTCAATGCACATCGGAATGATTTAGTCTTGTATGCATGGCAATGCAACAAAGTGCATATTACTTATGTTATTCTTTATTGCAACAAAGTGCATATGATTTTTATGGTATTCTTCAATGCACAGAGCTTGATTGTATGTGCAATGCTTTTAAAGAACAGATTGAACCTCTTTAACGCACTACGGAATGAGTCAGTTCTTGAAAGCATTGCAATGCAAAAAAGTGCACATGACTTTTATGTTATTCTTTAATGCACAACTCTTCAACGCACTACAAAATGAGTTAATTCTTTAGTGCATTGCAATGCAACAAAGTGTATATTATTTTTGCATTGCATATCTCCTCAACGAATAAATGAACGAGTTAGTCCTTGAATGCATTGCAATACAAAAAAATGCATATGACTTTCATGCTATTCTTCTGTGCACAACTCTTGTGCAATGCAATGCAACAGCACGCTGCATTGCACATCTCTTCACTGTACAAAGGAACGAGTTAGTCATTGCATGCATTGGAAACCAACAGCTCGTGATGTTTTCTCGTCAGTACACAAATAAATTAGTTGTATGCAATGCGAAAACCAATATGTTGTGGTTTGTCAATATGTTGTGGGTTGTCTTTTCAACAGATAATGCAATGATTTTCCTTCATACTCAAATGAAAATGGTTGAAGTATGCAACGGGTTGCAAAGGCACATATGGTATGTGTTGACTTTTCATTGCACAGGGGAAAAAGTATGATCGTTTTTGCAATACAATGCAACGAACACAAATGTGATCTCTTCAATTCACATCGGAATGAGTTATTCTTGTATACTTGTCGATTCAACAAAGTGCATATCACTTATATGTTATATTCTTCAATGTACAAAGTTTGATCGTATATGCAATGCTATGCAAGAACCCATTGCACATCAATTTCTGTAACGATTTTGTTATCAATGAGTTTGTTCTTGAAAGCATTGCAATGCAAAAAAGTGCATATGACTTTTATTCTTCAATGCACAACGCTTGAATGTTTGTGCAATACTATAAAAGAGAAAATTGCATTGCATAGCTGTTCGACGAACTTAGAATGAGTTAGTTCTTGAATCCATTGCAAAGCAACAAAGTGCTATTAAAGCACAAAAAGTGCTTCAAAGAACAACGCTTGCTCGTATATGCAAGAGCATATTGCATTGCACATCTCTTCATCGCACTACGGAATGAATTAATTATTTAATGCATTGCAATGCAACAAAGTGCATATGCACTAACAGGGTATTTATATACTAATATACTTAGAAGTAATATTACTTATAATGTTATTTTTCAATGCACAACACTTGATCGTATGTGAAATGCTATGCAAGAGCAGATTGGATTGCACAGCTCTTTAACGAACTTGGAATTAGTTCGTTCTTGAATGCATTGCAAAGAAACAAAGAGCTAATAAAGCACGAAAAGTGCTTCAAAGCACAACGCTTGGTCGTATGTGAAATGCTATGCAAGAGCAGATTGCATTGCACAGCTCTTCAACGAACTCAGAATGAGTTAGTTCTTGAATGCATTGCAAAGCAACAAAGCGCTATTAAAGCACAAGAAGTGCTTCAAAGAACAACGCTTGCTCGTATGTGGAATAATATGCAAGAGAAGATTAAGTTGCACAACTCTTCAACACACTAAACGCAATGCATTCAAGTTAGTTCTTGAATGCACTGCAATGCGACAAAATGCATATGACTTTTATCTTATTCTTCAATTTACAAGGCGAGCATGCACGCACGTGTAGTGGAACTCTTTGGCAGGAAGTATTTTGCAGGCTCTACCTTCTGATGTTGAATCAGCCAGAGACAAAAATCCATTTTTGACCGATTGACATTTTTCTGCTAAGAGTCCTAGATCCTGAACAGTCTACACATTCTGATTGAAGTCATCTGATTTTTTTCTGATGTTACATCAGAATGACTTTTATGTTATTCTTCAATGCACAACGCTTGATCGAAGGTTTAATGCAATACAAGAACAGATTGCATTGCACATCTCTTCAACGCAATAAGGAATGAGTTAGTTCTTCAATGCATTGATATGCAACAAAATGCTTTTGATTTGTATGTTATTCTTCAACGATTGATCGTATGTGCTTATGTGATGTTTTCTCGTCAGTACACATATAAATTAGTTGAATGCAATAAGAAAAACAATATGTTGTGGGTTGTCTTTTCAACATATAATGCAATGATTTTCCTTCATACACAAATGAAAATGGTTAAAGTATTTAATGCGTTGCGAAGGCAAATATGGTATGCGTTGACTTTTCCTTGCACAGAGAAAAAGTTTGATCGCTTATACAATACAATGCAATAAATGTTATCTCTTCAATGCACATCGGAATGATTTAGTCTTGTATGCATGGCAATGCAACAAAGTGCATATTACTTATGTTATTCTTTATTGCAACAAAGTGCATATGATTTTTATGGTATTCTTCAATGCACAGAGCTTGATTGTATGTGCAATGCTTTTAAAGAACAGATTGAACCTCTTTAACGCACTACGGAATGAGTCAGTTCTTGAAAGCATTGCAATGCAAAAAAATGCAAATGACTTTCATGCTGTGCAATGCAATGCAACAGGACGCTGCATTGCACATCTCTTCACTGTACAAAGGAACGAGTTAGTCATTGCATGCATTGGAAACCAAGAGCTCGTGATGTTTTCTCGTCAGTACACAAATAAA
The DNA here is from genome assembly GCA_030578275.1 of Meda fulgida. NCBI lineage: Eukaryota > Metazoa > Chordata > Actinopteri > Cypriniformes > Leuciscidae > Meda > Meda fulgida. The sequence continues at coordinate 20,373,936 of CM060627.1, forward strand.
TTAGTTGTATGCAATGCGAAAACCAATATATTGTGGTTTGTCAATATGTTGTGGGTTGTCTTTTCAACAGATAATGCAATGATTTTCCTTCATACACAAATAAAAATGGTTGAAGTATGCAATGCGTTGCAAAGGCACATATGGTATGTATTGACTTTTCATTGCACAGAGGAAATAGTATGATCGTTTATCCAATACAATGCAACGAACACAAATGTGATCTCTTCAATTCACATCGGAATGAGTTATTCTTGTATACTTGTCGATTCAACAAAGTGCATATCACTTATATCTTATTCTTCAATGCAACAAAGTGCATATGACTTTTATGTTGTATTCTTCAATGTACAAAGTTTGATCGTATATGCAATGCTATGCAAGAACCCATTGCACAGCAATTTCTGTAACGAGTTTGTTATCAATGAGTTTGTTCTTGAAAGCATTGCAATGCAAAAAAGTGCATATGACTTTTATTCTTCAATGCACAACGCTTGAATGTTTGTGCAATACTATAAAAGAGAAAATTGCATTGCATGGCTGTTCGACGAACTTAGAATGAGTTAGTTCTTGAATGCATTGCAAAGCAACAAAGTGCTATTAAAGCACAAAAAGTGCTTCAAAGAACAACGCTTGCTCGTATATGCAAGAGCATATTGCATTGCACATCTCTTCATCGCACTACGGAATGAATTAATTATTTAATGCATTGCAATGCAACAAATTGCATATGCACTAACAGGGTATTTATATACTAATATATTTAGAAGTAATATTACTTATAATGTTATTTTTCAATGCACAATACTTGATCGTATGTGAAATGCTATGCAAGAGCAGATTGCATTGCACAGCTCTTCAACGAACTTGGAATTAGTTAGTTCTTGAATGCATTGCAAAGAAAGAAAGAGCTAATAAAGTACGAAAAGTGCTTCAAAGCACAACGCTTGGTCGTATGTGAAATGCTATGCAAAAGCAGATTGCATTGCACAGCTCTTCAACGAACTAAGAATGAGTTAGTTCTTGAATGCATTGCAAGGCAACAAAGCGCTATTAAAGCACAAAAAGTGCTTCAAAGAACAACGCTTGCTCGTATGTGCAATAATATGCAAGAGAAGATTAAGTTGCTCAACTCTTCAACACACTAAACGCAATGCATTCAAGTTAGTTCTTGAATGCACTGCAATGCAACAAAATGCATATGACTTTTATCTTATTCTTCAATTTACAATGCACGCACGTGTACTGGAACCCTTTGGCAGGAAGTATTTTGCAGGCTGCACCTTCTGATGTTGAATCAGCCAGAGACAACAATCCATTTTTGACCGATTGACATTTTTCTGCTAAAAGAGTCCTAGATCCTGAACAGTCTACACATTGATTGAAGTCATCTGATTTTTTTCTGATGTTACATCAGAATGACTTTTATGTTATTCTTCAATGCACAACGCTTGATCGAAGGTGTAGTGCAATACAAGAACAGATTGCATTGCACATCTCTTCAACGCAATAAGGAATGAGTTAGTTCTTCAATGCATTGATATGCAACAAAATGCTTTTGATTTGTATGTTATTCTTCAACGATTGATCGTATGCGCTTATGTGATGTTTTCTCGTCAGTACACATATAAATTAGTTGAATGCAATAAGAAAAACAATATGTTGTGGGTTGTCTGTTCAACATATAATGCAATGATTTTCCTTCATACACAAATGAAAATGGTTAGTTTAAGTATTTAATGCGTTGCGAAGGCAAATATGGTATGCGTTGACTTTTCCTTGCACAGAGAAAAAGTTTGATCGCTTATACAATACAATGCAACAAATGTTATCTCTTCAATGCACATCGGAATGATTTAGTCTTGTATGCATGGCAATGCAACAAAGTGCATATTACTTATGTTATTCTTTATTGCAACAAAGTGCATATGATTTTTATGGTATTCTTCAATGCACAGAGCTTGATTGTATGTGCAATGCTTTTAAAGAACAGATTGAACCTCTTTAACGCACTACGGAATGAGTCAGTTCTTGAAAGCATTGCAATGCAAAAAAGTGCACATGACTTTTATGTTTTCTTTACTGCACATCTCTTCAACGCACTACAAAATGAGTTAATTCTTTAGTGCATTGCAATGCAACAAAGTGTATATTATTTTTGCATTGCATATCTCCTCAACGAATAAATGAACGAGTTAGTCCTTGAATGCATTGCAATACAAAAAAATGCATATGACTTTCATGCTATTCTTCTGTGCACAACTCTTGTGCAATGCAATGCAACAGCACGCTGCATTGCACATCTCTTCACTGTACAAAGGAACGAGTTAGTCATTGCACGCATTGGAAACCAACAGCTCGTGATGTTTTCTCGTCAGTACACAAATAAATTAGTTGTATGCAATGCGAAAACCAATATGTTGTGGTTTGTCAATATGTTGTGGGTTGTCTTTTCAACAGATAATGCAATGATTTTCCTTCATACTCAAATGAAAATGGTTGAAGTATGCAACGGGTTGCAAAGGCACATATGGTATGTGTTGACTTTTCATTGCACAGGGGAAAAAGTATGATCGTTTATGCAATACAATGCAACGAACACAAATGTGATCTCTTCAATTCACATCGGAATGAGTTATTCTTGTATACTTGTCGATTCAACAAAGTGCATATCACTTATATGTTATATTCTTCAATGTACAAAGTTTGATCGTATATGCAATGCTATGCAAGAACCCATTGCACAGCAATTTCTGTAACGAGTTTGTTATCAATGAGTTTGTTCTTGAAAGCATTGCAATGCAAAAAAGTGCATATGACTTTTATTCTTCAATGCACAACGCTTGAATGTTTGTGCAATACTATAAAAGAGAAAATTGCATTGCATAGCTGTTCGACGAACTTAGAATGAGTTAGTTCTTGAATCCATTGCAAAGCAACAAAGTGCTATTAAAGCACAAAAAGTGCTTCAAAGAACAACGCTTGCTCGTATATGCAAGAGCATATTGCATTGCACATCTCTTCATCGCACTACGGAATGAATTAATTCTTTAATGCATTGCAATGCAACAAAGTGCATATGCACTAACAGGGTATTTATATACTAATATACTTAGAAGTAATATTACTTATAATGTTATTTTTCAATGCACAACACTTGATCGTATGTGAAATGCTATGCAAGAGCAGATTGGATTGCACAGCTCTTTAACGAACTTGGAATTAGTTCGTTCTTGAATGCATTGCAAAGAAACAAAGAGCTAATAAAGCACGAAAAGTGCTTCAAAGCACAACGCTTGGTCGTATGTGAAATGCTATGCAAGAGCAGATTGCATTGCACAGCTCTTCAACGAACTCAGAATGAGTTAGTTCTTGAATGCATTGCAAAGCAATAAAGCGCTATTAAAGCACAAGAAGTGCTTCAAAGAACAACGCTTGCTCGTATGTGGAATAATATGCAAGAGAAGATTAAGTTGCACAACTCTTCAACACACTAAACGCAATGCATTCAAGTTAGTTCTTGAATGCACTGCAATGCGACAAAATGCATATGACTTTTATCTTATTCTTCAATTTACAAGGCGAGCATGCACGCACGTGTAGTGGAACTCTTTGGCAGGAAGTATTTTGCAGGCTCTACCTTCTGATGTTGAATCAGCCAGAGACAACAATCCATTTTTGACCGATTGACATTTTTCTGCTAAGAGTCCTAGATCCTGAACAGTCTACACATTCTGATTGACGTCATCTGATTTTTTTCTGATGTTACATCAGAATGACTTTTATGTTATTCTTCAATGCACAACGCTTGATCGAAGGTTTAATGCAATACAAGAACAGATTGCATTGCACATCTCTTCAACGCAATAAGGAATGAGTTAGTTCTTCAATGCATTGATATGCAACAAAATGCTTTTGATTTGTATGTTATTCTTCAACGATTGATCGTATGTGCTTATGTGATGTTTTCTCGTCAGTACACATATAAATTAGTTGAATGCAATAAGAAAAACAATATGTTGTGGGTTGTCTTTTCAACATATAATGCAATGATTTTCCTTCATACACAAATGAAAATGGTTAAAGTATTTAATGCGTTGCGAAGGCAAATATGGTATGCGTTGACTTTTCCTTGCACAGAGAAAAAGTTTGATCGCTTATACAATACAATGCAATAAATGTTATCTCTTCAATGCACATCGGAATGATTTAGTCTTGTATGCATGGCAATGCAACAAAGTGCATATTACTTCTGTTATTCTTTATTGCAACAAAGTGCATATGATTTTTATGGTATTCTTCAATGCACAGAGCTTGATTGTATGTGCAATGCTTTTAAAGAACAGATTGAACCTCTTTAACGCACTACGGAATGAGTCAGTTCTTGAAAGCATTGCAATGCAAAAAAATGCAAATGACTTTCATGCTGTGCAATGCAATGCAACAGGACGCTGCATTGCACATCTCTTCACTGTACAAAGGAACGAGTTAGTCATTGCATGCATTGGAAACCAAGAGCTCGTGATGTTTTCTCGTCAGTACACAAATAAATTAGTTGTATGCAATGCGAAAACCAATATATTGTGGTTTGTCAATATGTTGTGGGTTGTCTTTTCAACAGATAATGCAATGATTTTCCTTCATACACAAATAAAAATGGTTGAAGTATGCAATGCGTTGCAAAGGCACATATGGTATGTATTGACTTTTCATTGCACAGAGGAAATAGTATGATCGTTTATCCAATACAATGCAACGAACACAAATGTGATCTCTTCAATTCACATCGGAATGAGTTATTCTTGTATACTTGTCGATTCAACAAAGTGCATATCACTTATATCTTATTCTTCAATGCAACAAAGTGCATATGACTTTTATGTTGTATTCTTCAATGTACAAAGTTTGATCGTATATGCAATGCTATGCAAGAACCCATTGCACAGCAATTTCTGTAACGAGTTTGTTATCAATGAGTTTGTTCTTGAAAGCATTGCAATGCAAAAAAGTGCATATGACTTTTATTCTTCAATGCACAACGCTTGAATGTTTGTGCAATACTATAAAAGAGAAAATTGCATTGCATGGCTGTTCGACGAACTTAGAATGAGTTAGTTCTTGAATGCATTGCAAAGCAACAAAGTGCTATTAAAGCACAAAAAGTGCTTCAAAGAACAACGCTTGCTCGTATATGCAAGAGCATATTGCATTGCACATCTCTTCATCGCACTACGGAATGAATTAATTATTTAATGCATTGCAATGCAACAAATTGCATATGCACTAACAGGGTATTTATATACTAATATATTTAGAAGTAATATTACTTATAATGTTATTTTTCAATGCACAATACTTGATCGTATGTGAAATGCTATGCAAGAGCAGATTGCATTGCACAGCTCTTCAACGAACTTGGAATTAGTTAGTTCTTGAATGCATTGCAAAGAAAGAAAGAGCTAATAAAGTACGAAAAGTGCTTCAAAGCACAACGCTTGGTCGTATGTGAAATGCTATGCAAGAGCAGATTGCATTGCACAGCTCTTCAACGAACTAAGAATGAGTTAGTTCTTGAATGCATTGCAAGGCAACAAAGCGCTATTAAAGCACAAAAAGTGCTTCAAAGAACAACGCTTGCTCGTATGTGCAATAATATGCAAGAGAAGATTAAGTTGCTCAACTCTTCAACACACTAAACGCAATGCATTCAAGTTAGTTCTTGAATGCACTGCAATGCAACAAAATGCATATGACTTTTATCTTATTCTTCAATTTACAATGCACGCACGTGTACTGGAACCCTTTGGCAGGAAGTATTTTGCAGGCTGCACCTTCTGATGTTGAATCAGCCAGAGACAACAATCCATTTTTGACCGATTGACATTTTTCTGCTAAAAGAGTCCTAGATCCTGAACAGTCTACACATTGATTGAAGTCATCTGATTTTTTTCTGATGTTACATCAGAATGACTTTTATGTTATTCTTCAATGCACAACGCTTGATCGAAGGTGTAGTGCAATACAAGAACAGATTGCATTGCACATCTCTTCAACGCAATAAGGAATGAGTTAGTTCTTCAATGCATTGATATGCAACAAAATGCTTTTGATTTGTATGTTATTCTTCAACGATTGATCGTATGCGCTTATGTGATGTTTTCTCGTCAGTACACATATAAATTAGTTGAATGCAATAAGAAAAACAATATGTTGTGGGTTGTCTGTTCAACATATAATGCAATGATTTTCCTTCATACACAAATGAAAATGGTTAGTTTAAGTATTTAATGCGTTGCGAAGGCAAATATGGTATGCGTTGACTTTTCCTTGCACAGAGAAAAAGTTTGATCGCTTATACAATACAATGCAACAAATGTTATCTCTTCAATGCACATCGGAATGATTTAGTCTTGTATGCATGGCAATGCAACAAAGTGCATATTACTTATGTTATTCTTTATTGCAACAAAGTGCATATGATTTTTATGGTATTCTTCAATGCACAGAGCTTGATTGTATGTGCAATGCTTTTAAAGAACAGATTGAACCTCTTTAACGCACTACGGAATGAGTCAGTTCTTGAAAGCATTGCAATGCAAAAAAGTGCACATGACTTTTATGTTTTCTTTACTGCACATCTCTTCAACGCACTACAAAATGAGTTAATTCTTTAGTGCATTGCAATGCAACAAAGTGTATATTATTTTTGCATTGCATATCTCCTCAACGAATAAATGAACGAGTTAGTCCTTGAATGCATTGCAATACAAAAAAATGCATATGACTTTCATGCTATTCTTCTGTGCACAACTCTTGTGCAATGCAATGCAACAGCACGCTGCATTGCACATCTCTTCACTGTACAAAGGAACGAGTTAGTCATTGCACGCATTGGAAACCAACAGCTCGTGATGTTTTCTCGTCAGTACACAAATAAATTAGTTGTATGCAATGCGAAAACCAATATGTTGTGGTTTGTCAATATGTTGTGGGTTGTCTTTTCAACAGATAATGCAATGATTTTCCTTCATACTCAAATGAAAATGGTTGAAGTATGCAACGGGTTGCAAAGGCACATATGGTATGTGTTGACTTTTCATTGCACAGGGGAAAAAGTATGATCGTTTATGCAATACAATGCAACGAACACAAATGTGATCTCTTCAATTCACATCGGAATGAGTTATTCTTGTATACTTGTCGATTCAACAAAGTGCATATCACTTATATGTTATATTCTTCAATGTACAAAGTTTGATCGTATATGCAATGCTATGCAAGAACCCATTGCACAGCAATTTCTGTAACGAGTTTGTTATCAATGAGTTTGTTCTTGAAAGCATTGCAATGCAAAAAAGTGCATATGACTTTTATTCTTCAATGCACAACGCTTGAATGTTTGTGCAATACTATAAAAGAGAAAATTGCATTGCATAGCTGTTCGACGAACTTAGAATGAGTTAGTTCTTGAATCCATTGCAAAGCAACAAAGTGCTATTAAAGCACAAAAAGTGCTTCAAAGAACAACGCTTGCTCGTATATGCAAGAGCATATTGCATTGCACATCTCTTCATCGCACTACGGAATGAATTAATTATTTAATGCATTGCAATGCAACAAAGTGCATATGCACTAACAGGGTATTTATATACTAATATACTTAGAAGTAATATTACTTATAATGTTATTTTTCAATGCACAACACTTGATCGTATGTGAAATGCTATGCAAGAGCAGATTGGATTGCACAGCTCTTTAACGAACTTGGAATTAGTTCGTTCTTGAATGCATTGCAAAGAAACAAAGAGCTAATAAAGCACGAAAAGTGCTTCAAAGCACAACGCTTGGTCGTATGTGAAATGCTATGCAAGAGCAGATTGCATTGCACAGCTCTTCAACGAACTCAGAATGAGTTAGTTCTTGAATGCATTGCAAAGCAACAAAGCGCTATTAAAGCACAAAAAGTGCTTCAAAGAACAACGCTTGCTCGTATGTGGAATAATATGCAAGAGAAGATTAAGTTGCACAACTCTTCAACACACTAAACGCAATGCATTCAAGTTAGTTCTTGAATGCACTGCAATGCGAAAAAATGCATATGACTTTTATCTTATTCTTCAATTTACAAGGCGAGCATGTACGCACGTGTAGTGGAACTCTTTGGCAGGAAGTATTTTGCAGGCTCTACCTTCTGATGTTGAATCAGCCAGAGACAACAATCCATTTTTGACCGATTGACATTTTTCTGCTAAGAGTCCTAGATCCTGAACAGTCTACACATTCTGATTGACGTCATCTGATTTTTTTCTGATGTTACATCAGAATGACTTTTATGTTATTCTTCAATGCACAACGCTTGATCGAAGGTTTAATGCAATACAAGAACAGATTGCATTGCACATCTCTTCAACGCAATAAGGAATGAGTTAGTTCTTCAATGCATTGATATGCAACAAAATGCTTTTGATTTGTATGTTATTCTTCAACGATTGATCGTATGTGCTTATGTGATGTTTTCTCGTCAGTACACATATAAATTAGTTGAATGCAATAAGAAAAACAATATGTTGTGGGTTGTCTTTTCAACATATAATGCAATGATTTTCCTTCATACACAAATGAAAATGGTTAAAGTATTTAATGCGTTGCGAAGGCAAATATGGTATGCGTTGACTTTTCCTTGCACAGAGAAAAAGTTTGATCGCTTATACAATACAATGCAATAAATGTTATCTCTTCAATGCACATCGGAATGATTTAGTCTTGTATGCATGGCAATGCAACAAAGTGCATATTACTTCTGTTATTCTTTATTGCAACAAAGTGCATATGATTTTTATGGTATTCTTCAATGCACAGAGCTTGATTGTATGTGCAATGCTTTTAAAGAACAGATTGAACCTCTTTAACGCACTACGGAATGAGTCAGTTCTTGAAAGCATTGCAATGCAAAAAAATGCAAATGACTTTCATGCTGTGCAATGCAATGCAACAGGACGCTGCATTGCACATCTCTTCACTGTACAAAGGAACGAGTTAGTCATTGCATGCATTGGAAACCAAGAGCTCGTGATGTTTTCTCGTCAGTACACAAATAAATTAGTTGTATGCAATGCGAAAACCAATATATTGTGGTTTGTCAATATGTTGTGGGTTGTCTTTTCAACAGATAATGCAATGATTTTCCTTCATACACAAATAAAAATGGTTGAAGTATGCAATGCGTTGCAAAGGCACATATGGTATGTATTGACTTTTCATTGCACAGAGGAAATAGTATGATCGTTTATCCAATACAATGCAACGAACACAAATGTGATCTCTTCAATTCACATCGGAATGAGTTATTCTTGTATACTTGTCGATTCAACAAAGTGCATATCACTTATATGTTATATTCTTCAATGTACAAAGTTTGATCGTATATGCAATGCTATGCAAGAACCCATTGCACAGCAATTTCTATAACGAGTTTGTTATCAATGAGTTTGTTCTTGAAAGCATTGCAATGCAAAAAAGTGCATATGACTTTTATTCTTCAATGCACAACGCTTGAATGTTTGTGCAATACTATAAAAGAGAAAATTGCATTGCATAGCTGTTCGACGAACTTAGAATGAGTTAGTTCTTGAATCCATTGCAAAGCAACAAAGTGCTATTAAAGCACAAAAAGTGCTTCAAAGAACAACGCTTGCTCGTATATGCAAGAGCATATTGCATTGCACATCTCTTCATCGCACTACGGAATGAATTAATTCTTTAATGCATTGCAATGCAACAAAGTGCATATGCACTAACAGGGTATTTATATACTAATATACTTAGAAGTAATATTACTTATAATGTTATTTTTCAATGCACAACACTTGATCGTATGTGAAATGCTATGCAAGAGCAGATTGGATTGCACAGCTCTTTAACGAACTTGGAATTAGTTAGTTCTTGAATGCATTGCAAAGAAACAAAGAGCTAATAAAGCACGAAAAGTGCTTCAAAGCACAACGCTTGGTCGTATGTGAAATGCTATGCAAGAGCAGATTGCATTGCACAGCTCTTCAACGAACTCAGAATGAGTTAGTTCTTGAATGCATTGCAAAGCAACAAAGTTCTATTAACGCACAAAAAGTGCTTCAAAGAACAACGCTTTGTGCAATAATATGCAAGAGAAGATTAAGTTGCACAACTCTTCAACACACTAAACGCAATGCATTCAAGTTAGTTCTTGAATGCACTGCAATGCGACAAAATGCATATGACTTTTATCTTATTCTTCAATTTACAAGGCAAGCATGCACGCACGTGTACTGGAACTCTTTGGCAGGAAGTATTTTGCAGGCTCTAGCTTCTGATGTTGAATCAGCCAGAGACAATCCATTTTTGACCGATTGACATTTTTCTGCTAAGAGTCCTAGATCCTGAACAGTCTACACATTCTGATTGACGTCATCTGATTTTTTTCTGATGTTACATCAGAATGACTTTTATGTTATTCTTCAATGCACAACGCTTGATCGAAGGTGTAATGCAATACAAGAACAGATTGCATTGCACATCTCTTCAACGCAATAATGAATGAGTTAGTTTTTCAATGCATTGATATGCAACAACATGCTTTTGATTTGTATGTTATTCTTCAACGATTGATCGTATGTGCTTATGTGATGTTTTCTCGTCAGTACACATATAAATTAGTTGAATGCAATGCGAAAAACAATATGTTGTGGGTTGTCTTTTCAACATATAATGCAATGATTTTCCTTCATACACAAATGAAAATGGTTAGTTTAAGTATATAATGCGTTGCGAAGGCAAATATGGTATGTGTTGACTTTTCTTTGCACAGAGAAAAAAGTTTGATCGCTTATACAATACAATGCAACAAATGTTATCTCTTCAATGCACATCGGAATGATTTAGTCTTGTATGCATGGCAATGCAACAAAGTGCATATTACTTATGTTATTCTTTATTGCAACAAAGTGCATGTGATTTTTATGGTATTCTTCAATGCACAGAGCTTGATTGTATGTGAAATGCTTTTAAAGAACAGATTAAACCTCTTTAACGCACTACGGAATGAGTCAGTTCTTGAAAGCATTGCAATGCAAAAAAGTGCACATGACTTTCATGTTTTCTTTACTCAACTCTTGTGCAATGCAATTGCAACAGAACCCTGCATTGCACATCTCTTCACTGTACAAAGGAACGAGTTAGTCATTGCATGCATTGGAAAGCAACAGCTCGTGATGTTTTATCGTCAGTACACAAATTGTATGCAATGCGAAAACCAATATGTTGTGCGTTGTCAATATGTTGTGGGTTGTCTTTTCAACAGATAATGCAATGATTTTCCTTCATACACAAATAAAAATGGTTAGTTGAAGTATGCAATGCGTTGCAAAGGCACATATGGTATGTGTTGACTTTTCATTGCACAGAGGAAAAAGTATGATCGTTTACGCAATACAATGCAACGAACACAAATGTGATCTCTTCAGTTCACATCGGAATGAGTTAGTCATGTATGCATGTCAATTCAACAAAGTGCATATCACTTATATGTTATTCTTCAATGCAACAAAGTGCATATGACTTTTATGTTATATTCTTCAATGTACAAAGTTCGATCGTATGTGCAATGCTATGCAAGAACAGATTGCACAGCAATTTCTTTAACGAGTTTGTTATTAATGAGTTTGTTCTTGAAAGCATTAAAATGCAAAAAAAGTGCTTATGACTTTTATGTTATTCTTCAATGCACAACGCTTGATTGTTTGTGCAATAATATGCAAGAGCAGATTGCATTGCACAGCTCTTCAACGAACTTAGAATGAGTTAGTTCTTCAATGCATTGCAAAGCAACAAAGTGCCATTAAAGCACAAAAAGTGCTTCAAAGAACAACGCTTGCTCGGATGTGCAATAATATGAAAGAGCAGATTAACCTACAGGAGAAATCGTTTAGTTGAATATTGCTGGGATAACCACACATTCAATCTAGCGATACAATACAAATAAGGCCTTAATTACATCGCTCACATACCAGTTTTGAATCACACTGAGAGAAGATTTCTTACTTCTAAACAGGTGATTTGATAATATTAAAATGTACCTACTGCGAAGAGATTTCTTCGTGTTTACAGGGACAATTTTAATATTATGAACTGCAGCTTGTTTTAGCAATTAACAGTGGCAAATATGTTAGACATTTTTAGCAGCTGTTAATGTGCTTGAACTGAAAATTGGCTTTTTTGTATCTCGCTCAGGGAAGGGAAGTGTATAATCAATAATTAGTAATTAATTATTAATAACTGATTATGAGACACAATTACCTTCCATTTTAAATTGCCCAAAAAGGGAATATATAGTCCATGTATCATATATATATATATATATATATATATATATATATATATATATATATATATACACACACACACATATATATATATATATTTATTTTATTTTAAATATTCATTGCACACCAACTGAAATATTTCAGGTCTTTTATTGTTTTAATACTGATGATTTTGGCATACAGCTCATGAAAACCCAAAATTCCTATCTCAAAAATTAGCATATCATGAAAAGGTTCTCTAAACGAGTTATTAACCTAATCATCTGAATCAACTGATTAACTCTAAACACCTGCAAAAGATTCCTGAGGCTATATATATATTTATATAGATAATTAACCACAACGAATTATAATCAATTATGAATATACAATATACAGATCGGCTATATTAATTTTTCCAGAATATCCTTTAAACAGAATTAATTGCACCTCGACTAATCTGTTCGTCCACCGAACCTATACGTACGATTCTCTGATCAATTTCGTGAAAATGATTATTCTGATCACTATCAGGACAAGCGATCCTTCTCTTTATGAAGAATAACTTTCTGATAATATTACTAATTAAAGTATTTGTCAATATCAAGCTTGTAGCCAAAATCACACATTAAAGAGGCCTTATTCGATGAGCAACAGTCAGAGACAATAAAGAGTATAATGGGTTTTAATAAATGAAGCTGTCATGATATTGAAAACAACTTGATGATCAACTCAGTCTGCTTTTATTGAACATGCGCAGTTTTAGCAACTCACAGTCGTCTCCAACCCCGCCCCCGTTGCCCAGCAACGCTGGAACCTGAGGCTAACAGTCAATCAACTTGTAAACATATCACCACATCTCCCCTCTTTAAAGTACTACTACCTCAGCCTTATTACTTCCTGGAACAAAGAAAGAGGCAGATTATCTATAAAATAATTATGTAAGATATATAGAACAATATCAAGTGTATATCACAGCCAATCTCTTTGACATAACTTGTCAATAAACAGAACATGTTATAGCATTCATTAATTCACATTTTCTTCCTGTACTGCACTTAGACTATGCTATAAGGATTAACATGCAAGAAAACTCCTTACATCAGTATTATCACCAGCATTAACGTGGTAGTTATTATCACCTAGCCCAACACATAATCCTGAAACTTTGCAGGCTGTTTAACTTCTCTACTGGCAAGGGTTCTTTTACAGGTGGGTGAACGTATATTTGGTGTGATGGGACTAGACTCATTCTCAGAGTTTGTGTATAAATCATTCTCAAGAGAGGGTCCAGTTAACTCACTGTGCCCATGTACAATCTGTCTGCCAGGTGTTTCAGGTGTTTCTGGCATCTCCGGAACACTCTGGATGTGTCTCCGGTTCCGACGAGAGATTATACCTTCCTTTGTTTGTACAACGTATGACCTTGGTTCAGGAGCTTTTCCGATGACCGTTGCCGATGTTTTCCATCCCTTTTCTCCATCCAACTTGACTTTCACGTTTTGTCCTGGATGTAAATCGGGTAAACTACGTGCCGAGTAGCGTCGGTTGTAGAAGTACTGGTAAGCCTGCTTGGTTTGTTTATCCTTCCATCTGACTTGTTCATAGTCAATTGGACTTGGTAGCAGGTTCTTTGGCAGCATCGGAACTGTTGTTCTGATCTGGCGTCCTATCATAAGTTGAGCTGGTCTCAGTCCAGTAGCACTGATAGACGTAGAACGGTAGCTCATAAGAGCTAGCTGTGGATCTGGCTGTCTGAGCATCCTCTTAGCAATAGCAACACTCCTTTCAGCGGCACCATTAGCCTTGCGTATAATGAGGGCTGGAAGTAGTGTGAGTGAAATTGTATGTCGTTTTGAACTCTGCAAACTCAGTGGCCGTGAACTGAGTAGCATTGTCTGTCACAAGTTCATATGGGATCCCCCATCGAACAAACATGTTTTTGAGATGTGTGATTACCTGCTGGCTTATGATGGCTTGTAGTTGAGCAATCTCAATATCATGAGAGTAATAGTCCACGACTATTAGTATTAGCAAGTATTTAGACTAGCAAGTATTTCTTGCCATTAAGTTCACAAAATGTCAGCCGCAATCTTTTGCCTTGGACCCCTGGGAAGGGGGGTGACCCTCAGAGGCTCTCTCCTTTGTGTGGGCTTGTTGACTTGGCAAAACTCACACGTCTCGACTATTTTTGGGATGTTCTTGCCAATACCAGGCCACCATACGGACATGTTAGCTAGGCCTATATGACTTTTCGACGACCACTGCTCTGGGCTACATGTAACAACACGAACAGCAGTAGATCAAGCCTTCTAGGCTAGATGGGATAGCGTAATGTCACAACATCCAATTTGACAGTTAGCTGCCAGCAGCTTTGTCTTTCTAACTAGTATAGCTAGTCGACAACAAAACTATGTCAATAGTTTAAATCAAGTTAAATATGATCCAAGTGACATGGCCTCATTGTCTATTTTTTCATACTGTTAATGACAAATAAAGGCTACTTGATTCCACGTGATTCCATATTTGGCCACTGCGTGGGGTCATTAATCCAGTTTTCGACAATTTCAAAGGGACACCTCTGTAACCCCGTATCCAGTAACGCTAGATTCTTTAAATACCGTTCACGGTCCTCGGCCGGCAAAGAGAGTGTGTATGTTTGTGCCATTTTTTGTGCCAACTGTGCAGATCTAGAGCGAGTTCTGTTGTCAGGGGAATCCATTGGTTTTCCCCCAAAAAGGGGCGTTACCCTTCGATGACGTAAAAGTAGCGTTGGTCTATAACACACTTCCTGTTTCTCTTTTTCGCCATGAATTAGTTTCCTCGCCACGGCCAAACCGTTAGAGATTTCAAAAATCGGTGCTCAGGCCCTAATAAACGGAGCAGATCCAATAGGCTCCTCTCACCGTCGGTGCTCGGCCCCTAATTAATTCGAACCAATAGTGGTTATTATGGAACCCAAAATATTTGTAACAAGTATTTAAATGAAAACAATAATGATAATAATTATGACAATAAATCTAATCTGTAATATATCTGTAATATAATCAAATATAAATCTGTAAATAATTCCTCAGCAGAAACAAATGAAAATACATAGAGAAACAGTGATAATAATAATGCACTTATCACAGAGGACTATTCAGCATACCACATCATCATTTACATCATTTTCTGCTTATCATCATCATCATCATCATCAAGTTGTTTCAAAGGTTTGGAATAACTGATTGTGACAAATAATGATGATGACAGGTAAATTATAGATTTTTCATTTTTAAGAGTACTATTCCTTTAAGTCATTAATTCCCAGTTTGACTTGCTTGTCAAAGGCACACCTCTTGTTTTTCGTTTGGTCACACCACAAGGTGTCACTGTGGCCTCAAATATTCAGCACCTGCCACTCTTAGTTCGCTTGTTATGTCTGAGATGAAACACCTCATAGTTTACATTTCTTTGTATTTTTATTTATGTATTTTTTAATATATTTAGGGCCCGAGCACCGATGGTGGAGAGGTTTGGTTTGTTTTTACATTTCTTAGTTTATTTATTTATTTATTTATTTATTTATTATCTTGGCAGCTTTTGAATTTTATACCATAACGCCTATCACAGTCTGTGAAAACTGAAAGAGTCAATTTGTAAATGATGCCGGATATGTGAGCCGGTTCAATCGATTCATGGAAAAGATCCGACTCATAAACGATTCTTTTACGATTTTTCATCGTTTCTATAGGCGTTCGTGAGGCGTGGTTTAGGAATTGGAATGCGTCCATTTCAAAGCGTTTAATTGGCGTTGACAGCGCACGGTGGCATATCAAACATCCTCTTCCGTGTATTTTTTGGTCCACTATATAGATCGATCAGTGTTTTTGGCC